>CAMZMU010000110.1:10620871-11220871 GCA_947311845.1 Poa pratensis
TGATTCATTGTCATCCTTCTCAAGGACTTCCTCAACAAGTGGTTGTTCAGATGATCAACAGATGTACTAGGTTCAACAATATCTCAGAAGAAATTTTAGCAATGCTATGCATATCCTTCATAGGAAATCGTGTTCTCAAAAAAGTTGCATCACGAGATTCCAAAATAGTTCACCATACATATCAGGTATCTCAGTTTTAACCACTAAAAATTTTATAGCAAATGCTCGTGAGCATAACCTAGAAAGACATAATCCACTGTCTTCGTCCAAGTTTTCGTTTCTTAGGAATTGGAACATTGACTTTCGCCAAACATCCCAAGTACGAAATATAGAAAGTGATGGTTTTCTCCAGACCACTCCTCGTAAGGTGTCTTCTCTTTATCCTTGTTAGGAACTCTATTCAGGACAGACACGAAGTCAACAAAGCCTCCCCCCACCATGCCTTAGATAAACCAGCAGTGTCCAACATGGCGTTCACCAAGAGTCGTGTCAGCGTGCGGTTTTTCTCTCGGCAACCCCGTTTGATTGGGGCGAATAGGGAGGTGTCCTCTCATGAATAATCCATGTTCCTCACAGAATTCATCAAATACGTTGGAGAAATACTCGCCACCACGATCTGACCTAAGACGTTTGATCTTTCTCTCTAATTGATTTTCTACTTCAGCTTTATATATTTTAAAGTAGTCTAAACTTCATCTTTAGTGTGCAACAAATATACATAACAGAACCTAGTAGCATCATCGATTAAAGTCATGAAATATCTCTTATCACCTTTTGTCAACACGTCATTCATCTCACATAGATCCGAATGTACGAGTTCTAGAGGTGCCAAGTTTCTCTCCTCGGCTGCCTTGTGAGGCTTTCGAGGTTGCTTAGATTGCAACAGCTATGACACTTAGAACCTTTGGCAATGGTGAAAGTAGGAATTAAACTCAAACTGGAAAGTCTACTCATTAAACCAAAATTAACATGAATATAACGAGAGTGCCAAACATTAGCATCCGAATCCCACACTGCCACAAATTGGTTTACTGACTTATTTCAAAAATCCGATAATGAAAAGCAGAACAAGCCTCCGCACTCATACCCTTTACCAATAAATTGTCCAAATGACACAACTACTTTATTGGACTCTGCTAGCGCTAAGTTGACGAGGGAATATCTCCCCGGCAACAGCGCCAGAAACTATGCTTGATGCGTGTAACGTCACACGTCAGTTGGGAACCCCAAGAGGAAGGTATGATGAGTGCAGCAGCAAGTTTTCCCTCAGTATGAAACCAAGGTTTAATCGAACCAGTAGGAAAACGAGGTTTGCTTCGAAGGTGTTGGTGAAGGAGTGTAGTGCGGCGCAACACCAGGGATTCCGGTGCCAACGTGGAACCTGCACAACACAATCAAATTACTTTGCCCCAACTTAACAGTGAGGTTGTCAATCTCACCGGCTTGCTGAAAACAAAGGGTTAAACGTATCGAATGGAAGATGATGTTTGTTTGCATAAAACAGTAGAGAACAATGATTGCAGTAGATTGTATTTCAGATGTAAAAGAATGGACCGGGGTCCACAGTTCACTAGTGGTGTCTCTCCAATAAGATAACTAACATGCTGGGTAAACAAATTACAGCTGGGCAATTGACAATTGATAAGTGCATATAACATGCATGTGTGAGTTGTGGTGTCTACTATGAGATTCATTTGGGCATTACGACAAAGTACATAGACCGCTATCCAGCATGCATCTATGCCTAAATAGTCCACTTTCCGGTTAACATCCGTACCCCTTCCAGTATTAAGTTGCAAGCAACAGACAATTGCATTAAGTAATGTGCGTAATGTAAACAATACATTCATCCTTGAATAAAGCATTGCTGTTTTACCCCTAGTGGCAACAACACATCTACAACCTTAGAACTTGCTGTCACTATCCCAGGTTAAATAGAGGTTGAACCCAACTATCATGCATAAATACCCCCTCTTGGAGTTACAAGTATTCACTTGGCCAAGGCTTCAACAAGTAACGGAGAGCATGCAAGATCACAAATGACATAGACATGATAATATAATATTCAGCTCCACATAGGTATCAATATAAGTCAGATCCCAGCAAACACAACATGTAGCATTACAATAAGATGATCTTGATCATGATAGGCAGCTCACAAGATCTAAACATGATGGCACAAGTGGAGAAGACAACCATCTAGCTACTGCTATGGACCCATAGTCCAAGGATGAACTACTCACGCATCACTCCGGAGGCGGGCATGGCGATGTAGAGCCCTCCGGTGATGATTCCCCTCTCCGGCAGGGTGCCGGGAAGAGCTTCAGAACCCCCCGAGTTAGGGTTGACGACGGCGGCGGCAGCGAATATGTTCTGGATGAAAGGCTCGGTGTTTTAGGGTTTTCACGTCTCGGGGAATAAATAGGCGAAGGGGCGATGTCGGCGGACCCCCGAGGGGCCCAAACCACCAGGCGGCGCGGTGGGCCCCTGCCGCGCCGCCTGTGGTTTGGCCACCTCGTGGCTCTTCGTCTCTCCTTCGGACTCCGTGTACGTGCTGGAAAAATAGGGACTTGGCCTTTTGTTTCGTGCAATTCCGAGAATATTTCCAGAAGTAACTTTCTGAAACCAAAAACAGCAGAAAACAGGGAACTGGCACTGTGGCATCTTGTTAATAGGTTAGTCCCAGAAAATGCATAAAAGTGATATGAAGTGTATATAAAACATGTAGCAAATGGTATAATATAAGCATGGAACAGCAGAAATTATGGATACGTTGGAGACGTATCAAGCATCCCCAAGCTTAGTTCTACTCGTCCTCGAGTAGGTAAAACGATAACAACAAATAATTTCTGAGGAGACATGCTTTCACACAATCTTGATCAATATATTGCAAGGCTCATGTCATGAATGAAGTGACTCAAAGCAATGATCTATAGTTTGCTAACAAATAGATAAAGAGTAAACAATGAATCATATAAGCAAAAACTTTTCATGAATAGTACTTTCAAGACAAGCATCAAAAAGTTTTGCATAAGAGGTAACTCATAAAGCAATAGATTCAAAGTAAAAGGCATTGAAGCAACACAAAGGATGATTAAGTTTCAGCATTTGCTTTCAACTTGTAACATGTATATCTCATGGATAGTTGTCAACATAAAGCAATATAACAAGTGCAATAAGTAAACATGTAAGAATCAATGCACACAAAGTTGACACAAGTGTTTGCTTCTAAGATAGAAAGGAGTAGGTAAACTGACTCAACATAAAGTAAAAGATAGGCCCTTCGCAGAGGGAAGCAGGGATTAAATCATGTGCTAGAGCTTTTTAAGTTTTCGAAAGCATATAGAGAGCACAAAATAAGTATTTGAGAGGTGTTTGTTGTTGTCAACGAATGGTAGTGGGCACTCTAACCCCCTTGTCAACCAGACTTTCAAGAGCGGCTCCCATGAAGGACGTTATCTCTACCAGCAAGGTAGATCATCCCTCTTCTCTTTTGTTTACACATGTATTTTAGTTTCTTTATAGATGACACTCCTCCCAACCTTTTGCTTACACAAGCCATGGCTAACCGAATCCTCGGGTGCCTTCCAACATTCACATACCATGGAGGAGTGTCTATTTGCAAATTAAGTTGCTTACTGATAAATCAGGGCAAAACATGTGAAGAGAATTATTAATGAAAGTTGTAATTAATTGGGGCTGGGCACCCCGTTGCCAGCTCTTTTTGCAAATTATTGGATAAGCGGATGTATATGCCACTAGTCCATTGGTGAAAGTCTGTCAGAAGTAAATGACAAGATTGAAAGATAAAACACCACATACTTCCTCATGAGCTATAAAACATTGACACAAATAAGGAGTAATAAAGTTTTGAATAGTTTAAAGGTAGCACATGAAATATTTACTTGGAATGGCAGGAAATACCACATAGTAGGTAGGTATGGTGGACACAAATGGCATGGGTTTTGGCTCAAGTTTTGGATGCACGAGAAGCATTCCCTCTCAGTACAGAGTTTAGGCTAGCAAGGTTGTTTGAAGCAAACACAAGTATAAACCGGTACAGCAAGAATCACATAAAAACATATTGCAAGTATTATAAGACTCTACACTGTCTTCCTTGTTGCTCAAACATTTTACCAGAAAATATCTAGACCTTAGAGAGAACAAATATGCATCCCAAGTCTCAACAAGCTCTACGGTAGTTCTCCACTACTAGGCTTTAACTACATGATGCAAGAGCTTAAACATGATCTACTTGAGAGCTCAAAACAATTGCAAAGCATCAAATCGAAACAAGACAATGATCTACAAGAATGCATATGTCTTTTCCAATACCAACTACTACATGTAGCATTTTCTTTCTTCCAAACAAACACCAATCAATTTATTTAAACATAAACTCTCCAAATGATAATATAATGCAGCAAGAGAGTATTTATAAACAAGTGCTAACAGCTCGAAGAGATGCATGAAAAACAGGAGCTAAAAGCACTGCAGTAGCTAGTTAAGAATACTCAACAAATATAAGTGAAGAACATGAGTATTCACATGAAAAAGCGGAGCGTGTCTCTCTCCCACACAAGGATTGCTAGGATCCGAATTTATTCAAACAAAAACAAAAATAAAAACACACAGACGCTCCAAGTAAAGCGCATAAGATGTGAAAGAATTAAAATATAGTTTCACTAGAGATGACCTGATAAGTTTGTTGATGAAGAAGGGGATGCCTTGGGCATCCCCAAGCTTAGACGCTTGAGTCTCTCTGAATATGGTTGGGATGAACCACGGGGGCATCCCCAAGCTTAGGCTTTTCACTCTTCTTGATCACATAATATCACCCTTCTCGCTTGATCCTTGAAAACTTCCTTCACACCAAACTCAAGACAGTTCTCATTAGAGGGTTAGTGCATAATCAAAAATTCTCATATTCTGTAATGATACAATCAATCCCAAAGCTTCTGGACATTAGCTACAGCCACCAATGCTTTGTGGAGCAAAGAAATCCACACAAACACAGTAAAAGAGCGAATGCAAAACAAAAGGCAGAATCTGTCAAAAACAGAACAGTCTGGAATGACGAATTTTTTCGAGGCACTTAAGTTGCTCAGATGGATCTGGCCTAAAATAATGAAAGTTGCGTACATATCTCAGGAATATGCGTGATTTTTTCAGAATTTTTTGAATTTTCTACAGGGAGATAAGCTCAAATCCGTGACAGCTAAAAATCTGTCACTGCGCAGAAATCCAAATCTTGCATCAACTTTCAATATAGAACTTTACTTGGCACAACATTGCGATAAAATAAAGATACAAAGGAGTTGCTACAGAAGTAACAAAACTCCTTGACTCAAAGAAAACAAAAATAACAGCAAATAAAAACGATGGGTTGTCTCCCATAAGCGCTTTTCTTTAACGCCTTTCAGCTAGGCGCAGAAAGTGAAAATCAAGTGTTATCAAGAGAAGAAGCATCAACATCATAACTTGCTCTAACATAGAGTCAAAAGGTAACTTGCCAGGTGTCCCGAGAGACTTGCCGAGCACTCCCTCAATGTCACAAAAGATGCCAAGCCCGTCAAGCAAGGCCTCCGACGCTTTGGACCAGAAAAGAAGCGAGCTATAGGGAAAGGAGATAGCGCGGCTTACAGCCGCAAATTTCATTAGAGAGGTCGTTCATACAGAATGGCTACGAAACCCTGTACTAGTACCTAAGAAGGACACGAAAGATTTGCCATGTGCATTGATTTCACCGGCTTAAACAAAGCATGTCCTAAAGACCCTTTCGCTATGCCGCGAATAGACAGGTCGTAGATGCTACCGCAGGTTGTGAAATTACTATGCTTTTTGGATGCTACTCTGTTATCACCAATTAAGATGAAGAAGTCTGATCAAATCAAGACTTCCTTCATCACCTTTTGGAACGTACTGCTACATAACAATGCCTTTCGGGCTAAAAAACGCAGGCTCCACGTACAGCGATGCATCCAACGTTGCCTACACGATCAAATAGGCCGCAATGTTCACGCTTATGTGGATGACATTGCAGTAATGACAAGCAGGACGGCAACCTCATTGCGATCTAAAAGAAACCTTTGATAACCTCAGAAAATACAACATGAAGCTGAATCCGGGAAAGTGTTTTTTGGCGTCCCAGCAGGAAAACTTCTTGGCTTCATTGTTTCTGAAAGAGGAATCGAGGTAAACCCTGATAAAATTAAAGCTATCATGAACATCAAAAGACCGACATGTCTCAAGGATGTGCAAAGGCTAACAGGTTCTGCAGCGCGGTAAGCCGTTTTATCAGCCGCCTTGCGATAAGGCCTTACCCTTGTATAGACTGCTAAAGAAAACGAAAAACTTTGAGTAGACTCCAGAGGCGGATGCCGCCTTAGCTCAACTCAAAGACACGTTGGTCAACGCTCCAACCTTGGCATCACCAAGAGAGCAAGAGCCAATGTTGCTTTACATGGCCGCAACAGGACTTGTCATAAGCGCTGTCATGGTTGTGGAACGTTTGGAAGACGGCAAAGATGTGCCAGTCAGAGACCAGTTTATTACATAAGCGAGGTTTTTCTGATCCAAAACAGCGATATCCACATTACCAAAAGCTTGCCTTATGGTGTTTTCTTTGCCGCGAGAAAATTAAGACATTACTTCAGGAGCACCCAATTACAGTGGTAAGCAAAGCACCATTGGGTGATATCATTAACAATGCAGAAGCCACAGGACGCGTCGCCAAATGGGGAATAGAGCTTGCAGCTTTTGACATCTATTATATTATTAAAAAACAATCAACGGTGTGGATTAGCTAGGCTAATAAACTCAAAAGCAACAGCCAAGATTAAATTTCCAAACGACATCCACGGGTGCCGATTTTTTAATGCACGTATCCAGTGTCCTTCTCCCCCACGTACGTCCACGAATAACAGCTATATACAACAGAAAGAACAATTTTCTAGGGCTTTCGCTTAGATCGATCAACCAAAATAGAACCTACGTCAGGCTCTCATGGCGGCCGGGAGCAACATAAGGCAAAGTCGCCGTGAGACGTGACCTTCTCTAATCATCCAAGGCTGGAGGGGCTCGAGTATTTGAGCGGAAATCTGTCTGATGACGGCAAGGTTGGGTATAACTAGCAACATGTGCGTGACCGCCTCCAAAACCTCGATCCATCCCCACAATTAAGGCTGCTTCTTGCTTCTCATGATCTCCCTTGCTACAGGATAATACAATCTAGGATCGCTTTCTACAAGGTAGCTTCATTCTGATGGATTTGTCCTCATCCCCAGGAAGCCAGATACACTGCGTCAACGAGACAATAATCAGGTAGGCAATATTAAAGTATATGCTACGAAATATTGAAGTATATGCTACGAAACCGATCATGTTGCCATGGAAATCCAGCAAAATCAAACATACACCTGTTGTGTCTGTGTCTGTACATCTCTAACCCTAGATGGCGCTATGGTGTTGAGACCTTGCAAGATTGCCAGGACAAGTGCAGTAAAAGATGCAGCACAATAGCAGCCCATGCCAGCGACCGTCGCGACAACTGCAATCTCCATGGATCTGGCGACTGTGTGGCCTTCCCTCGACAACTACCTATAGAAAAGTAGCCGGCAGGTATTGTTCATGGATCTGATACAAAGAAAAGTGCAGCCCGGCCTTCTTTTTTAGATGATCAATTGACATTAGTTAACTCTGATTTTCCAGCTATGCCTAAAACACTCAGAGATGGGAGAAGGTACAGGATAAGAACGTCAAAACAGGGAGGGGAATACTGGACTGTATTGGTGCTTTCTTTCATATCTGAATTTCAGGAACGGCTTTACCATCTCGGCAATATACGGCAGTTCCTAAACCAAAAGCAGTGCCTCTAAATCATGGTATTAATAGTATGGATAAGCTATGACTAAACTGTACTTTTTTATATTTATGTTTGTAGAATAAGCAATTTAAACTATTTAGAATCAACTATTTAAATACGTTCAATCTGAAACTTCACTATGTAGCCCAACCACTTGCTAATCCCCTTCATCTCTAATATTTGAATCTCTCTAGCAACCATATTCGACCACGATACAGTGTTGCGGCTCTGCTAAGGCCAATAATTTTGCAATGATGGTTGATGCATCGACAAAATTGATATACTAATTGCAGTTTGAAGCAGATAGGAAAACTGCCGTTGTCGGAAACTTCATCAGACTCCACCCAGCCACCACTATGGCCGCAAGGAGGATATGAGGACATATGGCTGAAAACGCCTGTCATATTTGCGGTAACTTGGATTTGACGTCCAATTGACTAAGTGATATCAACTATTAAAAATTATTAGTACTAACGTCTTGATAATCTGATCACTGATGTTTTGCCGGAAAACAGACTGATTAGTACTAAGTCTTAATTATATCTTTGTCATTAACTGGATGATCAGGTTCTATGTTTTCCCTTTGCAACGTTTGCATTTAGCTAAATTGCCATCTAATTGTTGGAGTTAGTCAGAGATGGAAGTGGAGTCTTAAAGTTAAAAGGATGACCAACTATCTAGGGTCAGCATAATAATATTGGGATATATATTCGAAGTCTGACAGTTTTCCATGTTTTATTCTAATTTCTGGCGTGCTCTTTGTTCGGTTGTTGGAAGGTGATCCTTGGACATTGATTCTATTGTACAAAAGGTAATAATTTAGAATTCTTGGACAATGTAATTTCCCAGCTTCTCAAATATAGCTTTTTGGAAAAAAAATCTTCAAAGATAATTTCTCATTTATTTAATGATATAGGATCAAATTTCGCTTATGTGGATGGAGAAGTTGACTTGATGTGTTCCGCTTCTGTAGACTAAACGATGGTGAGAATAGGAGGTTCATACATGTGCCTCCTCCTCCGCCCTGACGCAGAAACTCATCGTGTCGAGTCTCAAACGAACAACTACTTGAGGAGAGAAGTATGCACATAATAACGGATAGAGTATGACGACACCACAAGAGAAATATAGTCGGATGAACAAAATCAGCAAGAGGATTTTACAGTTTCGTTGAATCCATCAACAGAGGCCCGCAAATTTCTTATGTCTGATATAGATTATAAAATACAAAGAAATACATCTGTTTTGTAAGTCTAGCAGCAATAATAATCCTGATCGAATATGAGCCGAAGGAAGGAAGGAGATCACCACAAAATCAAATAAGTGTTGCACAGGCACGTGATCCTTCCGCATGGCGGCCCAGGCTATTGCTGATATTACTAGGATGAAAGATGATTGTTCTTCTACAGGTCCGCCGTATATCTACAAGTCTATCCATGCATTATTTATATACATGCATCACATAGATCAATTCATAGAGCCCACCAAGGTACACCACCATGATGGAAGGGATACAACCAAGCGTGATGAGTGAGTGCAAAATCAGTGCAATTTGATTGGAGACTGTATGATATGTGGAGGCAGCCAGCCAAATTTACGAAGCATGAGTGCTCAAGCAGCTCACACGTGTGATTCGAAAAGGAATTACCTATTTCTTACATGCGAACAGCCATACTGTTGCCTGAGTGGTGGTGGTGGCAAGTAAAGAGCCACCTGTCAACACTGTAGCAGATGAATTTCCTATATTCGATTTCTAATAATATGTGTGATAATTCTTTTTAAGTCAAATTCGAATATTTTACGATTTCCGTTATAATCTTTTGCTCACAGATTCAACTGATTCTTATCTTGCAAAAAAGATTTGGTGAGGTAAGATCAAATTTCTTGATCAAATAGCATCTAGATTATATAAATAAATTGTCTGTTGTACTGACTATTTTCGAGCAGAGAAGCACCATGATACGGAGCTTCGCTAGATGAGATGTAGGGTAGCAATGTG
This sequence comes from Poa pratensis, assembly GCA_947311845.1. Classification (NCBI taxonomy): domain Eukaryota; kingdom Viridiplantae; phylum Streptophyta; class Magnoliopsida; order Poales; family Poaceae; genus Poa; species Poa pratensis. The sequence goes on from CAMZMU010000110.1 coordinate 10,630,735, forward strand.
AACAGAGGTTGTGATTGTTGATTCATTGCCGAGGCTCCAGGTTTTGAAGGATTTAATTTTGGTACTTGCTCTATGCGCCTTCAGCAAATACAGAATATGCACATAAATGTACGTGTGTTGATCCCTGTTTCTTTTATGTGCACTAAATGGACTTTGTTCTAATAACATAATAGCTAGATTCAGATATTTTCAAAATTCAATTATATATAGTGAAGTCTAATGTTATGTGGGCCATATCAAATTTCATAATGGTGTCCTGTAGGTATCTAATTAAATTCGCAATATAACTTAAATTATTTTCTCATCTGCTACTCGCGTTGTAATTTACAGAATGATATGCAAGCCTCAGATGAGAACTTCAAAGCCAGAAAAATCAGATGATGGAAGCTTATATCTTGCATTAATTTTTTGTGCCTTCCTTTATGTTGCAGATACTTGCTACTCGGATTTGGATAGTATGATAAGTTCTGTTGTATCTTTGCAACGTATTTTTTAGGTACTGAGGTTCCACGCGGAAAATTACAGAGCATAATTTTGGTTGTTGTTGCCCAATCCGTATCGTGTACAAGCTTTGTTTTTTTCTTATTTTCTACTTGCCTACCATTATACAAATCTATTGAGGAATTTTGCGAACAAGTAAAAAATCAGTTTATGGAAGCATAGGATTCTAGCATCAGTTTTTTCCGGTTGTAGATTTCTTTATATTGCTGATACTTTGCTACTCAGGTTTGAAAAGCAAGCCGAATGCAAAGATGTTCCTTTTAAATGAAGGTACTGGAGATGTTCCAAGCCCATGGTCGCAGAGCAATAGTTGGTGAAGCAGAGGACTCAGTGCATCATGCAATTCACCATCTCTTCCAAGGCCATAGTAGTCCATAAAGCAAATGTAGATTTTATTCTTTGCTTGGTGGAGGTAGGTGCAGATGCGCAAACAGAGGCCAGTGCATACATATAAATCTAACTGCTAATTTTGTACAAGTTACTTTCTAGAGCTTAATTTATGCCGTACAGACTCAAATATTGCTAAAATTACCTCTTAGATTTAGATATCAGAGCTGAGGGGCAAACCTGCGCTGGTACATGCGGCCACGCTTTACTCTCCCTGACGCTTGGTGTACTGATTTGCTCGGACCAGATTATCTCAAAGTGCCGCCGGCCACATCGCCAGCGTCCTCAGGCGGGCATTCTGTAATAGCCAACGCTAGCCAAGAATCATTTAAGCCAGAGATGGAAGCTCGAGTTTCTGTCGCCAGCAGCTAATCGAAGGCGATGGCTCATCTTTGATTGGGGGAATTGAAAATGAGAATGGGGAAGGAGACTGACGAGAAGAGGATAAATCGATGCGACCAGGAAAGTGAGGCGGTCCTTTTTTCTAGCTATGCGTACAAGGCGTTCACCCTCGCGCACATGGTTCAGTTTGTCGGATTTTTTTTTTTACATTTTAACAGAATCTATTAAACTGGCCCAGCTGCAGCGCTGTCTAACATGGCATTACACCTCGCGCACATAGTTTGTCGGATGTTGCTCACGCTCCAACTCAACAGGCAAGTAATCCCAATTCAGTAACTTACAGCTTAATTCTTTGAACCGTCCAATTCTACGAACCTGTCGAAAATTGTTTTAATTTCGTATGTTTGCATCAATAGACGACAAGGTTTATTATATGCTAACTCTGTGTATTTTAGAAAGAATCTGAGCTCCTCAATTGCTGAACTAGATACTGTTTATGACCTAAACATGAAATTGATCAGATTTATTTTGTTTGTAAACAGGGGCAATATATTTACTTTTACTATCTTAAGCATAAGGACTTATGCGTTGTGTGTACTGTAATGTTCTTCTTCTCCCTCCTGCTGCAATTTTGTATCAAATCGGTGTTGACATGTTGCATTGAAGTTTCAAGTTGAGATGAGTTAACTTATATTCATTGATCAGTTAAATAAGAGTAAGGTAAGTCTACTTAAAAATATTTACTAAAACCATGATGAATACTAATATATCGTTAATTTTTATGGAACTAAAAAATACTAAAGTGAAGTTATATAGGTATGCATGAAAGAACAATGCAACAAAACGTCTAAGACCAATTCTAATGGAAAGTAAAGAAACTTTATTAATTCAAAACATGTTCAAGCTATATGATATTAACAAGACGTAATACAAAGTGTATAAATCCAATGAGGAAAAAACTAAAAATACATATAATCCCTATAAGGTCTAGCCGCGTAAATGCGCGGGCCACCCTGCTAGTTACTATCAATAGTAGGAGGCTTACTAGCATGTAAAACATTAGCATTACTAGTGGTGGTGATAGTACAAACTCTAACTATACTATTCTCTTTTTCAAGTTCTTCCTCTTTTTCCCACCTAGCATGCAATTCAGCCAACATCCTAATATTATTATCAATTCGAACTTGGATGGCATTTGCTGTAGCAAATGACTCATCAAGACCTTCAGGTTTCGCTGCCATGTTATTAATCAAAGAGGACTGAGCTTCAGACATAGATGAAATACGGTTTTCAGCAATGGAAATCTTAGTTTGCAAACCTGAAATCTCACTATTTATATTTTCGAGTTGATGTCCTATATTCTTCAACATGGCAGTTTGTTCATTCATAGCTTTTGTAAACAATTGATTTTGCTCAAATTGTGATTGCATAAAGCTTTAGTTGATCTCTCAATTTCTATCATCCTTTCCTCACTAGGCATAAAAGATCTAGCATTAGAATAACCATTACCACTTGAAGGAAAAGGACTAGAGTTGTTGCTACCAAAATTATTCCTATAAGCATTGTTGTTGAAGTTGTTGTTTTTAATGAAGTTCACATCAACATGCTCTTCTTGAGCAACCAACGAAGCTAAAGGAACATTATTAGGATCAACATGAGATCTACCATTCACAAGCATAGACAAATAGCATCAATCTTATCACTCAAAGAGGAGGTTCTTCAACAGAATTTACCTTCTTACCTTGAGGAGCTCTTTCGGTGTGCCATTCGGAATAGTTGATCATCATATCATCAAGTAGCTTTGTTGCTGCACCTAAAGTGATGGACATAAAGGTTCCTCCAGAGGCCGAATCCAATAAGTTCCTTGAGGAAAAATTTAATCCTGCATAAAAGGTTTGGATGATCATCCAAGTAGTCAGTCCATGAGTGGGACAATTCTTCACCAAAGATTTCATTCTTTCCCAAGCTTGAGCAACATGTTCATTATCAGTTGTTTAAAATTCATAATGCTACTTCTCAAGGATATAATCTTAGCAGGAGGATAATATTTCCCAATGAAAGCATCTTTGCATTTTGTCCAAGAATCAATACTATTTCTATGCAAAGAAAGCAACCATTCTTTAGCTCTTCCTCTCAAGGAGAAAGGAAAAAGTTTCAGTTTTATAATATCCCCATCCATATCCTTATACTTTTGCATTTCACAAAGTTCAATAAAGTTATTAAGATGGGCAGCAGCATCATCAGTACTAACACCAGAAAATTGCTCTTTCATAACAAGATTTAATAGAGCAGGTTTAATTTCATAAAATTCTGCTTTAGAAGCAGGTGGAGCAATAGGAGTGCATATGAAATCATTGTTATTTGTGCTAGTGAAGTCACACAACTTAGTGTTCTCGGAGTACTCATTTTTGCAAAGATAACAAGTAGGCCGAAATAACAAAAATAAAAAGTAACTAATTTTTGTGTGTTTTTTATAAAGAGAGCAAACAAGACTAAATAAAAATAAACTAAGCAAGACAATTAACAAAGTAAGAGATGGGTGTGAGAGACTCCCCTTGCAGAAGCAATTCGGTTTTCCCCGGCAACGGCGCCAGAAAACGTGTTGCTAGCGCTAAGTTGACGAGGAATATCTCCCCGGCAACGGCGCCAGAAAACGTGTTGCTAGCGCTAAGTTGACGAGGGAATATCTCCCCGGCAACAGCGCCAGAAACTATGCTTGATGCGTGTAACGTCACACGTCAGTTGGGAACCCCAAGAGGAAGGTATGATGAGTGCAGCAGCAAGTTTTCCCTCAGTATGAAACCAAGGTTTATCGAACCAGTAGGAAAACGAGGTTGCTTCGAAGGTGTTGGTGAAGGAGTGTAGTGTGGCGCAACACCAGGGATTCCGGTGCCAACGTGGAACCTGCACAACACAATCAAATTACTTTGCCCCAACTTAACAGTGAGGTTGTCAATCTCACCGGCTTGCTGAAAACAAAGGGTTAAACGTACGAATGGAAGATGATGTTTGTTTGCATAAAACAGTAGAGAACAATGATTGCAGTAGATTGTATTTCAGATGTAAAAGAATGGACCAGGGTCCACAGTTCACTAGTGGTGTCTCTCCAATAAGATAACTAAGATGCTGGGTAAACAAATTACAGCGGGTAATTGACAATTGATAAGAGCATATAAACATGCATGTGTGAGCTGTGTGTCTACTATGAGATTCATTTGGGCATTATGACAAAGTAAATAGACCGATATCCAGCATGCATCTATGAAGGGTCGCGTGTAGGCTACACTAGGCAAATCAAATTTTCTACCGCGACATCCAAGGAACTGCTGCAGTTATAGATCAGGGGATTACCACTAGACGCGCTGTGCCGTGGCCGAAGTCGGTGAGCGAGTCGGGCAGGGTAGACATACAATCCTCTCCGATCCAGTTGCTCCCACGAACATCTCTCGGCGGCTCGTCCAAGTGCTTCATGTGCAGCACCTATATCGGTATCCACACGTACGGCGTGGAGGCGCCGCTCGCCGACTGCTAGGTCCTGCGCGGGCGGCAGGGGCGTGGTAGACGGTGGCTGGGTGGATTGTGGTGCGGAATTGGGCAACCCTAAACGTCCAGCCTCCTCCTCCTTATATAGACCTCCCCATATTGGCTGCCTCAACCGAAGCCCATTCTGGAGTCTATTCCAGCCCAACTCGGATCCAATCCGAATTCTGCCTTCACTGCCTTAAGTGTGTGACCCTATAGGTTCACGCACGTTTAGACATGACACGAGTACACCTACTCGGCCAATAGTTGGTAGCGGCTTCTAGCAAAACGTGCCAACTCCCAAACGCACATAAAGATCGTATCGGACGAACCATCACAATGTTTATGCCATTCCCTTTGCCTCACGATATTAGGTCAAGCCTCCAGCTGACCTCTCTTTCTCGATCCTGTGATTCGGAATCCCATACTAGGTTAACCATTAACCTTATGTAGCACCATGCATTTCTGGATCCGATCACTCGAGGGGCCCAGAGAAATATCTCTCTCAAGTAGAGAGGGGCAAATCCCATCTTGACTGACTATGCCTTGCAGCATGTTTCATGACAAACCCGTAAGCTACCTTTATGGCTACCCTTTCACGGTGTAGCGTTGGATAGCCCCAAAGTAGTAATTCACATCTCAAGTACATACGACAATCTCAGGTCTAGGGACAAAGCAAACACATCGTGTAGAGAGAGAGCTATGAACGTTTGCTTCATTGTCTCAAGGTGGGTCAGCCCAACTCTATGTTCACAACATAAGTCCACATTATTAGTTTGACATCTCCATGTCTATGACTTGTGAAACATAGTCATCTACTAATACATGTGCTAGTCTAATATTCAAGTGTGTCCTCACATGAACTCCGACTAGGGACATATTTAGAATAACCATACAAGTAATGAGTTTCACAGACAAGTCCTCAACTCGCCAATCAATACAAGACATTATTCAAGGCACATTATAAATCATGGATACATTGAAATATCATCATCTCTATGATTGCCTCTTGGGCATATTTCCTACAGTCTCCCACTTGCACTAGAGTCAATCTAGAAGATATCTAATACCCATAGCTCTTGTGTGCTTATCATGATTCTTCTGTGAGAGAGGCTTTGTCAACGGATCAGCCACATTCAGATCCGTATGTATTTTGCATAAGTTTATTTCGCCTCGTTCGATGTACTGCCGAATGAGATGAAACCGCCGCATAAAGTGTTTGGTCTTCTGGTGATTCCTTGGCTCCTTTGCTATCGCAATGGTTCCACTGTTGTCACAGTAGAGATCCACTGGACTGGACGCACTAGGGACAACACCAAGATCAGTAAGGAACATTTTCATCCAAACACTTTCCATGCTAGCTTCTGCCGCAGCATATACTCGGCCTCCATTGTAGAATGAGCAACTGTCCTGCTTGGAACTCTTCCAGCAAACCGCCCCACCGTTCAACGTGAACACATAGCCCGATTGCGACTTGGAATCATCCACATCAGTTTGGAAACTAGCATCGGTGTAACCATTTACAACGAGCTCCTCCTCACCTCCGTAAACTAGGAACATATCCTTAGTCCTTTTCAAGTACTTAAGGATATTCTTTACCGCTGTCCAGTGACTCTCACCGGGATCAGCTTGGTACCTGCTCGTAACACTTAGAGCATAAGAAATATCTGGGCGAGTACAAATCATAGCATACATGATAGATCCAATTGCCGAAGCATATTTGATATTTTTCATGCGCTCTCGCTCATCAGTAGTCGAAGGACACTGAGTCTTGCTAAGGTTTATACCATGTGACATAGGCAAGAACCCTTTCTTAGCCTCTTCCATGCCGAAACGTTTTAGCACCTTGTCAAGGTATGTACTCTGGCTTAATCCTATTAGCCTCTTCGATCTATCTCTATAGATCTTAATTCCCAGAATATATGCTGCTTCTCCTAAGTCCTTCATTGAAAAACTATTCTTCAACGAAGTCTTTACGGATTCAAGCATAGGAATGTCATTTCCAATCAGCAGTATGTCATCCACATACAAGATTAGAAATACGAGCGAGCTCCCACTATCTTTCTTGTAAACACAAGACTCTGATTCGATTTTGGTGAAGCCAAATCCTTGGACTACTTCATCAAAACGAATATTCCAACTCCGAGATGCTTGCTTCAGTCCATAAATGGACTTTCGAAGTTTGCAAACCTTTCCAGCATTTTTAGGATCGACAAAACCCTCGGGCTGCATCATATACACGTCCTCGGCAAGGTTTCCATTCAGGAAAGCTGTCTTGACATCCATTTGCCATATCTCATAGTCAAAATATGCAGCAATAGCTAGAATTATCCGAATAGATTTAAGCATCACTACGGGCGAGAAGGTCTCCTCGTAGTCAACTCCTTGAACTTGTCGAAAACCTTTTGCAACAAGTCGAGCTTTATAGATGTGAACATTTCCATCCATATCAATCTTCTTCTTATAGATCCATTTGCACTCGATGGTCCTATGACCATCAGGCAGGTCAACCAAGTTCCAAACTTGATTTTCATCCATGGAATCTATCTCGGATCTCATGGCACTTTGCCATTTCTCAGAGTCTAGGTCCATCATTGCTTCCGCATAGGTCGAAGGTTCATCATTGTCCAACAATAATATTTATCATTGTCTATCAATAATATTTCTCGCGCATTGCGAATCCTTTCTGACCTTCGTAGTGCTGGTGTTTCTCTTGCCACGGGTTCCTCAACTCGTTCTGCCATGATGGCATCACCCATTGAGTCCTCCCCGGTAGGCTCAACTTGAACTTCTTCAAGCAGCACCGTCTTTCCACTTGTTTCCTTCTTGAGAAACTCTTTCTCTAAGAAAACACCGCTTCGAGCGACAAACACTTTGCCCTCTTCTCGGTTGTAGAAGTAATATCCCAAGGTTTCCTTGGGGTATCCTACGAATATGCATTTATCCGACTTGGGTGTGAGCTTGTCCGCCTGAAGTCGCTTGACAAACGCATCACAGCCCCAAATCTTTAGAAAAGACAACTTGGGACTCTTCCCATTCCACATCTCATATGGTGTCTTAACTACGGATTTAGATGGTACCCTATTTAGTGTGTGAGCTGCTGTTTCTAGAGCGAAACCCCAAAACGATAATGGTAGATCTGACTGGCTCATCATTGATCGAACCATGTCCAACAAAGTCCGATTACGTCGTTCGGAAACCCCGTTTCTTTGAGGCGTTCCGGGCGGCGTAAGTTGGAACAATTCCGCAACTCTTCAGATGATTGCTAAATTCGTGACTCAAATATTCTCCTCCACGATCTGATCGTAGAGCCTTAATTTTCTTGCCACGTTGATTCTCTACTTCATTCTGGAACTCTTTGAACTTTTCAAAAGTTTCAGACTTATGCCTCATTAGGTAGACATATCCATATCTACTAAAGTCATCAGTGAAAGTTATGAAGTAGTGAAAACCACCTCTAGCGGTCGTGCTCATTGGTCCACATACATCAGTATGTATTAGTTCCAGTAAGTCCGTCGCCCTTTCAGGAGAACCATTGAAAGGCGACTTGGTCATCTTCCCAAGCAAACAAGCTTCACATGTCTCGTATGATTCAAAATCAAACGAAGTTAGAAGTCCATCAGAATGGAGTTTCTTCATGCGCTTTTCACTTATATGACCCAAACGACAATGCCAAACATAGGTGGGATTCAAATCATTAGGCCGAAGCCTTTTAGCACTTATGTTATAAACTTGCTCATCATCATGAACATCATCAGGATTCAAAATAAACAACCCATTCACAATGGAAGCAAAAGCCACAAACATATCATTCTTAGAGATAGAACAACCATTGTTTTTACTCGCAAATGAATAACCATCTCGCATCAAACATGAAGGAGAAATAATGTTTCGACTTAAAGCTGGAACATAATAACAATTATTCAATTCCATAATAAATCCTGAAGGGAGGTGCAGTTGCATGACGCCAACGGACAACGCAGCAACCTTTGCATTATTTCCGACGCGAAGATCAACTTCTCCTTGTCTCACGCTTCTACTCCTTACTAGCCCCTGCATCGATTTGCAAATGTGAGCAACCGATCCGGTATCAAATACCCAAGAGTTAATAATGGAGTCAGCGAGAAAAATGTCTATAACATTAACCACAAGCGTACCTGAGCTAGAAGTCTTACTCCCACTCTTCTTCAAAGAAGCAAGGTACTTGCTGCAGTTTCTCTTCCAGTGTCCAGACTCATGGCAGTAGTAACATTCTGTGTCAGGTTTAGGTCCATCCTTAGGCTTAGGTTTGGCTTAGAGATCACATCTTTAGCTTTTCCTTTGCCTTGGCCTTGCCATGCTTCTTGAAGCTAGGCTTGTTCTGCACAGCCAACACTTGGCCATGCCCTGCACACTTCTTAATGTCACATTCTGCCGTCTTGAGCATTCCACAAAGTTCATTAAGGTCCTTCTCCACCCCATGCATATGGTAGTTCGAAATGAAATGCCCATAGCTGGCTGGAAGCGACGCTAAAATAAAATCAGTGGCCAACTCTCGGCCCAATGGAAAACCAAGTTTGTCCAAAGTCTGCGCGTAACCAAGCATCTTGATCACGTGCGGGCCTACTGCTGCTCCTTCAGCTAGCTTGCATTCACCAAAGGCCTTAGCGACATTGAACCTTTCAGTCCTGGCCTGGGTCTGGAACATGTCCTTAAGCGCAACGATCATATCGTACGCTTCCTGACCATCAAACTGCTTTTGAAGGTCGGGTTCCATGCAAGCAAGCATAAGGCAGCTAACCTCAAGAGACTCATCACATGCTCTCTTGTAGGCAGCCTAATGGCAGCAGTGTCGGTGTCAAGAGGTTCATCTGGGATTGGGGTATCCAGAACACTTTCCTTCTTATCAGCCCTGAGAACAATTCTCAGATTCCGGATCCAATCCGAATAGTTTGTTCCAGTTAACTTTTCTTTCTCAAGGATGGAACGCAAAGCAAAAGGGGTGGGTTGGTTACGTGCCATTGATCTACAACAGAAAACATGCAAAATACTAAGACAAAAATCCATGATAGAGTAAAACATTAAACAATTTAATATGGTCTACTCCCACTAAAACCAACATCCCTCTGTTGATACTTAGTGATTCAAGATCCACAACGAACAAGTCTCCTAGTGAGCCGGACGCTTCACCGCTAGAAAACGAGGTAGTTTGGTAAGCAACACTTTGCTAATCATATCACATATGACTCTTGTTGTTGGGTGACATCTCTATGTCAAAAACCCAACCTTTATGCCCCAAGGCGCTTAACCGTTAAGATTACCTTGTTGAGCTAACCAACTCTTATGCATGTAAGTATCCGATACAAACCCATCTAGCCAACGAAAACCGATGGCACCCTACTGTCATAGGCCCACCATCGATCGTAGAAGACATGGGATGGTGCAAGGTTTAGTTGGGGGGCATGTTAACTTAACATTTGTGAGGGATCGTTCTACTTCCACGAATCTAACATGCATAGGAGTAAAACAATAGGAATCAATCACATAGTTGTGACACAGTATGGCCCGTTTCTCATGGTGATCTCCATCTCCATAGAACCTGTCCACCATGGTGATCTCCATCTCCATGGTCCATGTGCGCCATCCCTCCGAGTGATGAGTCCTCCAAGAACTATTACAAGCTATTACGCCTAACAGCTAGTAATGTAAATTACATGAAGTGTGGGATCATCACAAGTCGGCACGCAGGCCGTTAATACAATAAGTGACAACACATCTGGCTCCTGCCGTGTTGACATACTCACGACACGCAGGTCATGAAAATATTACACACATGCATCACATACACATGGGCCATACTGGTCACAAAACACAAATCTGCAAAAACGAGTTAGACGTTCTAACGCCGAAACTTGCAACCCCTAAAACTTGCTTTTATCAATCGAATTTGCCAAATCTAAATTTGACCCTCTTCAATTGACCCTGGTTTTTTGAAGAAAATAAAAAGATCTACAACTTTTATTCAGACCTTTTCTCGATCCGAGGTCGTCTGCAAAAGTTACAGCCGTATTACCGGAAACTGTTCGTTTTGGCAGATTACCTGTTACCGGCGATAGATCCGATCTATCACCCCGCGCATCTCATGCACCATGAATATGATCTAAATTCCGATTCGACCAATCCAATTGATCTTCGCGTGCTGCTGTTGGATTTACGTGTCACAGTCTACCCCGATGGCGGAAACCGACCGGTAGGGGTAAGTCGTTCGACGACCTCTTGCAACACGATCACGGAAATCAGATCACAGATCAAGACATTTACAACAGACTGCCGATCACATCGGCCTTACCCCATCTACATATCACATATGCAAATGATCCGAACCTATAACGAGGCAGCATCGGCTCTGATACCACTGTAGGGTCGCGTAGGCTACACTAGCGCAAATCAAAATTTTCTACCACACACAAGGAACTGCTGCAGTTATAGATCACGGGATTACCACTAGACGCGCTGTGCCGTGCCGAAGTCGGTGAAGCGAGTCGGGGCAGGGTAGACGTACAATCCTCTCCGATCCAGTCGCTCCCTCGAACAGCTCCCACGAACAGCTCCTCTCGGCGGTTCGTCCAAGTGCTCCAAGTAGCACCTCTATCGGTATCCACACGTACGGCGTGGAGGCGCCGCTCGCCGGACTGCTAGGTCCGCGCGGGCAGCAGGGGCGGCGGGGAGACGGTGGCTGGGTGGATTGTGGTGCGGAATTGGCAACCCTAAAACGTCCAGCCTCCTCTCCTTATATAGACCTCCCCATATTGGGCTGCCTCAACCGAAGCCCATTCTGGAGTCTATTCCAGCCCAACTCGGATCTAATCCGAATTCTGCCTTCACTGCCTTAAGTGTGTGACCCTATAGGTTCACGCACGTTCAGTCATGCAGGTTTCAGACGCGCTCTTTTCCTTACCAGGGTACCTAAGGGGACTGGAAGGTTTTTAATGAGGCGGCCTGCAGCCTAACATTCATAAATGGAATATAGTCAACAAATTCCTCATACTTTTCCTGCTTACTACTCGTATAGCTTATCAGCACAAACTTAGCCTCACCCGTATGCTCGGGGGCTGAGCTACCTCACAACATAAAAGCTTTTGCTCCTTCAAACATAATACTACAGCCACACTCGAATACTCGGGGGCTGGATCATAAAACTCAATACATAAAGGAAAAAGTTGCTCAATCCCACTCAATTACTCGGGGGCTGAGCCTGCAGGTATAAGTTGAAGCTTCAACTCTCATAAAATTCATAGCCTCACTCGAGCACTCGGGGCTGTGTAATTCATGATCTATGTAAAGTGTTTTTCATAAACCCCACTCGATACACTCGGGGGCTGCATACATACAAGTGAACAAATATGTACAAATGGTAAAATTTACACTCGGGGGCTGGCCTATACAGAAAAACCCTAATCTTCCGGTTCATCCTTTGCTGGAAGAACAGGGCCGATAAGTTGCGCTTGATAGCAATCAACCAATGTCCTCGCATGATCGAATGTATCGTCAAGATTCGACTGGGACAAGGACGATCCAGGCGCGGGTGGACGTTGCTGCAAATTTGGACGTTGACTTCGGAGATATGCCATTGTTGCGTTGGCGCCATCCACAAGCTTCTGGGTGATGAAGCCTCGAATGGAACCTGTTGACCGGAAGAGCTTGAGCAACACGTGGATTCCTTGAGGTTGTGGCCCAGTCGGAAAAAGCATCTGGTTGATTCGACTGAAGGCCGACCTGCACAACTCAAGAAGCATAGTGCTCCGCCACACCCGATCCTGCAGAGTCGCGAGTATGCGTGCTCGGTGCCTGTCCAATCGAAAGTGCTGGCGGCCAGTCGTGGGTTCGTCAGTTGCCATGTTCAACTGCTCATCCACGCGAGCCTGCTCCGCCTGGAAATCTTGAACAAAACCTATAACAACATAAGTTGGGTGAACAAAAAGAACAGGTCGTGAACTCATAAGATCAAGGCAGTCATGCTTACACTCGAGCTGTCTGTTCACGATCTCCATCTCGCCAAGCACATACTCCTCCCGTTGGGTGGGTAAAGCAGGCCTTGCCCTCATCCTTTCTAGCTCACTTCGGGCACTCGCCAGCTCTTGCTCCTGTTTCGCGAGTCGAGCCTTCATATAACGTATTACTGCGGCATCATTTGCCGCCTGAGCTCGAGATCGAGTAGGGGCATGATGCCGCGACGAACTGGATGAAGTGGCGGTTGGCCGTTTCTGTTCCAAGCATCATAAAAGTTTCATGAGAAACTAGTCACAAAGCTCAGACGAGCAACAACACACAACTTTACAAGCAGAATCATAACGAGGAACGTAAATTCATACAAGGTAGCAAAAGCACATGCATACTCGCATGGGCATAAGTTAAATTACAAGGCATAAAAAGGCACGACTGCCCTACTTCTCAGACATCGACTTCGACCTAGCCCTACTAGCACGGGTGGCGACCTCTGCTGCCCGGCGCTCCATGGTGGCCATAAATGTTTCGGCCAACTTTGCGGCTGGCTCGTTCACATGCTTTAGGGATACCAGCTTCCCGCCGGACTTGCGAGGAAAGTCAGACAGAGCGGCTTTGAAGTCACCCTCTATCCCATGACCTAAAAGGAGTTTGAGGGTGGTCTCTGAGCCACGTACCGTCAAAGCGCGAGCAAAGTTCGCCATAGTCGAAGTTCCTGGGCCTAGGACGTCTGCGAAGCCGTCCACAGTCGAAGGAGGTTGGCTAGATGGGAACACGTCCTTGAACACAGCGCCGAGGGTGCTCGCAGACTTGGCAAGTGTGTCCTTGACTTGGGTGGAGACGACGTCTAAATCGCCTATAGCACGGTCAAGGAACAAATCGCCACTCGACTGGTCTACACCTGGTGGTGTGCCAACAACTCCTGCAAAAATCCGAAAGAACACAAACTTTTACACAACCTTCAGTGCCAAAAGAAGGAGACAAAAAGTGGCACATTCAACTTACCGCCCACATCTCGGGTGAGGCTAGCTAAGCGCTCAGCAAAATCTTTCTCGCGCAGGGCAGCGGAGTTCTTGGCGTCGTCCAAAGCCTTCTTCGACTCATCGCGCTCCTTGGCGAGTGCATCTTCTAGCTCTTTAACTTGAGACTCAGCAGACGCCTTGTCACCTGAGAAAAATGGCCAGATGTCATTCACAATCCCTCTCTCTCGCTAATCCCTCTCTCTCCCTCGCGTAACCTCTCTCTCCCGTGTTTCCCTCACCGCCCCCGATCCTGCTCTCCTCCAAGCTCGCCGCCATCCCGCCCTCCTCCAAGGTCAACGCCGGCGCCGCCCTCCTCCATGCTCACCGCCCTCCCACCCTCCTGCGAGGCGGCGCCGCCCTCCTCCGTGCTCGCCGTTGTCCCTCTCATGCGGCGGTTAGCGGCTCAGCGGACACGACGCTGCCAGGACGGCGCGGGGGAGGCCAGGACGGCGCGGCCAGGCGCGGCTGAGACGGGATCCAGGCCCGACGACGGGCCGGCGCGTAAGAGGCGGGATCCAGGCCCGCCGGTGACCAGGACGGCGCGGCTAGGACGCCACTACGTCGGCGACAGGCGCTTGATTTTTTTTTACGGGCACTCTATTTTGTGGTTGATTAAAAATATTCTGATTTTGTGGTTGATTAATATTGAACATGCTTAATTAAAGTGATAACTACACTCTTCAGAAATTTATGCCACCATTCCATTCCACCTCATTTTTTCCAACCGAACACCGGAATGGAATGGAACCGTGACATTCTATTTTTGTGGAATGGAACCGTTCCATTCCATTCCGGTCCGTTTTGAAACCGAACAAACCCTTAGCGAACCGTTTATTTGTACCGCCGGTGGAGATGCTCATATGTGATGGAACGAGTATGTTTGTATTTCTCGTTGAAAAAAATCCGTGAAACAAACGCCACGGCATGCCGTGAGCGGGTACCTTCCGTCAAGGATTCAATGCAAGAGAAGAGCAACACGCGCGACTGATCCATCACTCACAGTGTCATAGGATGGATGTGACGGCACGAGCAGAGCGAGCCTTGCCGGGCGCCGAACCAGCAGGTCCTCATTGGCTCCAAAGCACCTGCAGCTATATAGTTAGCCGGAGGCATCTACTCGACTTCACCAGTGCTGCCATTCAAAGTTCAAACTTCGAACTCCAGTATCCCACCACGCGTACGTGGACGCTACGCTCCTCTCCGATCTCCATTTCTCCACGGGCGCAGCGCAACCGTACAGGAGCGAGCAACGGCGACACGCTCGGTCTTCGCTCGCTGCCGTAGTACTGACCTGTCACCTGTGGCATCGCAGCTAGAATCACTGCCATCCCTGTGCAGTTCTGCGAGAAAGTATAAGTGCTCTGGTACGTGGTTTGCGTAACAAGATTCGTAGTTTGAATGAAGAGATTTAAAATGCGTGCCTTGCATCGCTGTTTGAAACCCGTTGGCTTGCTTGCACCCCGCACGAGTTCACCATGCCATGAATGCTCAAGTACAGGCGGTGACCGGCATGCATGACTGAACGGTCACTGACACCAGCGGCATCAGCGCTACCCGGATCCACAAAATGGCAGTACGGGCCTACAAGCAGCATCAGCACTTAAGCAGACAGCGGTGGGCCCCCCATGCCTTTCTAACGTTACCAGCAGTGCCTAGTCAGCTTTTGCCGCATATCTCGTTTGCTCGCACGCTCCGAGATCTTCCTTTCCGAACTCTACTCCCAGTTCGAATTTTTTTAATCCCAAAGCCCGAGCTTCAACCCGCGGGCTTAGACTAGTCACAATAGGGAGTAACATGCATGTTACTACTCTAAGTTACTACCTCCATAGTGGGGAGTAACATGTGTGTAGTGTCATATTTAATAGATTATACACTCATCTTGTCTTGAAATGTGTGATGTTATGGTAACATAGCTAGTTACCATAACCATCTCTCTCCTCATTAATTACCCGCCACATCAGATTTTTTGCCTATGTGGTACTGATGTTACTCATATGTTACTCCCCATTGTGACTAGTAATAGTGTCCAGCAACTCCAACCGTGCTCGTAATAGTGTCCAGCAACGTGTCGGACAAATACTATTCGGGCGCCGACGTTTATTGGAGTGGCTTCCCCACCGGCGCTCTAAATAGACAGCCCCAGTATAAAATTTAACATAAATCTAGCCCCTAGCCGGTGTGGTAGCACACGCCCCAGTCGAACGCGGCATACATGCCCGATGCCTCCTCCTTGATCTCGGCCTCTCCGGTGTCTCCACCGCTGTCACCGTCACCTCCGGGCGGCCCGACTCCGTTGTCGTCGCGCACCGTGGTGATGTTGCACTCCTTGGCAGACCACTCCTCCGCCCACTCTTCGTGTCCGGTTGAACAGTCTCGAACGTCTGCATCGTGGCTTCGGCGACTTGTAGCTGGTAGAACGCCTCGGCCTCCTCTCCGTCATCGGCCAGTGTTGCAGCAATGCAGTGGGATTGGTCGAGGTTGAGGCGCCCTCCGTCTTGACCTTCTTGTCGCGCCCAAGGTAGAGGCGCCCCCGTGACGGCGACTGCACCTCCTCCTTGACCTTAGCGATGGGTGGCGCCGGAGCTCGCTGGCGAGATGAACGCGTCTCGCTATGATGATGTTGCTCGCCTGATCTCCTCCGCGCTAACGTCGCCTCCGTTCTTACCGTCGAGAGAGGGGAAGGTGGCTCGCGTGAAGAAGTTGTCGCGCGAGGAAGAGGAGGAGTCTGTTGTGGTCCGCGGCAGCGCGAACCACGTCGGCATGCTGCATCTCTCCACCGACTGGTAGCCCTGGAACACGAGGACGTCGTAGAGGTCCTTCCTATGCCACCAATGTTGTCGCTCGGCGCGGTTCCACATCGATGGCGGCGGGCCGTGTCCTCGTAGTGGTCGACGGAGGCCTTGCGCTCGGCCTTGATGATGGCATGCTGCTTCATGGTGTACTCCGGGTCTGTCCGCTGCTCCGGCGTGAGGTTCAAGCGGTGAGCCTGGATGGCAATCGTTCATGCGAGTGGCGGAATGGCCAGCCCTCACAAGCTGACGCTCCAGGCGTGCGACAGTCGCATCCTTGGCGGCACGAGGATGCGGTGCTTGTGCAACACCGCCGCCTCGTCCTTTCCGAGGTTGGACTTGTAGTTGGCACGGACGCAACTGCCCCTGCCTGAGGCTTCACCGTTGTTCGCCATTGTGGAGAGGAGAGGGAAGAGCGCTGGGCGAGAGAGGACGGTGGCGAATGCGGAGGAGCGGCACACGTTGCTGCATATAAAGCGGGGAGTGACGGTGAGAATGCGTGGGAACGCGACGCGTGATGGGAGGGAATCCGGCGACGATTCCCAAGGCACCATTACACCGGCGCGCGTCGGGGAGCGCGAAGAGGGACGCGTAAGTCGACCGCTCCGGTCTTTAATTACGTTGACTGTCCCGTTGTTCCCGCAATAAATTGCGATAACCGCGTGTGTTACTGACAAGTCGGTCTCGCCCATCTGGATCCAACGTGGCACCGGTTGTCGGCATTCCCACTTTCCTCCCTACGGATGGGCATGAAGCAGGGTTTCCGGACGTGCTATTGGACCCGTCCGTCAACTTTACCACAGTCCCGATGCGGGTGCAGAGTGTCTTAACCTCTTTTTTAAACTGAAACCTACTCCATTTAACCTCGTCTCACGCTAGCCAAAACTCCAAACTCCAAAACCCAGGCACGTGCCATTTCCGCGTGCGGTCAATCGGCCCGTTGCTAGCGCGTATCAGTTCAAACTTCAAACCGGGAGGACGAACAAAGCCGACGCTGGGTGGGTCCCGCCCGCACGCACGCTCCCCCACGAGAGAACTATCGAGCCGTTGCAGGCCGGACGGACGGACTGGATCGGCCGGAGGTTCAAACCTGGGCATTTTCCCTCCACATTAATCCCGCAATAAATAAAGGAAAGAAAGAGGGCGCAGGTCGCACACATCGCGCTGGACGCTTTGCTGCCACGTCGGAGTACATCGGTCGCTTCCCTAAACTGCACCGTGCCAAAAAGGAGCCCCACCACACCGGCCACATGCGGTCGATTCGAATTTCGAAATTTGAATGGGAGCCGTGGGGCTACTGGCTACTACTGGTAACGGCAATAAACACATGACCATCCAGCGATCTTCCCTTCTTTCAAAGCTGCTAAAGATACAGATTAGGGGTCTGTTTGGTTTGTACCTCCAAGTTACCCTACCAAATATTGGTCACCTGGAAGATTCCCTCTCTCGTTTGGTTTACTGCCAATTTTTTGGCTGCCTACCAAATGTTGCCAATTTTTTGGCCAGCCCCGGGCGGAGGATTCCTGCGCCAAAATATTGGCTCGCCAATGTTGGCAGGGCACACACAGGCAAAAACCAAACGTACCCTAGATAACGGACACATGGATTCTATGAGTCTATCTATTATATTATGTTGAAAATATAGACCTTATGCACATAAACATAATATCATAATATCATAAGTTGCATAATGCCATACAAATTATTTGAGCACCCACAGTTATACATATTTGTCTATATTTTCTACTGTAACGCTGCCCATCTTTTAAAATTTGTCTTATAATTCTTGTATATGGTAGAAAAATACGGGCCCACATATCAGTATGTCGTTAAGGGGCAAAATCATGTATTATGTGCTAGGTGCAACATATTACCTCAAAAATCGGGGTCAGCTGCAAAAAATGTTTAGATTCTGTGTTTTGTGCAACAATGCTATCAAGATCGGTGTTATGTGCAATTTTCTCTATATTATGTTCTAACACACACAAGTTTTTTTTTCCTTGTGAGACTGTATAGTACGACACCTTGTGTCACGTATTTTCGTGGAAATTACACAATAGGTTTTTGGACCACACTTTCGATTTTCCCTAAACCGGCGACAAAATGTGCGCCATTATGTATAGATATTATTTTTTTCCTAGAAAAATAGTATTATAGAGGTAAAACCACATCACTTATTTCGGAATGGAGTGAGTAATACCTTATAATAACTTTGACTATATAGTATGGCACCGTTGTCGCGTATCGACGAACGAAATGACACGACAGGTTTTGAGATGGCATCTTCTGACATTTCCATTATGGTCTGCCAAAATGTGTTACATCAAGTATACCCAGTATCATACTTTTGCAAGGAAATATCTCCTAATAATTTGACTATCTGTAGATAATTACGATACAACGGAAGGTTTGCAGCATTCTCCGTCAACACACGGGGGCGATGAAACATAAGTCAAAGCCGGGTCGGTTTTTAGGGGGAGTCCAGTGCATAGAAGGCCATTTGAATTTCAAACATCTGAATTATGGTAGAAGGAAACGGGAGTGACATGTCAGAATAGGCAATAGGCCCTAATAAATACTCCCTCCGTTCGGATTTAATTGACACACATTTTGTAACACATGGATGTATCTAGAAATCAAACAAGTATAGATACATCCATATTTGGACAAAATCAAATCAATTAATTTGGAACGGAGGGAGTAGGAAATGATTTTGAAAGGACAGGGTGGTTTCTTAATATAGCCACCCCCTCTCCTTGCGTTCTTCTCCCATCGCCCTCCGAACCCCAGGGCTCTGTCGGGACCCAAACCCTCGCCCTCTCCCCACTCCGCTCGCTGCTCCCCCTCCGCGAGGTCGGTGCTTGTGGTGGCCGCGAGCTCTCCCGCCGTTCACACGATGTCGAGCAACGCCGCCTCCACCCGCCGCTTCTCCTCGTCGGCGACGACCGCGACGGCGAAGCGCCCGGCCATGGCGGAGAACGCCGTGGGAGCCAAGGCGGCTGCGGGACCGGGGGCCGCGCAGCAGCATGCGAAGAAGCGCGTGGCGCTCGGGAACCTCACCAACGTCCCGCTGTCGGAGGGAGGAGCGGCTGCGGGAAGATCGCCGTGGTCACGGCCGGCAATGCGGTACGGATCCAAAACTGTGGGAACGTTGCCGGATTGGGGGTTTTCCATTATGAAATTATTGGTGCTTTCTCGTCGGGCCTCTGGCTCTGGGGTTACAAGATCTTTGGCGGTTAAATTTTTGAATTGGTCAGTTGGAGAGGCCACGAGCGCAAGTTGTATTCGCTTCTGCTGCTTCTATGTGGCTGGTTCTACAGATCGATCAAGAACACTGCATTGTTCTTGAACTAGGTGAATTCTCGACGCGCAGATTTGGATGCAGTGTCCATCCTTGGAAGCGACAAGTCAAACATTTAGTTTCTTTTCTGGTATTATTATAGGACATACGCGGCGACTTGTTGCTCCCTCTGCCCACTCAGTAGTGTTTTTGTGCTCTTGCTGAAACGTTTCTTGGGTTCTTTTGGCTCGTATTGTTTTCGATTTATCGGATTAGTCATTTCTTGGATTCTTGATCTGCAGCCGGATGCCTGATTTCTCATCTTCCACTTTCCCTAAATTTTCATGTCTTTATTTGTGCGTTTTTACCTGCTGCTATTCTCATTGAATTTTGCATCTTTGCCACTACTGCACGCTGATTGCGGATTGGGCTTGGTCCATTTACTTGATAGAATTTTCTTGGTGACATTCCTGGTCAAAGTGACTGTACTGGAACAGTTTAGCATAAAGTTTCTTGGTGTAAGCGAAGTGTCGTTTTTCATCACTGTTTGCTTTGGAATCTTCTATTGCTAATAGTATGGTAGTATGATCCAGGCTTGATAGTTGTGCAACTTTTATTCCATCTGTGCCTCATTGATGCATTCCTGAAAACAATATACAGTATTTGAAATCAGTTAATCACTTTCATCTCATTGTCATGCAGAGGTTGAATTCAGCTAACTCGGCTGCACCTGTGAAGAAGGGATCTTTGGCAAGTGCTCGAAATGCGAGTGCACATCGCGGCTCGGCTACGAAATCGGCTTCCACCAGGCCAGCTCTTGTCACATCTCGCCATGAGAGCACCGCGCAGAAGGAGGGTGCTCCTCCTCGTAAGGTGCCTACAGTGGTGCCAATCGCCGTGCCAGCCATTGTACCCTTCAGCAGCTTCGTGTCTCCTGGACATTCAGGGGATTCCATTTCAACTGACGAAACAATGTCGACATGCGACTCTATGAAAAGCCCGGACTGTGAGTACATCGACAACGGCGACTCATTGCTCGATTCTTTACAGCGCCGGGCAAATCAAAATCTGCGCATTTCAGATGATACTGCTGTAGAAGGTTTGTTTTGCATGTCTAGGATGTGTGCTCTTATAGTGTATTTTGCTAGACATTCTCTTATTTATGTAATGTCCTGTTTCATTGGCAGGAGCTAAGTGGAAGAAGGATGTTACTGCCCCAATGGAAATTGACAACGTTTGTGACGTTGATGAAAACTACGAGGATCCACAGTTGTGTGCAACTCTAGCTTCTGATATCTACATGCACCTGCGAGAGGCTGAGGTGAGGCAAATCTTCTTTAAAACCTTGTGTTGATTAGTGTTTTGGCTACATCATAGATCTTACTGTCAATTGACCATCATAGAAGGAATAACAGGTGCTAGAAGAATGGTTCTAATTTTTTTTTATGTATGCTCAATTGACTCAGCTGCAGAAAGCATCCACTGAGAATTAGATAAGCGTAGACTAGATACTATGCTATGCTATTGTCAAACCATTTTGGAGCACCATAAATTACTGTTTTGTAAATTTCATAAACTGGTGTAAGCATGCCGTAAACAGTGTGAAGATAATGTTAGGAGTTATATGATAGAGAAGTTGATCCAGGATATAGTAGATCTGTAGAATTTTAAGTGTCGTAAGCCAGTCTCCCTTATATGGACTGCCGAGTTCAATCAAAATGGATTTGTAGTCTGTTATGGCTTGATCTCTCTACACATGTTCAAGAGTCCTAGGCGTTCTGCTTGACTGCTTCTTGCTTGCATATACATATGTTGTTACTAAAACATTTTTTTCTCTCACCAGACCAGGAAAAGACCATCAACTGATTTTCTAGAAACAATACAAAAGGATGTAAACCCAAGCATGAGGGCTATCCTGATAGACTGGCTTGTGGAAGTAAGCTTTTCTGCCGCACAAAACAAATTGACCATAAGCCTGGCGGCCACTCATTGCATTGTATTGATTCATTCCTTCGTGCAGGTTGCTGAAGAATATCGTCTTGTTCCTGATACCTTATATTTGACAGTGAACTATATTGATCGTTACCTTTCTGGCAACGAGATCAATCGCCAAAGGCTACAATTACTTGGTGTTGCTTGCATGCTTATAGCTGCGTAAGATATCAAGATCCAGCAAGTTCATTTTTAATTATTTCTCGTTTACTCTTATTTGCATTTCATTGGTTAGCCTACTAAATTTTGCTCGTTTGATTTTTAGTAAATATGAGGAGATATGTGCACCCAAGTAGAAGAATTCTGCTACATCACTGACAATACATACTTCAAGGATGAGGTCAGTGACATATTACATTATTTCGTCAGTGATTGTCACTTTGCTTCCACCATTCTCTAATTCATAGATAAACAGGTTCTGGACATGGAAGCTTCTGTTCTTAATTACCTGAAGTTTGAAATGACCGCACCGACAGCAAAGTGCTTTCTAAGGTTTTGCTCTTTTTCATGCATAAAACTTTTTCATGACATCATATCAACTGAATTCCACTAACTCTATTTCTTGCCTTCCATAGGAGATTTGTTCGGGCTGCTCAAGTCTGCGATGAGGTATAACTCTCTTGAGCTTCTGCTTGCTTACTGCATTTTCCACAGGTCACATATTTTGTAGCATTGTATTTAATTGTTTTTCTTTCTACAGGATCCAGCTTTGCATCTTGAGTTCCTAGCCAATTATGTAGCTGAGCTATCACTGCTTGAGTACAGTCTACTTGCATACCCTCCTTCTTTAGTAGCGGCTTCTGCTATTTTCTTGTCAAAGTTCATACTGCAGCCAACAAAGCATCCTTGGGTACGTTTACATAAATCTTGTAATGTTTGCCAAGTCAAATTCTTGCTTGAGCTAACATATGCTTCCGATTGTAAACTGGGCGCAGAATTCGACCCTTGCCCACTACACACAGTACAAGCCATCGGAGTTGTGCGATTGTGTGAAGGCACTTCACCGCCTTTTCAGCGTTGGTCCTGGAAGCAACCTTCCTGCAATCAGAGAGAAATACAGTCAACATAAGGTAACTGAATAGTCTGGACTGCACCCAATTCTTCAGTTAACTACACTGTTGCTAATTGATGTCCTCTGCAATCCTTTCCTCAGTACAAGTTTGCCTCGAAGAAGCAATGTCCACCTTCATTGCCCGCAGAATTCTTCAGAGATGCGACATGCTAGAGATAAAAGCCCAGGAGTAGATGCAGTTGCTTACTGAATTCTTCATGTTGTGGTGGCTCAAATTCGAAGTTGCGACGCTGATCCTTGCAGATGGTATAGCTCGACCCCAAGACATGCCGGTGCCTCCTGTTTGTTTAGGATGATTGGCAGAGTGTAGATTTTAGACTGATGCTGATGTCTTTGTGGTAGTGGTGTGCTTTTCTTGACTTCTCCTTCCTCTGCTCTCTGCTGTTTTCTTTCTTTCTGTACCTAGAGTGTAGACCCAGGTTTTTCGAGTGCATGTACATTGGAGAGCACTGCAGCAAAGCATAAACATCTTGTTTGTAGTGGCATAATACTGGAGTCACTTGGCTGGCATGTTGCTTGGGTGGCTCCTCCCATGTATCACAATGTGGTGGCATTGTTTGTTTGTCTGATATCTTAATAATAGCACCCCATTTTAATAGTGCTAATCTTGGATATGCTTTCGCCTCATGTGTAAATTGCAATACTTCATATGACACAGATAATGGGATTTCTCTGCGTACCAGGATTTGGCCTGTATTGTTGCCCGGATTATTTTCGATGGTGCTTCCTTTGACAGGTGACGGACTGATGGTGGCTGGAGCTTTTGTGCTAGATGGAGTACTTGATTTGGCATAAGATTTAGTATAGTCCCAGATACGTCATCGAAATTTCCCTCATCCTGGATAGAAAATTTGTCTTGTTTCCTGATGTCTATTAATGGACCTCTTGTTGGCCGTTAACCATTTGGCCACTGATGTTTCAACAACATTCTGAAAATACTTTGCCATTTATTTTTGTAACATTCTGGTTGTATTTTGGCAAACGGCAGCATCAAACATATAACCGATTTTCTATGCGAGATTTATTATTGTACGTTTGTTTATTTGCAGGGAAACGTATAACATATTTAAAACACAAAAAATGTCCATTTCAGGATTGGTTCAGGTTGGTTCCGGGATTTCTAAGAAGGCAAAAAGGTTTATAACGTTTGAAAACAGTCAACACCAGCCAACTAACAGAATGATTTCTTTGCCTGATAACTGAAATTTTATGGAAGTAGCAAAATCAGGAACACCCTCTTTGTGACAGGGAGGAAGAGACGGCGGGTTTGCTGCTCATCATACTGGTTTCCCTGAATTGGTAGGCTCTACGGCGACCATCCATCTGGCTGGAGGCAACACTGGAGCACAGCTGTTTGTTTACATGTGTGAAGAATGAGCCAATCAGTATAGTAGGAGCACCGTATCAAAGGGAGATACATACATGTATACACGATTGTGCCAGCTAGCTGCGTGATTAGATGACTATTAGCATTAGCAAATGACAGAGCTGCATGAATATCTTCTGGTTGATGCCACAGCTGAAGGTTCCAGAATCGATCGTATAGCTGTACGTTCGTAGATTGATTGGATTTGACACTGATAGGAGCTTAATTTGTCCATTTCGTTGTTGCGTTTTCCATGGTCTGTCTCTCTGATGCGCGATCTTTGATTGCTTATCGTCGTTTAGGCACGTCCATGGCTAGGAGAATATTGGCCTGTGTAGCTGTAGCATATGCCTTGTTCCAGCTTAGATCTGCGTTAAGGCAGAAAACTTAATATATGCTCGGAGGAAAAGGTATATAGTGCCATCTTACCATGATTGAAGATGCTCTGTAAATCATATTTGCTGGTTTCTTTGCAAGATCAAGAGCGATACCGGTTTCTTAATTAAAATAGTGAGAATATGATGACAGAACATCTATCTCCAATCATCGTAAGACGGTACTAAATCAAGCTGTACAATCAATAGTGTATTAGCATGAGAATCTCTCACACGTTCTGCGCTAGCTTACCGTCATAGGCACCGACTTTGAACAATACCTGGACTCGTGAGAGGCAGGACGAACATGCATGGTACCAAGAACTAAGTATATGAATCTGGTAACCAAACCCAAAATAGCGCCAACAAAGACAACTTTAGCAAGAGAAAGAAAAACAATCTTTGTTTTAAGCAAACCGTAAATAATTCTAGCACTACACATCCTTCTTGATCGGCGATGCTCCCGTCTCCTCTTTGCTGGGGTCAATGCCGGATCTGGCTTTGTTAGTTTTGTGTGCGTGGGGTGCGCCTGTCAGCTGTAAGTTTTGGCTTACCATGCTCATTTCCAGGAGGATTCTAAGGTCTAGCGTAGCGGGTTGTTTTTGTGATGTGTCATTCTATTGTGTTAGTTGTGTTGTTGTTCCGTGCGGTTCTGGATCTAGTTTAGCAAAGCGAATAGAACCTGTTATATTCGATTCACTCAGCTTACCCGATTAACTAGGCAACTTGATACATTTCTTCTACAATGAATTACAAGCTCCTGCCCTTTCTAGTTTCTCAAAGACAAACCCATTACCGTCTCTGGCAATCCCCTTGTCGATGCATTCTGTTCTGCTTCCATCACAACTTTGAGGTCCCGTAACGATGAAGCACAAGCGAATGGCAATGTGATTCGGTGACATAACGTCATGTGACTTTGGGTCACTGACATATGGTGGACCCACATGTAAGTGACCACCAGAAACATCTGACGTCACGTCACCATTCTGAGACAAGAGAATGTGGGGTTTAATTGCAGTGCATTTCCACTCCCGACCAAATTCACGTAATTGTAGAAGCTACCCGAGATCAGTTTCTTGAGCTTCTCCACTCGCCACTTTTGGAATAGCCCTCACACTGCAACAATTACAGGGTCATGCCACCACGGACCTTGGCCACCCCCAAACCCAACCACGATATCTCCATGTTTGTTCTATCCTCGTATTCTTCCTCCCCTCCTCCTTCTGAAGCTTCCCTCATGGGAGCTTATTTCCACCACAATCCATAACCCTATTTCCGGAAGCTTAAGCTCAAAAGAAGTGACCTTTCGTCAACTATAGCCTATATAATCCTAGCATGCATCTCTCTCGTTGCTTTTATGATACTACACGGATAAAGGCAATGTTGCTTAGTTCTCTTGGTTTGCTAGGTATCTATGTCCAAACCGCTGGCTTTGTCCTCCACTTGTTCTCCTCCAAACAAAACTATGAATCATTATGCAAGTAGGATTGATAAATGACATGCCACTCATCACTCACTGTAGTCTCTTTAAGTAGTCATGCCATATAATGCATATTTTGTTCCCAAGGATTTTGAGTTGTTCGGCCTTCTTGGCAAAACCCACTTGCAACACCATATGTAAAATTTCAGTTAAGAAAAAAATCCACATGGTTGAAACTAACCTAGCGGCAATCGAGTTGTATATAACTAAATAAAAATCTAGTGCCAATCTACATGGCACAAGGAACGGATAACCCTGTCTCAAAAGAGAAAAAGAAGGAGAACTAGACTGGTGACCCTTTCGAGAGAAAGGCGTTATGTTTGCCACCTCAAGCACAGGAACAGTGCTCACGAACACCATGTCCAACTTTAACACTTCAGCTTTGATAGTCAACAGCATGACTATATATATGAGTAACATCTAGATAGTTATCCGAACACTTGACTCGATTGGTGCAAAAAAAGAAGCTATCATTGACATAGTTTGATTCTCTTTTTTTCTCCACAAAATCAAAGTTCGATCCTGTTTATATTATCTTAAACAAGCTAGTCTTACCCTAAGCCTTGCTTAGCTCATCATTTGAGTGTTCATTTGCAGCAAGTTACTTCCTTGAAGTGGAGATCTGATTAATTCCCTAGCTAGCTAGGCTTCTGAGTGCTGATTGATTGGTTCGCCAGGAAGCAATTGCGTGCTGACCTCACTATAAAAATAATTAGAAACACATCATGGTGGCTTGTGTCTGCTGCACAAATGAATCAAGCTTAGCTTGCTGGATTTGAACAAAATAAATAAATAGATGCTGGATTTGAGAAATGGTATTTGTTGGTTGGGGTGCTATCACTGAGCTGGTCTGGTCTTGCTACCTGGCTCATAATAAAGGAGCTGACAGCAAATGGGGGTTGGCATGTGCCAAGTGGGCACGATTGCTATTATCCAAGACAAGGGGGAGGGCCTACATATTTTTGTACTTTTTTAAAGTAGATGATCTTATTAAACTGGTTGGCAGTTTGGCATAGAAAACATATCTCCCTGTCTTTTCCTGTCAATACTTCTAATACAGAAAGTGCATGACAAATATATTTGGAACTGCATAAATCCCTTTCTCGGTGAGAATTTCATGATTTACCATCTTGCCCATTAGTTATTGGCCTGGACTGAAAAATATTTTTAAGTCTCACGATACATGACCAGGATAAGGCCATATTCATTTAACATAAACTGTCTAAGTTATACATTTTGGAATCTTCTCTTATTGTGGGATACAAAGGTATTTCTTTTGTGTGTCGACTTGTTCGACAGTGCTCATATGGCGATGTGCGTATCAATACAGAAGTAGAGGATCTTTCTCCATTTGGAAAAAAACTAGTAACTAATGCAAAACAAAATTAAATTAAGAGAACAAAAGTAAAACACCACTTAAAAGCAAGATCAGTTGGATGGTGCACCATCCGTGAGGTGAGCTTTATAATTGGTCGGATTGTCTAGCATGGAGTGACCGAGCTGGTATACAACTGTGGGGTTCAAGTGAACCAATGGGCAATGGGGTGCATAAACCTTTCACTAATATAGTATGTAATTTGTTTCATTACTCATTAGCGAAAGATTGCACCATAAATCACACAGTTGATCCAATGATCACGCTGTCTAGCACTCTAGCTTCGCTACGGTTACTCCCTTCTAGTATCACTATATAATCCACATGAGGGCGATATCAACATAACAACAAAATATCAGGGTTCTACAATTTGTACAGTTAGAACATGCCAGTTTTGTTGGATGTTACGGTTTCAACGAACCATTGCAGGCATTCGCACAAACTAAAACAAGAAATTGTTTTGTTTTTTCCAACTTAACCGAGTGAGTGTGAGTCACACACTATTAAAACGAGATTGAAAATAAAAGTAAAATAAACTAAATGCAAAAATTTATTTTTGTGATAAAAATGAACCATTGCAGACAACACGTGTGACGATCGCTTCTTTAAGACTTTGTCTTGTAGTGTATATTTCGCTAGTGCATATTTTGTTGTTTGGTCATTTGTCATAGGTTTCTTGGTAGATTTGTGGTGATGCCAATCCTTTTTTTACGGTCTCGGTATTTCTTTGTTTTTATCAGCCGATTTTGCTTGATGTTGATGAATAATACATCACACACACAAGTCTCACGCCCTACGTGAATGTTCAGTTGGGTCGTCGCTCACACCAATACATGGTTGCTTGGGGTCTACGAGAAAACCAAACCTAACTAGATGGACAAGATCAGTTCTCCCAAAGGACCCCAAGCAATACGTACGGCCATCGTATCAATGGCGTACAGCCTCCATGGCAAACCCTTTCATTGCTGTCTCTGTGGCCTACGCAGAATACCTGTGGTCACTTGCCAAATGAGGGAGGAGCTGTCATGCTGGTAGAGGTACCACTCATGCCAGCACGTTGGAGTGCTGCCGCTGTATTGGTTTTAATTAGTTAGCAAACCGCAACAAGATTCCAAGCTTTGTAAACTAATCGGAGAATCGGCTGGATTTTCTTAATTTTTCCTAATTTGACTCTTAGCGAAGATTAGCTAGCTGTGTTTTTCTAGATGGTGAGATTAGCTGTCCTGATTTCAGTTCTTCAGACTTCTGGTTTTTTATCATGTTGTCTTTCTCCAAGGATGAGTGCCGTGATTGGCCAGTGGCGTTGCTTCTTTGAGGAGCTCACGGTACTCTCCCTGCGGTGGGCCCATCCGCGATTAAGTGTGGGCCACAAGCAAGGGTGCCAAGTGGTGTGACCTGGCTGTTCTTGATCTCCTGTGGAGCAAGGGCGTGCGTGGCCACCTATGGTGTTCTCCTCCTCCTATGGGAGTAGGTTTGTAGGATGATTCGATGGATGTAGACGCACTTTCACAGCTCTAGCGATAGAGATGGAAAATGACTTATCTAGAAATGGACACCGCGATTTTAGGATGTTCACGAGAATCCGTGAATTCAATTTTGTCGTTCGATAAATCTATGAAGATGATAGCATGTAGCAACAGGATATGTGGGTGAACTGAAATAGTTTGGATAACATCTGGTTTTACAAATATTTGATAATTTGGTTGATCTAGTTGAAATTTGCTTCGACCAGCTGGTTTTATGAATATTTGGTAATTTTATTGCTTAACATACACCAAAATTATGAAGACACCATTTTTTGTGTGGAGTAACAGTGTCAGGACACTTGACCGGCTTATCAAGTCGAAAATTAACATATTGGAAGAGAACATGGTTATACTTGTATTAGGTAATTAAATTCCATATTGGGAATATGTTTTGAGTTAAACATACACGGTATTCTAAGTATGTCTGAAAATACAGTAAATGATTAAGAACATCTCTCCCATCTGATTACAAAATTCAAATGATTAACCGTCTCAAATGAGCCACCCAACCGGCAAGGCACTTAACCAGACCACCAAGTCATAGCGTAGAGGATCCTGCTAGCACCATGTCCTACTCTCTCTGTAGCCTCCAGCGCAGCTTGCAAGCCTCCACGACCCATTCATCATTTCACGTCTGTCTTAATGACACCCCTCCCATAATCTCTTCCCCATTTGACGTTTATGCCCCTGCCCCCCTACAGCCGTGGCCAACTCATGCGGGGGCACAAGGGTAATTTCCGCAGGGCCAGGGTGCCTATCTGGCCATCCCATTATATATCGCTCTCATGGCACCGTGGCTCTGTACTGCTCTCCTCTGCCAATTGTTGATAGGCTGGTGATCGTTGCTACACATCGCATCTACCTCTTCTTCCTCAGGCTTCAGCTTGGTTGCATGTAAGCTTCGCTTCCTTCTGGCTTCTCATGATCGTCTCCTTCGTGTTCTTCCTGAGGATGAAAATTCTCATGGCTCTGTTTTTTCACGTCGCAGCAGAGCTTTTTGAAGATGACCAGCGTCTGGAAGACCAAGGTTCTACCCGGGCTCAGCAAGATCTTCGACAAGGATGGCAAGAAGGCCGCCGCCGTCGAGTTCTTGAAAACCTTCAACAAGGTATGGGTGGAGGAGCTTCTGTTATCGCTGTGCATATGTTTGTGTTTGCTTGTTTGTTGATTGGATGGGTGTGCTATGCATATATCTAGGAGGATATCAGCAAGGAGGTTGAGGACAAGAAGACAGAGCTAGAGCCCAAGGTTGCGGAGGTTGTTGAAGCCTCTCCCCCAGAGATTAAGGTGAAAAGATTTCTCGGCACCTCTTTTTTTTTTTGTGCTGTTGATGGGACATGACAATAGGTAGTAGCCACCTTACTTAGTGCTAATCAGGGGCGGAGCTACACCCCAGGCAACAGGGGCCTTGGCCCGGGATGCGGCGACGGCGGCGCAAGCTATACTGTAGCAATTTGGCACTGTTTGACACTGTTTGGCCAGGGTACTGTGGCTTGTAGCACGTTTGGCCCGGGGCCCGGCCCAATCCTAGCTCCGCCACTGGTGCTAATCATAACCCAAATTACCCGTTATCTTATTGTAGGCGGTAATCAAGGATAAGAAACCAGCCAAGATCAAGAAGAACTCAGTTGCGGTTACCAAGTTCCTTGACGACTTGGCCAAGATTGGTAAGTATAGTTACGAAATCAAAACATCCATCTTTGTGGTTAAGATTTTTGCCTCGATTTTCCAAATAATTTAATAACCAAAATATAATGACTTCAACAATCATATGAAATCAAGATTTATATATATATATAGTTTACCTTTAGTCATTGTATGTATTCTCCTTTCACATAGTTAAACAGTAGAATAATCTTCCCAGAACAAAAAGAAGAAAAACAATGGAATATTCTCAGATATGTTTCTTCCCACATAAGCTCACAAGCAAACACCGTCACTTTTAGGCGATGGAGACAAAAGCATAACTAGTGGTATTCACCAAAGTTAAGTATATAAACAGTACCTAACTAAGTTGCTCAACTTGTGGTTAAAAATAAAATAGGTATACGGTTGAGCTCTCGTGCATACTGCTGAGATGATCTAGAATTAAAAAAGACACTCCTTAAACTATTAAATTAACGTGTGTTTGGCCGGTTAATTTGTAGATTTCCCTGGAGCCAAGCAGGTGAGCGACGCGGTGGCCAAGTCCGGCACCACGCCCCTCTCTCCTGCCATCGTCTTTATCTTGGACAAGGTTGCGCCTTTCATCCCCGAGCCCAAGGAGGAGCCCAAGGCCGAGCCCGAGCCAGCCGCCGCAGAAACCACAACCAGGGATGTCGCCGTGGAGGAGAAGAAGGAGGAGGAGGCCGAGCCCTCCGCCCCGCCAGTGGAGGCTGCCGTCGAAACCCCTGCACCAGCGGCTGAGGTAGTGGAGGAGAAGAAGGAAGAAGAGAAGCCCGCCGAAACCCCTGCACCAGCACCTGAGCCAGAGAAGAAGTGATCGATCATCACCAACCTCCAAGAAAAATCCAAGATACCACCTGGTTTGATGATGGTAATCAAGAAAATCATTTAAGTTATTGTGAATTTGTGGTCAATTTCGTATCCGCGTAGTTGCACAAAAGTAAGTACCAAACACACACTTTGCTATGCATATTACGGCATGCAAACGTACATGCAAGAACATTTGTTATTCTTTCGATCGATCGATCCCCGTATGTGTAAATTTTATGTGGGGCTTTCTTTTTTGTGGTGATTAAATCATGTGTAATTATGTTGGTGTGTTAATTTGTTGGTCATGGTAAGAAGGAATTTGTTCAGTTTTCTTCTTCTTTTTTCCCCATTTGAGATGTGATTGAGATTAAACATAAGTCAATTTTAGTTTCTATACAAATTAAGGCCCCGTTCGCGAGCTCCGTATTTTTTAAGTAATCCA
Source organism: Poa pratensis (assembly GCA_947311845.1). NCBI lineage: Eukaryota > Viridiplantae > Streptophyta > Magnoliopsida > Poales > Poaceae > Poa > Poa pratensis. The sequence continues at coordinate 10,662,663 of CAMZMU010000110.1, forward strand.
GGAATACTTCGGTTTCTAGAAATACTTAAGTATTGTATACTTTGAGTTGTTTGAGTTTAGCCAAAACTGTAGTTTATATATTTCAAGAATTAGGAAACTGCACTATTTTTGAAGTATATGAAAAAAGGGTTGGACCACTTTTTCCAAAACTAAAGTATTGGTTCGCTAGGCATAGTAATATTGTGGTTTTTGAATAATTTAATTTTAAAAACACTTTGCTGCCAAACTAAGCCTACAGTTTATCGTGTTAAAGTTTGCGTAATTACTAGCATTTTGTGATGTTCATGGTATAGTGTTAAGTCCGATGGACAACATTCATCCTTTGTAATTAGGACTATTATCACTCGACTTAGATGATCATGCGAAGAAAAAGATTTAGAATAGGTTTTTCCGGGTGACATTCGTAGCCATTCGATAAAAGACTCTTTTATTATCGCACCAACATTGGAGAGTGCAAACAGCCCACCCGGATTCAAAACTCGTACTCGCAGAAATTCACGGTATCGCACAACAATCTTTGTAAACAAAAATGCCAAGGTGGTTTCCTCCTACCACTGATATTTCATCTTTATATAATTCCGAATTAGGCATGTTTTTTAGCTAATATTCACAAAATATGAAATGTGATATATATTTCCGTTACACGACGACTAAACTTTTTAGTACGAGGGGCGTAAGAACGCGACGAGACCGAGTCTTGAGGTGACATTCCTTGTAGAACCAGACTCTTAAGTCTTACTCTCTCCGTTTCTAAATATGAAATGTTTAGCCTTTTCCAGATTCGCAAAGTCAGTCTTAACAGAGAAGAGTCGACTATTAACGACCCCATCGATCCTGGCCGATGAAGCTTACTCCACAAGATAAGCACGATCGAGAAGTCGGCGATACGAAACTGATGGAGGTGGCGTAACACATTGGTGGCACGAAACCTAGATGGGGATGGACATCTTGGGTGCTTAGCCAAATTGGTGAAGAAAATCAAATCAATCAGTGCCTGCCCCCAGGAAAAGGACGTGAGCTCAATCCTAATCGATCTGTCTGTCCATCCTCACACGCCTCTGCATCCCGATCATCGTCGTCACTGCACGAATGATCCGATCGAACAGAGGCCGGGCCTGCGTGACGTTAAGAAAGCATCCAAAGTTAATTAACACAAAAGGATTATGTTGATTGATTGATCCATCGACAGGCCCAGCCAGCCAGGGCATGATATTTTTTTCGAAAGAAGAGGATGGATGGATTTCGTCGTCATCAAAAGGGAATTAAGGAGCTTGATTCGCAAGCTTGCGCTGAGATCTTTTCTCAGGTTGGTATATTAGCAGTGCATGTTAAAATTAGGTCCGGGGCAAAACTGTAATCACGCTGGGACTTTGTCATCCAGCGAGTACCGTAGCTTGCTTGCTACTAGCATGTGGTGCGAGCTGAACCGGGAGGAAGATTCACGGGAATCTGGTATGCTAGTGTGCAGCCGCGAGAAGCAGATTCGCGCCGTTGGTCAGCCTCACAGCTTTTGGATAAGACGAGGAACGGAATCTCCTCCGTTTTAGGCCTATCTAGCTTTTTCCTTTCCCCCACCTACTAGTATTTTCTTTTTCTTCGTTGGTATATAATATTTCCCACAGGGCCTGTAGTAGATTATTACTCGAGTGCTGAGAACATTAATGAATGAATCGCAGAAAAGGTGTGTTCCTTGCATCTTGCTAACGTCGGTCAGTGCCTAGGGTCAAGATGAACTTCGATCTCATGTTCTCATTTTTCGCTCTAGTCTAGTGGCTGGACAAGAGTACAAAGGCAGAGCTGTCTTCAATGAGTGATTCGATTGGGGTGCATGCATTGGTTGGCTGGTACCTCAACCTCAGGGCAGGACCACTCCGACAGCTAATAGGACATCGCAAACTCGCAAGGTTGATGGATGGATGCCGTCACAGTAACTAGCAGATATGTGATTCACTCAAAAAAAAAAAAACAGATATGTGAAAAATGCGTACGTGAAACGGTGAAAGGCAGATTTCTTTGTTTCTCAAGCCCACTGCCATTTTAGATTGATCATTTCTACCACTATGATCCACAATATTCTCAAAAACACCACTTGACCGATCGAATACTCAGAAGCACCATGGTTTCGCTAGTTCCGATAATCAGTTTCGCCATTTGAGAGATAGAGGGTTGTCGGGCTAAGTTTTGGCATGACGTATGCCACAATTTCGACATGGTGTGTGCCTTCTCATTTTTTGATAGCATGTGGAGATAAATAATAGACATATTATACCCGCAACAACTTGCCATGGACTTGAGCTCATGTCGGTGCTTTCCGAACTCAGCTGGTGTGTTTGCTTCCATCTCTTGTTGAGCTCATGTAAAAAAATCTATTATGGGCATAATATGGAGATGAATATGCTGCAAAGATTTGAATACTCATGCAAATATAGTTCTGGGTTTGTGCCTAGGAGAACAAAAGCTAACTGTGAGATATGCGCTGAAGATTACTTTCCAAAATGTATACTAATCATTTTCCAATGAGAACTGTGATGCTAAATCAATTTTGAGATGGCTGAGTATGTTAGTCATTTGTAAAATTATGTGTACTTTTGAGCGTACATCATGCCAAAACTTAGTCCCAATAGCGCTTAACTCTCTGACATTGGAAAACCGGATCACATACTAACTGTGGAGAGATGACGAAAATAGCAATGGTGTTTTATGAGGATTCGATCGGTTATATGGTGTTTCTGAGAATACGGCCGGTCATAGTGGTAGGAACGATGGATGTCTTTTTAGAACCGTAACAACGTTGTACTCAAAAACTGTTTTTCCTCTATTTCTCATGCATATAAATTATATCAAATTCTAATTTAACACCAATATAAAATCAAACTTATTATGTTTTGACAAAGCACAAAAAAATATATTGCAAATTACAATAATAATTCAAATCAATTAAAAAATGGTATGAAAGCAACAAAGTGGATGGAATCAAACATTAATAAAATGAATAGACATGAAGAAATAGAAGGGGAATATCTAGCTGGTTATACGAAGTCTAGCCTTCAATCTTCCGGTTAAAAGATAGAGATGTCGCCTATAGGGGAGTGCATACGTGTTTTAACAACTGTTACGGCTTAAACGAATGCAGAAATAAAATACTCGTTTATTTTCAAGCAGAAAACCAAAATATGCTAAACTCAACTAAATGCACCAACCATTTAAGAAAAACAAGATGAGAACAACAAATAAAGAAGATTTATATAACTTCAAGATCAAAGGCTATAATAAGGAAATAAACTCGGATATAAAGATAACCAAGACACGTGGAGACGAAGATGTATCCCGATGTTCACTTCCATGAAGGAAAAAACTCACCGTTGGAGAGGTGCAGATTACCATGAAGGACCCCCAAATGCTAGGAAACCTTACCTTCTTCTCTGAGCCCCTCCACAAAATTAAGATCCATTTTCTTCTGGCTAGTTCTTCCACAAAGATATCACCGCGGTCAAACCACCAAACAGTATAGGAGGAACACTCTCCAAGAGTAAAAAGCTCACGAGCTCTCACTCAAACGAATCAACATGTAGAGCTCAAATCAATGCACGAAATGGAAAGCAAGAACACAAGGATGCTCAAGTCCTTTGCTCTCAAATTTTGGCAGCGCAACAAATGCTAGGAATTAAGAAATAGAGAGAAAAAACAATGGAAGAGGTCAAGCAAAAAACTCGAATATCTAAATCCAAGTGCTTCCCTTCACTTAGAAGAGAATATCGATTGGTGAAAATATAGATCTAGATCTCCTCTCTCTTTTCCGGAAAAAAGATGCAATTTTTTTGAGAGAATAGAAGGAACCAACCTTTTGAAGGTCTACAATGGTGGCCAGAAAACAAGCTCAAGAATCCTATAAAATCTTTGGGGGAAGAAGACCCTTTTATAGGTCAAGAAAATCTGGCCATTGTTTTCCAATTTTTGCGAGGCCCGGAATCACTCGGGAGTCCAGAATTTTGTAGTGGGCCATTATGCAATATCCAAACAGGTTGTGCAGAAAGACGTTCAAGGGGAGGGCTTGAAAGTTTGTTGCACTGTTTTGCTAACAAGCAAAATATTTCAAGAGGGTATACAAACCTGTCTGAATTCCTGAGATCCAAGGAGCCATGACTTGGAGTATTTGAGGCAGCACAGATCTCTCGCAAAACTTTCTCCTCACTGGATCTTGTCCTCAACACTAGTTAGCAGACTTAGCTCCTGCACGTAGAGTAAAGTATAATTGCATGGGTAGCACCCAGAACAATTTGGAGGGAAAATTTGGGTCCTAGAATGTCTTCGTTCTACGCATTGTAAGGTTCAATGTCCGGTGTGTGCCTTGCGCTAGTGTTAGCTTGTACGAAATATTTGTTCATACATAGAACATTTGACAACATGCTCCATTGCTTCACAGTTTAGAGCTACTCACTTCGTCCCATATATAAAATATTATTACAAACCAATATAAGAGTATATTGATTGTAATAATATCTTATATTATGAGACAAATGGAGTAGATGATAGGAGTACATCAGTAACAACACCTGATTTGTTTGTGTGAGTTTAGATGGAATCGTATTAGTGAGTCTACAATGAGAATTACCTTGATTAAGAAGGTTCTCAGCTAGGCTGTCAAGCTTCAATACACCTCTTGGCCACCTTTTCAATTTTAAAAATAGAATGAGAAATCAAAAATTGAAATATTCAAAACTTTAATTTCGAAGAAATGGGGCACAGAGGATGTGAAATCGGAATAAAAATAACTTAATTTCATTTTTTTTCTCAACAAATGAATATAAGTAATTTTTATAGGGTTTTGGGGGAGTCTAATTCTATACATTTTTGTATGTTGGATTTTTAGCAGATATTGAGTACAGTAGATTTTTTGCGGTGGATTGGGGAGTCTCAGCCTTTTTTGGTGGGGTGGGGGATGGGGAGTCTCAACTAGAATTCGGCCTGACGCCCTCAGCCAGGTCCTTAATATTTCTGGCCCATGAATAATCCACTGAACTACCGGCCTACTCATGCTCGTGACGGCCCAGCCCGACGAATGCTCATTCTCCAGTCTCCTTCCTTCCGGCAACGCTCGCTGGAGAGCAGCTCCCCAACCAGAGAGGCCGACGGACGGAGGTCTCCACCAACCAGCCACCGACCGACTCTCCCCAATGGCGGGCTACCGCGGCGCCTCCTCCTCGTCCGCGGCCGGCGGCGGCGGAGGGGCGGCGGCGTTCGCGACGCGCGTGCTCCTCCTCCTCACGCTGCTGCCGCTCGCGCTCGCCGCCTTCGCCTTCGCGCTACAGTGGCGCGGCGGCATGCGCGACCCGACCGGCGCCGCCTGGCCCGCCGACACGCAGAGGTTCCCAGGCATGGAGAACAGCCCTCTCGGGTCGTCCTCCACCCATGGGGGCGGGGACTCCTACTTCGCCGTCTCCTCCGCCTCGGCATCCTCTGCGGCCGCCGACTGCGCCGAGATCCTCGGCCGGACCGCCTCCTCCCACGGCATCTCGCTCTACCGAGGATGGAGCTTCGACTCCGAAGACGCTATAACCCCTAAGGTGCGTCCGATCTGATCTGTGCTTTGAGATCCTCCTTTCTCTCGATGTGATCTCACCGAATTGTGATTATAATAGATGTGATCCGACAAGTTACACTACCTCAGACTGAAAATGTGAAGTTGCACTAGCAACATGGTTCGATCACACTGCAGGATTTCGCAATTTGAACTTGGATTTTTTTTCTCAGGATTTAGAATCGCTGGCTAATCGGTTGACCTTTGCTTATCTTAGGCTGTTCTTACTTCCTATATTTCATAGCAGATTTGTGTTATTTCAAGTGTGATTTAGTTGTTGTAGAATGTGCTGTTTCTTTTCTGTTACACCAAAGTGCCAACCATTGCCCACGCCGTCTAGATGTCAAAAGTTGCAGAGGCATTACTTCAAGCGGTTAGCAGTACACCATTCCATTAACTTGGGATGCCAGAGTTTTAATGTTATTTGACTTGCAATCTTGCATTTGTGCACACAGTATGATTTGTCAGTGAACTTTTCATCACTCAATGAGAACTTGTGTTCACTAAGGTGTGCAGCAACGATACTTGCAGAATTTTAACGACTTAGGAATTTCAAATACGAGGAGCTTGTTCAGATTGTTTATTTGACGAAACTGTGTCATAAAAAACGTTACTTAGAGAAGCCGGAGAGCTAGCTTCTCATCTCGTCGCACTCGATGTGGTGTTTGGGCACCAAGGGGGGAATATGGTGGTCCCTGGTGCACACAACATGTTTCTAATATTCCTGTACCTACGAGTCTATTGTGTGTGCAGAGCTTCCTGTCACGTTTCCTTGTAACTTTCATGTGCAAGGACTCGATAGTAATGCTTAATGAACTGATGAAAGACCCAGTAAAAAAACTTGTAGTTACTCTATTCATATAAACAAATGGGACCATGCTGGTGATGGTTTACTAGCACATTTTCTCTACTATATGTACATTCTTATATCATAATTAACATGGGTTGTACTTTAGGCTTATATTTGTATTCAAGTATCTTGCATAGCAAGTCTGGCGAACAGGATATATGATGCTCGCATGGTTTCTAGATATGTGATGAAGTAGGCAGGACTTGCCAAAATTAGACCAGAATCCCATAACATAGTATCACCCTCGCCTTTTTATCTTCAAAACAGTAATTTAACTAAAACACCTATTTAACTTAACATCAGATCAAGTTTTGATCGTGAGAATCTAGTGCTTATGTCTTTAGTCTTGTGCAGTGTGCCGCGATGCATATGTTGAACTAATTCTGTCCCTTGGGTATGTCTTCATGATACTGCAGATCTGTATCACGGGAAGCACTTCTGCTAGCCTACACCAAATTCTTCCATGGTTGTATTATCACAAGGTCATTGGTGTTTCACACTTTATTCTATTTGTGGAAGGAGAGGCTGCTAAACCAGCTGTTACTTCAGTTCTCGAATCGATTCGGGTAATTAATCTCTCCCTGTACTTTTGTTGTGTGATCTTTCCTCGTATACTTCTGACTTCATGTGCATCTATTTTAGGGTGTGAAAATTATTTTCAGAACTAAAGAACTAAAAGAACAACAAGACAGAAGGTATGGCTATACACTCAACAGTTATGTGCAGACAAAATTACTTTTGAAGTACCAAACCTAGCTTTTGTAAATATGTTTTGTTTCGATGAAAATTTCATCTACTATTACTGTAAATACTACTTAACAAAGATAAGGCATGCATTCATAAATTCTGTTTGTATTGCTGAAAATGATGTGTGTTGATGTATAGTAAGTAAAGATTTCAGATTACTTCTATCACGATGCCATTAATTGAACTTTTTTCATCTTCTTACATTCTTGTTTAAGGATCCTATTTTTTCTTGTACAAGAGAATCGTGTATATTTTGCTAACAAGATTCGTAATGTTTGAGTTTTCTAAACTTATTGCTTCTGTCATTTTCAGCCGCATTTGGAATGAGACTTGGCTTTCAGGTTTCTTTTACAAGCCATGCAATTACGAGCTATTTGTTAAGCAGTCACTTAACATGGAAATGGCTATTGTTATGGCAAGGGTATGAGCTATTTCTTATCTGTTAGATAATATCTGCCTGATTCACTAATGTTGGCGCTCTTCGTGTTATCCATTGTCGGGTACCATCTTACTATTTCAACTCATTTTTTGCGCCGGACTACACATAATTATCATCATATAATATTCTTTTTCGAGAAAACAAAAAGAGACTTTTGCGTTTCTTTTCATTGCAAAGGGAGTCTCTATTGAACTATTTAACACCAACAGCAATACCCATTTATGATCACTAGTACAACACAATATATAAGCTGACATCTACGGATTTAAGTTACGACAGTAAACTAATGTCTTTGATACACTGTATGAAACAACATATAGTACGACTACGAACATGGAACACGCAATGAAAATATATGTTCTCTTTTGCAGCCCAATAGTCTGTTCTCTGTTGTGTAAATCTTAGCCCAGTCTCTACTTCTATTAACTAAAATTTCAAGAAACTCCAATAACATTAATAGCCTTGTATTTCACCAAGGCTATAACAAGGATGTTAGTTTACATCAGTCAATCGTTTCCAAACATTGACAAGATTGTTGTTATATTCTATAGTTAAGGAGGAATTTTACATGCTTTTGTTGGTTGATTAGGCCTTGTGTTTTGCAGTTGATTAAGCCTTGTGTTTTGCAGTGAATTTATTGTGAGCTTGCCTGTTTGATTATTGCAGGAGGCTGGAATGGATTGGATCATACATCTTGATACTGATGAGTTAATTCATCCAGCTGGTGCCAGAGAGTACTCTCTGCGGCGGTTGCTTTTGGATGTTCCTGATAATGTTGACATGGTTATCTTTCCCAACTATGTGAGTTACTGAGTTAATCTCTTCTTGACTGTAGTAAACTCATTTCACATCTGACTGGTAAGATTTTATTTCTTAGGAGAGCAGCGTTGAGCGGGATGACATCAAAGATCCTTTTACTGAGGTATGTAAGCTATTTTTACCAGTAACAATCATTCTATGGAAGTGCATAATTGGCCCTATATGATGGCTAGAAGGCACTGTTAGTGAAAGCCATGCTATAAATGCTGGGGCAAGTTCGCCTTAGCTAGTGGGTCGTTTTCTCAAGAGGTGGTTGCATAAGTAAAGCAATGCAACCAAGTAATGTGCTGGGGCTAGTTTGCCCATCTAGGCTATAGCTTATCACAGCTAAAAATCCTAACACATACTTATGGTACCGTGTTTGTGTAACTGCAGGTTTCCATGTTTAAGAAGAACTACGATCATCTTCCGAAGGATACATACTTTGGCCTCTACAAAGAGGCAACACGGGGTAATCCAAACTACTTCCTCACTTATGGTAATGGGAAATCAGCGGCAAGGGTCCAGGAGCATATGCGCCCGAATGGTGCTCATAGATGGCATAACTACATGAAAACCCCAAAGTATGATGGCAGACATCTAAATTTGTGGATTTTTTCTTTTCTTTCTAGTGTTCGGTTAACAAATTATAGTTTATTTTCTTTCTAGGGATTATTTAACCTTCTGTTATCTCTTCATGTAGTGAAATCAAGTTGGAGGAGGCTGCTATTCTGCATTACACTTACACAAAGTTCTCAGACTTAACTTCAAGAAGGGATAGGTGTGGCTGCAAGCCAACAAAAGAGGATGTGAAGCGATGTTTTATCTTGGAGTTTGACAGATTGGTGAGTTATGTTTGTTTGTTTGCTTTGCCACACCTGTGCAATATTCATTGTTGACCTATGGTTACCTGGTCAAACATCATGCAATTTTATTTATTGAAGTGATACATGTGTATCGTTTAGAAAAGTAAAATCAATTCAGTAAACAGAACAAGACAGCTCTTAAGAACGAGAACCTGACACTCTTAATGTCGTATTCTAGATTATAGCTTTCAGTATGAAACTAATGCGGTTCCATAGGAAATTTTGTTTGGATAAGTGACAAGACTAATTTATTTATCTTTCCTCTGACATATCAGGCCTTTATAATTGCATCAACAGCTACTGAGCAAGAGATGAGGAACTGGTAACCCCCTTACCCCTCTGCAAAACTGCAGCCCCGCCCTTCCTAACCTTCTCCTGAAATGCAAGATTTATATTTGTTTGGCTACATATGTTCAGGTACCACGAACATGTTGTATGGACGGACAAAGATACCAATTTGAAGCTCTTGAGGAAGGGTGTTTTAACACGCATATATGCACCAATGGTAAACCTTTAGTCCCAAAATAGAAAAATGGCATTCTTAATCTCAGTGATGAAGGAACCAACTCATAGACGTCAATACTTGAATGCTGCTAACCAATGCCATCATCATTACAGGCTATTATTCGTGGTCTCAAGGAATCTGGCATCTTCACCGCTGCGGTAACGTCTGCAAAAGCACGCCCTAAAGCAAAGTCGTCGAACATTGGTCTTGAAAACAAGGAATCTATCCACACAAATGTAACAGCTGCTCGATCCACAACGTTAAAAGAAAGTGGTAATGACAATTCCCAAGCAACTGCAAGAAAGATCCTGGAAATTATTGATGCTCAGGAAGAAGCGATGCCGCCAATGTCACCCCCTGGTTTCCTTGAGCTCATCGAAAGTGCATTGTCATGAAATTATGAGAGATTCTGGAAGCGTGCTTGATTGTCGTGAGCTACCAAGAGGCAGCTCCTCGGAGCCGAGATTCCTAACCATGTACTGTTGACTGTACTGGCGAGCATATATATACATCTCTTCGTTGGTGCAGACTGTAGATTGTCACTACTTATATGTATAGATAGTGCTGGGGTTGTTGGGCGTTGTGTTGTCTTGCTAACTCCTAATGATATATGGTGTAATTTGCTGTCAGTTTTGAACCCTAGACTGGAAAACTTTAGCCCGATAATAGGCATGTGTTATTTGACCATATTTTATTGGTTGTTGATGCGAAGGAAATACAGATGGATGCAGAGTTCTCGAGTACAATACTCTTTGTGAAGGTGTAGTAATCAAAACCGTGTAAATTGGCGACTGCAGATTAAAGCACCCAGTTGATTTATCTAATGTGAAATGAAGGCGAACATGCTTCTTTTTTCAACAAAATTTTCTGGACAATAGAGGATGGGCGTATGACAAGGTTGGGGGTTAACCGGTTAAAGCCCAAACCCCCTCTTTTGACCGTCTCATTGACGTTTGGGCCATCTCTTTCTCCCCTCCTTTTGCTATGCACGTGGTCTTTCCTTTATTAGAGCAAACATGGATTAGATCCCCGCTTCTATCCATCGTGGAACTTGTGATCAGGTTTTGAGACGTCGTCTTCACGCCCCGTGGGTTCGAGCAGAAGTAGGCCTAGAGTTATTTAAGAGGTGAAATGAAACTAGTACGATCGAACAAAGGAAAGAAACAAGATTACAAAGCCCATGGTTTTTTTTTAGTTGAATACATTAGTTTTGAATACTACATTGCTGCATAAATTTGTCCAGGGGAGAAAAGACACCAATAAACTTGGACTTGAAAAATGGAGTCAACAAGTCCTTGAACTTGTAATGCGGACTGATTTTGCTTACAGATACTCAGGGCGCATGCCACGCTCGCAAGTGTCACACACCGGGAAAATATGTTTTTTTCTAGAAACCTCCCCGACTTCCATCGAATTTACACCATGGGTCCTCAATTCGGTTAAAATAATCCCCATTTCTCCCGAATCCACAATCCTAGCTACCTGATGACGACATTGGTTGCGACGTAGGGCCCAGAGCGAGTGGAGGTGGTGCTAGAGCGAGCGGTCCAGTGACAAAGTGGTGGAGGGTTCATATTGGATGGGGTCGAGCCGGGAATTCGGGAAAGCAAGCGGTGCCATGGTGAGCTTGATGGTGTATTTTTTCGAACCTCGGCAATGCCTTTGATTGATAAAATCGAAAAGAGTTGGACAGTTTATGAGGGAAACCGGCCGAAAACCGTACAATACGACACACCACACCGGCCCCAAGGCCACGCCCCAAAAAACAAGTCGACGACTATGTCGCCCTAGCGAACCATAGACGACACAAACACGGCGGAGGCAACCTCAACGCAAGCCAAAACCCGGAGCCGCCGCTCCGACATCCACACCGGCCCCAAGGCCACGCCCAAAAAACGAGTCGACGACCATGTCGCCCTAGAGACCATAGCCGACACCCAGCACGGCGGAGACGATCTCAACGCAAGACGAAATCCGGAGCCGCCGCTCCGACATCCACACCGGTCCGATTGCCGCGCACCCCCTAGCCGAAGAAGAAGGCTCGCCGCCGTCAACCACCATCTGAATCCACTGGTCCCCCTGGCCGGTGGAACATCCAAGGCGAGGCCCCAAGAGGCAAGCGACGCAGGAGCGCCGCCCTCGCCCGATCCCGCGTGGGATCAAGGGTTTCCCCCGGAGAACCCGGCGTGGGGAAGCGAGAGCACCACCTCGACGACGCCTTCACGAAGGAAGCGGCGCCCCGAGGGCGTCGCCGTCGTCGGCCCCGGCAGACAACCTGGGCAGGGCTTTCGTCCGGCGATGCGTCACAGACCCCGCATCCGCTCATCGGAGACCGGCCAGACCACCGACACCGCATGCCGTAGCCACCGTGGCACCTCACGCCGCGGCAGGAAGCAAGTAGCATGACGCCGTGTCCGGGGCCGCCGCCCCGACATCCTCTTGACCGGCTGGAAGACGAACACCCAGCCGGAGGTGCAGCACGGCCACCTCATGCCGGCCACATGGCCGGGACAAACCCCTACCGCACCGATGCGCCCTGGCCCCCGCGCCGCGCTATCGATCTGGGGTCGCCGCCCCGGCTTCCTCTTCCCCGCCCACAACCATGTCGAAGCTCCACGCTTGCTGCAGCTGCCGCGGCACCTCCCTCCACGGCAGACTCCACGCCGCAGCATCACCCTCCGAAGCGTGGAAGACACGCGCCGCCGAGGCCCACCATGCCCAGATGGGCCCAGATCGGGCCCTGCCAGGAACCGCCGAGCAGAGCACGGCCAACCCCAGCATCGAAGACCTCCGGCGCTCCGAGGCCGCCGCCAGCAGGTCCCCGCCGGCCACCCTCTCCATCCGAGCCCGCTGGCTCGGCCTCCCGGCCCGGAACGCCGCCGCCCCCACGGGCCGGTCTCCACCTGCGCGACGCGAAGATCCTCCCCCCGACCACCTTCTGGCAGCGGAGGGCGCCGCCACCGCCGCGGCCGAGGCCGGTGACGGCAGCGGCAGGAGGCGCCGGACGGGGAAGGGCTAGGTGGCGCTACTTTTTTCCCCTGGCGCCGCCGCGACGCGAGGGGTCGGGGAAGCAAAAACGCTAGTCTCCGATGTGGTGGTCGGGTATGTTTCTTGATTGAATCGTACGGACCATTTTGCACTGCACCTGGTCCTCAGCTTGATGGTGTCATTGCTGGTGGCGGCGGCTGCAACACATGTGACAACGATGTCTGGCAAAGTTGTCTGGGATGGTGTACTGGGACCCTAATGTGTCATCTCAGGTCTGGTAATTTTGCTGTGTGCACGCTCAGCCCCTGCCCTAAATTTGTTGTGTTCAAGAACAAAATTGACTATTATTTCTCTCTTTTTTGCTTTGTATTAGGAGATTGGTGATGTGAAGTGGCAAGTAGAACATGCGCAATAGCATGATGTGCTCTTTAGAACAAGATAGTAATTGAGCTGGAATTGGAGATTCACAAAATGGAAAAGGAGAACAATATGAGGTAAGGAAGTGATGTTTTTGGCACCCGGGAGCATATGCTCCCGGTTTTAAAATCCGATTTAAACATATTATGAATTATCAAAAAAATCTAACAATTTTTTTACGCATACATCTCGACATTCTATGTGCTCACCAAGTCGTTTCACGGAAACGATATATTTTGTGTCGTGTGTAAAAAAGACAAATTTAGTGTTACAAATGCTTTTACGAGACATTTTTTGTCTTTATCACACAGGCACTAGTAGGGAAACCCTATATAGATAGGTGGACACTCTGTGGCGCACCCTTAATTAGTGCGCCACAGAAATATTTCTGTGACGCATGGGAGGCCTTTCTGTGGCGCATCTGGTGGCCATGCGCCACAGAAAGTTAATTTTCTGTGGCGCATGGACACCCATGCGCCACAGAAAGTAAGACTTCTGTGGCGCATGTGTGTCCATGCGCCACAGAAATCATGTGGGTCCCACGTGCAATCATTGGGCCTAGGTCCATCTGGGCAATTTCTGTGGCGCACCGTGTCTGGTGCGCCACAGAATGCGCCATAGAATGTTCACATTCTGTGGCGCACCAGACACCATGCGCCACAGAATGTTAGCTTTCTGTGGGCACCAGACACGGTGCGCCACAGAAATGTGGCATTCTGTGGCGCACAGAGCTGCGTGCGCCACAGAATGTTGGCCCAGATCCACAAAAAGGTGGCAACACCCACTTTCCCCATGTGACCTTCATTCTCCTCCCATGCATCTAGCTCGAGCTCCTCCTCTCTCCCATGGCATTTTGACCATCCTATTATCCATTATTTGTTGTTAAACCTACTTTGTTTGACATAGAATTGGTGAGGGCTTGGGGAAAGCCTCCATATATATTCTCCTCCTCTCTTTTTGTCCACTATTTTCCCTCCATCACCACACACTCTCTCTCATCGATCACGGTCACGTCTCGGAACGGATCTAGATCTACTAGGTGGGTATTGTTGGATGGATGTTTGTTAAAGGCATGAGAAACTTGTCGGCGGGCGATTGTGTGTGTGGTTTGCATGAAGCAAACTATTTGTTGAACGGATCTATGCATGTTGTTGCTTGCGCCGGCGTGGTGCATGGATGTTTGCCGAAATGTTGATTCATTTCCATTTCGGTAAATTTTTGCACCACATATGTCCTACTTTTAGGGGAAGTCATGCCGAATTTTTTCGTCGAACATTTCCGACTTTCCGACTTCCCGCATGAGAAGCTTGTATGTGTGTGTGTGCATGTTGCGGTTAATTAATTCTAATTAATAACACATACTCTATATGTATACCGCGTAGGCGACCATGGTCATCAAGATGAGCTCCAGTCGAATCAACAACTACAAGGAAGAAGCGAAGGCGGAAATGAGTCGGTGCAACGGGCGCCAGATACGATGTCCGTGTCGAAGTTGCAAACTTGTGAGATGGATCGACCCTGATTCCGGACAATTGGAGGAACACCTGCTCAGGCGCGGTTTCATGCAAGGCTTCAACCAAGCGCCGACAGCAAATGTTGCGCCTGAAGACGAGGGCGGGCAAGATGATCGTGACGAAGGAGATGCCGACGGACATGGTCACGATGAAGGAGTAGATGGTGGTGGAGAAGACGCGAACACGCCGCAGAGCTCGCTAATGTCGGCCTTGATGGAGTCTCATGTTCAAGAACTGCTCCTCAAGGAGGCGAGCACCGTTAGAGAGAAAGCCAAGCTGGCGCAAATGGAGATAGACGGGAGGACTCCGTTGTATCCTGGGTGCCGGCCACAGGATACGCGCTTGCAAGTAACGCTTGATGCTCTGGAGATGAAGTCGGGAAACAAATGGACCGACGCGAGCTTCAACAAGAGCATGCAATTCTTCCACGAGCGTCTTCCCGAGGGGAACACATTGCCAACAAGTATCGAGGAGGCCAAGAAAGTCGTGTGCCCTCTTGACCTACCGCACGTTAAATACCACGCCTGCATCAATGATTGCACAATTTATCGGGGCGAGTACGAGGACAGAACCACATGTCCGGTGTGCGGCCAAGGACGGTACAAGAGCCGTGGGAAGAAAGTTCCTCGAAAAGTGGTATGGTACTTTCCTATCACTCCCCGTCTGCAGCGGTACTTCGTGGACCCTAAGGAAGCAAAGCTCATGCAATGGCACGCGGAAAGGGAGAAGCCCGAAGAAGATCCGGAGAAGGGCAGGATCCTTACACACCCTTCAGACGCTAGCCAGTGGCAAGAGTTGGACGCCGTCGGAAATTTCGGAGGCGACGCAAGGAACGTCAGGCTCGGTATGAGCACCGATGGACTCAATCCGTTCGGCAACCAGAGTAGCACGCATAGCACCTGGCCCGTGTTTGTATGGCCTTACAACCTTCCCCCGTGGTTGTGCACGAAGCAAAGGTACATACACATGAGTATTCTCATTCAGGGGCCGAAACAAGCAGGTGTCCACATACATCTGTATCTCGCGCTGTTGAAAGAGGAGTTAGCCACGTTGTGGGAGACGCCAGCCCGTACGTGGGATGCCTACACTGGAGATTATTTCGACATGAGAGCCGCGTTGCTCACGACGGTGCAGGACTATCCTGGTTGCTCATATGTATCGGCCCAGGTAGGCCACGGATTCTGCGCATGTGTCAGGTGCATGGATAAGACCCCGCATCTCCAGCTACCAAGGAATCCCGGGTCTTCGAAAACCGTGTACCCAGGGGCTCGAAGGTGGCTTCGCATGGATCACCCGTGGAGAAAACGCGGTGACTGTTCAATGGTAAGGACGAGATCGAAGAAGCCCCGAGCCCGAGGAGCGGCACAGAAATCGACGAGCTGTTGAAAAATTGGGAGGAGTGCCCCGCGCCGGGAAAGAAACGACCGAAGGTAGATCCGCTGCTGGGTGTATGGAAAGCGAGGTCTGTTTTCCACGACTTGGAGTACTGGAAGGTCCTCAAGACGCCACATAGCCTCGATATGATGCACATTACGAAGAATGTCACCGAGGCTCTGCTTGGCACTCTTTCCAACATGCCGGAAAAGTCCAAGGATGGGACGAAAGCAAGATACGATCTGAAATGGCTTGGTGTCAGGAAAGATCTTCAGATCCCCGATAGTGATGACGATGATGATGATGATGATGATCAGACGGAAGGGACTCAAGGTCGCCGCAAAAGGGTAAAGAAGAACACGTGGTGCTTCCCGCTACGTGCTTCACTATGAGTCCGGAGGAGCTCGAGCAATTCTACAGGTGTCTCCTAGGAGTCAAATTTCCTCATGGTTACGCGGGGCTGATAAGCAGATATCTGGACGGAACAAAGAAGAGGTTTAGCGGGATGAAGTCTCACGACTGTCACGTGCTGTTGACGCAGATACTTCCCGTTGCGATTCGAGGGATAATGGACGAGCACGTCCGTGATACGCTGCTTGCCCTTTGCAATTTTTTCGACGTCATCAACAGGAAGTCGATCGGCGTGAAGCAGCTCGACAGGCTACAGGAAGAGATCGTGCTGATACTATGCGAGCTCGAGATTTACTTCCCGCCAGCATTCTTTGATATCTGCGTGCATCTCCTTCTCCATGTCGTTGATGACATCAGGCAGCTCGGGCCAACGTTCATGCACTACATGATGCCGTTCGAAAGGATGAACGGTGTCATGAAAGGATACGTTCGCAACAGGGCCCGTCCAGACGCAAGCATGGCCAAGGGCTTTCTAACCTACGAGTGCATCTCCTTCTGCCAGAATTATCTAAGCACCGAGAACCAGCATGTTGGTCTGCCCAGGAGGAAACACTTCGGCAGGCTCCAGGGATATGGTCACCGAGAGGCACCAGCTCAATCTTTGTCAGCATGCAGGGTCGAAAGGACGACTTCGACAGGGCTCACCGGGTCGCGCTACAACACTTACAATTGATCGAAACTTGGGTGGAAGAGCACAAATGCTTACTCGAGCAACATTACATCAACCTGGGCCGGCCGAGGAAGAAGGGAGACGTAACCAGAGCGCACAACTCTAGCTTCACGCGTTGGTTCAAGCAAAAGCAACTGGAGCTAGCAAAGAGCAAAACGCCATCTACGGAAGATGAAAGACTCATATTCTCCTTATCACGGGGTCCCTCGCACAACGTAAAGACCTATCAGGCGTACGACATCAACGGCTACAGATTCTACACCGAGGAAAAGGACAAGAATAGCGAATATCAAAACTCAGGAGTAACTATGCTATCCTACGGCGATGACGAGGCTACTGTCAAGCAAAGATACTTCGGAAGGATTGAGGAGATATGGGACCTCAACTACTGTGGAGAGTCGGTGCCAATGTTCCGTGTAAGATGGGCCAAGGACGTCGTCAAAGAAGGCCGGTATTTCACCACCATGGTAATACCCGATGCCAAATCGAAGAACGCCTCCGCGAAAAATGAGCCATGGGTACTCGCTAGCCAAGTTGAGCAATGCTTCTTCATTACCGACCCGTCAAAGCCTAGCCGTGTTGTCGTGAGGAGGGGCAAGAGGAGCATCATCGGAATGGAAGGAGGCGCCACCGAGCAAGACTTGGACAACGAGCCAAAGATCGAGGAGGAATTCGACAAGTTCTTCGACATGCCTACTACTAGTACACAAAGAAGGAAGACCTCCCTACCTACTAAAGGTTGTCCGTTCACGCGAAGAAATCTCAAGGTCGCCGGCCTAAAGTTTTCAACCGTGAAGAAGGGAAAGAAGAGAAGCTAACTCGCGGAACCGAGACGAAGAAGAGACTTTTTTATGTATGAGACATTTGGTGTGAGACAATGCAAGAGTTATGTATTCAATGAACTAAATATGTATGAGACATTGTGTGTATTAAATGAATTGAATATGTGTGAGACATTGTGTGAATTTTGTAACCAAATTTAACCAAAAATATTTTAAGAAAAAAAAGAAGAAAAAAAATGGGAGGGATTTTGTACCATAACAGTATCAGTTCATTTTGAACTAAATCTGGCGTTACAATTCTGTGGCGCACCGCGTTAAGGGTGCGCCACAGAATCTCATTCTGTGGCGCACCGCGGAACGGTGCGCCACAGAATCTCATAATTCTGTGGCGCACGCTTAAAGGGTGCGCCACAGAATCTCATAATTCTGTGGCGCACCGATTAAAGGGTGCGCCACAGAAATCCTTCGACCCAATTACATGTGGGCCACCCGCGCTGCCTCTCTTCTCCATCCGAAATTTCGCTAAGTGTCACAGAACGCGCGCGCTTCCTCGATGTTCTCTCTCGCGCGCTCGACGACCACCACCGCGTCCTCGCCGCCGGCAGCTCCTGCCCGCGCGCTCGACGAGCACCTCCACCGCCACCCCCGCCACCGACGGCCAGGAGCACCTCCACCGCCACCCCCGCAACGCCCCTGCCCTAACCGCACGCTCGGCCCCCGCGTGGCGCCGCCGACGAAGACCTCCCGCCCTCGCACCTCCCTTCCCTCCGCACCGGCGACGACCTCTACACCGCGCTCGACGACCTCCCCTCCCTTCCCTCCCCCAGGTGCTTCCCCTTTCCCCCTCCTCCCTCCCCTACCGAACTGCTGCACCCAAGGTGTTTGTAGAAATTTCCCTCTCATTCATCGAGCATTGGTAACCTGTGGTGCCTTCTTGCTTGATTTGGTGCAGTATGTAGTGTTGCTTGTAGTGTTTGTAGAAATTCCCCTCTCACCCAAGTGTATTTGCCTCTCCTGAGAAGGGAATCTTGCAAGATGTAGTGTTGCTTGTACTTGCTGGACATGATACTGCTTCTCTAATGCACACAACAAGTTCAGTTTGATTTAGTTCTGGACAAGAAATTTAGTGTAGCAGTGATTGAAATACTGCAGCAAGTGTATTAGCTAATACTGCTTCTCTAATAGTAGCTTGAAGCAAGAAATTCCCCTCTCAGCAAGTTAACTGAAGCTTTTTAACTGAAAATTTCTTGGTAGTAGGAGTACTTTGCTTGTGTATTCATGTTTGCAGTAGCAGTGCATTAGCTGCTTCTCTAATTTCATTTGCACAAACATTCTTGCAGGTTGCTTCTTTTTTTTAATTTCGAAATGCACACAACAAGTTCATATACTCCATGACACAACACAAATAAGAACACACAGTAGCTTGCATAGAGATTTCTTTAGAAATATAGGATATAGGTGTGGACATCAACCTCCATAGACAAGGGCTTCAATCCTTTACATCAAAATACAGTAGAGAAATATGTTGCATGTGTAGAAGAGCAGGCAGCCTATTCTATGGATGCTCTGTTTTTGAGATAGCACCAAATGGGTGTACATCTACTCACTGGTTTACTCACTGGTTTGTGTTGCTGCCCACTTTGTAGATCTATTTACTCACTTACATATCAACAATGCCATGCTAAGTATTTGTGTTGCTGCCCACTTTGTGTTAGTTGCTGCTAAGTATTTTGATTATTTCACTAATGGTCACTGGTTTGATTAGCTCCCAAAATCATCATGGATAATTAAGCAAACTATTTCAAATCCTTTCAAACTTGATTTGATAAGGAAGATGAGATGGAGTAGATGAGATCTATAAAGGTGCATTTCCCAAATTTTCAAGATTTAATCAAATGGGAAAGGCCTAGAAATGCTATGTGTTAACATGAGTGAAGATAGGTTTTATTTGAAGAAAGGCCTAGAAATGTTTCCAGTTTTTGATTTCTGTTGTTGATTGCTAGTAGCCTTGCTGATAATTGCTTTTAGTGCTGGTTGCTGTTAGTTGAGATGAAAAAAATGTTAATTTATTGGTTTTGTTAATTTATTGCAGCACCACGAGGAGCACCTCCACCACGCCGATCTCGGACCCGAGCCTCCCTTCCCTACCCGAGGTAGTTCCTCTCTCCCTCGATGTGGATGTGGATGTGGTGATGTATGTGCATGAGGATATGTGTCCATGACCATCGTGTCGTGGTTGTTTGTGCTCCGACCATCGTGTCGTGGAGATGCCGGCCGGAGATGCCGGCCGGAGTTGTGGATATTATTTGTGAAATGCTTGCAGGTACCCGTGAGGCCCTTGAGATTGCCGGAACGTCGATTAACTTCCGTTCCGGCAAATTCGGGTACTCCATATGTCCTATTTTTAGCAAAGGTCATGCCAAAAAATTTCGTGAAATTTAGCATGACTTTGCTAAAAATAGGACATATGGGGTATTGCGGCTAATGCATGGGCCGGGGTATCTTAGTACTAAATTAAGTGATGGTTTTGTTATATTTGTTGTACTAACTTTTTTCCTCTTTTTCAATGCAGTGCAAACATGTCCTCCGAGGCCGGCCCTTCTAAGCACATGAGCGTCGAAGAACAAGCTAGAGAAAAGAACAAGCCGTTCTGGGAAGTGAACCCGGAGATGGAGGATGCGGAGGCCGCCGAACTGGCTCGTGACGGCGATGGTGACTTTCTGTTAGAGATGGAGGATGCGAAGGACACCGACAGAGATGGGGACGCAACCACCACCACCGAGGGCGGCGACCACACGGATGTCGGGGGTGGCGACCACACGGATGTCGGGGGTGGCGACCACACAGATGGCGGTGGTGGTAGTAACCCGACCGCTAAGAGGCATAAGAAGCCGAGGAAGGACCGGACACCGCAAGCGGTGGCCCCCATCACAGACACGTTCACTAAGGTCTCCTTAAGTGGCCAACCACAGGAGCCTAGGAACACCGCAAGCGGGTACAACATGCAACTAGGGTGCATCCTCCGGGAAACCGTGCCGATCACCACGTATGACCTCAGGAGCAAGGAGAATGAGGCTTTGCGCACAGACCTCCTCAAGAAGCTTCACCAACGATACAATTTCCCGGATGATGAAAATAAAAAGGTGGACAACTACGCCATCACGAAGATGAGCACCGCCTTGACCAGCTGGAGAGGCCGGGTGAAGGCGAAGATTGACAAGGGTCTTAGCTGGGCGGAGATCAGTGCCAAAGAGCCGTACATCGACATAGAAGAGTTCGAGGCATTCAAGTTGTCCTTGGAATCTCCGGAGGCAAAAAAATGGACCGAGTGGGGGAAGAAGATGCGGGCACTGAACTTAGGTAACCACCGTTTGGGAAGCGACAGTTACGCAGGAAAACAGCCCGTTTGGGACAAGGAGGATGCCGAGGTTGCGAGACTTGGGAAAGAGAACATGTGGCATAAAATCACGGACGAGCAAGTTAGGAATTTTGTTCGGTCCCGCTACTATCTGAAGCCGGGGACGGGGGAATTCGTTACCGACTATCAAGATGTGCTGGATTTCGAGAAAACGCTGGTAAGCAACTTAATTACCGCGGATATCTCCTTTGTCCGCAGGAGGCTGAGTTGAAGCCTGAGGCTGAGGCCAGCCCGTCGTCCCAGGAGGCTCAGGCCGGCCCGTGGGACACGACTTTCAACTGGGCGATGAACGTTTTCAAGGGGAGGGACAAGTCAAAGCCGCCGACGTCAGCTGGCCGTGTGACCAGCTTTGGTACGGCGATGAAGTTCATCGAGTACTACAGCACGGACCCCGAGAAGAAAAAGGAGAGGAGGAAGCCGGCTAAAGATAAAGCCGAGGTTCTCGAGCTAAGGAAGAAGCTGGAGACACTAGAGAAAGAAAAGGTGGACTCCAGCATGGTGGACAAGCTAGTGGCCGAGAAGGTGGACGAGCAGCTCCGGAGTTTGTTACCCCCTGGCTTGATGGAGGGGTTAGCTGCTTGGAATGCGGCAGGTCGACAGGGGCCGATACACGTGCCCAGCTACGCCGGCAGCACCTCCAGCAATAACGTGTCGCCAGTCCTGGTGACCCCAACGGTGCCCCCTGTCGTGGATCAACATACACCAAGGCCGGAGAATAATGATAATGCGCACGAGCGGCCGGAGAATGATAGGCTGGCCGCCGGCACGGTGCCCTTGTCTCGACATTTGCCGAGCTCGACGCCATCACCAAGGTAACTAATTAGTTAGTCCGCGACATCTTCTATGACTATATATGCCTTTGATCACTGCCATATCTCATGCATGCATGGTGCCAAACATGTGTTGACTCCCAGGACATGCCTTGAATACTCCTGCATAGGGTGGGGGCCGGCGGCGAGTTGAAGGAAGTCGCAACGGCCAAGATCATACAACCTTTGACCCGCGATATGCACAACACCCGAATGAGCGAGGCCGTGATGAAAGTCAATGTGAGCGAGGTACTGCCTGAGTTCCGTGACATCGACCCCCCACGCAACCTCCGGGAGCCGAGAAACACATGAAGCTTGGCGAATGCGGGAAATGGATGATGGAATGGCCGAAGACCCAGATTCGTCTTGGGGATGTTCTTCATGGGGTCAGTCGCACCGGCGGCGCCACCTTGAGGCCCCGGCCCCCGCCGAGGCGGCGACAAAAAGCTGTTGCGGATGAACCGGCGCCACAAGCAGCCGTCGCCACCACCCAGAACGAACCGCCGGTCGCCGCCACCACCGGCCGGAAGCTACCACCGGTCGTCGCCACCACCGGCCGGAAGCTACCGCTGGTCGTCGCCGCCACAAACCGCCACAAATAGTTGTTGGGAACGTCTTCACCGCAACCGTCCAAGGTTAGTTCCGACTTTCCGAATTCCCCGACTTTCCGACTTTCACGACTAACAGATGTGCTATTATTTATGTTTAGGACAAAGCCGTTGCACCTCAACTTCGTGGCAACGACGACAATGAGGAGGAGGAGAATGATGTCAATGTCAATGACTACATCAACACTGGCGCCTACAGGGATGGTATGTACATGCCTCTTGTGGATGAAGAACCCTTCCGCGACCACCACGGTCAACCTGCTCGTCCCACTTCATGCACACAACGCCTGGCCTTCACCGACACGCCTCGGATGCCGGCGATCATCAAGCTCAACCGGGTAACATTTTCAGCCCTAACACACTGAAAGAAACTGTTAAAGCGGGGTTCACTTCACCCCCACAATCCACAGAGATGAAGAACAAGAAGCACAGGAAGAGAAAAGGATCCTCCACCTCTGCGAGCCAGCCAGCTCCTAAGATCCGGGGTCTTGAAGACACGATTCCACCCCGTGCGGATGGCTTCCCCCGAGTTCATGAAGCTGGTAAACCTATCTTGTCTGGGGACTTGCTCCGCCTTGCAGAAGGACCCATGATTGCCTTGCAGGAATCTATCTTGCATCTAGAGGAGCTCCTTCTTAAAGACAAGCAGCCGAGTTACCCGGCGTTCGCGGTCAAGGTGCCAAACGAGCTGGTGGACTTCGTCCAGGAAGACCCCGCGGATGTGTTCTTCATAGCGTACGAGGACATCTTCAAACTCTATCACACTCAACGGCTGGACTATAACATGGTCCGCCTATATGCACTGGATGTGGCGATGAAGATCAGGAGAGATGATACCCCGTACGTCGCGATAGTGGATCCCTACTACATGCGCGACAGCCATCTGGTGGAAGGATCAAAGACACGGGAAACAGCCACGGAGTACCTCGTAAGGGTCATGCTGGCCAACAAGAGGAAGAACGCCCTTCTTCTGCCTTTCTTTTTCGAGTAAGTACACATCCGCTCGCCACCGTCGGATCTTATGCCTTCTTGTACATTTCTTCCATCGCTGATCCTTTGTCCAACATTCTGTTTCAATTGTGTTGAGCAGGGACAAGTACTGCGCACTCATCTACGTATCCCCGAGGTGGTCCATTGCCACTTATTTGGACTCGGGGAATAAATCCACGCCGAGACGATACACCAGAATAAAGCGTGTTCTCGATGACGCTCTCGAGGCCTATGCCCAAAAGGGCGGCCCCTTCCATAAGAAGTCGGAATTCTTCACGGACGAAAACACACACAAGTTCCAGCATGGGACCGGCTTCCATTGCATCAAGCAACTGGATGGCAGCGTGAAGGAGGCCTACTACGCCCTCCATCACCTTAAAGCGATTGTCCGGGATGTCGAGAAAACGAAGATTCCATCTGGTCTCACAGAATACACCAAAATGGAGGATGCTCTCACCGATGCTGATTACAGAACAGACTTCCATCGCATCCGGCTGCAGTTGTCAACGATCATCCTCGACGATGTCATCCGCAAATCAGGGTCCTTCCACTACCCCAGAGGTATTATAGAAGTGCATGTGTAGGGTTATATATTATATATATGCTATGCTATGAAACCCAAATAGGATAGCCATATGATTTCCAACCATGACAATTGATTGATTGTCTTGCCTCTCTACTTAGATGAATAAATTATACTCTATTTATATCACTAACCAATATATATCCCAATCCATCTTCAGGGTTGTGTCAGAGGGATATCGAAGAACGACTAGAGCCACAGAATGACACCAGGGAGTGGAAGACGAAAGAAGGCTTTCTACCGTTCCTGGCGCCGCTCAAGAAGATGACTCAATGATCATGCATGCTCCCGCGCGCTCTTGCTCACCATCATCGCCGATGTGTACTACATTTGATCATAGTTAGGCGGCGAACACTTCATTTGTAATGTGTAGTGTGAAATGATGAAACATTCGGCACTTTTGTGACTATGTGTATATACGTATCTCGATCGGTCACTAAGTAATATGTGTGATGACATATTGATTAATGTGTTTGTCTGTTTATATACCTGTCAAATATACCTGTATTTCTATATAAACCTGTATAAATCCTATATATACCTGTATTTGTACAGCAAAATGGGAAAATACCGGTATTTCTGTTTAATATTTCTGTGGCGCACGCTTTTTTTTGTGGCGCACCACTTTCTGTGGCGCACTGTTTCTTAGTTATTTCTGTGGCTGCGTAGGGTTGCTGCTGAGCTATTTCTGTGGCGCACAACGCTGGGTGCGCCACAGAAATAATTTTAGTGGCGAGAATTCTGTGGCGCACCCAGCAAACCGGGGGTGCGCCACAGAATCCCAAAACCGTGCGCCACTAATAGCCGTTTCTGTACTAGTGAGGCCACAAAAAATATCGTTTTTTTTTGTGGAACTTGGTGTCCGTACATAGAACGTCAAGATGTACGCACGATTTGGATTTTTTTTTACATTTATTTTTCCGGTAGCAGGAGCATATACTCCTATGTGGCAAAGTAAATTTTCCATGAGGTAAAGGCTTCACATAGACGAGATGAGAGGGAGGGATACGAAAGAAATAGACTTTGTTATCTATGTGTATTATTATATATGTTGTAGTTGCTCTAATTGTCAGAGATTTTTTTGATTGAGATAAATGCAGTTTGAATTAACGAAATAATTGAGTGTTGGTGCAATGTTGATTGGACAGAGTTCAGTTTGAATTAATTTTGTTTCAACATAATTCATTTTCAATGTGTGTTGTGCAACTGGTGTGTATGTTGAAGACAGTAATATAAAATAACCTGTAATAGGTATTAGCATCCTCATCCACATCACTATGTTCATTATTATCAGTATCAAAATGTCCAATACCGCCCTAAGCATATCCTCCAATTCATCAGTCTGATGCACAATATTAGGATGTGAACTGGTGCTACATTTGGCCTCAAAAAATTTAGCGGTCATAGACTCGGGACAAAAAAAAATCAAGTTTGCATATCCTGACAGAAAACCCTTGTCTACCAAGTGGTGAATT
Source organism: Poa pratensis (assembly GCA_947311845.1). NCBI lineage: Eukaryota > Viridiplantae > Streptophyta > Magnoliopsida > Poales > Poaceae > Poa > Poa pratensis. Next base: position 10,688,485 of record CAMZMU010000110.1, read on the forward strand.
TTTTGTTCATGATCACACCAATACAATCATACAGATTAGTATAATCCTTTTTTAGGCGAATACCGTAGAACAATATAATTCATATTAACAGTGTCACAAAAACAAGAAAAGAACTATCCAATTCCAGTGTCTCCTTGTGCTGACTACGAAAAACGCAAAATCCAAACAGAACTCCAACCCAGCATTGTATACCAAATTACCAATATGTGCCTATGTGTATACATTACCATGTTTGTGCTTCTATAGATCGATGCAAATCGCAGAAACAAAAACACGTTCATATAGCCGCATGTTCATGGATGGGCCATTGTCTGATAGCTGCAATTAATACTTTGGCAAAGAGGCTACTGTTGGGACGCCAAGCACAGAATGATGCAGCAGAGAAAGAAATTTTTGCACAAGGATGACATGGGGTTTAATATCAAACCCAAGAAAAATAATTAGGCGTCAACTCTGTCTAGCAGCCTGTAAACACATCTAAAAGCTAACTTGTTGTCTCCAATAATATCAAAAGAATTGTCAGTTACAACGATAGTGACAGAACATGAATAAGATAACTTGAAAAAAACATAAAATTATTTTTATATTTTGAAATAATTATGTGCACCAAAATAAACAACTAGTAAACTAAAGTAAAATGTGTTTTATAAAGAAAAATTTACCATGTTTCATTGGTTTACTAGAATTCTCTCTTCTAGAAACATGGGGGCACAAAATACTAATCAAATATATTCAATACTAATTCATAGAAAGTGCAAGTGCTACGACGTTCAACTTTTCTTCGCATTCATATGGACATATTTTCATAATATCACCATACTACGCATCCACAACGACAATAAGGGTCCTTAAGTTCTATGGCATGACAGTAAGCAATGGTCCTTGGCCTCCGACGCTACCTAGCCCTTTTTATTCTTAGTGAATCGCTTCAAGAAAGTGCCAATAGGCACAAGTGATTTTACTCTTTCTGTCACTAAGCTAATAACACCACAAGATCCACTCCAACTAATGCACACCATCCTTATTACTATCATATCCTCTAAAGTGATCAAGTCTAACATCAACAACGGACAATATGCATCTACAAATATCTCAAACACAAGCATGCAAATAATATTGTGATGAATAAATCATCCCATAAACAAATATTTATGTTCAAAGATACAAATAGATGATCATAATATAGATGATTGTAATCGCGTAGGGTAGGCCAGACGTTACAAAAAAATAAAAGAATAAGAGAGACTCGATCAAGGTACAACCACAAACCCATAGTCACTACAAAAATATTTGTTTTTTTGCCACGCTCAACTTTCGTGGTAGAAAGCCCTTTTTCGTGGCTAAAAGCCTTTCGCAAAGAAGGGATACCGCGTTAGATGCTGCGTGGCTGATTTATTAATCACGCTCCTAGGATATCATGGTAGATGGTTCTGTCATCAACCAAACAAGCCGTCTTGGTAAAAGAATCTAACAGACACGTGACAAACAGCGTTATCTCTTCTACCATGAGGTAGAAACCGTGGTAGATGCCAGGCCCACCTAAGGCCTTCTGCCGTTAAGTGGGCTGGCCTGTTAAGCTTAGGTGGGCCGGCCTGCTAGGATTTGTGGGTCAGTCTGCTAGAGTTCGTGGGCCGACCTGTTTGAGTCGGTGGGCCGGACTGCCTGCTTAGATGGTCCGGCATGTTATGGTTCGTGGGCCAGCCTGCTAGGTGTAGATGGACCGGCCTGTTTGAGTATGTGGACTGGCCTATTATGATTCGTGGGTTGGCCTGCTAGGGGTAGATGGGCCAGCCTGTTAGGGTACGTGGTCCGTGTAAGGTAAGATAGGCCGGCCTGTTATGGCTGATTGGGATGGCCCATTATGTTTGGAAGGCTGGCCCATTTAGGTTATTGAACGTTTCGATATAGTTAAATGGGCTGGCCCGTTAAGGTTGAATGGGTGTGGCCCATTATATTAAATGGGCTGGCCCGTTAACGTTTAGTGGTCCGGTAATTAATTTAGCTAGCCTGATGATTACCTTAATTTACGCGGGTTAGTTATTATTCTATAATTACCGTCCCAACGAAATGTCTTGATACTACCAGACTCATACATCACGGCCAGTGTGAATCAGCATGCAACTGGACGATAATCTTTAAATTAACTAAATATTACATCAGCTGGAAGGCTAGCATTGCACACAACATAATAAAAAACTGGGCAAGAATTGATCAACATTATCCTGAGTGACTGACATGGTGGAGCCAGCGGCTACAATGACACCACACGCTATAGAGTAACGGAATAAAAAAGTCTGCAATAATCGATGAACAGTATCCTGAGTCACTGACTTGGTGGAGCTAGCGGCTACAACAGCATCGCACGAAACGGAGCAACGAAACAAAAAAGTCGGCAAAAATCAATCAACAGTATCCGGAGTCACTGACAAGGTGGATCCAACGACTACAACAACATCGCACGAAACAGAGCAATGGAAGAAAAATGTCGGCCATAATCGATCAATAGTATCTTTAGTCACTGACATGGTGAAGCGAGCAGCTACAACAGCATCTCACGGAAAGGAGCAACAAAAGAAAAAAGTCGACCAGAATCGATCAACACTATCTCGAGTCACTGACATGGTGGAGCCATCGGCTATAACATCACGCGAAATGGAGCAGCGAAAGAAAAAAGCCGACAAGAATCGATCAGCGGTATTATGAGTCACTGACATGGTGGAGCCAACGGCCACAACAGCATCGCACGCATCCATCGAGTAACAGAGCAACAGAAGAAAAAAGTCGGAAAGAATCGGTCCACAGTATTATGATCAGTCACTGACATGGTGGAGCCAGCGGCCAAAACAGCATCGCGTGCAACCTTTGAGTAATGGAGCAATCGAAAAAACAGGCAACAGATGCAACCTTGATCTTGATATGAGCGCGGGGGTTGTTGATCAATCTTGATATGAGCACGGGGTGTGTCGTTCCGAGTCAAAAATCGAATGCGAAATCGAAAACGTAGCTTCGAACCACAAAAATTCACGAAGATTGTAGGGTATAGGTGCCATAGAACACATTTTTGTAATTCGTGGTCGATGGATACCATCGACCACGAAATAAAAAAATGTGAATTTTCGTGGCCGATAGCGACTATACACCACAGTCGCCGCGGTAAATCATGGTCTATGGAAGGATTTCTTCTAGTGAGTTCGGGGGTGTACTACTCCCTATTCATAATGGAGAAAACATATGAGTTGATTAGACGATGGAGATGTGGTCTGAGGCTATTCCGAGAACATTACCCCGTTCTGATCTTGCTATGGCGGCATCGTGGTTTCCTCTATGTTTATGTTATTTGTTGTATCGTGCCCCTCCATCCACAAAAAGTAGTGAAGGTTATATATAAGAAGTTTTAGGTCAAGACATAGTCCTCAGTGAAATGGCCAAGGCGGCAACGAAGTGAACATAGGGTGCATATATAGGAAGATGGCACACCCAGGGTGTGTGATGCACCCCTTGATATCCTCGGGTGTGTCGGAATCCAAGTGGGTATATGATGGCCCACAAGTGTAGGGGATCACAACAATTTTCGAAGGAAGTATTTCAACCCAAATTTATTGATTCGGCAGAAGGGGGGCCATAAAATATTTTAAGCCATACCAATTGAGTTGTCAATTCAACCACACCTGAAAGTGATCTTGCTTGACATAATTTATTAGTAGCAACGGTGGTATGACAGTAGCGGAAAATTGGTGACAACATTAATAACAAAGTAATAGTAACGAGATCAATAACGCGTAAAAACAAAAACAATAATAGTAAAAGATGGACCCGAGTTCATACGTTCACCAGAGGTATCTCTCCAAGCAAAATAACAAATGTTGGGTAAACAAATTACAGTTGATCAATTGACATAATTGAACTAATTCATGATAGAGCATCCAATTCATCAATCATATGTAGGCACACATTCCGGATATAGTTGTAATTACTTGCATTGAGAATTCGTACAACATCTTTTGTCCTACGCTCCCGTTTCAACGAGGCCAATTAAGCAGCTTAGGATAACTAAGTTACTCATTTTACAGAGCACCGAAGCAAAGCATTAACACTTAATGAACACATGTAATCCTCAAGTTACAGCCTTCCCCTTGGATATCCCAATCATGTCACCTTGGGGTCTCCGGTTCCCGACAAGTACCTGGCGCATACAACTTGCAGGTATGATGCAAAACATCAATTATATTCATGCAAACATAAACCGGTCCGGTCTAAAATTATGGCACTCGTGCACTAGTGACAAGCATTAAGCATAACAAAGTCATAGCAACAATAATTAACAAACATGGTACTGATCATAATGTAACAATTCATCATATCCCAACAAACACAACACCTATTGAAAGGACATAGTCCGTTAATCTTGTTTTAATGTTTGATCACAACACTTGGAAGTATTTAACACACTGCTAAGTGTTTACAGGAAATATGACCATCTATATCAAAAGATACTAGTGGATCTCTCTCTATGCAAAAAGGGAAGAAAAGTGGATTGTCGGAAAGTCTAACGGGAAGGGAGAAGAAACGCAGGGAGGCGACCGGCCTCCCAGCCGGCCAAAACCGGGCTCAAGGCCGGTTGGCTCGGGTGCCCGGCCGGCCCCCCAGCCGGTCCAAGCCGGCCCCAAGACCGGACCGTTCGGGTGCCCGGCCGGCCCTCCAGCCGGTCTAAGCCGGCCCCATGGCCAGACTGCTCGGGTGCCCTGCCGGTTCCCCAGCCAGTTTAGGCTGGCCCCAAGGCCGGGTTGGCTCGTGCCTCGGCCGGTTTCTCCAGCGACCAGGCCGGCTTCCCAGCCGGTTTAGACCGGCCCAGTGGCCGGTTTGCTCGGGAGGTGGTCCGGCCCTCCAGCCGGTTTAGGCCGGCCCCACGGCCGTCTCTACTCTGCGCAGCGTCGACTTACCCCTTCAATGGTCACTTATTGAAGGGGACTATAAATACACCTTCACCTACCTTTGGACAAGCAGCTTTCCCAAACTTGAAGACTCCATTATTGCAAGCTCAAGAATCACTAGATCTCCCAATCCCTCCACCCAAACTCGTTGATACTTGGAGGATTGAAGAAGAAGGCCCGGATCTACATCTTCACCAAGCCGTTCTTCATTTCCCCCTCATTTACTTGAGGGCCCCTTGGCTAGGGTTTCCATTAGGAAAATCTAGCTTCTTGTTGATCTCACTTGTTGTCTTTGTGTTGTCTTTGTGACAGATTTGTAGCTGTTCAGGAGCCCCCAATCCTCTTGTGGGTTGTGCCCGGATCATTGTTGTAAGGGCTCCGGATTCCGCCTTGAAGGATTCCGATAGTGGAAGGTGAACCAAACCTTTGTGGTGCGGTTCATCCGAGAATAAGGTGACGCCTTTGTGGCGGTTGAGTTTTGACCTTCGTGGTAGCTCACACCTCTCCAACGAGACGTACTCCCCTAAAAAGGAGGAACTCGGGATTACATCTGTGTCTCCGCGTGCTTTCACTTCGGTTACTTCTATCCTTGTTTATAGTCTTTACTTCGTGTATCTTGTTAGTTGCTAGCTTGTCATATAGGTAAATTCACCTTAGTTGCATATCTAGAGAATTTACTTTTTGTGTCAAGCCTAATTTGAAAAAGTACTAAAATTGAAGTAGCACCTATTCACCCCTCCTCTAGGTGTCATACGACCCTTTCAATTGGTATCAGAGCCTTGGCTCTCTTGTTGGGCTTAACCGTCTAAGAGAAGTATGACACAAAGTGAGGGTGGTCCGTGGAGGACCATGCCACTACGGCATCCATGGCCGATCTCAAATTGATGGAGACATCTTTGAAATCGTCCATGGATACCCAATTTGCCAAGATGCGTGACTTGATCAAGCAACTCGCAAGTGGCAAGGTTCCTAAGGAGACCACCCCACTAGAGGACTCCGCTACCTCCCATGACGGTGAAACCGAGGAGGAAAAAGAGAAAAAGAATGGGGTTGAAGATGAAGAAACCGACCCTAAGAAATCTTCCACATCTTCCACCATGCCCGAAGGTGGGAAGCCGGAGTACCATGGGGTTCCCTTTGTGTACTCTCCCGACCCACCTATCCATCATACTCGCATAAACCCTTTGGGTCCACCTCCTAAACTTAATGCATTGGCTTTTGCTACTTGGCAACACTTAATGAAATCTCATATCAACAGTTCCTCTATCGAGCTTTGGAGGATCATTCAAGAGGGATACAAGGCCGTGAATCCTAACAACTTGACAAGAAGAGAGGTGGCTGAGAAACAACTCAATGCTTCCGCTCTCCACATGATTGAACTTGCCGTTGGAGAAAATGGCATGCATCACATTCAACATGTCTCCACCACCAAAGAAGCTTGGGAATGCCTTGAGGTCGCATTTCTTGGAAATCAAAGCATGAAGAGGAATAGATTTGATGCCTTGAGCAATGAGGCCGAAGGTTTCTACATGCTTGATAATGAAACTCATGAGGAGATGTATGGAAGACTCAAGGTTCTCGCCAAAGCCTTTTATAATGTTGGGGCAACCCATGTGAATGATGCTTGGATCAAAAGGAAGTATGTGAATGCTCTCATGCCCTTCGAGCCCGTTGACTTGAAGGCCATACAAGGAAAATACAACTACCTTGAGTTGACATCCAATGAAGTTATGCAAGAGATGCAAGCCTCCAAGGTTGCCACCAAGAATGCTCTAGACACCCGTGCTAGGGCCATGGAATGAAACAAGGTCCCTCTCTTGCTTTGAAGGCCAAGGTTGTGTGCCTTGATGAACATGATGAAGTTGAAGCATGCCCAAACAACCTTCCTCCCGATGATCTTGAACAATCCCTCCATGGTCACATAACTCATGCAAGCAATCCAAGTGGGAAGAAGGAGTTTGCTAATAGGATAAAGACTTGCTACAATTGTCATAACAAGCATCACTTCATCAAAGATTGTCCATATGAGAATAGAGAGCAAAACGGTGGAAGGCTTGTCCTCAAGGGCCAATCAAACATGATACAAAAGAAGCCTTTTGTCAAGAGGAAGCCATTCTTCAAGAAAGCACCAAGAATTGTGTTGATGACTCAAGAAGAGTATCCTTCCGAGGATTCCGAAGAAGAAGAAGAACCCACTCGTGAGGTGGCCGCTTTGGCCATTGTATCAACTCCACCTCCTTCTCTCTTCGAATCCCCCAATGAGAACCTCTCCATCAACACCGCTCGTTGCCTCATGGCTCACGTCACCGAGGTATCATCTTCTACTCCCAAGACTATGCATGAAATAGATGATAAAACTAGTCTTGTGATTAAGAAAGAACTTGTTGCTTCCGATACTATTGTGGCTAACTTGCAAGGTGAAACTAAGGCATATGTTGAGTCTCTCTTGAGACAACTTGATGCGGCCGAAGAAATCCTTGATGACAAGGGAAAAATTGAGAGAGAGGATTCTCTCACCATAGCATCCTTGAATGCTTCCATAGAATCCTTGAATGCTTCTCTTGAAGAAGAGAGTGAATATAGAACCTCTCTTGAGGAAAGAATTGAGTCTCTTGATGATAAAAATGATGAAATAATTGCTAAAATCATTAAGGATAGAGACCATGTCTTTGCTAAATATAAAGTGATTAAAAAGGAGAAAGCCGAGTTTGTGGTTGCTAATGCTAGACTCCTTGAGGATGTGGAGAAACTTAACAAGGCTCACAAGGCCTTGGAAAGTACCCACTCTCTTCTAGTCAAGTCTCATGAGCAACTTCAAACTCAACTTTCTAAATCTAACTCACCTAGCACCTCTACTCCCTCTTGTGATCATGCAAATGTTATTGAGGAAAATGCTAGGTTGAAGGTTGAGCTTGCCAAGGCCACTAGTGCCAAGACCTCTATTCCTAAAGGTAAAGAAAAGGTTGTTGCTCAAATTTTTGAGCAAAAGCCACACAAAGGGAAGGAGGGCCTTGGTTATGTGGCCAAGGCAAAGAAGAAGAAGAGCAACACCAATGCCAAGCCCGCACAAGCCAAGACTTCCATTGCGGGTGGTAATGCCACTAGGGGCAAGACCACTCGTAGTGACTTTGCGGGGCATAACAATCCCAACTACATTCTTTATGTTGATTATTATGGGGATGTTTATGCAAAATATGTTGGTCCTTATGATGGTTACATTGCTTATTCTATTTGGGTTCCTAAGACCCTTGTTGCTAACAAAAGAGGACCCATTGAGAAATGGGTACCTAAAACCAAGCAATGATTTCTTGTAGGACTATGCTTCCGGTGGGTCTAAATGGGTGGTTGATAGTGGATGCACTAGTCATATGACCGGAAGCAAGGAGATCATGACGGAGTTGGGACCAAATATAAATCAAGCATCCGTCTCCTATGGTGATAAATCAAAAGCGGAGGTAAGGGTCTCGGCAAGGTGGTAGTTGCAAAGGATATCACCCTTGTAAATGTCATGCTTGTCGAGTCCCTCGGTTACAATCTTATGTCCGTTCGTGCACTTAATAAGATGAATTTTGATGTCCATTTTACTATTGATATGGTGGTACTCTTGAGGAGCAAGACTCTAAAGGTCATGTTCGTTGGGTATGTTGAAAATGAGTTGTTCGTGGTGGACTTTTCGGGGTCTACCAACACTCAAGCAATATGCCTATTCGGAAAGGCCGACGTGGGATGGTTGTGGCATCGCCGCTTGTCCCATGTCAACATGAGAACTTTGCAAAGTCTTCACAAGGGTGGCCACATTCTTGGACTAAAAGACAATGTTTCTTTTTCTAGAGATCGTCTTTGTAGGGCTTGTGTTGAAGGAAAGATGCATGATTCTCCCCATCCAAGCAAGACCATCATTTCATCAAAGAGGATATTGGAACTTCTTCATGTTGATCTCTTTGGTGCCGTGCCTCAACCAGTCTTGGTGGGAAGAAATATTGTTTGGTGATTGTTGATGACTATTCAAGATTTACTTGGGTTTATTTCTTCAAGACGAAGGATGAGACCCAACAAGCCGTCATCGACTTTTCCAATGAAGTTCAACGCCAACACAATGTCCCTATATTGGTCATTAGGAGTGATAATGGCTCCGAGTTCAAGAACTACACCTTAAATGAGTTTCTTAGTGAAGAGGGGATTCGTCATCAATATTCCGCTGCATATACCCCTCAACAAAATGGTGTAGCCGAAAGGAAGAACCGGACTCTCATGGATATGGCAAGGTCTATGTTGGCGGAGTTTAAGTCTCCACTTTCTTATGGGCCGAGGCTATCTCCACGGCGTGTCATTCATCAAACCGGCTATTCTTTCGAGTTGGCAAGAAGTTTACATCTTATGAGATGCTCACCGGCAACAAGCCCAATGTCTCCTACTACCGAGTATTTGGTTGTAAGTGTTTCTATAAGAACAAAAGTGTTCGTTTGTCTAAATTTGAATCTAAAGCTTTAGAGGGTGTTTTTGTTGGGTACGGTGCCGAATCTCACACCTATAGAGTCTATGACAAAACCGTTGGGAAAGTCATAGAATCTTGTGATGTGAGGTTCGATGAGAATGACGGCTCCCAAGTGGCGCAATTTCATGTTTGTGATGTAGATAATGAAGAGCCTCAAGATGCTATAAGAAGAATGGGCATTGGTTTCCATCGTCCCGTTGAGATTCATTACGAGTCTCCTCAAGCAAGTCCAAGCTCCATTCAAGTGGAGGCCTCTTCATCACAAGTTGAAACGGCGCCTATCATGGAAGCAAATGATGCACCACCCCAAGAACAAGTTCAAGACCCTCCTCATGTTGACCAAGTTGCTATGCAAGAACCAAGTTCTCCTATTGTTGATGCTAGCCAAGGTCATGACCAAGATCAACCCTCTCCTTCCATTGTTGAAGATGTGCTTCAAGATGATCAAGGTCAACATTCCGGTCAAGACGGGGACTCAAATGATCAAGATGATCAAGAGATACCTCCAAGATGCAATAGAGATATCGAAGCCCGTCGTAAAGCAAGAGTTGAAAAGACTTTGAATAAAGAGTCACCATCTAGAAACATCCTTGGTGACCACAAGAAGGGTGTTACCACAAGAAGGCAATTGGCAAACTTTAGTGAACATCAAGCTCATATTTCCATGGTGGAACCAAAGAAAGTGTTTGAAGCTCTTGAAGATCCGGATTGGTTAGAAGCTATGCATGATGAACTCAATAACTTCAAGCGCAACAAAGTGTGGAATCTAGTTGAGAAGCCAAAAGATTGCCGCAATGTTATAGGCACAAAGTGGATATTCAAGAACAAGCAAGATGAGCATGGAATGGTTGTGAGGAACAAGGCAAGATTGGTTGCACAAGGGTACTCTCAAGTTGAAGGCATTGATTTTGGAGAGACTTATGCACCCGTGGCTCGCCTTGAGTCCATCCGTATCCTTCTTGCATATGCATCACATCATAACTTTAAATTGCAACAAATGGATGTGAAAAGTGCTTTCTTAATGGTCCTTTAAAGGAGTTGGTATATGTTAAGCAACCACCGGGTTTCGAGGACCCTAAATTCCCTAACCATGTCTACAAGCTTGATAAGGCGCTCTATGGTCTCAAACAAGCACCTCGTGCTTGGTATGAGCACCTAAGAGAGCTATTGCTAGACCGTGGATTTGAATTGGGGCAAATCGATCCCACCTCTTTACCAAGAGGGTCAAAGGGGAGCTTTTCATATGCCAACTTTATGTTGATGATATTATATTTGGCTCATCTAACAAAGCTTTCAATGATGAATTTTCAAAGCTTATGACCGATAGGTTCGAGATGTCTATGATGGGCGAATTGAAGTTCTTTCTCGGTTTTGAGATCAAGCAATTGAATGAAGGGACTTTCATCTCTCAAACCAAATATACCCAAGACATGCTCAAGAGGTTCAATATGCACAATGCTAAGGGAAGCGGTTTCCCATGGACACCAAATGCCATCTTGAACTTAACCCGACGGTATCGATGTTGATCAAAAACTTTATCGCTCTATGATTGGTTCTTTGCTTTATCTTTGTGCATCTAGACCCGATATTGTGTTGAGTGTAGGGGTGTGTGCAAGGTATCAAGCCGCTCCTAAAGAAAGCCACATGGTGGCGGTCAATAGAATCCTTCGATATTTGGTTGATACCCCAAGGTTTGGTTTGTGGTACCCAAAGGGCACTAATTTCTCTCTTGCCGGGTACACGGATTCGGATTGGGCCGGTTGCAAGGATGATAGGAAATCAACTTCCGGGGCATGCCAATTTCTTGGTAGGTCCTTGGTGAGTTGGTCTTCTAAGAAGCAAAATTGTATATCTCTATCCTCCGCCGAAGCCGAGTATGTGGCGGCCGCTAGTGCATGCACTCAATTGTTATGGATGAGGCAAACTTTAAAGGAATACGGTGTCAATTGTGACAAAGTGCCTCTTTTATGTGACAATGAAAGTGCTATCAAGATTGGCCACAATCCGGTGCAACACTCAAGAACGAAGCATATTGAGATTCGTCATCATTTTATTCGGGATCATATTGCTCGTGGTGATATTGAGCTTGGCTATATTCCAACCAAAGATCAACTTGCCGACATTTTCACGAAGCCACTTGATGAAGCAAGATTCACCTTCTTGAGGCATGAGCTAAATATCGTGGATTCTAGGAGCTTGACTTGACCATCTTGCATACACACCTATGTTTTGACTATGTATTTGGTTTAGGTGTAGGCATGGACATAGGGGGAGTGCGGTCCTAATACATTGGACTATCCCTCCCCCCATTATGCCGACATTAAGAAATCATTTGCTTATCTTATTCGTTTCTATGAATTGTGAGCTTCAATGATGAGTAGTGGCGTGAACCCAAGATATATCTTCGCGGTGTCACACCACACACTCATATATGGTGGCCTAGGCCACCGCCCTCTTCTCCTTGAAGAGTTGGTTCTTCCGTGAGTTGTTGATGCATATTCGTTGTTTATCATCTTTTGAATCATCCAATGTTGCTTATTTGGAGTTTTTATTTTTCCCATTGGATGTGTGAAGTTTTTCTTCATGTTTCGCATCTCCCCGGATTACTCAAAGGTTGCTCAATGGATATTCTTGAAGACGGATTTCTCAGCAGTGGTATTCTTGAAGATACAAAGTGTTCGGAAGCTCAAGCTCGTCAAAGATCTGAAGAGGAAGAGGTTCGGAGTCGGTTGGAGCTCAAGATCGTCAACGTCAAGAAGTTGGTCAGCTATCGGAGAAGAAAAAGCCTGCCCTGCGTGTGGCCCGGTCTCCTGCCCGGTCACAGCCGGCCTCAGGTCCGGTTGGCTCGGGTCCCGCCCGGTCGCCTGCCCGGCCAGAACCGGCCCCAGGTCCGGTTGGCTCGGGCCCCGCCCGGTCGCCTACCCGGCCTCAACCGGTCCCACGTCCGGTTGGCTCGGCCATCCGCACGGTTGCCAGCCCGGTTGAAACCGGATCCACGACCGGCTCGGCGCCACTTCATATCACGCAGGGACACGGGGCTGCGTCCCTAGCAGTTTTCTTCTTCCCCACCCCGTGCCCCTCCTCCATGGCTCTCCCCTCCCTCACCTCGAGCTCCTCCATCTCCCCCCACACGTTGAGCCTCTCCCTACTCCTTTCTCTCCAGGGATCTGAAGCAACTTCCCCCGATCTTCCACCCCATCCATATAGTTTCTCCTTTGGTGGCTGATTTGGGGAGATCTCCTCCATTGTTGGTGCTTTTCGGAGCTCCTCTCAAGGTTGAAGATGGAGGAGTGGGATGATGATTTTGATGAGCTTCCTCAGTCCAGCAGGGCTGGCAAGAGCAAGAGCAAGACCTTTGATGGGATGGACAACATTGTTGATGATGAGGATTTCCAAGCTGATTCCTCCTCCATGCCCAAGGCCAAGAAACTCAAGAAGGTTGGTGCAATCAAGAAGACCACGCCCAGGCATGCTCCCAAGGCTGTGCAGTCCAAGCCAAAGAAAGGTAAATAGCCTCGTGAGAATCTCGATGAACCAGTTCGTAAAACTTGGGTAGGTGTGAAACCTAGGGATTTCAAGAAAGATCGCTTGCAGTTCAATCCTTATGAGCTTGATGAGTCCACATGCCTAGATGATAGAAAATTTTATTGCAAGATGCATCAGCAAATCTTTTATGAACGTCTAGCAGTCCAAAAGAATAATCATGTTGCTATGGATTATTACAACTTTGTTCAAGCTAGAGAACTTTGGCCTGTTGTGATGGATGTTATGGATTATCATCAGATTTCTAAGCTCATGACAGTTGGCACCCCATATTCTCCTGAGTTAATTCAACAATTTTATGCTATTGTTGTTTTCACCAAAGTGCGTGGTAAGAGGACTATGACCTGGATGAGTGCAGATACTCAGTGTTCCTCTTCCTTGGCTGATTTTGGAGCACTGTTTGGTCTTGAGAAACTGCCCTTCTGCCCATTGTATGTTCTTCTTCATCTTCAGAAGCTTATTCCAGCTGAGGTCGGGATCTGTCATTGCTACCCTCCCGGGGAAGGGCTTCGTGAAAAAATTCCCAGTGTTATTCATATGTATCATTTTTGGAGAATTGTTTTCACCATTCTAAGGAACTGCCTTGCCTGCAAGTTTGGAGAGAAGACTCTTGTTCATGAACGGATGAGTAATTGCCTTCATCACATCTATGATCTTTATCTTAGGAAGAAGCAAATTGATGTGCTTGATTATCTTTGGGAAGAGATGCAGATTGTGGTTGGCAAGTGCAGGGTTCCCATTTATTGTCCACTCCTGTAGACTCTCATCAACACCAAGTTGCCTGAAGAAGTTGTCAAGAAGTATGTGCTGGTTCACCCTCCACTTGTTGCTTTCCGTGCTATTCCTGAGGGTGCTCCTGTTTTTCTGCCTCCTAGTGATGCTCCTGCAGATGATGATGATGATTCTCAGCACAAGGGTGGTCTTGTTGAAGCACTCAAGAGGATGAACTGCTTCTTTGCTCACAAGAAGAAATCTGAATACAAGTCTTACAAGAAGTAGAAAGCATCTAGCCGCCATCAGTGTGCCATCATGGATAAACTCGGTGTTACCTATTCATCTAGCTCCGCTGAAGTTTCTGAGAACACCTACATGGCCCAGAACAAGTACACTTATTGGTTTGGTGATGATGCCTCCTCTCTTGCTCCATATTGTCAAGGCGACCCTGGTCAGTCTAGCTCCGGTCCCGCTGCTCATGATGCTGAGATTGCTGTTGAGGATGATGATGACGATGATGATGAGGAGGACGAGGAGTCTGATGAAGATGAGTGATCATGGGCTTTCACAACACTTTCTCCCTTTTTGGTGTCTTGATGCCAAAGGGGGAGAGAGATCTCCGGGGATTTCCATTGCATTGCATCCATTTGCGCTTTCAAATTTCCCGTTTTCATTTGCATCGAACTTGTTTAAGTTTTTAAGTGAACTCTATTTGTGGTGTACTATGGAACTTATGTCATGGTTATTGTAAGGATATTATGGACCTCCTTTATGTTATTGTAAGGACTTCCCCGGTTTATCTTCTATTATTTTGGAGTCCATTACAAGGTGATTGTATTCCAAGACTATATCTATTTGAAGCCTATGGTGAGAAATTTGCTCTACTATATGATGTCTATGGTGAGAATTATCGCATATCCCTTGCTCACATAGTCTATATATTGTTCTTGCTTCATGATTCTCGTTTGAGCATATATTCTTGTTTACATTGTTGGCTTATAAGTTCAAGGGGGAGCTTCCCTCAAAAACTTTGCCGTGCTTAAATGAGTTATCCCTTTTGCAAATCCTTGTGTTGTCATCAAACATCAAAAAGGGGGAGATTGAAAGGACATAGTCCTTAATCTTGTTTTAATGTTTGATCACAACACTTGGAAGTATTTAACACACGGCTAAGTGTCTACAGGAAATATGACCATCTATATCAAAAGATACTAGTGGATCTCTCTCTATGCAAAAAGGGAAGAAAAGTGGATTGTCGGAAAGTCTAACGTGAAGGGAGAAGAAGCGCAGGGAGGCGACCAGCCTCCAGCCGGCTAAAACCAGGCTCAAGGCCGGTTGGCTCGGGTGCCCGGCCGGCCCCCCAGCCGGTCTAAGCCAGCCCCAAGACTGGACCGTTCGGGTGCCCGGCCGGCCCTCCAGCCGGTCTAAGCCGGCCCCATGGCCGGACTGCTCGGGTGCCCCGCCGGTTCCCCGGCCGATTTAGGCCGGCCCCAAGGCCAGTTTGGCTCGTGCCTCAGCCGGTTTCTCTAGCGACCAGGCCGGCTTCCCAGCCGGTTTAGACCGGCCCAGTGGCCGGTTTGCTCGGGAGGTGGTCCGGCCCTCCAGCCGGTTTAGGCCGGCCCCACGACCGGCTCTCCTCTGCGCAGCGTCGACTTACCCCTTCAACGGTCACTTATTGAAGGGGACTATAAATACCCCTTCACCTACCTTTGGACAAGTAGCTCGCCCAAACTTGAAGACTCCATTATTGCAAGCTCAAGAATCACTAGATCTTCCAATCCCTCCACCCAAACTCGTTGATACTTGGAGGATTGAAGGAGAAGGCCCGGATCTACATATTCACCAAGTCGTTCTTCATTTCCCCCTCATTTACTTGAGGGCCCCTTGGCTAGGATTTCCATTAGGAAAACCTAGCTTCCTGTTAATCTCACTTGTTGTCTTTGTGTTGTCTTTGTGACAGATTTGTAGCTGTTCAGGAGCCCCCAATCCTCTTGTGGGTTGTGCCCCGGATTGTTGTTGTAAGGGCTCCAAATTCCGCCTTGAAGGATTCCGATAGTGGAAGGTGAACCAAACCTTTGTGGTGCAGTTCATCGGAGAATAAGGTGACGCCTTTGTGGCGGTTGAGTTTTGACATTCGTGGTAACTCATACCTCTCCAACGAGACGTACTCCCCTAAAAAGGAGGAACTCGGGATTACATCCATGTCTCCGCGTGCTTTCACTTCGGTTACTTCTATCCTTGTTTATAGTCTTTACTTCGTGTATCTTGTTTAGTTGCTAGCTTGTCATATAGGTAAATTCACCTTAGTTGCATATCTAGAGAATTTACTTTTTGTGTCAAGCCTAATTTGAAAAAGTACTAAAATTGAAGTAGCACCTATTCACCCCCCCCCCTCTAGGTGTCATACCGATCCTTCACCTATTACATCAGATTGATCTCGATCATGTAAAGTTGCTCAC
The DNA here is from genome assembly GCA_947311845.1 of Poa pratensis. NCBI lineage: Eukaryota > Viridiplantae > Streptophyta > Magnoliopsida > Poales > Poaceae > Poa > Poa pratensis. The sequence goes on from CAMZMU010000110.1 coordinate 10,704,627, forward strand.
GAGAACATGGTATTGCATAACATGGGAGAGAGCCTACCATCTAGCTACTGCTACAAACCCGTAGTCCATGGGGGAACTACTCACACGTCGTCAAGGAGACAACACGGTTGATGAAGATGGCTCCGGAGGTGGATACCCGTCCCGACAGGGTCCCGAGACAGGACCCTGGAAACCCCCGAATAGAGTTTCAGATGACGACGGCGCTCTGTATTGTTTCTGGAAATATCCTCAGGGGGTGCGTCGTTTTTATGTCCAGACGGATTTTATAGGCGAAGACCCGTCAGGAGGTGGTAACCGAGGCGGCAACTCGGCCATGGGCCATGGCCCCCTCCTGACCAGCAGGTCCCACCTGCTTGGTGGCTGTGGCCCCCCTTGGGTTGGTCTTCGGGATTCTGTCTTCTTTCGAAAAGTTAAAAATCCTCGTAAATTGGCATCCTTTTCTGATGATATTTCTTTCCGAAACTCAAAAACTGCAGAAAATAGAAACTTGCACTTGGCATCTTGTTAATTCGTTAGTCCAAGAAAATGCCACAAAATTATATAAAATTATAGTAGAAACATGTAACAATGATATAAAAGTAGCATGAAACAATAAAAAATTATACATATGTTTTGGACATATCAGTATACCTCCATATCTGACCACAAATCCTTCCAAATTCTCCCATGTTTTGTGTTTTGTCCTTTGGAGATATTGCGGATGGCCCTAGAGGGAAGTGTTTTGAAGGTTTAGTCTCATTGACACGTGGCCCCTATTTACTACCTGACGAGCCCAACCCATAGTGTCTGCGCCAAAATTTAGGTGCCACATTAATCGTGCTACCACGTCATGGTAAATTGTCACCATTTTCCCAACATATGTGCTCTACTTACCTTCGAACCTTGGCGGTACTAATATACACCGCTTCTTCCAGGGCACATGTCGTTTGTCTTAGTTACTTTCCACCATTGTCGGGGATGTAATCCCGGGTACCCCAGAGTTGATGATTAGTAGTTTGCCTCCATTTCCACTCGCGGGATAGGCAGACAAGATTATATGATATGAGATTCGGTTAGTGATGTTTATTTTTAACCTGCTACGGCTCTTCAGCCGAGGCTGTAGAACCGCACCAGTTTCGGGGACTACTGTCGGGGGGCTGCCCCCGGGTAGGGCAAAGATGATGTGTTATGAGCAGTTAAGGTCTAACCGGATCAAGGAAAGAAGAGCCGGCTAAGTTATCCGGGTCGGATCTCAAGGCGATTCGGTCAGTCCTACTTCAAGCCAGTGAAAGAAAAGACCAAAGGGGATCCGGTGAGGTTTAACCGGATCCAGGAAAGAAGAGCCGGCTAAGTTATCCGGGTCGGTCAGGAAGGACCCGGGTAGGGCAACTCGGATGATGCACAGGGGCCAAGTAATGTCAGTAAAAGTCACGGGCACTGTAAGGTTACTGACCGGGGCTCAGAAGACAGCAAGGTGCTGCCACAGGTTTTCCGGGTCACAAGCCCCTAGGCGCTGACTCGGCCTATTCGGGAAAGGGGCAGTGGCTAGGCTACTGTGGTCTACATTGCCTTAAGCTCAAAGAGGAAAGATAAGCCTGTGGTGAACAGAGGGTGAGCTGGGCTGAGTGACAGTGGCCAGTGTTTGTCCTGTTCTCCTTGTCCATGCCATTGTCCTCTGCGGCCAGGGGCAAAAGGGTAATTCGGTTACTGTATATAGGCAACACCACCTCCTTCTGTGGGGAGGATCGACCATTGTGAGCATCATTTCCCCCCCAAGCTTCATCTTCTACCTAGAGCCCGTTCCTTTGTTCATCATACAGCTCAAGGAGCGCTCTGTACTTGTAAACACTTGAGATATAAGAGAGTAGGCTAGAGCTGCAGTAGGGGTGTTACCTCCACAAGAGGGCCCCGAAGCAGGGTACATCGTGGTGTTCTTCGCTGTTCTTGGTTTGCTTTGTTCTTGTTGATTCCTGCGAGGTTCTTGTTTGATCTTCATGCGTGCTTCGTAGGCGCGCAAACCCTCCCCGGTTCCCCAACGCCCAAGCGAGCCCACACTTAAGCCATACCCATGGCATCTGCCGTGACACCACCACGACAGTTGGCGCCCACCGTGGGGCACATAGTGGCGCTTGTTGGGTTAATTTCGGATGGGATCTTCATCATCAACGCGGGGACTCGACATCGCCATAGTCCTCCGCGATATAGCTTGCAGCAGCAAGCAGAGGTGGGCGCGGCCTTCGTCAACGACGTGATTGGCAGATCCCAGATCTGCCCCTGCATCGGTTGCGCGCCGGCAACGCCGCGCCTCGCCGGCTCGCTGGCCGCTTTCCGGCCGCGTCTCCGCTGTCCAGGTCTGCGCCGGCCGGCCGTGGATCGGCCTTCCCCGAGCATCTGCGTCCGTGCCCAGCATCTCCTCCGCGTTGTTCGTGCTCTTGCGGGTCGTCTTCACCGCTGCTTCGTCAAGCTACTGTGGCCGCATCTTTGTAATTCGGCATGTGCAAAAGCTAAAGCAAGCACGCATGCAGGTGGATCGTTGGAGCGTGCCTGTGTGGCTAGTGGCCGTGCTGCGTGCATGCTTGACCGAATCTGCTTGCATGTCCAGCTTCCAAGCAGGCACGCAGGTAGCTGGAGCAAACAGTCTAAGCAGGTTGCTGGATGGTTGGTGCGTGCGCATGTGGATGGTTCGTGCGTACCTGGTGCATGCAGACCGAGTCTGGGTACTCCGGGTCGAACCACACTTCGGTTAGCTCGATGGGCCGGAATCAGGTGGGCTGGTGCACTCCGGCCGGCCTCTCCGCTAAACACGGTTGGACCGAGATGCGCTAGCCTCGGATGGGCTAGCGGCAGCTTCATCTTGGTTGGACTGGAACCTCAGATCGCTGCTTCGACCGAGCTCCTTGCCTCGGTTGGGACAATGACGGATGGACCGAGCTCCTTGCTTCGGTTAAGCCGAGTCCACTGCCTCGGCCAGATCGACTTCTGCAGGCGGGTCGGCGTCAACAAGTCAATTCCTCCAGCCTCTGATTGGTGCGTCAAGGGGCGGGCGCTGCAGGGACATAAACGTTGACATCTACCCGGCACCGAAATAGCTACGTGAGTATTTATAATATATTAAGATGCTTGTTGTTTAGTTATTCGCAAAAGTTACTCGGGGACTGCCCCTTCCTGCCATGCTTAGTTGTTTCCCCCGGGAACAAGATGTCTTGACCCGGGGACTGCCTAGCCAATGTTTTACAGTGTCTTTTACTTAAGAAAAATAACTCGGGCACTCGGTTGAGTCTAGTTTGGATCTTTGTGCATAGTATCTGCTGCTAGATTTACTTTCCGTCATATGCTACAGTTCATTGCCTCCGATAGACTTGCTGTTCTCTTTGAATGTTCATGATAGGTGTGCTGGAACTAGCTTGTACCTGCTAGGTAGAATTGTTGTCCCCGTTGAGTATTCTTTGTATATATATGTGCTGGACTAACATTGAAGGGTGAAATTTGGATCATGCTGTATCCGGATCACGCTCTTATCCGGGTTATACTGAAATCCGGATCATCCTAAAATCCGGGTCATCTTGGAAATCCGAGTTAAGTTTGGAGATACGGCATATTGGTCAGATCTGACATACATGTGATTCAAACTGGGATATTGATGTTCCGGCCGGTATAATTATCTTCCTCAACTTCTCCAACAACATTGCCTTGTGAGTATCATTTATATGTCTGTGTCACTTTCTTGCATAGTCTCAAACAGTACTCGGGGACTGCCCCCTCGCTTTTTGTCTAAATGTTTTACCCCGGACAAGATGTCTTGACCCGGGGACTGGGTAGCCAGTCTGTTTTACACCACCTCCTAGATAAGAAAAGTGGCTCGGGGACTCGGTTGAGACCGAGTCTAGTTTTTTGTGCATAGTATCTGCTGTTAGATTCGTTATTTGTCAAGTGCTATAGCTAGTTTGCCTCAGCTAATATAATTGTTGTTCCCGTCAATTATTCTTCATGATATGTATGTTGGACTAACGTTGAAAGGTGACATCGTTTTAATTGAGAATGTCGTTGCTGAAGTATCCTGGAAATCAGAAGTGTTCCAGAAGTCTGTGTTGTATTGGTTATCCGAATCACATTGGTAATCCGAATCACATTGGAAATCTGGATCCTGTTGTTATCCGAATCACATTGAGAATCCGGATCAGAGTGGAAATCTGGATCACATTGATAATGCGAATCATATTTGTAATCCGGATCACATTGGTAATCCGAATCACATTGGAAATCCGAGGTATCCTGGTAATCCGAAGTGTCATGGTTATATTGGTTATCTTAAATTACCCAAGTTGTCGAGGCATTATCGGTATTCTCTGGATTGCCGTTTATTTCGGCTTGCCGCAGTATCACGGCATCATTCCACATCACAGATCGCCGTTTATTTCGGTTTGCCACAGTATCACGGCATCATTCCACATCACAGATCGCCGTTATTTCGGTTTGTCACAATATCATGACATCATTCCATATCCCTCATCGTTGTTTATTCTGTTTGCCAGCGTATCGTGGCATCATTTGCATACCAGATCTTTGTTTATGTTTGTTAGCCAGAGGCAACCTTTGAGATATGTTTTTGCAGGTTGTATGTCAGTCCAGCAGTGGCTGGAGGCATCTATGTTGGTATACGCCCGGAGTGGCTAAAACCGGCATTTGAGACATGATTACGTCAAACCAGCAGTTGCTGGAGACATTTATGTCGGTATACGCCCAAGATGGCTAAAACCGGCATTCGAGATATGCTTATGTGAAGTCCAGCAGTGGCTGAAGACATCTATGTCGGTATACGCCCGAAGTGGCTAAGAACCGACATATGAGTTATGCCCAAAGAGGCCGAGGTACCGAGACATGTGTGATATGCCCAAAGAGGCCGACATACCGAAATATGTGATATGCCCAGAGGGGCCGAGGTACCGAGACATGTGTGATATGCCCAGAGGGGCCGAGGTACCGAGACATATGTGATATGCCCAGAGGGGCCGAGATACCGAGACATATGAGATATATACTTGCAGGTTTAAGTCGATCCAGTTTACGCTGGCGGCATCCGAGTTCGGCAAAAGCCAGGAGGGCTAACCGACGCTGGCGGCATCCAAGTTCGGTAAAAGCCAGGAGGGCTAACCGACGCTGGCGGCATCCCAATTCGGTAAAAGCCAGGAGGGCTAACCGACGCTGGCGGAATCTCAATTCGGTAAAAGCCAGGAGGGCTAACCGACGCTGGCGGCATCCGAGTTCGGTAAAAGCCAGGAGGGCTAACCGACGCTGGCGGCACCCAAGTTCGGTAAAAGCCAGGAGGGCTAACCGACGCTGGCGGAATCTCAATTCGGTAAAAGCCAGGAGGGCTAACCGACGCTGGCGGCATCCGAGTTCGGTAAAAGCCAGGAGGGCTAACCGACGCTGGCGGCATCCAAGTTCGGTAAAAGCCAGGAGGGCTAACCGACGCTGGCGGCATCCCAATTTGGTAAAAGCCAGGAGGGCTAACCGACGCTGGCGGAATCTCAATTCGGTAAAAGCCAGGAGGGCTAACCGACGCTGGCGGCATCCGAGTTCGGTAAAAGCCAGGAGGGCTAACCGACGCTGGCGGCATCCAAGTTCGGTAAAAGCCAGGAGGGCTAACCGACGCTGGCGGCATCCCAATTCGGTAAAAGCCAGGAGGGCTAACCGACGCTGGCGGAATCTCAATTCGGTAAAAGCCAGGAGGGCTAACCGACGCTGGCGGCATCCGAGTTCGGTAAAAGCCAGGAGGGCTAACCGACGCTGGCGGCATCTCAGTTCGGTAAATGCCAGGAAGGCTAACCGACGCTGGCGGCATCTCAATTCGGTAAAGGCCAGGAAGGCTAACAACCGACAGAGAATGGTGACCATGCAGGCGGTGTGCAGAATTGCGCAATGTCGGCAGAAACATATATGTATGGCCATGCCCATGCAGTCAACACGTTTCCAGTGCAAACTGTCCATCTCGTTGTTGATTCGGGTGAGCTCGTTCAACCGGATGTCACACTCGGCCTGGAGGGCATGGCTAGACGACCGGCATACACATGCCTATGCGGGCAGCTTGAAATTAGCTGTTGGTGATGGCTGTTGTTGGCATCAACTCTGTGATACTTGGTTTTTATAAGTCTGTGCGCGACTCCGCGAGTCCCCCACAGTCTCGGGGACTACTGTCGGGGATGTAATCCCGGGTACCCCAGAGTTGATGATTAGTAGTTTGCCTCCATTTCCACTCGCGGGATAGGCAGACAAGATTATATGATATGAGATTCGGTTAGTGATGTTTATTTTTAACCTGCTACGGCTCTTCAGCCGAGGCTGTAGAACCGCACCAGTTTCGGGGACTACTGTCGGGGGGCTGCCCCCGGGTAGGGCAAAGATGATGTGTTATGAGCAGTTAAGGTCTAACCGGATCAAGGAAAGAAGAGCCGGCTAAGTTATCGGGTCGGATCTCAAGGCGATTCGGTCAGTCCTACTTCAAGCCAGTGAAAGAAAAGACCAAAGGGGATCCGGTGAGGTTTAACCGGATCCAGGAAAGAAGAGCCGGCTAAGTTATCCGGGTCGGTCAGGAAGGACCCGGGTAGGGCAACTCGGATGATGCACAGGGGCCAAGTAATGTCAGTAAAAGTCACGGGCACTGTAAGGTTACTGACCGGGGCTCAGAAGACAGCAAGGTGCTGCCACAGGTTTTCCGGGTCACAAGCCCCTAGGCGCTGACTCGGCCTATTCGGGAAAGGGGCAGTGGCTAGGCTACTGTGGTCTACATTGCCTTAAGCTCAAAGAGGAAAGATAAGCCTGTGGTGAACAGAGGGTGAGCTGGGCTGAGTGACAGTGGCCAGTGTTTGTCCTGTTCTCCTTGTCCATGCCATTGTCCTCTGCGGCCAGGGGCAAAAGGGTAATTCGGTTACTGTATATAGGCAACACCACCTCCTTCTGTGGGGAGGATCGACCATTGTGAGCATCATTTCCCCCCCAAGCTTCATCTTCTACCTAGAGCCCGTTCCTTTGTTCATCATACAGCTCAAGGAGCGCTCTGTACTTGTAAACACTTGAGATATAAGAGAGTAGGCTAGAGCTGCAGTAGGGGTGTTACCTCCACAAGAGGGCCCCGAAGCAGGGTACATCGTGGTGTTCTTCGCTGTTCTTGGTTTGCTTTGTTCTTGTTGATTCCTGCGAGGTTCTTGTTTGATCTTCATGCGTGCTTCGTAGGCGCGCAAACCCTCCCCGGTTCCCCCAACGCCCAAGCGAGCCCACACTTAAGCCATACCCATGGCATCTGCCGTGACACCACCACGACAACCATCATACATCGATGCATGAGGATTTTTTTCAACGACATATAGCCCATGTGCTATCTAACTAAAAGTGCCCTAAAGGACATACACTCTTGTAGTGTCTTCATAGGAAAAAAAAACTCTACTTCTTTCACTAGAATCACATCTCTCAAGCATAAAACATGTTGATGCAACCATTTTCATCCCTTTTTCCCGCACTGATTTGTTCCTTGGCTTTCTCTTTAGCTATATGACTCGCAAAACTAAATAGAGGAGACCAAGTCTAGCGGGTTACACTTTTTTTTTCTTTGTAGGGTAAAGCAATTTCTCGAATCTTTGCATACAATGATCTGGAATCAACCAGGCTCCTTGTTTTATTGATTAAGAGCGACCACAAGACACATTATCTCTGTTTGCACGGTCGTTGGATCCAGCACATTTTCCAATTTCTTTTGTTCATCTACATGTCACCATCTTCCTTGTTCCATTGGATTTTATCTTGCCAATCATTTATGATCATATCGATTTGTAGGTGGAGACCCCCTCTTGATCTTCAACTGAGAGGACATGTGTAGGTCTCTCCCAACAACAATTCTAATTTGGAAAAGTTTTCCTTAAAGGACAAACAATCTGGCTGAAGTAATTTCGTGATCTCTGCATTGAACTTTTTTTTTTAACATTTCTGCATTGAACCTTAACCCTGACCACCTCATAGAAGCTCTAAAATGTGCCATGCTAGTAAACATCCATCAGGGTTCCAAAGGTGAAAGGAATCTAAGAGAGACCATGTCACTCACACTAGTGACGTTCAAGTCCTCAAGACGTGCACCCGAACCTCCTTAAGATAAACATAACAGTCTAAATCACTTTCGTGAACAACCACATTTATAGTTCCCCTTCCTTAGGCAAACCAAACATGTGTAATCAGTCACTTCCTTAATCCTGATATGAGGTGAAAACATGATCCCATCTCAACATATCAGGAAGATCGATATGATAGAAACATAGGCCAGATGCTGCACTCCTAACAAATTTTGGTGCGGCGAAGTGGCAATGGTGGATTTTCATGTGTATGTAGAGGAGTGTTGTGAGCGTCAATTGTGAGTGCAGACCCTCGTGACACTAGGGACAATGTAACAATCGAGATGGAGAAAAACGACAAGGGGGGTGTTGAGATGGTAATACCGTAGAGTTGGCAAGGGTGGGCGTGTTCGTTTGGCGCCACCAGCCCAACCTAGTTGTCGTATTTGAAGCCTTTATTTGTTTCGGTTGGACATACCAAATAGCTGAACATACCAAATACCTGTCGATTCGAGAAAAATCGATTACGATATCTTGATTGAGAAAACAATTGATTAAATAAGACAACAATCCATTCCCTTTTTGCAATATGCTTGAAATCTTGATCATGTGAACATGCCCCCCTCCTCAATCTCTGAGGGCAATAGAGAGATTTTGTGCCGAATTTCTTTTTATAAATACGAGCAAAATAGGGCAGGGGCAGGGCACGGAGGAAAGAAACCTCGGGCCCTGCATCTGCATTGCCAATCGGCGAAGTGCATCGCGGCGCCGGACGACGATGGGGCCTCTCAAATCTCCCGTCTTGTCTTCCTCTACAGCCAGGCCAACTTCCCCTTCAAGCACAAGGACACCGCCGCTCCCTCACCACCGTCTACCGCCGCCGCCGCCATCACTTTCACTTCCGCCGCCGCCAGCCCCGGGGTCGTACCGTCTACCACTCCCTTCGTCTTCGCCCTCATTGCCACCTCCATACGACTCCCTCGGGTTGCCCCCACCACCTCCTCTACCGCCGCCGCCGCCGCTACCTCGCGACTGCTCTCATCTGTCCCATATCTCATCTTCCCCGCCGTTGCCGCCTTCAAGCGGTGCCCCGCCGAAGATGTCGCCTTGCCATGGGCATCCGCCAGGGTCGAGAGCCGCCTGGGAGGCCGGCTTACCCACCATGGTGCTGGCCCTCGCCTCTACTTCCCCTACCCGGCTGAACAGAGGGGGGCATTCTGTCGAACAACTTGCGCCCGCGTCTGGGTCTCCGGTGACGATGCCCATCGGCGCCGACGTGACTGCTGAGGACCTCGCCGGCGTCCCGCCGGAGCTGCTCCCGCCCAAGAAGAGGCTCGTGCGGTACCACCCCTACTACGCGGATGCCTCGATCCAGGAGATCGCTAGCCACGGACGCGGCGACGGGTTCGGGAACCGCCCGGACCCTCTCACCGTGGAGCGCTACGGCGACGGGTTCGGGAGCCATCTCAACGTGGAAGGCGAAGGCGACGGCGACGGGTTCGGGAACCGGCCCGTTCCTCTCACCGTCGAAGGCGACGGCGACGGGTTCGGGAACCGGCTCGGCGACTCGGGCTCCCGCGCAGACGAGCTGCAGGTCGACCGGGACGACGACGGCCTTTGCGCCGTGCTTCGCCGCCTCCGCATCTCCCGGCCGGCGCTGGTGCTAACCAAGCGGCTCACCCTCTCGGACCGCAGCCGCGACAAGGCGCGCCTCGTCCTTCCCGATGGTCTGGTCAGGGCCTCGCCGCTGCTCAGCATGATGACGGCGGGGGAGCGGCACCTGCTGTTCGAGGGCGGCGGGCTGTCGGTGCCGGCGTTCGACCGCATGGGCCGGCCCTACCGCATGATGCTGAAGCGCGACCGTCTCGCCCGCACGTACCGCCTGACGGGCGAGTGGACCCTGTTCCTGTCGCGACACGGCGGCATGCGCGACGGGGACGACATGGAGGTGCTCGCCTTCCGTCCGCCCGACTGGCAGGCGCGCCTGGCCAGGTGCGGCGAGGGCGGGCTCGGCTTGGCGCTGCTGCACTACCGGAGCGGGGGCGCGGCCACAAGGACGGCCAACGACATGGACTGGGGCGGCCCGGAGACGAACGGCCTCCAGCTTCTCGAGGCGAACCCCGTGAGGCCGGAACGGTTCCCGCGGCGACGCAGGCGGCGCTCCGGGAATCACAACTTCCCCGCTCGTTTTGCTTAATTAGAAGTTGCAACTCCCAGCAGATGACTTCACAAGTGATCAGTTGCCTGTGCCAGAGAGAGTGAGAGGTAAGAACTAAAAAGAAACATAGTATTGTAGACTAGAGTTTGAGTTAAAGCCGGTGAGGATGAAGATGTGGCGATCTCTTGCAGTGATGTTCTTGTGATCAATGGAATTCCGGCACCTTGATACATATGGTGTGGGTAAGAGCGAGGATGGTTTGTTAGCGGTTACACTACAATGTACTATCTCAGTTGTAAGCTGCACATTTTGGTTACCAATGCGTATGTGAATGAATATATGAAACCGTGGAATTTGACGGTGAACAAGGAGGCGGATCTGCCCGTCGTTTTGTTTTGGCTCTTGTTGCAACCTTGTATCCCGGCGTTTCATGGTACCCTCCTCCCTACGGCGGTGGTGTACTCCAGTTGGATGCTTCTTCTCTCCGACTTGCCCTCCCCCATTTGCTTGCTCTGACGATGTGTGGTCGTCGGGGCTACGCAAGGTTGTCCGTGTGCTGACCTCCTTGGATGTGTGGTCATCCATGCACCGGCCTCTTTGGAGGTGTCGTTGCGGCCTTTGATTGTACCCTCTCTCTTGTCGGGCTCCTTGAGGAACCATGTGTTTGTATGTGTTGGACCTAGGCACAACGGTTCCCCTTCCTGGAGGCACTGTCTTGGTTTCTCGGGTGTCCTCCGGTGTGGTGGTATGAGATGGTGGTGGCACGGTGTCGGTCCCTTGTGCCGGGTATTGGGTTTTTGGGGCGCAATGTATGTTGTTGTTGGTGCTTCCAAGATGACGACCATTCCCTAGTTCTGGGCGGGTCCGCTTTTTAACTTGTCGACGAGGGCTTCGTGTGCTTTTAGATCAACCCCCCTCCTTACGCATATGGTGGGGGGGTGACCGGGGTTGACCTATTATGGTGGTCATGTTTTAGGGTTTCGGGCACCTGTCATGACGTGGCTTCGAGGCCTTTTTCTCCATTCATAATTGGAGGTTGGGCAAGGCGAGCACCATGTCATTGTGGTCTGAGTTTTGGCGTCGTCTCCTCACCTCCAAAGATCAGCATGCAGGGTTGGTGCATTCTTATGTTTCTACAGCCATCCCTCGGTCATGATCTCATGGGCTTAAAGTCTGAGGTCTTATGTTATTGGTTTGTGTTATTTTTATGCTAGATGTCGTGGATCTGTCGTTTAGTAAGGACGTCCATGTTGTCCTTTCCTTTTGAAATTCTTTTAGATATTTTGGTTGTTGGCCCTGTCTATCTTAGGGCTTATTAATATAAAAATATTTGGAACCGACCCTAATAGGGGGTCTTCCCCCTCCTCCAAGTCAAAGGGATTTGTACGCCTACTCGAATTGGCTCTAGAGGACACAATATATTTAGCGGTAGAGGCACCACAATCAATCTCAGTTGTAAGCTAGACATTGTGGCTACCAATGCATATGCGGATGAATATATGAAACCGTGGAATTTGACGGTGAACGAGGCGGATCTGCCCGCGTTTTTTTTGTTGCTCTTGTTGCAACCTTGTATCACGGTGTTTCATGGTATCCTCCTCCCTGCGGCAGTGTACTCTGGTGGGATGCATTTCTCTCCGGCTTGCCCTTCCTCATTTGCTTCCTCTCGAACAATGTGGGGTCGTCTGTGTACGGGGTTCGGAGCCGGGGAGAAATCCCTTCTCGGTGTTGTTCGAGCGCCTACCTCCTTGGATGTGTGGTCGTCCGGCATTGACCTTTTTGGAGGTGTCCTTGCGGTCGTTAATTGTACCCTCTCCCTTGTCGGGCTCCTTGAGGAAGCCTTGCACTTGTATGTACTGGAGCTAGCTGCAGTGGTTCCCCTTTCTGGTGGCACTTTCTTGGTTGTTTGTGATGTCCCGCGGTGTCATGGTATGAGATGGCAGTGGCATGAGCCGGTCCGTTGTGCAGCGTATTGGGCTTTTAAGGCGCAGTGTATATTGTTGTCGGTGCTTCCTAGATGACGACCATTCCCTAGTTTTGGGTGGGTTCTCTTTTCTACTCCCTCCATTCTGAATTATAAGATGTTTTAGCTTTTTTTGAATCGGATTTATCTAGATGTGTTTTACTGCGCCAGTTCAGTCATGTCAGTCTATATGAATTCCTCACTAAAATATCCAAAACATTTTATAATTTGGAACAGAGGGAGTACTTGCCTATGAGGGCTTCATATGCTTTTAGATATATTCCCCTCCTTAGGTATATGTTGGGAGTACACGGGGTTGACCTATTCACCTATTATGGTTATCGTGTTTTGGGATTTCGGGCAACTATCAGGAAGCGGCTTCGAGGCCTTGTGCTCTACTTCGTCGTCATTCATAATTGGAGGTTGGGCAAAGCGAGCAAAAAGTCATTACGATGTGAGTTTTGGCAACGTATCCTCACCTCCGAAATCAGCATGTGCGGGTGGTGCATTTTTCTCTCTGATGTCCTATTTCCTGTGATGTTCTTGCAGCCGTCACTTGGTCATGAGCTCTCCCGAGCTTATGGCCTGAGATCTTATATTCTGGTTTTGCGTTATTAATTTCTATGTTAGTTTTCGTAGATCGGCCATCTAGTGAGAACGGTTTGTTCATTCATTTTGTAATTCTTTGGTTGTTGGTCGTGTCTATCTTAGGGCTTCTTAATAAAAAAATTGTTAGGAACCAGCACTAATAGGGGGTATTTCCCCTCTCACAAGTCAATTGAACAAACATATATATCTACGATAGAAAACATAGCATAAATTGAAATTGGATCTCATTACTCATCTCATATCAAAATATCCACCTAGACAACAATATAAATATGACCATAATCAAGTACGCCAACTCAAATGTTAATTCTAAAACATGATAGTACATAGAGATTTATCAAGCTACTGTCACAAACCTGTAGTCTGGAGGGACTACTCCATTCTCACCATGGAGGTGATGGCGAAAACTTTGAAGAGTCCGCAGAGGCGACCAAAGGTGATTTTGGCCGCGCTTCCCACTCACATCTTCATTAGCGGTGGCCTTTAGTTTCTCTATTTCGGCGTTTATATGTTTGTGGTGCCTCCCATTGATAAGTTTGTGAAACCACGCCTTGCATAGCTTGTTCCAGGACAAAACAAAGGCGATGGTGAAATAATTGGGGTGATCGGACGACCGAGGGTCCAGATACCCTACTCGGCGTGCCTAGTGGGGTCCACCGCCGAAGGGGCTATATGGAGCCTCCTCGGTCCTCTGGGCTCCGTTTTGATCTTGCTATCTTTATTTTCGATAAAAAATGGAATGAAAAAAAAACTTAAATCCATTTGATGTTCGGAAGATCCTCGTAGGAAAAATGGAGTTTCCTGCCTCCCGTGTTCGATACCAAAATAATGGGATTTCATGGAAATTTTCGTAAATCATTAAAAACAATAGTATAAACTAATGATATGATGAAATATGTTCTATTAAGGTATAATAAACTTCAAAGTTCGTCGATACATTTTCAACGTATCAACATCCGCAAGCTTAATCTATGGTCCTTCTGGAGCATAAAGATGATAAAACGGGACGAGCTTTGGAGTTTATTATTATAGTTACAAAGCAAATCATGATTACTTATACTTAATGTAGTATCTTTCATTTCAAAGTAATAACATCAAGCAATCTCATATAAAGTAAAAGATAACATACACTTTCATGAAAGCAAAATCAACAAGAAATCATGCACCAAATTACTCTTTCATGCATCAGTGAAACAAAGTTGTTAGCTCGTGATTGTGCAAAGGGTGCATAGTGTACATAAGCAATGCTCGTGAAATGTACAAGCAGTGTCGTCAGTACACACCACTAGATACTTAAAACGAACCTTGAACTGATAATGCTACACAGTTTAATCATTCGTATATAGATCACACACAGCAGCAATATGGATGCAAAGAGTGATACAACCGGCTCGTACATACATATCAGAGTGTGAATTCTACATGCTCATGCATACATATCACAGTCTAAAAAGAGGATTCTATGGTACTAAGGAGTATAGACAAGAAATGTGTTTGTAAATACTACTAGGTTCTATAGGATCATCCCTTACCCATAGGTGCCTCAGCTTAATTATCGGCAGATGCAACAATCAAACATAATAGTGTAATGCATACAATAATATCTCATAAAACATTGCACACACAGTTGAAATAGATGATTCTACTATACCAAGTACTCCTTCCGTTCCAAAATAGATGACTTTCATTTGTCAAGATACGGATGTATCTACACTTGTTACACATCTAGATACATCCGCATGTAGACAAATGGAAGTCATCTAATTTGGAACGGAGGGAGCAGCATGCACAAGCAATGTGTTTGTACATACTACTAGGTACAATAGTCAACGGTCATTGACACATGCAACAAAACAGACAAGTTCCTAACAATGAGCCCCGGGTAACATATGCACAACAAGTTCGTAAACCTGGTGCGACTGTACCAAAGAGCAATACAAACAAATGTGTACATACTACTAGCACTAGGTACAGTCGAATCAGCCCCATGACACAGATGCCGCCATGTTCATCACTGGCCAAGCAATCGATGCTACCGTTGCGAACGTCAGTCAAATCATGCGAAAAAAATCATTGGCCTGACATAACTAAGCGAGAAAAACCCCAAATCTAATCCTAAACATAGAAAATTCCCACGTTTCAGCATTAAACCCTACCCCATAAACTGAGGAAACTACTGAAGGGTCCAAGATGAACAGAATCAAGCAATATCTTCATATCGAAGCCCTAAACCTAGAAGAACTACTACACACCTCCAAATCGAAATCCTCAAAATCGATATCACACCCAACCCACGGGAGCTGGTATGCAGGTAACACGCTCCGTATGGTCACACAGGGCCAACGCCGCTCCATCGAGCCTGTCACGGCCTCTTGCCATCCTTCTTTAGCTTTAATAATCTATATGCACAGTGAAGCTACCAGGAAAGAAGCTAGAACGTTTTCATTTTGCTTCAAAGAATGTGAGACTTTACATGTCACGGTTTCCAAAGAAAACTTCCGAGACATAGGAACCACATAAATTATCTGTTGAAATTTGGAGTTGCCTGAGATACTGGGCAGGAATATTGTAAGGACAGCTCTACAGATCAAGCAACTGATTATCTATCCCTCGGCAATGATGACAAGAAGCAGAGGACAGGAGCATTCAACCGTGCATTACGAGATGCAAAATACGCTTTAGGCATGCCTAACTTGAATACGGCACCGTAGGAATCGGCACTTGATTCATTCGGTAGTTTCTCATTCTTCAGGTCAATAAGTCCGAGTTCCATCAATTACTCAAAGTTACTACTATCTACAAATCTTTCCTGCAGTTAGGAAAGCAAACTACCCCACACCTTGTTTTCTATCTCTAATTACGGAGCCTGCAACTAAGCAGGCAAACTATCTCCACCTGCACTCGCAGCAGCCTTTAATTTATTCTTCTCAGGCTGCAGGCAGGTTCTTCTTGATCTTCTCTTCGATGAACTTCCTCGTGTCAGCGCCCTTCACGTTGAACTCCATCAGAAGATCTTCAAACAGTGTCTTCAGGTTGTCACAGAATTGAGTGCGTCTAACCAGAGGATCCACCCGCTTGGGTGCGCTGCTGCTGCTAGATGATCCAAAAGCATCGTACTTCTCTTCTTCCTCTTCAGGGACTACCGATCCAACCATATTACCCTCTAAGTAGTGCTTGCATGCTGCGAGAATGGTGCGCCCATGTTCCCGGAAATGTCCGGCAACGAGGTCCCCAAAGTACTGCGAGGAGCCAAGAACAAAGGACGGTTAGTAGACTTATATGCTACTCTGCAGGTTACTCAACTGAATGATAATTGCAAATGAGAGACGTTATGTTATAATAAAGATAAAATAAAATAATACCGACTTTTCAGGTAATGTATAATATATTTGGTATGTTCAAAACAGAATCTGCTGCATTTCACATCCTTCATTCTTATCTTCTTGTACTTATTATTTTGTTCTGTAGATGGCGGTCCTTGCATACTAAAAATGTTCTAAACTATGTTTAACATAATTAACCAGAATAACCGGGTCTTGGGCTTCGTTTGGCATTGCAGTGGATTATGATAATCCGTTGGCACACCCATTTTTGCCCCTTTTAATGTTTGTTTGCCCCATCTTTGCCTACTTTCGTGGCTAATTTCCAACACCAGATTATAAAGCACAACACAGCACATTTCAGCAGCCGAAAAATGAGCCTTTCTCAGATAATCAGAGACCAGGCTGGCTATTTATCTAGGCCGAAACTGAATTAAGCCCAATGCCCACTAAAACTCCAATAGCGCACCAAAATAAGAGTAGCACGTGCACGACTCTGTCAAGGAGTGTGCCATTCCCACACAAGATCACACAAGGGGAAAACCAAGTTCAGGATTGTGTCCATACACTTTGCTGCTGCATCGCATCGCACCAAATGCTGCTGATATTAGCTCCTCTCCAGCAGCGGTTCAAATATAAATCTATGTCTAGTTATGCAATAGAAAAACTGAGTACTCGGCTAACAAGTTCCAGAACATTGAAACAGCCTTTCTACCATATTCATCATATAACAGCAGGAAAAATGAAGTAAACCATGGCATGATCCCGATGTGAGGAAATAAAAGGAGCTAATCTACTAGCATCATAAGTAAAATTATTAAGTGAAGCTTCCATGGTGAGCTATGCATTAAAAATAAAATGAGATAACTTAATAATTTAGCGATTACCTGAGGAGGTCTTCTAAGTGAATACAACATAGTCCTGCATGAGTGCAGAAATGTGGTCTTGTTATACTCTACAGACTGCTGTTGTCCACCTGGGGTGTTAGCGGAGGCCGCATATCCCGGCTCATTGAAATATGGCTTCTCGTTCAAAATGAGAGCCTGAATGGAGACTAGCACCTGCAGCATGGTTGACTGAGCTGGGTTCCACTTCTCGCAGCCACTACCGTTCCAGGTACCAAGGAGGCTAAGGCAGACTTTTCCACCGTTATATAAGTTCGGATTAATTCGAAGTCCTCCAGAATGGTAATATACCAGCTGCAGCACCAACAGTGGTAAGCATTTTAGTAAAAATAATTAAAAAGAGAAGTTTTTGAAGCTTATGCATATACCGGAGGCTGAGAAGGATAAGAAGAGGTAAAATGTGCATCAAAGAAGAAGAGGCCGTCGTGGTAGGGTGTTCCCTTAGGGCCAATAATCGCAGCCCTAAGAAGATCCATTCTATCTTCAGCAACTCGGACAAATATAGAAGCTACAAAAGGAGTATATTGACAATTTAGACATCTAATTTTGGAAAATATAAGAAAAAGTAGCAAGGATAAGCCATACTTTGTCCAATTTCATAATATCAATGCATTTGTTGGTGCTAGGTCCAATGAGAATTAACTAAATCTCAGTCGACCAAACTTAGATGTTGATTAGCCATAAGGTTTGATTTTTTTATCTACTAGGACTAAAATATTCTTTGTGTTATTTTTCTCACCATTGGATGAAGATCCTAGGGCTAGAACTAGAAATCAAATATGCTATTTAAGCCTCACTTTTTACTTGTATGCAATTTATCTACACTAGAGTAGATAACGACAAGTATAACTGCAGATCTACTAGTTGTTTCGAACATACCCCAAAATCTTGAGTTTTACAGAGATAACAGGTAAAGAGGAAAAGGTAGCATACTTCATTTCAGAGCAAGCTATAACCGTTAATGAAGGAAGTGTGTAAATATATCACAGGAACAATTAATACTCCCTCCGGTCTTGTTTATAAGGTGTAGTTCAACCATACACACAGATTAAGAAAGTTACAAATTTAAGGAAGCCACATAAAAATTGACAATATTGCCCTTCCATCAAATGACGGGTGCATACACAATTGTTTAGCACAGAGAATAGGATAAACATGTCAAAAGAGAAGAATGGATACTAAATCTACATACATGCATTATATTAGAAGATAAGCTTCAAAACTTATTATCCCTTATAAGCTAATGGTGTTGGCTAGAGAATCTAGCCCGCCAGAATGTTATGGAGAGGCTATGTGGAACTTTAAGTAGGTATACTAGTTCCCATTTTTTATTTGAAAAAGTGTATAGTCAACTTAGAACACTGGAGATGTAAACAGCTAACCTGGTAGATCTTTCTCCAAAAGTTTCCACTCATGTTGAATTCTCTTTGCCCATTCTCTGCTTGGCTGAAACAATATGCACATGAAAAAAGACATAAGTATCATCCCTGGCACATAAAAAGAAAGATAACTGCCCACAACGAGCATAATGTGAGAGCAATAAGTTCAACACGTTACCTTTCCCACCGATTGATCAGAAAAATGGTGGTCAGAGAAATTTTCAACAGTGTAGAATTGTGTAAACGCCTTGTATTTCTTTGTAATTTCATCCTCAGCTAATTCGGATGACGCGTCATCATCCTGGGCTGCAATTTTCTGCAGCCAAGGTACAGTAGCCTCCACACCTGGAGGCAGATCTAAATCATCGAACTTATCAGCAAGCTGCTGATTGAAGTCAGCTTCATCGAATTCATATTCAGATTCATCGTCGTTTTCATCGTCACAATCATCATCGTCGTCATCCATATAGTAATCTTCTTCGTCATTTTGCACATAAGCAGTATCTGGTAGCTCTGGTTCAGACATCTGCATAGAATCACTTGTGCTGGATCCAACTTGGTCACTGGAAGAACCCTGTTAAATAGCATTGTTCAGGAATTCGTTAACTGGTAACGGCTCGCTCGGCCACTGAATAGCGAATAATCGGCCTATTCGCCAGTTAATCGGCCGATTAATCGGGTAATCGGCATTTATCGGCTATTCAGTAACCCACTGAATAGCGATTACTCGGCCAGTTAATCGGTGATTCGGCCGAATTTTAGAACAATGTTAAATAGTAACATGTCAGTTGAAAAGAGAGGTAATTATGCTTGCCATATGGTAAAAGCATCCAAAAGTTGTGTTTGCTTTCCCTTGTAAACTAAATCTAGGAAAGCTTACTTCTGTAACTAACTATATGCTATCTAATTAGTCTTTGAGTGTTGGTTGCTAATCACAAAGATCAAATCATGAATACGAATTATGATTACAGGGTTCGGACTTCCATGGACTAGCATAAGTGTATCTTTGGCGTATTGGTCTACCATAGTATTCAGTGGAAGCATTCTAGTTACATTTTAATGTTTATCAATTTGTGAAAGGAAATACCGTTCTAAGGGTTTTGAATGTGGAACAGTTGAAACAAAATCTCAAACTCACGCCCTGTACCGACAGATAAGATAAGAATCAACAGAAAAGCTGATCAGAAGAAGAAGAAAATCCCAGAATGAACAGAACACCTCAAGATCTACAAACAAACCGAACCTTAAGCTAATTATGTCCGGCATTGTATGAATCGAGCTGACAAAGGATAGGCGCTGCAAGAACGCACCCCGAAGCCCCTAAATCCGAACACAATCAAGAAACTAAACCCCCTACGGTCCCGACCCAAAATCCAAACCCTAGTATATCAAGATCGCGACTCTCACCACACAAAAAAAAAACAATCCCGACCGAGACAAAACCCTAAACGCGCGACACCTCGGGACGCGGAAACCCTGAAGCCGCGCGTCGCGCCGTACTAACAATAGCACCAAGGCGAGCTCAGCCAGCTCGGGAACGGGGAACGGCGGAATCGGAGGAACCGGGTCGATTGATTACCTCGCACCGCTGCCGCTTCTGCTGCGAGGTGCCGCAAGCCGCGGCGCCCGTCGACCAGCAGGACGAGCTCCCCTGCTGCAGCCCGCGGGACCTGTAGAGGAAACGAGACCCGAAGCCGATCACCAAACCAATCCGATAATAATGAAGAGATTGAACCACCGAGAGTTCGAGGCCGCGGCGCCCGCGAAGAGGAGGAGGTGACCTACTCGGTGTCCATGGGCGGCGGCGCGGGCCAGTCCGGTGGGCCGCCGCGTGACGAGGAGGCGGAGGGCGGAGGCGAGCTCGGTCGGAGTGCGGCGGAGGCGAGAGTGCGAGAGGGGAACGAACGGGAGAACACGTGGCCGTACCGATCTATTTGGCCCGGGGTTGGCAGAGTCCCGGGCCCACCACGCTGGCTTTTCCAACTCCGGCACGTACTCGGTGGCTGTAAAGTGGGGCCAGCCGGCCAGGAGACGTCTTGGGCCTACATGTCAGTGGGGAGTGTGGAATCCTGACGTGAGGGGAGAGGGTTAGGTTCCGGGACGGCGACGGGCTGCGAAAGGAGTCCGGGTTGGTGTGGATGGCGGACCCGGTATGTCAGTGAGAAGAGCTCAAACGGGACGGCGGCTACAAAAAGTAAAAGAAAGTAAAAAACCTAGGATCTTTTGTGGGGTGGTCCCGGTGGGCAGTGCTCTTGTCTGGTTGACACGTGTGTTGCTGTTTTTCCTTTTTTTTAATAGAAAAGACACCATATTGAATCTGACATTTATCAAGAAAAACAGCAGGTCAAAATAGATACAACTCGACGCAACACGATTAGTACGAAATAAAAATACTGTAAAACTCATATTGGTCGTCATTCCTTTGAATTGTTTTGGATAGTCGGGCTTTGATTACCGTGACAGGGTCTCGAAATTTACATCTCGTCACGTGTTTATGTCTTCTTTTGTTTTGTGGCTTATACTTTCCAGTGTAAAGGAAAGAACACGTTGACGATGGGGGTGCTGACTAGAATCTAACAAAATACCAGAAAAGACGCTTTAGTGGAAAACTAAATTCAACAATGTAGCTTACCAATTTTCTAGCAAATGTTTCTCTTGATCTCAAGCCCAATAGAAAATATGATATGGACATTTTCTTTTATCCGCGTCCTAACCCTTTTTAGAACAATTCAAATATAACAAATGTGTTAGTTGCAAACTGAGCAGTTTAGTAAATGAAATAGATTGTGAATGAACTGTTTTGTTGATCTTGGAGATGGGGTATTTATACATGGATTGCCGGATGTCGGTTTTGCATGGGAGGCGCATGCACCTAGCTAGGCAGTCTGTACGAACATGTCAGTATGACGCCTTGGGCATATTGGCTATCGCTTAGAGCAGTTAGGGAAAAAAGTCAAACACTAGGATAAAAGCTCGAAATTATCGGCCTTTTGCGGAGCAGTCCGATCCACTTAACTGAAGGCAGGTCCGATCAGTTTAGCAAAATCGTTTTTGTGTATGTAACATTCTGCCGATCAATGTAGGAGTAGTAAAAATCCTAGGCGCAATTTTTTTTTGTTTGTGCGTGTAGCATCGTGTGCAGCAAAATTTACCGATTTTGTAAAAACTTGCGACGGGTAGCAAATAAATATTGTAACATTTTGGACACATCAATGTAGCAAAAGTCAACAACGCGTATGCCATAAATTTCCATTGATGGCGCAAAAAATGTTGGAAATGATGTGCAAAAGAAACACAAACTTTTCAAACATTTGTGTTTAACTCATCCAGCACTACAGAAACATGAATGCAAGTAGCATTGAACGCTTTGCTAGCCTAGCGAGGCAGAGCCTCTCGTGCACGTTTGCACGACACGATAGAGCTTACACCAGAATGGAAATGTGATGTACACGTACTGCATGTGCACCATAGAGCTCTTCTATCATTTGAGTTCACACCGTCCTCTCGGCTGTGCCTTCTCGATGAAGTATTCCAGTGACACGCACACAGTCACCCTTCTCGAGATCCAATCATGTCCAGGAAGAAAACACATATAGAGTAGCAATAGCAATCATGAGATATCAGCTAGCTAGGTGATGTCCAGGAAGTACTTCGCATTTTATCCGGGGTCTTGCTTGCTGAAGTGATCAAGTGCAGTGCTCGACAACTCTCTTAATTATGTGGAACCGTGGCGTAGGAATGAACATTGACCCTTACGCTATACTTTGTTCTTTGTTTTTTTATTTTCGTGACCTACTTCGCTTAGTTTTTCCTTAATGAATTCTTGTTTATTGTGTCCATTCTTTAGCCAAATTATTAGTGGGTTGTTGACTATGCTGTATATGGATGTCTATTGGTAATTGCTAGAATTGAAAATATCTCTGATAAAATTTTGTGTTTTTATCGGTGTTTTGCAAGTTTCACTGTGCATGCTTCTACTGTTGCTGCATTGTTCAACAATCAATGGGCTCTCAGTGGGTAAATGTTCAGGTAAGTGATCCATAATTGGAGAGTTTTAGTAGGTTGTGAGCGTGCATATACCTGACGTGGTTGAATCTTGAATGTCCTTACTTCCGTGTGATGTTTATTATTGCCGACCCTCATCGAGATTTATACTATTGCCGCTGCTATTTCTGCAATGTTGTTTTACTCAGAATCAGTAACCGGTGGTATCCTGTATCTATGTTTTTTATACCTGGCATGTGAAATGTAGATCTGGTGGGGCGTCGATCGGAAATATCAGGAAACTAACGTAAGTCCGTGTTTTGGAAGTTCCACTTTGCGTGTTTGTATTGTTCTTTATTTGTTCCATAATGGGCTCGTTCTACTTGTCTTGCAGTTTGTCAACAGCTTCAGTGTGTCTAGTCACTTATGTTCTTGAGTTTGAGTGTCATTGTTTATCGTTGGTTGTCTTTCGTTCTAGAATTGGAGTGTTTTAGGTTAGCATCTGACTTTGTTCTTCCAAGGTTGTTGTCAGTTCTACTATGGTGTCTTCCATCGAGATTTGTGCACAGAGTAGAACCTGGTTGCAGTTGTGAGTGTCAATGCAACTTACCAGATCGGTTGATCTGTTGTTGATTCAGCAACATGGGCAGATTAAAATGATGTTTAACTGAACAGCTTTTGAGACCTGCAAGAGTTTCACCAAATTCCTGTAATTATAACTATGTGTGCTGGACGATATGTCGAATCTCATTTACTCTGGCAAAGGATGTTCATCACAGCTTCTGTTTTCCCGAATGAATGACATGCAGATGTTGATATCCACTAAACCAATTACTCCCCCTGACTAATAATTTGACCAATTAAATATGAGGACAGTATATTGTTGGAAACTTCTTTCAAATGGGAATCCAACAATATACTTTTTTTTGGAATAAAACTCACATTTTATTGGCCGAAGTTAGACCCAAAATATCAAGTGATACAGAGGAGTACCAATAACACTCTTCTCTAACATGAGTAAATTTGGAAAATATCACCCAATCTCTAAAGCGTCATTGGAATTTAATGAACCTTCACAGTTTGCAAACAAAAAAAGTTAGCAACTCAAAGATAACAGCCAGAGTAAGATATTTACAATGCGATGCTCAGTACATAAACAAACAAACTTGGTACATATAAAATCAAAACACGACGGCAAGCATGAACGGAAGCAGAGCAAGTTATGCACTGCATGATTGAAGGAACTAAAAAAAGTTGCGAAGAAGCCTAAAATTAAACTAAGCAACAGTATTTTCTTCGAAGCGTTTTATGAGACCATGGTGGTTTAAACAGCAGCCGCTGGGACTAGGCTTTCGCCATGTGCTGGACGAAAGATATTCTCAGAGTCGACAGACACAGGAGCCTTTTCTGGAATGTCTTCATACGCCGCATCATGCACACCGAGAGCAGCACGGCCAGACGGATCAAGGAGTTTGGACCAGGCGGCGTCCCATTCGACAGCTTTAGCAGTGCTGCATGCCACACTGGGACCTCCTGGTACCGTTAACCTAGCAGCATTCTGCAGAATGGAAGTGCTAGTTAAGTGGAGAGCAAGCTTTTTTTTATGTGAAAAAATAGCTCTGAATATCATGATAAAAGTAAACGCTGGTTGTAGCTTCTGGACCTTGGGATAGAATTTCTCAAATACTGTCCTGTAATAGTAGGCTTCTTTTGTTGTGGGTGTGTTCTCAGGG
Source organism: Poa pratensis (assembly GCA_947311845.1). Classification (NCBI taxonomy): domain Eukaryota; kingdom Viridiplantae; phylum Streptophyta; class Magnoliopsida; order Poales; family Poaceae; genus Poa; species Poa pratensis. The sequence continues at coordinate 10,728,753 of CAMZMU010000110.1, forward strand.
TAAACAAAGCTAGCGTTCATCATCATGGAATCCGACACCTGGACATGAACAGAAAAATTGTCAATTCTGACAGGGGTAATGTGATACGTAATCACTGTATGTCAAATAAATAAGCAGCTGGACTTTGAATAGTTTGACAAAGAAATGATGGTATACATGTTCGTTAGCATGGTCCTTCAGTCCATCAATCCAACTGTAACCAACACCATCACTGAATTGCTCCTTTTGCCTGTAAAGAATATGCTGTGCACAGAAAATATACCTTCCCTATGAGCATAGAAGCAAGTTTGTGCAAGTAACAGCAAATTTAACACGATTAAAAGATGAACTTCTCCAACCTTGGGTAAATAGGGCTTCTCTTCATCATCAAATGCATTACGCAGAACCCATTTCTCGATCCGGCCAAGATCGCGGTTTATCTATAAAAAATCATAATGATAAATATAAGAAAGCGATAATGCTAGTTAAAGTAAATGGAAGTGTATTATTGCAAGAAACTACATACCATCTTACACTCAGGATCCATGTCCATTGCTACATTGATGAAGTTTTTGTCAAGGAATGGAACACGAGCCTCAAGACCCCAGGCAGAAGTTGATTTGTTCGCTCTCAAACAATCATATAAATGGAGAGCTTTTATCTAAAGGTAGGGAAAAGTTCATCAGCTGACTATGCTGTGCATATACACCACCTGAATAACTTGCATATAAACCAAAAGGAGCAATGCTGTCTTTGATTACCTTCCGACATGTTTCCTCATGGAATTCCTTCTTGTTCGGTGCCTTATGAAAATAAAGGTAACCACCAAATATTTCGTCGGAACCTTCTCCCGAAAGAACCATCTTCACGCCCAAAGATTTGATTTTACGCGACATTAAGAACATTGGGGTACTTGCTCTAATTGTCGTTACATCATATGTTTCCACATGGTAAATAACTTCTTCCAATGCATCAATGCCCTCCTAGAATTTTATCAAATGAATTATGAATAAAAACTTTAAAATGTTGCTTCCTCTATGCAAAGGAAAAATAAAAGATAATGAACCTGCACTGTGAAGTGTAACTCATGATGGACTGTGCCAAGGTAGTCAGCAACTTCCTTAGCAGCTTTAAGGTCAGGAGAACCCTACAAACTGGAACATATTAGAATGGCCATCATATTGTATCCTCTGCTTATTATCATTCCATTAAAAATCTCTCTTTTTCTTGTAAAAGATACTCATAACAGCAAGAAAATAACTTGCATTTTGAAAGAAGACCTGAAGTGATCATATAAGGATACACCGGTAAGCAATATTGAAATGTACCTTCAAACCAATGCAAAAGGTATGCAGTTTGTTTCCCCACTGCCTGGCAACTTTTGTTTCTGCCAAGTGCCGTGCAACAACAGAAGCAACCAAAGAAGAGTCAAGTCCACCAGACAAGAGAACGCCAAATGGCACATCTGTCATTAGCCTCTTAATAACAGCCTGCAAATTTTGAAATTTATCTAAGAAAATATAGTATATGATATATGCATATAAAACTTAGCTTATGAACTTGTCGGATGCAATAATTTATTTAGACTTCCTACATACTTGAGACCAGTTATCTAAGATGTTAATATAAAAACAACACACCAAGACATCATTGTGATTGTGGGGTGCCACAATAATCTAACCTATTATTACTCATAAATTATCAACCAGGATGTTCCAAACAAGCATTGCCTAACCAAAGACATCGATACATCATATCAGCATGAAAGAAAACCAAGAAGAGACTGACATGAAATAACTATGAACTTATACTTTATACATCAGAAAAGGTACGAAAATGTAATAGGCATAAGGAAAGTCACACCTTCTCAAAACTCTCTCGGATGAGGAGAGGATCGTAAGGGGCTGAGGGAATGCTTTCTGAAAACCATGGTGGGTTGTACCACCTCCTTAGACCTACAAAAAATGTTGAAAAAATATCAGTAGGCAAGACAAATGGAAATTTTCAACACATATATAGATTATATACTATTTTTGCTTTCGGAATTTGCAAATCCACATTTCCACTATAATGCCTGATGAGATTCTCAATTTATCACCTGTTTTGCTAGAGTACAAGTGTCCAGGGGGGAACGATGTGAAGCGCTCACAATCATCACTCAATGCCTTCATCTCTGAAGAAAACCAAATTGACCCTGGAAGAGCAATAAAAATATAAATTAATGCATAGTAGATCAGTCCCAACTACTTCTATTGACGGATGATAAATATAAGTTGTGGATAGGCACAATATAGTAAGATAGTGCAATAGATACAAACACTACACTGCCTACTTGTTCCAGATTTCGAGGAAGAACATATAATGATGTATTGACGGAAATGGGGACTTCTTTTGTTGTTGAGCCAATCGACTAAGTATGCATATTTGAACTGTGTACTTGCAGATACAAAAGGGCAATCATATTTTTAGACAATTCACAAAAAGACTCAGAACCTTTCCATAACTAACTCACTATAACGACTTGGCAAATATTGTGCCTATCCACAACTTCCCCATCAGAACATTCAAGTTGCAATATATCATGAGTGTCACAACCTAGAAACTCCCTTCGTCCGGGTAATAAGTCATATTTTGATTGTCTAAAGCTTTGACCAAAAATTTAATCACTAGTAGCAAAGGTTATTGAACATATTTAGAGTGAAAGATTGAACTTTGACAATTAAATAGGCCTTATATATCTGGACAGTGGAGTAACATCTCTATATTCTAGCAATCAAATTCCAGATGGTGAGAGATACCACTCCCAATTGTTTTGTGGGATGTAAAAAAATGACAGATGTAGGATTATGACCTTTTATTACTATTTTTGTAAATTAATTGGCCTTGCTCCATTCTATTCCAAGGAAATAAGCAAGCAATGTCTAATTGTCTATCTACTTTAATCATAACCTAAATTTAAATGCACCTACATACAACGAGTTTTTATCCTCCCCAAGATAACCAAGCAAACCATACCAAAAGTCCCGACTAAGCAGAATATGGAATGGAAAAAGGTATAACTTCATGGTTTTGTTCAAAGAGACAAATAGCTACAGGAATAGTCTTTGCATACCATCAAGACCCCAGCCCATGTATAAAGGACAGATGCCAATAGCGTCACGGGCAGCAATGAAGCTTTTATCACGTGTGTCGAGAAGCACAAATGAGAACATGCCGTCCAACATATCCACGAATTCTTCCCCATGGTCCTCGTACTGTGTAAGTAATATGATTTGAAAGCACAAATGTTAACAAATAAAATATCTGCACTGGAGGATGATGCTTAGATGAAGACACTAATGGGTGTTGGCAGCTACGAAGCACCGATACGGCGAGAAGGATACGGCGATACGGATACGGCGATACGGGATACGGCAATTTCAGAAAACAGCAATACGGCGATACGGCAAGTATATATATAAAAATAATAAAATGTCATGTAATAAAGACAAGAATAATTGAATGCATGAGATGGGATCGAAATACTGCCCCATTTGTCTCCTTTGCAAGCTCCCAATGACTGAATGATCATCAATTCATCATTTTCCACACTCCAACTCTTCAAGGATTACTTGCAAAATAGATCATGTGCAATGCAAGACCATAGAGGATACTTTGCATTGACAAGACCATTGTCAGCCTCTGCATCATCAACACCATTGTTGTTGCCGGTTGCAGCACTACTAACCGAAGATTGACTGCCACTGCCACTGCCACTGCCAGCAGATGACATGCCGGAATCTCACTACCTGGCCAAGCCCCAACAATCAAAACATGAGCACAGAGCAAGCAGCACATAGCAGCAGCGGAGCAAGCAGCAAGCAGAGCAAGCAAGCAGCAGTGCAGCACGTAGCAGCAGCGGAGCAAGCAAGCAGCAGAGGAAGCGGTTACCTTGGTCCTTGGTGCTGGCGACGGGCGGCGGCGGCGGAGAGGGGCGAATCCGGGTGGGGCGGCTCGATTCCGGGCGGCGGCGGCTCTGCATCACCAGCATCAGTGCGGTAGATTGCCGTTGCACTAGCACTAGCACTACCACAACCCGAAGACTGGCTACCAGGAGATGCCATGCCCGATCTAGAAGCAGCAGAGTAAGAAAGATTGCAAGAAGGCATCAAGGCAAGATGTAGCAGAAGTGCAGAACACGTAGCAGCAGACCAGCAGCACGTAGCAGCAGCAGAGCAAGCAGGGATGTCGGATGCAGGACGGAAGGTCGGAAGCGGTTACCTTGGAGCGGAGAGGGGCGAATCCGCGTCGGAGATGGGCGAATCCAGGCGGCGGAGAGGACAATCCGGACGGCGGCGGAGAGATTCCAGGCGGCGCCGGCGGCGCGTGCAGCTCCTGGCGGCGCCGGAGGTGCGTGCAGCTCCTGGCGGCGGCGGAGGCGCGTGTTCGATCTGCTTTGACCGGAAGGAATAGAGGGATAGAGCACGAGGGGTTAGGGTTAGTATCGCGTCGCTGGGCTCTTCCCGTGTCCGGGCCGTATCGCCGCCGTCCTCTTGCCGTATCGGCATTATTTTCTTTTTTTTTTAATCGGGAAAACGTGATACTCCAGCGATACGCGTATCGGAGCCGTATCGGGCGTATCGGCGACGTATTATACGCGGAAACGGCAACTTTTGCCGTATCGGTGCTTCGTAGGTTGGCAGAGGCCACACAATAGGACACCAAGAGAAACTGAACGTAGAGAAATACGCGCAAGTACTTACTAGGTGAGCAATAACTTCACAATCACTACCAGTTTGAAATTTATGAGATGTCAGCTTAGCTTTCAGTTCTTCGTGATTATAGATCTCTCCATTCACCTGGAAATGCCAACCAACAGACAAAATGTCGGTAAAAAGTAAAAACTATAGACGAACAAAGCATAAAGTGAGGCATAATCATATGCTACAGATTGAATGACATGAACCATGAAAAGCACAAAGAAGATGGATCAAAATGGCGCAATTCCATTCGCGTTACTGATACAGACCGTCACGACAACTGTTTTGTCCTCGTTGTACAACGGCTGGTCTCCAGACGTGGGGTCAACGATAGCCAACCGCTGGTGCGCAAGGTAGCAATCCTCATAGCTGTGTATACCACTCCAGTCAGGGCCTCTGTGCCGTAACCTGTGATAAAAACGGTAGATCCAGTTCAGCGGGCGCATAAGATTTCATACAACAAGCCATGTGTCGCCTAAGAACACTTAATAACAAGCAGAACACAGAAATGCTAGTCAATTACAGTACACACAGCATCTCCTATTCCAATTTACTCTAATGCAGCTTCGTGTTGAACAATGACTTTTTTTTTTGACATGGTGTTGAACAATGACTTGTTCTAGTGTAAGTTGGAACCCCAAACACTGTACCCCCACGACCGTGCTATGGTTCCTAGAGATGGAGAAGCTGCCCAGACCAAGTCATCATAAAACATAGAACTAGGCTTTCCTACCATTTTGGAAAATCGTAATGTCCTGGCATATCCTTAGAGCATTTTTTAGTTGCATACAGAAGTGGAGCTTTATGCATCAGTCCACCTAACGCAAAATCCTTCTTGATAAACATATCCACAGTAGCATAAGATTCAGTTTGCAACTATTGCAAGTGTGAAGAAACGGTAGATTCAGTTCTGCGGGCGCATAAGATTTCATACAGTGAAAAATGTCTGGTCTAACAGAATTAGCGCAGAACTTTTTAGCCACTACTGTACACAACATCTCCTCGTGAATATCTCAGCACTAGATAAGTCAAACAACTAATAATGACGATAGGTCAAATGGCTGAAAATGGTAAGTAGGGCGAAGGCGACATCATCCGAATCCCAAAGCTGTCCCACGTCTCGCCTACGCCTATTGCAGGCCACACAAATCCACCACCCCAAACCCTAGGAGGTGGGCGCCGGTACACAGGAAACACACCACACGGGAAGAGGGGACGGGGGCGCGTTACCGGCGGGAGAGCTCGATGATGCGGGAGCGCTTGGCGAGGGAGACGTCGCCGACGCCGAGGACGGCGAGGATGCCGCACATGGCGTGGCGGACGGCGGGGGGCGGCTGGGTTGCTGCTAGCACGGAGTGCCAACCACGGTCGCGCCGCCCTGCTCGTGAGTCCTGACAACTGTGCGGCGGCTGCCTGGTGGCGATGGGTTAACTAGGCGCCCGCATGTTTAGACACTAATGATGGGCCCTCCTACCGGTGCCCGTTAGTGGAACTGGTCTCTCCTGGCGGGCCGTGCACTATGGCCCTCTCTCCATGGTAATAAGTCAAAATGCTCTAAATTCATACTAGTATTTCTAGCTTAAAAAACATATAGACATCTCACAATTTATATTTTAATCAGCAATAATTTCACAATACACATTGATGGCATGCCGGGGAGGACAGGATGGAGGCGACGGAGGGCCGGGAAAGAGCGACGGAGGCAGCGACTTTTCGAATCAACGGGACCGACGACGCTAAATCGGGGGATCAAGTGGCTGTCGGTAAGGCCGGGGGTGGCAGCGGGGTCACGCCGATGCCCGGGGAGTACGGGATGGAGGCAACAAAGGGGAGGCGGGGCGCGCGCGGGAAGGTTCCACGCGGCCGTTGGAAACTCCCGCGCGTCGGTTTTGGTTTTTGGTCACGACCCCAAGTGATCTATATTTAGATCACCAGTGAAATATTTGGGGTAAAACTTACATCGAGGGCATCGGAGGCGTTTGACCCCGACCTAACTTCATTCCGGTGGACGCTGATGTTATTTTGAAGATCAAACCCTCTCGTCGCGGAGATGAGGATGTCCTTGCATGGCAGCCGGAGAAGTCTGGCATTTTGAGAAGGGAGGCCGTAGCCCAGCGTTAAATTAATGACGCCAATGGCGGAAGATACAAAGTGTTGAAACCAGCTTACAAACACCTTCACACACACAAACAAAAGATCAAGCCAAAGGCTTGTACAAAGAAACTAGTGATAGCAGAACTCCAAGCAAGTTGGGTCGGGAGCAACAAGGGGCAGGATTATACAACTTGAAGAGACGAAGACGCCGACGAGGTGGAGCACATCCAGACTGACAAGGCAACGCCACCCGGTCCAGTCTCTGTCGCCAAAGGGACCCCTATCCCAGGCTGACACGAAACACCGGCGTCGGTGGGCTAGAGCTCACCCTAGAACTCAAGCCGACACACCAACGGACGCTTGATACATCTCCAACGTATCCATAATTTCTGCTGTTCCATGCTTATATTATACCATTTGCTACATGTTTTATATACACTTCATATCACTTTTATGCATTTTTTGGGACTAACCTATTAACAAGATGTCACAGTGCCAGTTCCCTGTTTTCTGCTGTTTTTGGTTTCAGAAAGTTACCTCTGGAAATATTCTCGGAATTGCACGAAACAAAAGGCCAAGTCCCTATTTTTCCAACACGTACACGGAGTCCGAAGGAGAGACGAAGGGGAGCTACGAGGTGGCCAAACCACAGGCCGGCGCGGCAGTGGGCCCCACCGTGCCGCCTGGTGGTTTGGGCCCTCGGGGGTCCGCCGACATCGCCCCTTCGCCTATTTATTCCCCGAGACGTGAAAACCCTAAGGCACCGATCCTTTCATCCAGAAAATATTCGCTGCCGCCGCCGTCGTCAACCCTAACTCGGGGGGTTTCTGAAGCTCTTCCCGGCACCCTGCCGGAGAGGGGAATCATCACCGGAGGGCTCTACATCGCCATGCCTGCCTCCGTAGTGATGCGTGAGTAGTTCATCCTTAGACTATGGGTCCATAGCAGTAGCTAGATGGTTGTCTTCTCCACTTGTGCCATCATGTTTAGATCTTGTGAGCTGCCTATCATGATCAAGATCATCTTATTGTAATGCTACATGTTGTGTTTGCTGGGATCTGACTTATATTGATACCTATGTGGAGATGAATATTATATTATCATGTCTATGTCATTTGTGATCTTGCATGCTCTCCGTTACTTGTTGAAACCTTGGCCAAATGAATACTTGTGACTCCAAGAGAGGGTATTTATGCATGATAGTTGGGTTCAACCTCTATTTAACCTGGGATAGTGACAGCAAGTTCTAAGGTTGTAGATGTGTTGTTGCCACTAGGGGTAAAACATCAATGCTTTATTCAAGGATGAATGTATTGTTTACATTACGCACATTACTTAATTCAATTGTCTGTTGCTTGCAACTTAATACTGGAAGGGGTACGGATGTTAACCGGAAAGTTGACTATTTAGGCATAGATGCATGCTGGATAGCGGTCTATGTACTTTGTCGTAATGCCCAAATGAATCTCATAGTAGACACCATAGCTCACACATGCATGTTATATGCACTTATCAATTGTCAATTGCCCAACTGTAATTTGTTTACCCAGCATGTTAGTTATCTTATTGGAGAGACACCACTAGTGAACTGTGGACCCCGGTCCATTCTTTTACATCTGAAATACAATCTACTGCAATCATTGTTCTCTACTGTTTTATGCAAACAAACATCATCTTCCATTCGATATGTTTAACCCTTTGTTTTCAGCAAGCCGGTGAGATTGACAACCTCACTGTTAAGTTGGGGCAAAGTAATTTGATTGTGTTGTGCAGGTTCCACGTTGGCACCGGAATCCCTAGTATTGCGCCGCACTACACTCCTTCACCAACACCTTCGAAGCAAACCTCGTTTTCCTACTGGTTCGATTAAACCTTGGTTTCATACTGAGGGAAAACTTGCTGCTGCACTCATCATACCTTCCTCTTGGGGTTCCCAACTGACGTGTGACGTACAAGCATTGTTTCTGGTGCTGTTGTCGGGGAGATATTCCCTCGTCAACCTAGCTCTAGCAACGCTGCACCCGCTGAGATGGGCACAACCAAAAAAAGCACACTCCAGCTCCGACAAGCCACCGTCACCGCCACCAAACCACCACCAGAAGAGAGGCAAACCATGGACTCTAGAAGGCGATGCCTTCAGGAAGGAAGCGGCACCGAAGTTCCGTCGTCGCCCGGTCAATGACCTAAGGTTTTCACCCAGAGCATCGGGGGAGAGCAGGGTAGTCGCGACATCGCCTTCAAGAAGGTAACGGCGCCCACGGGCGTCGCCGCCGTCGGCCATGACAAAGCCTCGCAGATTTTCACCCCGACAAACACATTGCCTCCAAAACTGAGTGTGGCCAGCTGTCGAGATGGCTACCGAACCACATCCATGGTCACCACTCACCAATCATCACTGAAAGGACACGGATGTCGCCTAGAGGGGGGGTGAATAGGCGATTAAAATTCTTTGCGGTTTAGGCTTGAATAAATGCGGAATAAAACTAGCGTTTAATTTATCAAGCACGAAACCTAAACAAGCTAGGTTAACCTATGTGCACCAACAACTTATGCTAAACAAGATAAGCAAATATGTGATAGCAAGATATATTACTTCAAGCTCGATGGCTATCACAAAGTAAATAGCATAAGTAAGAAGCTCGGGCATAGAAATACCGAGGCACTTGGAGACGATGATTTATCCCGAAGTTCACTTCCCAATGGAAGCTACGTCTCCGTTGGAGCGGTGCGGAGTCACAAAGTGATCCCCGAATAGCCGTCAAATGGCACACTGTAATCTCCTTCGTGCCTCCACCAATGCGGAGTGCCACGAACCACTATGGGACACTTGAGGGTGGTCACCGAACCCGTACAAGGATGAGGCACACTCCACAACTTAATTGGAGGCTCTCACCGAATTCCCGCGGCTCCCAAAGCCACAAGAATCACAAGGTTGGGGCGCGACTCCACAACTTAATTGGAGGCTCCCAACTATCCCGCAAGCCACCAAAACTCCGAGATCAACAAGGACCGTCTAGGGCACTCCAAGTACCCAAGAGGACAAGCTCTAGGGCGCCCCAAGTACCCAAGAGTAACAAGCTTCTCAACTTCAATTTCCACGTATCACCGTGGAGAACTCAAACCGATGCAACCGATGCAAGAAGGCAAGACCACTAGAAGTGGTCAAATCCTTCACTCCCAAATCCCACCAAAAGCAACTAATGCTTGTGGGGGGAGAAGAGAGGAAGAACAAGGAAGAACACAACAAATGAAACTTCAAGATCACGATCTACTAGGTTCCCCTCACTTAGAGAAGGAATGGATTGGATGAATATGTAGATCTAGATCTCCTCTCAAATTCCCTCAAAGATATGCAAGAATCATGGGAGGGATTGAGAGGAAGGCAAGCTTTTCCAAAGGTCAACAATGGAGGAGAGAGAGGGGAAAAGCTAGCTCAAGAGATGAGAGAACCGTTGGGGAAGAAACCCCCTTAAAAAGGTCCTCTCAAAAATCTGCCCGTTGCAGACGAAAAAGGCCGCAGCGGTAGTACCGGGCCTCGCCCGGTAGTACCGGCTGACAGGGAACGGACGGCCTGGCGACAGACTGGTCAACGCCTCCTCCATGCGCGCATCGGTAGTACCGGACCGCTGGTCCGGTAGTGCTCCCCACCCGGTAGTACCGCGCTACTACCGGGGCTACTACCGGATTAAATCGAGCGAGTCCAGAGAGCATTTGGAGATCCGGTACAGGGCCCGATACTGGCCGCGGTAGTTCCGCAAGGTGTCACCCGGTAGTACCGGGCGAGGGTCGGTACTACCGGTCGAAGAAGAAACTGCAGAACCAGGAAAGGAGAACCGCAATAACTTTTGCAAGGAAGCTCCAAACGAGATGAATCCAATTCTGTTGGAAAGGTAGCGACAAGAGCTTTACTACAAAAAGTGGAAATATTAAGGGTCATAAATATAGAGGGGATACCACACATGGGAAGGTGTGGACCCTATCTCGAAGGTGGACCGATAATATTTCTAACCAGAAAACGCAACAAGTTTTCCATACGAAATCCGTTTTCGGAGAACTTGGGCTTGTCATGAAGATCACAACAAGCACCAAAACCCAACAAGGAGACAAACCAAATAAGAACCAAGAAAGATGATGAAGGCAAGTATGCAAAGGTTTGAGCTCTCTCCAACTGATACGCTAAAGCTCAATCGAGAGCCCCTCTTGATAGTACGGTATCTATCCTATAACCCGGTCTCCCAACTAGTACTATGAGACCGGTAAAATAGAAACCCTATCATACCTTTGCCTTGCGCATTCCACTTGAGCTAGATGACGTCGATCTTGATCTCTTCAAGTGGACCACCTTTCTTGATTGCGCTTCGCTTGGTGAAGACCCAAACATTGCTCCCCCATACTCCACTATGGGAGAGCCTCTCTTAGGCACATCTTCACATGAACATTATCTCTACATGGGTGGCAAGCTTCAAGCCTAGGATTTCTTCGAGATGCTCCTCTTGAACTTGCGCTTCTCAACATTGATGACGATCACCACTTTACGTCATCGATCTTGGGCCATATGAAATCTTCATTTGATGCAAGCCCATAGAAAGATACCTAACCACACATAGAAATGCTACACACATATCATGGGTTAGTTCACAAAGCTATATGGACAATTGCTTACCATACCAAGAGATACATGATCCCACTTGATACATCTTGTAGCTTTGAGTGTTGATCAATACTTGATCAACCTTGTATCTTTTCTTCTCTTTTCAATAGATGATGTCTTGAAGATAACCATGAATGATCACATAATTCTTTTCTTCAAGACATACTTGCAATATGCTCAACTCTATGATCTTGATGCCAAATACTTCATTATATCAATATATACTCATGGCATCAACCTTGAATCCAACATATGGAGTTCAAGTATGGTCTATGGACAAACACTACAAGTAAAACTCAATGCAACCATTAGTCCATAGGGATTGTCATTAATTACCAAAACCACACATGGGGGCCCCATGCCCTTTCAATCACGTCGCCCTTGCGGCCATGACCACCAGACAGCACCAAAGCCACGACCCCCGCCTCGGCGCCGCGACTACCACCGCCCGGGGCCGCCGCCCCGGCTTTCAACCTCCACGCGCATCCAAGCCAATCAAGCCGAAATAGCCACATCAGCTACCGGAGGCAGACGTCGACCACCGCGACCGCGTGGCACCATGACCTCGATTTGGACCGTTGGCAGCAGCAACCACCAGATCCAGCCCGGATCCGGCGGGCAAACCCCGTGGTGGAGCACCAACTCCAGATCCACGAGCAGACGGTGGTGGCCATGGCTAGCCCGAGCAGGCCCAGGGCCCCTACCCTGACCTCAAGCTCGACGGCGGAGCACCACCCACCTCGCTCAGGGGAGCCACCGCCTTGAGGCCCGGCAAACTCGCCGGCCAGCAGGTCGACCGCGGCCGGATCCCCATCCATCGGCGCTGTGGGGTCTCCGGTTTGACGAAGCAAGGCGTGAGGAGAAGCCCCGCCGCCGCCTCCGCCGCGCGAGCAAAGCCCGACAACAGCCGTCGGTGGCGGCGAGGGAGAGGCTCGAAGGAAGGGAGAGAGTTGGCGGTGGCGCTAGGGTTCGCCTCCCGTGTCGCCCGAGGTGGATGACGCGGGGGCTAATCATTTTTCTTTTGTTTTCTTGTTGGCGATGGAGTCTGGCATTTTCACAGTTAGAAGTGCGTACAAGCTGGCTTTGGCTGAACATCCTGATCAATGCTCATTCGCTGCCACTAGCTCTCTACCAGATGGTAAGAATGAATGTTGGTCGAAGATATGGCGGGCTACAGTACCTCCGAAGGTCAGAATTTTTGCATGGAAGGCTGCATCCAATGGCCTAGCTACGGAGGGGAATAAGCTGCGCCGAAATATGCGTGTCACCGGAAGGTGCAAGATTTGCTGCTCAGAGGTTGAAGATGTGGCACATGCCCTCTTCCGATGTCCTCATGCGCACACGCTTTGGACAGAGATGATGAACGTTTGGAGTTTACCTTCTGATGCTGAACTATCTACTGCACTGCACAACTGGTTCATGTCAATCCTCATGATGGCCCCTGTTCATATGACTGATAGCTTGGAGAGCATGGTACGAGAGGAATGAGGTAACACGTGATAAACCCCTGCCTTCGACTGAAAGCTCGAAACATTTCCTAATCAACTACCTGAGGCTGGTCCACAATGTTAAGGAATTCAGTTTGGAAGTGAAGGGGTTCGTAGCAGAAAACAATAAATTTGCTAACTGGCGTACGCCAAAAGTTAGCCAAGGATCTATCTATTAGTAATGCGATAACGGAAGAGATATCGGTAGCATACCCTTGTAGACCGAACGCGGGGATTACGCTCCCGCAACAAGCATTGTCGAAGTAGACGACGTAGCCGACCTCGAGTTCGCGAAGAACTTGGCGCGACGAAGACGAAGACAGCGCGACGATGACGCCCTGGCGCCTCAAGTGTGGCGCCTCCGAGTACTCGCACACGTGCGAATCTTGACGATGACTCCCGGGCTCTCCGATCCAGCCGAGATAGCGGAAGTTGAACTTTTGGGTGGAATCCCGCAGCACGACGGCGTACTACGGTATAGATTATTCACGTGTGCGCAGTCCTTGCAAGGGACCACGCTCTACGAGAGGTGGAGAGAGGGAGGAAGTGGGTGGAGGGGCATCCTCGGCTGACATACAAATTAATTGTATTTTCTTTGTCTTTAAAACAATTAATATGCCCCACTACTTATTAGGGGAGAGGGGGTGTCCCTCTCCCTAAGTTTCCCATGTGGGACTAAACAAAGGAGGAGAGGGGGGAGGGGTGCGCCGACCACCTAGGGTCGGCCGTGGTGGCCATGGGCCCCATGGCCCAGCCGCACCACCTCCTCTTGGAGGTTCGGCCCCCATATGGGCCTTCCCTCCGGGGTTAGGCCCATTTAGGCTGCCCCATTTTTCCTCTTTTTATTTAATATTAAATTAATATTTAAATATACATAATTCATTAATTAATATATTTGCATATTATTTAATCTCCCGTGACTTCGTAACAACTTTTGGACCACTCCGAACTATCTTCGGTCTTCCCCGGAACCCTTCTGATTCCACCGGAACCCTTCCGGTTCTTTCTCTCTCTATTTCTATTATTCCGATAATTCCAAAACATTCTCCAAGCGTCGTCAAGACCTTAAGTGTGTTACCCTACAGTTCAAGAATACTACAGACATGGTCGAGACCCTTCGCTCGCCAATGATCGCCAGGGAGACCTTGAAAGGACAAGGATGTCGACTAGAGGGGGGGGTGAATAGGCGATTAAAACTTTTCTGGTTTAGGCTTGATAATTACGGAATAAAACTATGTGTTTAAATTAACAAGCCAACAACCTAAATAAACTAGGCTCACCTATGTGCACCAACAACTTATGCTAAGCAAGACAAGCAACAAGGTGATAGTAATATAGAATACTTCAAGCACGAAGGCTATCACAATGTAAAGTGCATAAGTAAAGAGCTTGGGTATAGAAATAACCGAGGCACGCGGAGACGAGGATGTATTCCCGAGTTCCTTCTTTTTAGGGGAGTACGTCTCGTTGGAGAGGTGTGAACCAACACAATGGTTCAACAACCACAAAGGTTTCACCTTCTTCTCCGATGAACCGCACCACAAAGGTTTGGTTCACCTTCCACTATCGGAATCCTTCGAGGCGGAAATCCGGAGCCTTTCAACAACGATCCGGGCACAACCCACAACGGGATTGGGGGCTCCCGAACAACTACAAGTGACCACACAAGGGTCTCAACCACCACACGGGCATCTAGGGTCCAAAGACCCAAAAGTAACAAGTTAACAAGCTTTCAACTTCCATGAATCCTCGTGGAGAGCACAAACCGATGCAACGAAGCAATCGCAAGATCACAAGTGCTCAAATCCTTCACTCTCAAATCCCACCACAAGCAACTAATGCTTATGTGGGGAGAAGAGAGGAAGAACAAAGTAGGAGAAACACCAAGAACTCCAAGATCAAGACCTACTAGGTTCCCCTCGCTTAGAGGAGAGATGAATTGGTGGAAATGTAGATCTAGATCTCCTCTCTCAAATCCCTCAAAGATATGCAAGAATCATGGGAGGAATTGGGAGAGGGGCAAGCTTTCCAATGTCAACAATGGAGGAGAGAGGGGGGAAAACGTGTTTGGAAGAGCTGGCTGGCTGGAGGTAGGTGGAGGAGTATTTATACCCCTCCCAGAAAAAGAGCCGTTGCAGTCCACTTAGTCCGGAGTTTCCGGTTTGGGAGGCCGGAAACTCCGGGGCAACTCCGGATCTACTCCGGCCTCAATACAGCGACTGCCGCCACGTTGCATTCTTTGCAGCAAATCCAGATGGACCGGAAACTCCGGCCAGTGAGGGCAGAAACTCCGGGGCCTTATGGAGGAGATATCACACATGGGAGGTGTGGACCTTATCTCGAGGAGGACCGGTAATATTTCCAACACCGAGAACGCAACAAGTTTTCCATCCGGACTCCATTATCTATGATCTTGGGCTTGCTCCGAAGATAATCACAAGCACTACAAGATCATGCATATACACATCATAGTCCATCATGTGAGGAGGAAACCATAAGGAAAGAGTTTGACCTCTCTAGAAAAGATAAGCCGGTAAAACCTCCAATATCAAAAACGCCACAAGATATGCATATGAAATCCGTTTTTGATGAACTAGAGCTTGGTTTGGAGATGAACACAAACTCTAAATTCTCACATGGATAAAAGCCAAATAAGAACCAAGAAAGATGATATGCCAAATATGCAAAGGTTTGAGCTATCCATAAAGATGTGATCAAGTTACTCACTTGAGAGCCCCTCTTGATAGAACGCCGTCTATCCTATAACCCGGTCTCCAAACTAACAGCATGAGACCAGTAAAATAGAAACCCTATCAAGATCATACATTTGCCTTGAGCCTTCCACTTGAGCTAGATGATGACGATCTTGATCTCTTCAAGTGGACCACCTTTCTTGATTGCACTTGCTAGCACATGCTTGATGAAGACTTCTCCAAATGCTCCCCATACACCATTATGGGAGAGCCTCGCTTAGCTTCGTCTTCATGAATCCACTTGCGCTTCATATTCTTCTCTTGATATAGATGATGGTTTGGAGATAAACATGAATGTTCACTCAATCTTCTTTTCCAAGTCATGTTTGCAATAAGCTCAACTCTAGATGACCATTCTTCATATGAACCCATTGGATAGAACCTTGGTCATCATATAATCTTCTAGAGTCCAACACATGAACTCCAAACTTCTTTATGGACAAGATCTACAAGAATATCTCAATGCAAACATTAGTCCATAAGGATTGTCATTAATTACCAAAACCACGCATGGGGCAACACATGCACTTTCAGACCTGGATGCCTATGACGGTCCCTGTGTATTCTACGAATATCGTCGTTGAAACATAAATATGAATATTCATTCCTTTTGTTCCTTTGATACTACCCTTGTCCGAGATACGATCGTGAACATCCTATGCTTTGTTTTATCTCGTTATCGACAAGGGCTACTTAACTCGTTCTGTGATATTACATCCTCATGACCTAATCATACGCTGCGCAACTTCATAGATGTAATCTCACCGAGTGGGACCAAAGTATCTTTCCATCACGTGGATGAACAAATCCCGCTCTTGATACATATGCCTCAACATACCCCTTTTGAATACCCAAGTGTCACACCTTTATAGTCACCCATTTATGGACTGACGATTGATGCACTCAAAGTACCCTCCGGAGGAAGCAATTAATATGATCTCACCGTCTAAGGAATAAGCTACCATATTACTTTCCTATTGCAACAATGAACTTCGTGACACGATCCTTTTGCAATACTTTGTTGGGTATGTCCATCATTTTATTCCACTAATAAAAATGACTCCATTATCAACTATATAAAATATCCATGATCGGGAAATCTCGATCATCTGTTGACTAATGAACTAGTTTATATAGAGGCTTACTAGGGACTCTGGTTTGTTTACATACCACACGTGTATTAACAATTCCGATTAATAGAGTTATAGCATGATATAAAATTTATTATAAACTTAATTAGATAATGCAATAAATATTTAATATTTATTTTCCTCTAGGTCATATCTCCTTCAGTAGGAGCTAGTCAAAGGTAAGATGCCGGCATTGGAGGCGAGGACCCTGCCTGTGCCCTGCCAAACGAAACAAAATCGTGAGAAACCTTGGGTTAAACCTCCCGCTGGCTAGGTGAAATTGACAGTGGATGGCTCTTTCCGAGAGGAGGACCAAACAGCAGGAATCGGAATGGTTCTACGTGATGAAGAGGGGCAGCCGATTTTTACTGCCGGCCGGTCCCTGGTTGATTGTGGCTCACCACCTGGAGCTGAGTTGCGTGCTTGCACTGAAGGTTTAGAGTTGGCTCTCCGGTATAGTCTGCTTCCAATAATTATTGAAACGGACCGCTCTCTAATTATTGAAGCCACCACCTCTTCGACACGTGACAGATCTCCGTATCTTCATTTGATTTCTGATATTAGGAGATTATCTACTACTGATAGAGTTTGTGTTTTTGTAAAAGCAGAACGATCACAGGTTAGGGTTAGTCACTGCCTTGCCAATTTGGCTAGAGCGGAACACCGCACTGATATGTGGTTAGGTTCAGGTCCTGAAATATCATCAGGTACTTGAGCATGATCGATTTGTAACCCTTCCTGTTTAATGAAATTCCTATTTTACCCGCCAAAAAAACGGTTAATTCTTATTATACATCACCTATTGAATATGCTCTTATATTAAGAAGCTCCACAATACCCATGGTTGTTCTGTTGAATAGCATTTGTCGAAGCAAACCATGCAAAGTATTAACTGAATTTATAACCTATCTCAACTTGGCAACTCCAGCCAAGCACACTCATACTAGTGAGTACGCATGCCTTTGCCTTGACCATGAGTGATGCACAACTGTACAGATTTGATTTTCAATCTCTTGGTAACTTTGTATTTTTTTTCATACTTCCCACATGATTGATGCAAAAAAAATGATATTTAATAATACCTACAAAAATGTAACTGTTTTTCACGGCCTTGGATATCGTTGTGCCTTGACCATGATTGATGCAAAACTGGTTCAGGTTTATTATCTCTTGACAACTTCGTATTTCTTTCATACTAACCACA
Source organism: Poa pratensis (assembly GCA_947311845.1). NCBI lineage: Eukaryota > Viridiplantae > Streptophyta > Magnoliopsida > Poales > Poaceae > Poa > Poa pratensis. The sequence continues at coordinate 10,746,790 of CAMZMU010000110.1, forward strand.
TGACTGATGCCAAAAATTATAACTAATAACACCACACACAAATGTAACCATTCTTGACGGCAAATGATTACCACTGGTGCAGATTGTAAGATATTTTACTGCATGAAGAACGGGATTACAAAGTTATTCATCTTCTCTTTTCTCTCAAACTCGTCTTTTTCAGCAATCTGCTTTAGCGTAGTCCACCCTTTTCTTACCCGCTTCCTTGAACTGCCAGCCGGCTGAGTAGAATCATTTGGTGCAGATTTAGTACTCGAAGCTGACTTACTACAATTTCTAGGGGCCTTGGCAGTAACTGAAACACAAGTCTGTCCTTTGTTGTGCAGTGTACTTCTTGTGTTCAGTGGTTCTGCTGAATCTTTAGGTGCAGTTACTTCTGCCAGTTTGTTCTTCTGGGGAGTAACAAAGGTTGACCCAACTAGAAATTCTTCTTGCGAAGTGATATCAGACACGGGCTCGATTTCGTTCATACATTTATCATGTGTGGTGCCTTCTACTTCAACTTTTTGTGGGAGATCTTCCTGAACAATTGCTGCTAACTGACCATGATCCATCATTGGAAAAATAGCCCCTTTCTCCATTTCAGAATCTTCAGGGAGATTAGATTTTGGCCCATTACCATGTTTATCCTTTTCAAGAGTAGATGTTTTCAACCTGTAAGATTTCAGTTCTGAAACTGCTGTCACAGAATGCTCGATTCCATTTTTAGTAGCTACTGTTGCCAACTTGCCATGTTTATACTCTCTCCATTCAACATGATGTTGGTTATGTCCATGCTAGCAGGCTTTCTTGATGATAATAGGCCATTCACGATACCCTTTCCACTACCACGTATTAGGTTCTGGTCTCCACATAAATGGCATGCATAGACAACACTGTTTTGGCCAGAATTTGACTTCTTGCGCCACTTTGCTTTCTTTTTGTTCTTCTTTATGCGAATGATGCAGTTTAAGCCTGCTTGTAAGACTGATTCGCACCTGCAATATTTGAATAATCTTTCTTTAGAGGTCCATATAAGGCTTATTGATATGGATAAAGGTACAAATATAGAAAAGAAATTGCAGCATAACTAACAAACTACATTTTCCACATAAGCAATCTGAAAATATATCGTAGCCATTTAACCTGGCCACTGATAGCATATGGCATCGTACTGCAGATTGGATATGTTTTTTGTAACACAGGCTTTAGTGTTGTGACTTGTGAGTTAATATCATCTTAAGGACATTTTTGCGAACTAGCTAAATGAGTTAAGTGTGAATGTGCTTCTGTGAGCCAAACATATAATTCCCAATATTCCTCAGACACCACAGTTATCGTCAGCACTACTGCAAGCCGACTTCTAACAGAAAGGCGTGTAAAAATAAATATGATAGATACATAACAGTATAACAGATCTGAGATCAATGATTAAGCAAGACAGACAAACTTTGCAGCGATTTGTTCTTAACCCAGAATATTCATATAAAATTACCCACACGACTTCTTATTTCTTCTATGGGTAGTTAGCTCACAAGTTGACAAAACAAGGATCCAGAAGAATCGGCTAAGGTGCATTTCAGTAAAGAGCCAATGGAACAGGGGCAACATGCAACATGTTAACTTGCTAATAACTTCCCATCTTTTCTCACTTTCTATAACTCATATTTCCAACACAAGATATTTCACTGAAGTTCTGTACGTTCGATCAGTTTGTTGGACATAAGACCACACATCTAAAGGTTATTTGTACATGACAAATTGCTCTCAAAACATTGTTTTTGAAAGCTATCAGGAACAATATCTCAGCATCGGTGGTGGCTGGAAACAGAGCACAAATCACTGAAACAAAGTGGTACCACTTACTAACAGCGAAAACCTTTACTATACTGCAATGTGACAACTCAGATAGTGCTTTCGTTTCTTTAAATCTCAGGTTGCTACATGACAATATGCAGACAGACAACTTGGTAGAACAAGAATTTGTCCTAAATCAACGTAATGGTATACATAAACCGAACACACATAAATTACAATAGAGGTTAAAATGGCGAAGAGAATAGGCAGATTGATACAGTCAGTAATATGTACTAACAATTAGATACAAGAATGGATCAATTTCAGCTACAGAGTAAGTTGGAACTCTACACACCTCTGGCAAAGGAAGGTGGAAGCGCCTATGGGAGTTCCAGCCACCTCGGAGTCCGTGGCAAGTCGGTGACCCAGCAGCGCTCCGATCGGTCCAACCGCAGTCTCCCCGCTCGCCCACGCGGCCAGCCGCTGGAGGTGTTGGACGCTCAGCAGGGAGGCTGCGTCGGCCTGGGTCTTCCCAGAGATCTCCTCGCGGAGCGACACGGCCTGGTTCATGGACCTGGAAGCCGACGAAGGGCCACCATTGCTCAGATTCTTCCCCATGTAGATGCCTACCTGCTGCCAGTGCAGGATTGGAGCAAGCCCCTGGCCAAAACTAAACGCTTATAAATACTAAAATTTGGTTCCATTGCAAAGATGAACGTACAATTCAACTCAAATTGTTAAGGGCAATAAAACACATAGGAGATGACAAAAGAGCTAGAAATAGTAGCACGGGGGATACAGAGGATTCAAAGTTCAGTTTGGGGAGTTTCCTCAGTATGTGGAGTTGCTTCAATCTGGTAGTTGCTTCGGTTTGAGTTGCTGATTGGCTGGGAATTGATACAGTATTAGAGGATAAATTCTCTTCATCTACTATTCCTAAAACATGAAATCGATAACAAATTCATTAAAGCAATCGAGAACACATGACACTCTAATCTTCCACCATTAACTAATTGAGGCTGAGCCATGATATATCAAAGATGCGGAGCACAACAGCCATGGATACCAGAGAGAGGAGACGGAGAGCAGAGAGAGAAAGTACATGGGAGACGGGCGGGGGGCTAGAGGATATTGGCGAAGTAACAGCGCCGGTGGCTCGCGGTGGAGGTCGCCCCTCTCCTGCTAATATCAGCCGCACGTTCTGCAGGACGTAAGCCTGAGAGAGAGAGGGGGCGTGCGCCGGAGGGTGGTGAGGACGGGAGAGCAGCCGACCTGTGCCGCCGGTCCTGCGTCCTGCGGGAGAGAGGGAAACGGGGAGGGGCGAAGCGGGGGCACTGCAAAGAACCAAGGTAGAGGAGGGGGCGAGGGCGGTGTCCGGCGTGGTACCTGCGGCGGCGACGGCTCTCCAGTCTCCAAGCTGGGGACGGTCGAGAGATTTTTTTTTATTTAGGGAAACGGTCGAGAGAAATGGGAGGAAGAGGGATTTGGGCCGAATGCATCGATTGAATATCCAGACCACCTAGCCGATCTATTGATGATCAGTACGCACATTCCCCTAAAAAAACAGTACACATAATTTCAAAAGTAATAAAAATACAAATAGGTCTTCGGACCACCTAGCGACAATTATAAGCACCCGAAGGTGCGTCGCCGTTCTCACCCCTCCACATCGGAGCCGGGTCAAACTTGTCGTAGTAGACAGACGGAAAGTCGTCGTGCTGATGCCTCGAAGGACCAGCGCATCAAAACAGCAAATATCGCTAATGATGGTTGTAAATCGGAAGAGCCGAACCCGCAACCACATGAACGAACACAAAACAGATCAGATCCTAGAAAATCCGCCGGACACACCACTGGAACGAGGAGCTGCTGGTGTGGCATGTTGGGCTACGCCATTCTTGCTGCGTGATGGCTGCGCTCGTTTTACTAGTTGTGATAAACCCCTAGAAGATGAGGTTCGAACCTCACTGATCTTGAGTGAAGTGGAAATGCTGAGTTCTGGTCTTTCTTCTTTTGTTAAATAAGGTTAATAATATGGCTCACAGTTGTGCAAAGTTTATCTACACCGAAGTAGCTGGCTTGAGAGTCGAGAGCACGGGTTTTTATCGTGAAGCAACTTACAGGCTGTTTTGTCCACAACCTGAATGCCTGAATAGATCTCCCTGCCTTTTCTGACACAACAATGGTATTCTTGTAATATTTCACCTTTTAACAAACTTTACAACTCCCATCAAAAGAACCAAAACGTATTTGTAAAGTAACAAAAAAGCAGAATCCCATCGCATATTGCAATATACAGTGTCTGACTCTTTAAGGACAAGAAACAAAAAAAAAACTGAAGTTACAAAATTATTTTAACTTAAAACCAGCCTCCGTCTAAATACATAATACAACACAATATCCCCGTCTGTGAACCTTGTGATGAATCTTCAATTGTTTGCTGAAGCATTGCCAAGCAAAACCAGCCATGTGATTCATGCAGCTAATTGGTGAAGCCTAATGTACGCCGATTCCATGAAACTCAACAGTTTTGTTCTTACCAAAATCCTGAACATGTGGTCCCTTTTAGGGTTTTACTTCTTCGAACCACGTGCCGCCGCAAGGTGATCCTGAAAGAACAGCAAACTTGTCATTAACAACAAGAGAGGTCGGATGCTTCAAGTGTGATATGAGTAGATTTGTCTTGCATAGTATCGTTCCACATCTATATCTACACCAGTATAAAGAGCACGAGTTAATGGGATACTTCCGACCTAAGCAGTCCAAATCTTTATACAATTTCTTGTTTTCAATCCAACGGTTGTGGACAAATGTTATACCTCCCTTAATTACTCCTATACTCACTTCCTAATTGCTTTCTATCACCAAAATTGTTCTTTTTTGTCGTTACATAATTTGCTTTTGGATATAAGAAGTGATCATGTATTTTAATTTAGTAAAAACTGTAAAATAACATATTCTTTTCTAGTTTTCTTCTACATCAATGACACTGAAGGTAAAAAAAATGCAAAGAGAATTGTAACTTTTCCATGTCTTAATAATGCTACCCGAACATGATTTGCAAATGCACTGCTTTAAGTTGGATACAATTATCACTTAAGTTAGATGCTCAAGATGCTCCATAGACTAGATGCTCAAGATGCTCCATAGACTAGATGCTCAAGATTTAAGTTGAATACAATTATCACTTAATTTTGTACATATGGCATAATTAATTCCTACTCATTACTGCTTCATTGCATAATTATGATCACGATTCATTTAACTAGCATTGCGTGTATAATTGCTAGTGATAAAAATTGGCAATCAAAGGTACATTTATTGGATATTTCAAGTAACTTGCATTGACCGTTTATAATAGCAAGTGGTAAAAAATGGTGAAACATGGTATATTTGGGAGACTATCCATGTCCAAAAACTCGCTTATTTGTGATAGTACTTACTGCACATAGAAACTAATGTCTGCATGAAATGAAGCATGTCAAATCAGGCACTAGAAGAAAATGCATACCGAGACAAAATCAAAAGCTTTAGTTTCATCTTTCTTGGAATTACTCAACACAGCCACGTGATGTTGAAGTTGATTACTCGAATTGAAAATATCTGGCATCCCAGATGCATTTGCACCGTTCATAGAATTGAAAGACAAATTCCCAAGTCCAGCATTGAAATTTCCCAAGTTCTGTAATAACTGCTGCTGCTGAGCAAGAAGAGCTTCCATAGCACCATAATTTAATTGCCGCCCAGGAAATGATTGACCAAACATTTGTGGTATATTGTACTGCAAGGGAACCTGCTGATAAAGGGAACTTTGACCAAGGATACCATTTAGTGCTGCAGCACTCCCAACTTGGCTAGTCTGACTGTTCATGTCAAAGAACTGTGAACCACTGAGATTACTGTTAGTTTCTGCTTTTACTCCAGGCTGAGCTTGGGCAGTGCCATTAAGGTTCAAGCCAGCCATTAAATCATCGACAGCTCCTTTGTCATCAACTTGTTCTTGGAACAATGGCTCAGAGCTGCCGCCAAATATATCTGCCATTTCATTTTTGTCCATCAGAGAGTTATCATGCACGAAGGCTGAGGATTTTTCCTCTACTGTCATCCCTGAGAATAGGTCATTTGTCTCCTTGATCTCTTCCTCATGAAATGATACATCTGCAAATGGATCACTTCCATTACCATTGCTAGTGGCACTGGTATTACCAATAGGTTCGCCACCGAGCAAATCATCAACTGAAGAAAAATGTGTACTATTCCCCATTATCTGCTCACTGCTTTCTTGAGCTGAACTCGGAGTTCCTAGATCATCCTGATCCCCCGTATCAATCAAATCGGGCATCTGAACAGCAGTGGGTAGTGTAATTTTTGATCCTGCAGGATCTTTGTTTCCGATAGGTTGTTCCCCAACAAGCAGATTTAATACCTAAGAAAAGTGATACAACTTATTACACTTCTTTGACAACAGCTGGTAGAAAAAGCTTTTGTCATTAAAGTTTAGAGAAAGAAAAAAGTACTGCAAATAGTGGTTTACAGAAAACAGAATGTGACTTATTTCACAATACTCTTTTATCAACGGAATACGAGTTTAGACTTTAAGAGACTCGGCTTTGCAAGTTGACTCACTTTTGAAGCCTTTTCTCTGAGAGAAACTTGTGGCAGTTCACAGCATCTGACAACAGAAGTGCTGTTCTCACTGAAATATGAAGCAACGATGGAATAAGGATCGGTATCCTGTTTCCTTACAATGGCTTCCAGCACACAGATGGCCTTCATGCGAACCTGAGTAGCAAACAAAGATATTCAATATTTATGTTAATATGACATACTAGACGGAAAGCATCAAACTGTTACAATCAGTCAAGCTAAAACAATACACTTGTATGACCAAACAAGGTTAACAAAAAATCAGTCGATGTCACTAACCCCTGCCAGAAATAAATCCATTTTGATTTAACAAAAGTTGGTCTATATTGACAAAGAAGGCTAAACATCACGAATCCAGACACTTGAAACTTGAAAGACTGCTGCTAGTTGCTTGGCAATAGCATCAGGACCAGTGTTCTGCTGGCTAAATATGTTCAAATGTACCATGGACTGCAATAGCACGGATACTCCTGTGAGGTTCTTGAACTAAGCAATTTTTTCATGAAAATTGTGTACATCTTATGTGCATTTTCAATATAATATATTGCTCAACATATTATGGTCAGTACAATTGGAAAAAGGCTAATTACATCTATCTATGTTGAGCACAGTACTTTTTATATACTGAACCTCCACAGCGTACAGTTCTGAACTTCTAATTAACTACGAGATGTACAAGATGCACGAAATGAAGTCAGTATGCATCACCGCCAAAAGACACCAAATACTTTTCTTATACTAATGCTTTTCTTAATAAATTTTGCACTATCCAAAATCTCACGCTAGTGTAATATCTGCATTGCCTATGTGTAACCTTGAATAAACAAGACCAAATAAACAGATTTGTCCATAAAATATGCACTCATACTTGTCAGAGGAGCTAAGAGACATAATTCAGACTAATACTTTAGCTATTTTTATCCACAACTAGAAACGAGTGTTGAAGTCTGAGAAGGTTAAAATAGGCCCAGAAAGGATTATCCTAAACTCACCTGCCACAATGAAGAATTCAGTTTGTTCTCAAGGGCACGACTCAAAGCAACTGCATCCAGTTTGGAGGCTTCTGTCAGAAATAGCTGCAGAGCATCTCGAGTTGGTTGCAACCGCACACCGCTTGCAGTAACTATTGTCTCCAAAAGTCTCTCCTCACGAGTCTTAATTCCTGGTTGACTTGAGCCAGTATCACCAGCCGATGCGGAACTTGACGGACTTGGACCCCAAGAACCAGAACTCGCGTTCTTTGAAGCACCAGATGTGGCACGGCTCTCACTCTGAATTTCACTTGGATCATACCTACCATATCTATCAGTTTCTGTGGTCAGAGACCTACGAATTGGGTTCTTGTACATACCACTATTATCATTTGTTATTGAATGTGTGGCTGCAAAGTTGCTCAAACCCTGTTTGATGGAAGCACCACCGATGCCCACTACTTCACTTAATTCACTGAGGAAAGACTTTTTGTCATCTCTCGATGGCTCATAAGTAGTATTTCCAAAGCCCTGTATGCGCTTGCCTAGACCTTCTGTCACAACAACAGCTTTAGGGTCCTCGGTGGAGAAAATAGCAGCAATAGCCTCGTTTGCAGTTTCGCGGACAGCCTTGTTAAGGGCATCCCCTTTTAAGGGGTCAGGGAGTCCTTTGTAGTGAACAAGCTGGCGCATAGCTGCAGAGTGCCGTTGCATTTCCCGCTTGAAGTCGGTGCCAGATTTTCCAACAGCATATTTAATCAACCGCAAAGCCTGGAAAGTAGGTAAGGATATTAGAGATTATAAACTGCTGAATCACAAAAACTCAAAGCTCCAAAAGATAAAACAAAGCAATGTACTTAAACCTAGACACAAGGTAGTGTAGCTGCCAAATTATACTGCAAGTGCTAACTGCTAAGCACTTGCTCTGAATATGTTTACAGCCATCCACTGTATCATGATTGGAAGACAACAGGACTACAGAAAAACCTAATTTCATACAATGCAGTAAATATATTATGGAGCACTTTGTTCACCTGGAGAGGAGTTACTCATAAGTTTAGCATAGATATCTTAATGATTTTATATTTACGACTGAGATTGGAGTCAGAGCACTACTCCATGGCAAAAAAGTAGTACACCCTCCATTCCAATAGTTAAGGAGTATAAATTTTGTGAAAAGTCAAAAATTTCTAAGTTTGTCCACATTTATAGACAGAAATATCAACATCTACAATACCAAATCAACACCAGCAGATCCACCGATGAAATGTGTTTTTTCATAGTGTGTTATCAATACGTAGTCGTAGATGTTGATATTTTGTTCTATATATCTGGTCCAACTTTAAAAAAAATATTTTGACAAAACGTGTACGCCTTATATTTTGGTCAAACTTCGTGTAAACTACCATATTCACATCCAACTTCACTAAATGACCTAAAAATATAGGGTGACAGACACCTCTATTTGATCACTGCATTAATATTTGCTTAAGTCCACAATGATTGCCCCAGGTTTCTCCTACTAGCAGCAGAGTGCAACAATACAATCATTTAACCCACTGGTGTGTCAAACATTGTAACTAAACACACATATCCTTCAAGAAACCAACCTAATCAGCAAGTGTTACTATAATGAAACCCGGTATCTGCAGTGGCACGTGCAAGTGAGTTGGATGGAAGAAACATTCTCGTGTTTTTGAAGAAGCAGATGGACAATGATGTCCATAATTAGGAGCTACATATTTGTATAAGTCCAAGTCCAGTTAGGATAGATGAGCACAAGGTAACAGTTCATCTGGTTTACGAGCGGATAGAGTTAGGAGGTATGTGGGGTGGCAGTAACTCCAATGTGAAATGAAGGTACTCTGAGTTGACATTTCCAGTTTTACCTTCACCTAGGCATTTTTATTCCGGTACACTTGCCAAACTTTCACTAGGCAGGTTTGAATTTAGTGGTGTGTGTTTAGTTCTTTACCACAGTTTTTGGTGAATCACAGATTCTTAACCTTCCAGCCTACCAGCCATGAACTCATCTTCATCAAAAAGCACCTAAGGAGGTGTCACCAATCTGTTGGTCAGACATAGTGCGGATTGCCCCACCTTGCATCAAGACCTAGGATACACTACCGATAGACGGTACGTAACCATTATCTCAACACTTGACACTGCCTAGTTACCTGTAACCCAAACTCAAGACAACGTCCAACGCTCAAAAAATCCGTATACTACTAAATCATTCGGATCAGGATGCTCCAGGCATCACAAATTCATCATCGGTGCCGCGAATTAATCAGCGCAAACACCGCAACAGTAACTGCCGCTGCCACTAGTATAGTGACCATGTTTTCGTCTAAAAAACAGTACAACTGACCGTGAATACTTGGGCGATCATCGTTTCTACCGCGTCAGGTCAACACGATCCCCAATCAATCAACAGAAGAAAAAAAAAGTAAGGGGACGCAGGAAGGAAACGACCCACCTTCTGCTTGACGAGGGGGCTCTTGTTGTCGAGTCGCTTGAGGACGAATTCGGCGATCTCCTTGACGATGCTGGCGTCGGATGCGCGCAGCAGCTCGCAGATCTCCTCGAGCTTGTAGACGGGGGCGACCTTGTCGTCCTCGGCCGTGACGCCGTCCACCATCCGCGACCGCCAGTAGGACTCCACCGCCCTCCGGCTCTGATCCATGGCGCCCTGCCTTGTCCTGATCGGAGGCGGTCGAAAACCCTAAGGGGAGGGGGCTACCGCCGGGGCAGCGCGCCACCACCGGGGAGGTCGAGATCTGAGAGAGGGAGGAGGGGGGGCGTTGGGGGTCGAGCGGCACGTGCGGCCGGAGGTGGGCGAGGACGCGTGGACAGAAGCTTCTAGTGGCGGGTCAGGTCGGGGAGTTTTACCGTTTTGCTTCTTCTCACGGGACAGACGGGAAGAAGAAAGCGCAGCCAAGAGCTCTCAAGTGGCAAGTGTCCGTCCGGAAAAGCTTTTCTATCGCGTGGCTGACATGCTTCGCCGCTACGGATTTTCCGAGTAGGTGTATCTACCTATAGCCTGTTCGTACTCGTATCGTATCTAATCCCTCCGTTATAGTTCATTTTTGTGACATCCTTTTTCGAACGGAGGGAGTAACAAACTGTCACAGGGACGGAAATAACTCAGGAATAATGTTTCTGCCGTACGTTTTCGAAGTTGCATTTGAAGAAAATCAATGCGGCATATTTCAGCTGGCAATATATCTCGCACAAGGCAATGTCAAAACTGACAACATAACTGCAAGAGCCAACTATACTATGTCATCCCCTCGCGGTTGTTGGCTTCATCAGTAATAATTTATCAGGTGGTCTACAATTGGATCCTCAGGTCAAAAATCATGCCAAGTCAGAAAAACAATGTACATTATTGTGTCCAGTATATCACTACACGACGGCCTCCAGAACCTCTTCAGACTCTTCAACCACCATCTCGTCCTTGAAGAGGAGCTTCAGGTGAGGCAGGACCTGTGGCAGAACGGGCAAGTCCGCGAGGTTTACGCTCATCAGGTCAAAGGCTATGCTAGTCTTGTGCATGTCGTCCTCGTCGAAGACAGGGATCTTAGGATATCTCTGGCTGAAGTGGGTCAAGATTATGCGGTATGCTCCGGCCGATGTGCCCACCGCTATGGCCTCCTTCGTTGTGCTATGATTCCTCGCGACAGCTTCGTCCTTCATGCTGTCCTCAAACGTCGCCTGAAACAACAAGAAATAAGACAGTCTAGACAGGCAGCACCATCACAGACTTAACACCTTTTAGGCTTTTAGCATGTGCTCAATAATTGGAAGATTACATTACACAGCTAACAGTATTATACAATATCTCCAGCGATAGATATGTATTCTTTCAGCTTACCTCATGTATCAGCACTGTGGCATCTCTGGACGCATCTACAAGAGCTGGGCAGGGCCGCGTGTCACCTGAATATACAACTTTCCATCCTGGAACTGCCTTTCCAGCACTGCTCACCTTCTCCTTGGCTCTCAAAACAACTCCAAACGCCTGTGGACAGTGTACAACGGGGACACTGTACAGAATCTCCAAACCTGATTCATGTAGAATTTCTTTCAAATTAGCGAGAGCTGTAACATCTCTCTGACTTGCAGGCTTCTGGTTGTAGTTCTCCATTCTGATTCCAGGAGCAAACATGGTGTTCTGAATTTGAGTTGTGGCAAACTCAGTAACATTGTCACTAAGAAGATCCTCGACGCTAGGCTTCAAAGTTCGTCTGCAGTCTAGGAACTGCATATCGAGATCTTCAAGTGTTGAATATGCATTTAGAAATCTCAGGAGTGGTCCTGGTCCAATCACGAGCAAGGGCTTGTGAGGAACACCGTTTAGTAACTTTGACCTCAAGGCAAGAACTCTAGCAACACCGGTGTGGTGATCAGCATGAATATGGGAAATCCAGATGCACCTTAAATTCTTTACAACTTCATCAGCACCACTTACACCAAACCTGTTACACGCAAAAATATATATTAAGAATATAACTAGCATGAAGGTTTTTTCAATCTTCTAATAAAGCATTGTCGGAACAAACCTCCTTTTTAGCTGTCCTAAAGTTCCTTCACCACAATCAAGAAGCATACCTCCTTGTGCAAACAGGTTAACATATATGGAACTAACATTTCGATACTTTGAAGGCTGCGATGAACCCGTACCCAAAAATGTAATTTCCAGATCTTCTCTTGTTGCGTTCTCCACACAGCAGGGGGTCTCCGAATTGCCCTTTAGGCGCTTTCTCGAACCACTTTCTCTCAAACTACTGTCATCTTGAGACTTTGTTGAATTTTCATCTAAAACATCAGGAAAACAGGAGTCTTTATGAATCCATGGCTCTTCAACCATCAGCATATGTTTGTCAGCTGCTGGCAGTGCACTTCTTTGGTCTACACTACTTTGCCAGAACTTGCTAATCTGTTCAGGAACTTCTTTAATCTCAGGAATCTCAGAAATAAGTTCATCTACAATGTCTTCATAACTACACAAGCTTGGAATAGAAGTTCTATCCAACCCCAGTTGAGCATAGGGACGCAGATGAAACTGAAAGACAACAAAAGACAAACATTGATACTCCTATCTTGGAAAAACAAAGCAAAAAAGTTGAGCCTGCAAATTAAAATAGTACTTATTCGAAAGGAAAACTTTTTACTGTAGATTTTGGGTGTAATGCCGTAATCACAATAAATATTATCGTATCCGATTACATGGTAACTGATTACAAGCCTATGTATGTAAACCAAACAGCTATAACGTTTCTAGATCGCAGTGTAATCTGATTACAGGATGAAATCAGCGAACCAGACGCCTTCTAACGGATAGCCTATAGAATATAGAAGACGTAGAGGGTACAGCTTTATCTACCATTGGAGATGCCATTAGAATACAGAAATGCACAAATACTAAGTATGCAGCACAGTAATATAGTGTAGACTAGACTTGGACGTACCTTCAGCAGATTTGCTGCAGTCACACTTTCACAGGTTTGGAATGAAGTACTCTGCAAGGACAATTAGATGGTTTCTGTTTACAATCAGCAAGTATTTCAACATTCAACCTCTGGTCTTTCGTATATCATGGGAGTTTACCTTATTCTTCTCTAAATCGATGCCATTTGCAGGTTCCACAGGCCAAAACCCAGAGGATGGGAAGAGCTGAGGGCATACAAAATTAAGACGTGAAGATATCCTTGCACTACCTTTTAAGATAGGAATGTCCATGTTTTTACTGCAGGTGGCAAAAAGGAGGGAAACCGTCATCATAAAGTATAGCACTTGCACTGATTTATATCTCAAGGTACTAGTCTGAAAATTAGAATATTAAAGTTCAAGATCAAACATATCTGTATAAGAATATTACTCGGTAGTAAGATGCAGTAAATGCCAGAGTTAACAGTACTAAAAGCGATTTTGGAAATAATGAAACACTAGAATGAGATAGCCTCATCAAATAAACATCCAAAAAATGCAGTCACTAAAAATTCTATAAGCTCCAAGGAATTTGGTAAAAAAGGGTCACTGGACACATAACAAATTACTACCTCCATTCCAAATTATAAGATGTTTTAGATATTTCAATGTGGACTATATAGTATATACGGATTAAAATGAGTGGATCTACATACCGAAACGCGTCTAAATACATACGAATCAGAAAAAAGCTAAAACATCTTATGATTAGGAACAAAGGGAGTATAAGAGAATGATATCAAAGAAATAAATAAGAGGATAGCATGAGTGAATAAACACTCACAAGATACAGTCTTTATTGCAGACACATAACACATCCACACCATCGAAATCCAACATTTCAACCATGTGAAATTTGTTGCTTTTATATTTAAGTATAACTAACTTCTGGTTGCCTAGTAGCATCAGAGAAGTTCAAACCTAAACAGGGAAATTCTGTATTTCTATATTTTAAATCCATGACATGACAACTAATTAGGCAATTGATGAAAAAGGTAAATGAAACTGAAACTTACTTTTCATGCCCTGCCATGATATGCTGTGTGGTGCCGAAAGATTTCATCCAGTTCTGATAATCGACGGTGTTTGTCACAGAAGATGGACCTAAGTGAATTATGCAATTTACTTTCTTGGCATTCTCCGTTTGGCAGGAAGAATCTTCATAAAAGCGGCTAAGCGGTTGCAGCAAAAACAGTTCACACATGTGATATTGTGTAGGGCAATCCACTAGAAGTACGATTGGTCCGGGATTGATGGGCCGAGAACATCGCTTGGATGAACCTATTAATGAAATGTCCAACAGAAGAAACTTTAAATAGGAAATACATCTAGTTATCTACCCAGTGCCAAAGCCCAACTTCAAATTCATAGTACAGAATATATGACAAAAGGTGGAAATATTTGTATGAGCATGGCCTGTCAGCCTGTGAAAGTTCATGTCGATAAAAATCAGGTTAACAGCTTAGCAAATCAGCACTAACCATTGTATCAATTTTATCAGACTGAACAAAGTTCCCAAGTTGAAGTTCACGATACTTTGGTCCAGGCCTAAGACCAAGAGCAGCAGCTTTAGCAGGGTCAAATTTTCCTTTAATTTCTGCCAATTCACAGGAGTAAACTATAGCAGTATCACCAGGCTTTGAGTTCATATCTGTCGAACTCCTGGCTTCATTATTGTACTTCGGTTTGACAAACATTGCTGATATACGAACTACTTCATCATCAATAATAACTGTAGCATCTGCAGATTGTGAAGAAGATGCACTGTGTTCCACACCAAAACTGTGTGTGTGAAGCATTGCCCTATTTGGGATAAAAGATTTCATTGCGCCTGCCAGATAATCAAGGTCCGAAGGGCCCCATATGTTCACCTGTATTATAGTTAAGAGGAATAATATTATAATCCCTATAAACAAATAGATTAACAGAACACATGAGCAACAGACAGTAACAAAAAGAATGCAACCAAGAAATTATTTCATCTCACCGACATGCCCTCATCTCCCATCCCAGCCAGAGTTAGCACCAAGCCTACATTAAGAAAAAAATGAAAAACACACAAATAACTATGTCAAGGAAATGTAGCACCAGTGCATCGAATAAACCTATGGACAAACGCGCAAAGTAATAAATTTTAGTACCTGGAAGACCCCCTGCAGTTTCTGAGCAGACGCGAGTGAAAAAGATGTGGTCAATCTGGGAAAGTACAGAATTATTATAGCATGTTACTAATTATATTGCCCAAACCGGGACATAAGAAACGAGAGATGCGCGTGGAGTTGCAAAATTGATGATGAGGGCATCGCATACCTTTGACAACTTTATCTTGTGTTCAGTGCAGAAACGCTGAAGACCCTGTTAGATTGCAAGAATTCAGTGGAGTAGTTTAAAAACAAGTTAAGGATTGTATTTGTCAAATGCTATCATATTAATAAGATAATCAATGGCAACATAAGAGCTAAGAAGAATAAACTCAACTTTAGTCACCTACATATTCAGTCCTACGTGGGAATATCATAGTTCATGCGTTTTAGGGTTTAAGCATTCCAATCAGCCACTTAGCATGTTAGCCACAAATAATTATACCGCTCAGAGGAGACTGGTGCATCTAACATAATCCGCAGAGCTTATGCATGTAGCAACACTTAAAACTCCAAACTTTCCTATCAGGGATTAAAATTGCATAAAATATTCCAAGAGTTTGATGATGCAACATGCCTCCAAGCTCCAACATATGCAGAGATTAGTAAACATAAACATTTGTCAAAATGCCTCGGGAAAGAGAAAAGAAGCAAAAGTTAATTTCCAGTCTCTTGTGTTAGCTGTTTAGCATGTTCAAATAAACACAGGAATATCTTGTCGCAACAGATCATACCTCGCCAGCATTAAATATAAATCTTTGTTTGTCGAAGAATAGTAAAATTGAAGGCGCAGTATCCTGAGTGTCCATTCCTGTACCGAGTATCTGCACAGCAAGAGTGAACAAAGGTCAGATCATTAAAAACAAAACGACGCTTTTGGTTCTTTTAAGTTAACAAACAAATGTCGTAATTGTTTAGTGGTCGAAAACATTGGCCATGTATCCTTGTGGAATTGACATCATTCAACAATGTGTCGTATTTGATAACTCAAATAATGAGATCACCAACAGTGTTCCTAAAAATACAAGATAAACCAACTGCTTAAAGTTTGGTGGGTGATCCAACTACAGAGTTGGCAAATGGGAAAAAATGGCATATAATCTATTAATAGAGTTGCTGAATCAAACAGACAAAATGACCGGTTTACTCCAAAAGAACATCATATTCTCTGAATTATTATCACTAGTGACCATTACAATTTTCAACCCGTTAGGAACAACAAGAGAAGATTTTGTTTCTGAAAACAAAGATAAACCCTCAAACTCCTTCAGAAGCAAGCTTACTACAATCTCCTAACAGCACATTCTCTGATACTACGGTCGGACTATGAGGACCGTGTAAACTCTGCCAAAATTCGTGATCCAATGCCCCTCACTCACACTCACATTATGTCCACCAGCCAGTATCCCACAGGAACTTGATTTACACAGAGCAGTTTATAGTTCACACTGTGTAATGTACGAGATGGTTTGCAGGCTGTTAAACAATGTGCATTATTCATCTCGACGTCTTATATAGGTGAAATGCACCAGGGGAAAAATTGTCTACCTAAACTGGGCTGAATCGAGGCGATGTAAGCCTGTATATATACAGGATCCGTCGAAGTATAATAAGAACAATAGTATGGCACACCTGCACGTAGGAGGTTGTGCTGATGGGGTTGGCCCTGCGGTTCTTGAGCTCCATGCTCCTGTCCTTCCTGCCGTCCTTGCCCTCCGCCCGCGTTTTATTGAAAGCCACCGCCGCGTCCTTGCCGCTGCCGCGAGCCATCCCCTCGGGCTCCTTCCTGGCCGTGTTGCTCCCGCGGCGGAGGTGGTGGCCGCGGTACGAGGAGGAGCGGAGGCCGGCGGCGCGGGTGAAGGGGAAGCGGGGAGCGGAGACGGCGGAGGAGAAGAGACGGTAGAGGAGAGGGGCCGGGGCTAGGGTTTGGGAGAGGGGGAGGAGGCGGCGGAGAGGGGAGGGCACTTGCGGCGGCATGACGGAGGACTTATTAGGGCCGGGTTTTTATCCAGGTCTCGGGGTTTTAGGCGACCACCGGAGTCCGGTCCGGAGCCGGGGCTCGTCGGGACAGCGACGGATTAGATTTTCCTTTTCCTAGAGGAAACCCAACATTAAAAAAAAATTGCTCAGTCCCACAATATAAAACATTTTGTCAGACTGTTCTATTTTTCTTGCAAAAAGTTCTGTCGATCTATTAATAAACAGATTACAATACTTGAACCACCTAGCGACGACTACAAGCACTCAAGCGAGCGAAGGCGCGCCGTCGTCCTCGCCCCTCCATAACCGGAGCCGGGCAAAGCTTGTCGTTGTAGAGCTTGTTGTAGTGGATAGACGGGAAATAGTCGTGATAAGTCCCCAAAGGACCAGCAACCATCAACCATCGCCAAAGATGAGAACTGTATATCAGAAGAGACAAACCTGCAACCACACCAACGAATACGAAAACCGACCGGACCACAGGAGATCCGCCAGACACACAACTCCACGCGCATTCTGCGGGCGCTAGACGCACCACCGGAGAGAGGATAGGGCGGGGGGGGGGGGGGCTTATTCTGACTTCTTGATGTCGCCGTCACCCACCATTCCGAAGAAGACACTAAAATTTCAAAAAGGAATAAGCCGTGGTCCGCTGCATCTCCAATTACTAAACCCTAGATCGCTTTGTGAACTCCTCCGCTCTGCCTTAGTGTTCTACCTTGTCAAAACATTATATATTTCAAGGCAAAGAGAGTATTTTCACTCCTCAACTATTGGGCGAGTGCAGATGCACTATTAAATTATCATGAAATTAAATGATCTTTTTGTGAAAAGAAATTAAACAAACTTATTGAGATGCACTCCTAGGTCAAATATGATGTAGATAATTATTTTGTGTGGATCAATTAATTTTTGAAGTGACGGTCATTGATATCTTTGGAGGAGTGCATTTTATCCAGTAAGTGTGGTTGTCCATAGAGTGTAATGGTTTTGATCTGGTCTTATGGTTTTGATATCTTTTATTGCTACGGTAAAATGTAATTAGAGGACGCACAATTGAGTTGTATTATTGCAACGATAATTGAGAAGCAACAGTATTTGAGGGACCATCCTATGTATAGTATTTTGCAACATAAACAGTTGATAGAGCACCATAATTTTCTTCGACGAAACCCAACATTTAAAAGAAAGTTATACTCCCTCAGTCCCACAATATAAAACATTTTGCCAAACCGTTCTACCTTGTCAAAACATTATATTTTAGGGTGGAGAGTATTTTCACTCCACAACTATTGCACGAGTGCAGATGCACTATTAAATTATAATGAAATTAAATGTTTTGTTGTGCAAAGAAATTAAACGAATTTACTGAGATGCACTCCTAGGCTAAACATGGTGTAGATAATTATTTTGTGCGAATCAGTTGATTTCTGAAAGTGATGGTCATTGATATATTTTGAGTAGCACATTTTATCTAGTGAGTGTGGTTGTACATAGATTTTAATGTTTTTATCTGGTCTTATGATTGTAATATCTTTTATTGGTACGATAACATGTAATTAGAGGACGTCAATTGAGTTGTATTATTGCAACTCAGGCCTGGCGTTCGAGTTTATCCGAAATTTCAGGTCAGGTCATTCGGGTTATTAAAAAACCAGGTTCCAGGAAATTTGCCCAAAAATTACGATACCCGACATTTCGGGTACCCAAAAAAGCGGCTTCGGGTAATTCTGAATTGCCTGAACTACACCATCCAGCCAGGGGAAGATGAGCAACTGTGGATGTATTCTACATGTGACAAAGTAGTTGCGGAGTTGGTAGTTGCCTTATTTCAACTCATGTGCGACAGTTAAACCGGGATAAATACTTTCATGAAAATATTTCAACGGCCATGTGCACTTGCAGGCATCACACCTTATCACTTGAAGTTCCTAGGTTTGACCACGCAAGTGCTCCACACGGGAACAAAGTGTGTCGCCCATTCATGGGAAGGGACCGAAAAGATCTCCAGTGGTAAATACAAAGTTAGCTGGGAAGTCGTATGTCAGCCGAACGAGTTGGGAGGCCTTGGTGTCTTCAACCTCAAAAAATACACCCGCCTTGTGGAATGGGTAGAACTTACGAAGACTTTGGTTGGAACGGGGAACCCTTGTGATGCGATCAATATGGACCAATGTTATGCTTCCACCACCATCAGTACTGGCAGTAGCTCGACAAAATCCTTTGGGACTCACGTTGGCTCAATGGATAGCATCCAAGAATCATTGTGATGCTCGTTTACGCCTCTAGCAACATAAGAATTGGTCTGTGAGGAGGCTTTATTGAAAGGCGCATGGATCAGGCAAATCAAGTTGAACTTGGGGTTGTCCCTTGATTACCTTCAGCAGTTTACCGAACTATGGACGCTACTCTCCTTGGTCACTCGCACACTAGACGTATCGGATGCCATTTCGTGAATTCTATGTGCTTTTGGCATATACTCCACCGCCTTCGCGCCTATCGCGCTCAGCTTTCAGGGGTGCCCGCTTTTGATCTTCATGACGACATCTCAAAGGCATGAACACAGCGGAAGTGTATATTTTCACGTGGCTCGTGTCGTAAAACAGAGTTTGGACGGCTGATAGGGTGCAGAGGAGGATTGACCCAATTACACCAACTGCACCTTATGCAAGAGGAAGCCTGAGTCTGCGGCACACCTCCGTTTGTATTTGAGACATGCTTAAAAATTGACTCGGTTTGCATCAGGTTGACAGTACATCATGTGCAAAGGAACCAAGTGTCAAAAGTTCGTGGCTTTAGATCACCTACATCCCCAATGTCCATAGAAAAATCATTGCTTTCATTATTATGTTGGTGTCTTGAAAGATGTGGAACGAGAGAAATGTGAGGGTTTTTCGAAATAAGTCCACCACTCCGACAATCATCGGCAAATATATGGATTGCAACTGAAATTTTGCCCAGTTACACATGGATGCACATATGTTGCAATTAAGATTTTTTCCAGTTGCAGGCGAGTTGCACATGAGTTGCAACTGAAATTTTCCAAGCTGCAAATAGGTTACACATGAGTTGCAACGGAATTTTCTATTACACGTGAGTGAGTTGCATATAGTTTGCAACTAAGATTTTGGTTGTTACAACTTACAAGTGGAGTTTCATATGAGTTGCAAGTGGGATAAGGTGACGTCATCTGAGTGTTCTCACTCGATTGAGCTCGCTCCCATTTTCAATAGTTCTGAAGTTAACGTGTTAGTTTTATGTTTTTTCACCTACAATGATAGATGTTCAGCGTGCTCTGCACGTCAATGGCCCATGCTCAGCAGACAGCAGCTCTAGGCTAGTCTCCACCCTAGCTAACCATCTCTTGCCCCGTTGTATGTACCACCTCACTTAAGTTGCCGCCGTTGGATGGTGACGAAGGTTTGGGTTATAGCCGTCGGATCATACTGGGAACCTTCCCGCTCGGCTGTTGGAGTTCAAAAGCCTTGAAGGCGCCAATTGGCAATATTGCCAAGCCAAAGCAATTCATCTCCGGCGCGAGTACGTGAGCACGTGCACGTAAATCTTCCGATAATCCCACGGCCAACGTACGTACGTAGCCGCCATTACTGGGCTCCTTAACTCCGCCGCGAGTTATGGTGCCGCGGCCGTGGTACGCTCATATGATCCATGGAACGATAGATTTTTCATACGCGCGCGCGGGATCTTGGGTTTATACGTACGTGCTGATACTCATAAAAGTGGCGAGGTAGTGCGCAGTGGTGGTGGTGGGTAGGAGGGCAGCAGCGTCGTCGACGAGCTAGCGCGACAGCATTGCACCATTGCTAGGCAGCTGGTGAGTTCAATTCGACCGTCGTAGAGAGTGGACTTGGGGGGAGTGGCTTGCGGGGAAGAAGGTGATGGATTTTGGGCGGCGCAAGAGCTTTAGCTTCTTCGAGGAGGACCGGAAGGCGCGGCCGGCGGCGGCGCAGACGCCCGTGCACCACTATGCGCGCGGAGGAGGAGGGCGGTCCCCCGCGCGCGAGGCCGCGGAGCCGGCGCGGATGAGCATGTCGTCGGTTCCCGGCGCGGAATTGCCGACGATGATGGGGGTCGGAGGAGGAGGAGGCGGCGGCGGCGGCGGGTGCTCGCCGTGGGTGCAGTCGCCGCTGCACGGCAGGATGCGGTTCCCGCCTTCGCCCGCGGCGATCTACCACTGCCTCGCGGCGCTGCACCGTCTGGACGGTGACGTGCACGCGCTCGCCGTGGCGAGGGGCGTGCTGTTCACGGCGTCCGACAGCGGCCGCGTCCGCGCGTGGGCGGCGCCCGGGTGCTTCAACCGCGGCTACCTCGACGTGGGCCGCGGCCGCGTCCCCGCCCTCGCCGCGTGCGGCGGCACGCTCGTCACCTCCCACAGCCGCGACCACCACGTCCGCGTGTGGACGGTGTGCGCCGCCGCCGTGTGCGACCACATCCGCGCCAAGAAGGCCGCCACGCTCCCGGCCAAGGGCGGCCTCCTCTCCTTCGCCAAGAAGCGCCCGCACCACCACCGCGACACCGTCTCCTGCCTCGTGCTCCACGCCGTCGCGGGGCTCCTCTACACCGCGTCGCATGACCACACCGTCAAGGCGTGGAAGCTCTCCGACGGCAGCTGCGTCGACTCCTTCATCGCACACGACGGGCCCATCAACGCCATGCTCGTCAACGAGGCCGACGGATGCATCTTCACGGGCTCAGCCGACGGCACAGTCAAGATGTGGCGCCGCGTCTACGGCGGCACCGCGCACGCACTCATCATCGTGCTCCGCTCCGAGCTGTCCCCTGTCAACGCGCTCACGCTCTGCCATGCTGCCAGCGGCACCACCCGCCGGTGCTTCCTCTACGCGGGCTCGTCCGACGGATACGTCAACATCTGGGAGAAGGAGGCCTCGGCGGGCCGGCCGGTGCACGTCGGGTTCCTCAAGGGACACCGGCTGGCAGTGTTCTGCCTGGCTTCCGGCTGCGGCGGGCGGGTGGTGGTGAGCGGGTCGGAGGACGCCACGATGCGTGTGTGGAGGCGGGAGGGGAAGGGTGGGGACTTGCACACGTGCCTGGCCGTGATCGAAGGGCACCGCGGGCCTGTCCGATGCCTGGCGGTGGGCGGCGGCGAAGCAGGGGAGGTGGAAGGGAGCATGGTGGTGTACAGCGCCGGGCTGGACAAGAGCGTGAAGGTGTGGAGGATAAGGGTTGTGGGGAAAGAAGAGGAGGACGAGGAAGACGACGATGATGAGGACTGTGAGGAGGAGGTGGAGGACATGGTGGCGGCAGGGAAGGGCGACGTGGATGCCGTGAGAGACGAGGTGGACGCCGAGGAGGAGCATGTGGTGAGCCTTGGGCCGACGCCGGTGCTGTCGCCGGTTTGGGTGGAGAAGCGGCGGCATACGAGTCGTGGCTAACTGAATAATGAGTTGAATTCAGCGTTGACTAGGAGAGCGCCAGAACGTGGGTTTACCTGCGCGCTTGTAGCTTTTGCATGACTGCTGCCTGAGTTAATCTAGAGATCCTGTTTGTGTCTGCATATCCTCAGATCTTTTTGCATTTACTGTCTTTTTCCAACGCGGGTTACCTTGGTATGTCTCTGGAAAATACGAAATTTCGATTCGAAGTTTTGACTTAGGAAAATTTCAACGCTGATCCCGGTTTTGCATGTGGCGCCGTGGACAAGATTCCGGCCCATATCGGTCCTTCTATGGCTATGGTATCCAACGTAACAATGATGCATCCGCCATGTCTATGTTTTTTATCCGACATGGATGGTCGCTTGATCGCCGTATTGGTTCTTCATAGGCGTTGGTGTTCGTCATACGCATTGGAGTTTTACTTACTCATGATTGTAATTCGTCTGGTGCTACATTTTATTTTTTGTTCGATTTGATTGCGCTTGTGTGCATTCTTATGCAGAGGCCGGGTGTAATTGCTAAACTATTTAAGTAATAAAGCCCTTTATAAAAAAAATGTCCATGTTTTTAAAACAATTATCATCATTTTGGCTATTTCTTCATAAAATTGTAGCAAATAAATATACAATACTTGACAATTCAATTATGCCACAACGGCATAAAACATAGAACCAAAGAATCGCACGAACCCCACACGTGAGGTGACCTCATAATTCGTGCAAAACACACAATTATAATGAGAAAATATCGAGTGATCACACATCTTCATAGTGAACATCTTTTGCTTCTTCTTAAACAAAATCCTTCTTATTGGGTCCATGATGCTCATATCGGCCGTCATGATCCAGGCCTCCTCGATGAGTATAGGGAGATCTACTTTCTTTTGCTTGAGCTCCACATGTTTGGCTCTTAACCGGGCTTTTGAGTCATCAACGTCGAGTTTCTTTTTTCGTATTTCAAAATTGGTATTCATTTTCTCCTCTTTCTCCCGACGTTTTCTTTCTTTCCCCTTCTCAATTAACACCTTCTTTACAGCTATTATCGTGAGCTACCTTGTTGTACTTTCGGGACTTGTTTAGAACATTAGTATTTTATTTATTTTTATGGTGGTATTAAATTCGTTTGACATGTTTAGATGCAATGGATACTATAGTTCGAGTAAGTTTTTTAATAGAGCCAACTGCTGGACATATCTTATTGTATGTCATCTATAGCCATCTAATAGACATAATGTATAGTAGTTAGTTATAATATGCATTTCTGTATTAATACTAGCCCACCTCACACTCTCAGAAGGTTTTTTGGAGCCCATGATGTAGCTGACTTTTAATTTACAACCCACTTCACTTTTTCTCCCATCTAAATCAGGAAAATATATGATATTTAAATCTTTAAAGCCTACTTAGTACTTACTTTTTCGAAGCTCAAGTGTTTGAAAGTGCATGGTGCCCCCATGTGCGGTTTTGGTAATTAATGACAATCCATATGGACTAATGTTTGCATTGAGATATTGAAAGGACAAGGATGCCGCCTAGAGGGGGGGGGGTGAATAGGCGATTTAAAACTTTTCCGGTTTAGGCTTGATAATTGCGGAATAAAAATAGATGTTTAAATTAACAAGCCAACAAGCTAAATAAACTAGGTCACCTATGTGCACCAACAACTTATACTAAGCAAGACAAGCAACAAGGTGATAGCAATAAAAGATACTTCAAGCACGAAGGCTATCACAATGTAAAGTGCATAAGTAAAGAGCTCGGGTATAGAAATAACCGAGGCACACGGAGACGACGATGTATTCCCGAGTTCCTCATTTTTAGGAGAGTACGTCTCGTTGGAGGGGTGTGAGTTTCAAACTCAAGATGCCACAAATGGCCTCACCCTATTCTCCGATGAACCTTGCCCAAAAGCTCGGTTCACCTTCCGCTATTGATTTCCTTTTGGGCGGAAATCGAGTCCCTTACAACAATCTTGAGGCACAACCCACAAAAGGATTGAGAGCTCCTAAGTGGCCACAAAAGGCCTCAACCGCCACAAAATGCGTCTAGGGTCCAAAGACTCAAGAGTAACAAGCTCACGAACTTTCACTTCCACGAATCCTCGTGGAGAGAGCAAACCGATGCAACAAAATGCAATGGCAAGAACAGAAGAAGTGCTCAAGTCCTTCACTCTCAAATTCCAACAAAGCAACAAATACTTATGGGGAATAAGAGAGGAAGAACAATGGAGGAGAAACACCAAGAACTTCAAGATCAAGATCTACTAGGTTCCCCTCACTTAGAGGAGAGATGGATTGGTGGAAATGTAGATCTAAATCTCCTCTCTCTTTTCCCTCAAAGATATGCAAGAATCATGGGAGGAATGGAGAGAGGGGCAAGCTTTCCAAGGTCAACAATGGAGGTGAGAGAGGGGGAAAAACGTGCTTGGAAGAGCTGGCTGGCTGGAGGTAGGTGGAGGGGTTTTTATACCCCTCCCAGAAAAGTACCCGTTGCAGACAGGGGAATCGGATAATCCGATTCAAGTGAGCATCGGATAATCCGATACATATTGGATCGGATAATCGGACTACCTCCAGACAGCCACAAAACAGGTTTCCTAAAGTCCTTAGCAGAATTCTCAAAAACCTTGGGAATCGGATAATCCGAGCCAACCTGGATCGGATAATCCGACTCGACTACCTTCAGAGCGAAAACTGCAAACCCAATAACTTTTACGTATGAAATCCAAATGAGGTGAAACCAATTTTGATGGAAAGGTAACGACAAGAGCTTTCATCCGGACTTTCCTCAAGGACAAACCGATAATATTTCCAACACGAAAACGCAATAAGTTTTTCATCCGAACTCCGTTTTCTATGATCTTAGGCTTGTTTTGAAGATAACCCCAATCTCTACAAGATCATGCATACACACATCATAGTCCATCATGTGAGTAGGAGAATACAAGAGGAGAGTTTGACCTCTCTACAAAAGACGAACCGGTAAAACCTCCAACATCAAAAACATCACAAGATTTTCAAATGAATTCTGTTTTTGATGAACTAGAGCTTGGTATGGAG
Organism: Poa pratensis; assembly: GCA_947311845.1. Lineage (NCBI taxonomy): Eukaryota > Viridiplantae > Streptophyta > Magnoliopsida > Poales > Poaceae > Poa > Poa pratensis. The sequence continues at coordinate 10,772,273 of CAMZMU010000110.1, forward strand.
ATGAACACAAGCTCTAAATTCTCACATGGATAAAAGCCAAATAAGAACCAAGAAAGATGATATGCAAAATATGCAAAGGTTTGAGCTCTCCACAAAGATGTGATCAAGTTACTCACTTGAGAGCCCCTCTTGATAGTACGCCGTCTATCCTATAACCCGGTCTCCTACTAACACCACGAGACCGGTAAAATAGAAACCCTATCAAGATCATACCTTTGCCTTGAGCATTCCACTTGAGCTAGATGATGATGGTCTTGACTCCCTCAAGTTGGAACACCTTTCTTGATTGTGCTTGCTAGCACATGCTTGATGAAGACTTCTCCAAATGCTCCCCCATACTCCATTATGGGAGAGCCTCGCTAAGCTCCGTTTCACAAAGATGATGTCTTGAATCCTTCAAGACATACTTGCAATATGCTCAACTCTACACATGACCATTCTTCATATAAACCCTTGAATAGAGTATTGATCATCATGTGATCTTCTAGAATCCAACACATGAACTCCAATCTTTTCCTATGGACAAAATCTACAAGAATATCTCAATGCAAATATTAGTCCATAAGGATTATCATTAATTACCAAAACCACGCATGGGGCAACACATGCACTTTCAGATATTTTTGTAGAGCTTGTCCATAAGAAAAGATTGGAATTCATATGTTGGACTCTAGAAGATTACATGATGATCAATGCTCTATTCAAAGGTTTATATGAAGAATGGTCACGTGTAGAGTTGTGCATATTGCAAGTGTGGCTTGGAAAAGAAGATTGAGTGAACATTCATGTTTATCTTCAAGCCATCATATATATTAAGAAAAGATTATGAAGTGCAAGTTCAAAAGAAGTACCTCGAAGAAATCATATGCTTGAAGCTTGCCACCCATTTGGACACTACTAGGAAAACAGCTATAGATAGAATCACTTTTTGCAGCGCACCAAATAGGCATGCACCACAGAAATATTTCTGTGGCGCATAGTTTTGCGTGCGTCACATAAAGTTTGGAATTCTGTGGCGCACGAAAACCACATGCGCCACAGAAATATAGATTTCTGTGGCGCATATCGATATGCGTCACAGAAATACACATTTCTATGGCGCATATAGTTATATGCGCCACAAAAGTTTCAAAAGGAAATTCATTTTTTTTTAAATCCAAAAAAACTCAAAAAATCCAGAAAACTTCAAAAAAATCAATAATTCCAAAAAAAATATTTTTTAATTATTTTTTTAGATTTTTTTGAACTTCTAAGTATTTTTTGAATTTTTTTGATTTTGTAGGAAAAAATCTTCTTTTTGAAATAACTTTTTTTCCTTTTGGAATTTCGAGAATCTGAGAAAACTTCACCGGGCAAACCCATTTTAAAAAAAAATTCTCTATTTTTTTTTGATATATTAAACGCATTTTTCCGACGTCGTATGCAAAAGTTATGGCCGTTTTATTTTTTTATTTTTTGACAAAAAAAGTCAAAATTCATATTTCAAAATTTCTCTACCAACTAGACACTAAAACCTAACTACATCTCAAAGTATTTTATTTTTTTTGAAGATTTTATTATTTTCTTTTATTTCTACAAAACTAAAAAAAGTGATCCGCGGGGGGGGGGGGGGGGGGGCTAGGCATGCATGAGAGGTAAAAAAATCCTCGAATTTTTTATTTTTTGTCATTTTAAAAAATTACATTTTTCTTAAAATTTTGAATTTTTTGGATTTGTTGATTTTTTTGAAGTTTTCGGGATTTTTTGAAAATTTTGATTTTTTTGGATTTTTTGAAACTTTTGAATTTCCTTTTGAAACTTTTAAAATTTAAAAACACACATATATACACATACCATATATAAACTACACACATATATACACATACAAGGCTTAGAGGGTTGATATGATACTTATATCAATATAAGAACTTTAGTAGCATAAGGGTGGCTGAGGTGAATAGAACTTAGAAGTTAGGTGTGCTTGGGTTGGAGCAATTTGAGGATGGGTGACCTAGCGGGAAGTCATCATTTGAGATAGGTTTAAAAATTAAACAAAAATCAAAAAATTCAAATATTTAGGTTTTCCAAATTATTTCATTTTTTCGTTTTTTCCTGATTTTTTTGAATTTTTTAACCTTTTTAATTTTTTTAAAAGAATTCTGTGGTGCATATCTTCTGGGTGCGCCACAAAAATGTGAAAATTCTGTGGCGCATGCAGATATGCGCCACAGAATCACAATTTAATGGCGTGAATTCTGTGGCGCACCCACCATGCGCCACAGAATTCTAAAAAGGTGCGCCACAGATAGCCTATTTCCTAGTAGTGGGAGATATTGGTCAAGTGAAGATGTGCCTTATAGAGGCTCTCTCATATTGGTCTATGGGGGAGCGATATGTGAGTCTTCACCTAGCAAGCACAATCAAGAAAGGTGGTCCAACTTGACGGAGTCAAGATAGTCTTCATCTAGCTCAAGTGGAATGCGCAAGGCAAATGTATGATCTTGATAGGGTTTCTATTTTACCAGTCTCTTGGTGTTAATTCGGAGACCGGGTTATAGGATAGATACCGTACTATCAAGAGGGGTTCTCGAATGAGTATCTTGATCGCATCTTTGTGGAAAGTTCAAACCTTTGCTTCTTGGCATATCATCTTTCTTGGTTGTTATTTGGCTTTTATCCATGTGAGAATTCAGAGCTTGTGTTCATCTCCATAACAAGGTCTAGTTCATTAAAAACGGATTTCATATGAATATCTTGTTGTGTTTTTTTATGTTGGAGGTTTTACCGACTTATCTTTCCTAGAGAGGTCAAACTCTCTCCATGTGATTTCCTCCTCACATGATGGACTATGATGTGTATATGCATGATCTTGTATGGCTTGTGATGATCTTCGAAACAAGCCTAAGATCATAGCAAACGAAGTCTTGATGAAAAACTTGTTGGTCTCTTGGTGGTGGATGATTTACCGGTTGTTCTTTAATAGAAAGGTTTTACCTTTCTACATTTGGTTTTGTCATCCATCTTTGGACTATGATGTTTCTCTGTATGATCTTGAAGAGCTCTTCGTTGCGATTCCAACGAGCCCAAGATCATCGAAATCGGAGTCCAGATGAAAAAGATATTACAGTTTTCGTTTTGCTGTTTCTGTCAGTTTTCAGCAAACCGGGTATTATGGTTTTGTTCTGCACTGGAATATTCAGGTAGGCCAGAATTTCCGGGTTAAGTTGGGACCGGAATATCCGGTCCTCCCCAGTTTTTCCAAAAAATCAGCTAAGGACTTCTCGACGCGAGCCTCTGTACTCGGCCAGATTTTTAGGCCAGATATTTGGGTCAGGAACCGGATATTCCGGTATAAGTGTGGCTGCAACGGCTATTTTCGTGGGAGGAGCTATAAATACCCCTCCCTTATTCAAGCTTGAGCTGCTCATTTTTCTCTCTCTCTCCCACCATTGTTGACCTTGGAAAGCTTGCCCATCTCTCAATTCCTCCCATGATTCTTGCATATCTTTGAGGGAAAAGAGAGAGGAGATCTAGATCTATATTTCCACCAATCCATCTCTCCTCTAAGTGAGGTGAACCCTTTAGATCTATATCTTGGAGTTCCATTTGTTGAGTTCTTCTTTGTTCTTCCTCTGTTCTCCCCCCATAAGTATGAGTTGCTTTTGGTGGGATTTGAGAGTGAAGAACTTGAGCACTTCTTGTGTTCTTGCCATTGCATTTTGTTGCATAGGTTTGCTCTCTCCACGAGGATTCGTGGAAGTGAAAGTTCGTGAGTTTGTTACTCTTGGTCGTTGGACCCTAGACGGTGTTCTTGTGACCTTTTGTGGCTTGTTGGGACCTTTTGTGGTCACTTGGGAGCTACCAATCCTTTTGTGGGTTGTGCCTCAAGATTGTTGTAAAGGCTCTGGATTCCGCCTTGAAGGATTCCGATAGTGGAAGGTGAACCGAGCTTTTGGGCAAGGTTCATCGGAGAATAGGGTGATGCCATTTGTGGCGTTTGAGTTTGAAACTCACACGCCTCCAACGAGACGTACTCCCCTAAAAAGGAGGAACTCGAGAATACATCATCGTCTCCGCATGCCTCGGTTATTCCTATACCCGAACTATTTACTTATGCACTTTACATTGTGATAGCCTTCGTGCTTGAAGTCTTATATATTGCTATCACTTTGTTTCTTGTCTTGCTTAGCATAAGTTGTTGGTGCACATAGATGAGCCTAGAATATTTAGGTTGTTGGCTTGTTAATTTAAACAACTAGTTTTATTCCGCAATTATCAAGTCTAAACCGGAAAAGTTTTAAATCGCCTATTCACCCCCCTCTAGGCGACATCCTTGTCCTTTCAGTGTTCTTGCATTACAATATAGTGGAATTCGAATATTATGTTAACACCTCTTTTCCTGATAAAAAAGGCTCTTATTTTCGTGATGCATACATACAACGTAAGTGTATGAGACCTAAAATGTTACTCTTGTTTCATTGATGATACAATCTATTATGGGTTATGCTTATTAGCGGTCACCTGCTAATGCCAAGAAATGTCATCATTGTAACTGAATCATCCACACCTTGCTAGCTGGTTGCATCATAATATATCATTTGCAAATTAATTTCAAACTACACGAAAATCTAACGCACGTGAAAGTAAGCAACTACACTAAAAATGGTCAATAACCCCTATTATTTTTTTTGAACAGGGGGTGGGCACATACGTGCCCAATTTCATTAGCTCAAAAGCACAGTACAGAGATGATTACAATGTCCTGAATGTTCATATTTTGAAAATATTGCAAAACAGGACAACATATGCCGCTATGAGCTGGGTTCCTGCATGAACGAGTAGGGCGCGAGTCCGAAGATCGCAACGCCTGATGAGCACAATTATGAGCTATCATGTTCGCATTCCTGGAGATGTGGTGCACGGAAGCCTGAATAGGTTGAAGAAGATTTTTGATCCGAGCAGCCAGAGGTCTAATCTCCCAAAGAACCGACGGATGATTGGATGTAGGCGCCGAAACCGACGCAGCTACATTGCTGTTGTCGGTGAAGAAATCTGCACTCATGATATGAATTTTTGCCGCCAAATCTGTTGCCAAGAGAAGAGCCAGCGCCTCTGTGGTAGGGACAGAGGATGAATTAGGAGCTACTGCAAAAATGAAAACATCATTACGTCCTTGATGAGATGGCCATGTTGCAAAAACTCCTAGTCCAGCCGAGCTGGATGTGCCATCAGCCGGTCTCTTCCAGGCAGCATCAACATAAAAACGAGGACCTGCAAAGAAAGCAGCATCGTTATCTAGATTTGGTGATTGCTGAGGCTGCTGCACCATATGCACAGAAGTGAGATCATTCCCCATTTCCTGGTCCTGCAAAAGAGCATTGGAGGCAATTGCAATTTGATATGGATAAGATTGTTTTCTTTGAAACAAGTGGTCATTTCTAGATTTCCGTAAGCACCAAAGAAAGGTGAAAACTGAGACAAGAGTAGCATGAGGATGATGGTTTTGGAGCAGATTATTGATTATTTGAGAAACAGAGTTGCAATTTTGAGCAAGTATATTGGTTCTAATGTACCAAGGGTGTTGGAACCAAGCTGCTCTTGCAAAAGAGCAATGAAAAAGGATATGTGCATCGTCCTCTTGAATTCCACACCTGCAACAAAGGGAAGATATATGTTTTGATCTGCTTGCTGCTCTTGTACCTGATGGTAAAGCTCGACGTAGTAGTCTCCATGCAAAGGTTTTCACTCTTGGAATCATTTCCTTGCACTTCCAGATAGAATTGAGTAATTGCAGTGTTAAATCATCTAGTTTTCGTGGTAATGGAGCACCTGCATCCTGCAAAAACTTTAAGCATAGACGGTAGCCTGATTTCGAATTAAACTTACCATTAGGTGTGAATTTCCAGCAGAGAATGTCATCATCCGAGGAGTGTATGATGGGTGTTGATTTAATTGCCTCGGCAGTAGGCTCATTGAAAAGCTGATTAATCAAGTTTTCATTCCACTTATTTTGGTTCGGAATCATAAGTTGATTTACTGTGGTTGGGTAAATAAAAGGAGAAGGTTGAATTATGAGATCATCATAAATGTCTCTCCAAGCCGAACACCAAGGAGTACTCCAAATTGATATATTGCCATTTGAAATTTGATAAAAGGCATTGTTTTGTAAAAGAGGAATAACTTTAAGTATAGCAGACCAAAAAGCAGATTTGGGAACATTTGGTTTAGGTCTCCAAATAGATGAATCATAGAAATATTTAGATTGAAGCACGCAATGAATCTGACTATTGGGCTCAGAAGCTATTCTCCAAAGGGCCGAAAGAATAAGACTGTAGTTGACGGCCTGTAAATTGCGAATACCAAGCCCACCTTCTCTTTTTGGCGCGCAAATGTCTTTCCAAGCTTTTAAACAAAGAGGCTTAGAAGCAGAATTAGATGTAACACCAGACCACCAAAAAGTTCTCATAATACCCCTATCATGTGGACATTACACGCAACATCACGGGGACGAGGAGCTCAAGATTCGTCATCCTTACAAGAATATTAGAAAGTGTTTCTCTCTCCCTCTCAACATGAATGATGATTAGATCTGAAGCTTTTCGATACAAGTACATGTTCCATTGTCCATCTGTGTAAGAGCCACATTAAGTTTCAAGCAAATGAATTTTCAAATTTTGAAAGTGTGAGCTCCATTTGAGTTAAAAATGTTTTTCTGTATCCCCCTTAAAACCACTACCCAAAAGGAATTAAAAGAAAGATAGACAAATGAACATGCAGTTTTATACATATGCATGCTCTCATAAAATTAAAAAAAAGGTAGAGAAAAAAGAAAAAAGAGAGGCAGCCTAGTGTTGACTATTAACAGAAAAAGAAAGTAGCCATGTGTTATCGAAAAAAAGAAAAAAAGAGAAGAGAAAAATGAAGAGAAAAGGAAAAGTAGCCATGTGTTTGGGCTCCAATGCCTAACAAAAAACGTGCCCCAGCTCCAACTAGTTTCTCTCGCGGTCAGTCAAACACATACACGAATGTAAAAATAGTTGAGACAACGGGAGATACTAACAGGTAAGTATATATTTTTCCGTGCACGGACTTCATTTACATTTTACAGACTTACAGTGAAACACACAGCTCCTTCCACGGGGCCGAGCCAAACCCAACACTGACGCAATGCGTGCACGGCACACGTATATGATCATACGAGGCACGAACTTACAAACCAAACCAACACTCAAACAAGCACACCTGAACATTTGGAGTATATCGTAGCACGTAGAAACAACTTGCCGGAGCAACTGATCCAACGGCCCACGACTTACCGAGAGCTCAGCTCCCCCACGAAGCTCCTTCGCTTCACTCAAACTCCGGCAGCTGCTGGTGTGTCGCCGGGACAGTGAACAGGAACTCATACACCGCCACGGCGAGGGGACCGCCGGCGAGCGGGCCGACCCAGTAGACCCAGTGGTTCTCCCAGTTGCCGGTGGCCAGCGCCGGACCGAAGGACCTCGCCGGGTTCATGGACGCGCCGGTCAGAGCGCCGCCGGCGATGGTGTTGGCGCCGACTAGGAGGCCGGTGAGCAGCGGGCCGAACCCCGGCGCGGAGCTCTTTGGGTCGAGGATGGCGGCGTAGATGGTGAAGAGCAAGGTGAAGGTGAAAACGACCTCGGCCACAACTCCCTGGATCGGGCCCACGCCCGCCGCCAGCGCGTGCACCGGCGTGACCTGCAGCGCGATGCACAACGGTGATGTCAGTTGATGTGGCAGACCGGGAATGGGCATGTGGCACGTAGGAATATAGGATGTACCTCTCCACCGGTGAGGGCCCTGAGCAGGAGGCAGGCGAGGGAAGAGCCGGTCATCTGGGCGACGACGAAGAAGGCGGATTTGAGCAGGGTGATGTGGCCGCCGACGGCGAGGCTCAGCGTGACGGCCGGGTTCATGTGGGCGCCGGAGATGTGGAAACCGGCCGTCGCGAAGACGGCCACAACAAGCGCATGGCCCAACGCCACCGCGATCAATGCCGCTGACGTGTCGCCTCCTGCCGCGACTGCCTTCCCTGAGAAACGATATGCAAGAAACGGTGGTTCAACGTCCAGACATGCGTACATTGTGCGTTTTTGTCAAGGCATTCTCGCAGTGCAGAGAAGGAAAACAAATGAAAATTCAATCATGCATCGGGTCGGCTGATATGGAAGGAACATAGTGGTAGAGCATCTTCACTGGACATGACAGGTCTGAAGCCTCTATTAGTGAGAAAGATTATTCCTAGTTTTCGGTGGCGTGCGAGTTCCTAGTTTTCTACCCTTCGCTCGCCGTCACTTTCCTCCAATCCATCTCAACCAGTTCCTCCTACGCCGCCTTTGCAATTTTCTTTCATATCTCCTCGAAAATCAGAGGTTATAAGTTTTCCATGGAGTGAAATGTTCTCGCAAGCAAGAACACGTGTCGTTCCGTACTACTCCCTCCGTTCGGATTTAATTGACACACATTTTGTTACACATGGATGTATCTAGACACCAAATAAGTATAGATACATCTATATTTGGACAAAACCAAGTCAATTAATTTAGAACGGAGGGAGTAGCTACGTGTGTACCGTTATGTAAAACAAAGGATACATGTGTACCACCAAGTAATATAAGTAATAAAAGAAACTGAATCGAACAGTTGCTTCAGGGGCTGTGAACGCCGCCATGCAAGGAGCAATCAGGTGGGACCAAGATTAACTTGAAGAAAAAGAGAGTACGTACCGCCGGTGATGGCGGAGCCGACGCCGACGAAGACGAAGAGGAAGGTGAGGACGAGCTCGCCGAGCACGGCGCGGAGGCAGCCGGGGTCCGACGCCTCGCGGCAGTGGCCGAGCGCCAGCTTAGGCATATCGAATCGATCTGAGGAGGATGGAGGTTGGGGAATCGAAGGCACCGATCGATCGATCGATCTGATCACTCACTCGACGGCTAAGACAAGACCGGCTGGATGGGTGTGTTTCTTTTCACTCGAACACGATGGCTATATATAGCCAGGATGTTTTCCTGCGGGGATTTAATTTTCGCAAGTCAAAACCTTATAATGACGCGCCTCGACAAATCCTTATGTAATGGAGCTATGGACTGACTGGATGTACGACGTCAGCTGGAACAAGCATGTGCACTGCGCACAGATCACGCAGGCTACTGTCTTCTGTGTTGCACATTTCAATGGCAAAATGCAGGAGCACGTCCACCTCCATGAATAGTGGCCGGCTCTAATTTGGTCTTTGAACTTCAAAACCAGACAAAGTTTAACTCGTAACGAACAAATTGTGCAGATCTTGTCTCTCAAACCATTGCAAACCGATTTGAGACAAAGCGCTGGTAGTTTCGCACACACGACAACTAACTAAGTGCAAAATAATAAAACAAGAGTGGTTAGAAAACCAAAAAAATCAAGGAAAGACGAAGGACACAGAAGTATTCTAAAAAACGCATTTTGTAAAATAAGAAAATAGAAAGAAATTAAAAAAATCTCAAAACTAAAGAAGGATTTTTTTGGGTACTAACTTAATATCCATAAAATTTACTGAAATGCAGTAGTTTTAAAAATTAGAGATATGCTAAAACATAGAAACAAAAATATCATAAGCATTCTATGAAAATCATGAAATTTGAGAAAACTGACACAAAATTCGTGAGCATTCAAAAAAGAACATGAAAATGTTTTTTGTGGGATAAATTAATACAAAATTGTAGCTGAAGTTAGTCAAAACCTCCATATTCAGCCTCTGTGTTCCTTCCCTTGTAAGCCTTTTGACGTGGGCCTACCTATCGGGTGCTCCACTATGAATATACCTGGTGCACGCAAGGACAAGGGCCCAACCGGTGGCCTACTAGAAGACGATGATCGAGTCCCACGAAGGAAGCCCAAAAGAATAAAGTACGCCCCATGGCAGGCGAAGCCTAAGTCGGTAGAACCTACCATACATGTAAACCTAGACGGTTGCGAACTCCCGAGACCCAGCCTCCTTTATAAAGGCTGGGAAGGCCGTCAGTCTAGCGGACAACTAGAAAGACACACTCATATTCCACTACCGAAACCCTAGCGAGATCGACATCTCGCCGGGATCGCCCTTGTAACACCTCCAATCTATCAATAATAGACAAGCTGGAAGTAGGGTATTATCCTCCGGGAGCCTGAACCAGGGTAAATCGCCTTGCTTGTCAGCCGTGGTAACTACCAGCACTCCAACTTCTCTCCCTCTCAATTAACCTGGGGTACTTGACCCTGTGATTTGTCGTGGCCACCCCACGTCAACTGGTGCCGTCTGTGGGAAAGAAGAGTGCTGGAATCATGGTTGCACCGGCCCCATGCGCAACGATCATCGACTCAACAACAATCACGGCGCCGATCTGCTTCGGCTCCTTCAAGTTCGTCCCCCACCCGCCTGCCCGCCGATCGGTGTACGCCAATCTCTACGGAGGTATGTGCCTTACTTTCGGTAGCATGAAATTCCATGTGAACAAGTGGGGGACGCTTCGACTCTCCGATCGCGCGCCTACATCTTCGTCAACTATGGAGATCGCGCCTACTTCGACTACGTCGCCCACATCTTCGTCGACTACGGAGATCGCCCCTGCTTCGACTACGTCGCCCGCATCTTCATCGACTACGGAGATCGCGCCTCCTTCGACTACGTCGCCCGCATCTTCATCGACTAAGGAGATCGAGCCTACTTCGACTACGTCGCCCGCATCTTCGTCGACTACGGAGATCTCGCCTGCTTCGACTACGTCGCCTACATCTTTGTCGACTACGGAGATCGCGCCTACTTCGACTACGTCGCCCGCATCTTCGTCGACTAAGGAGATCGAGCCTACTTCGACTACGTCGCCCACATCTTTGTCGACTACGGAGATCGCGCCTGCTTCGACTACGTCACCTGTGTCTTCATTGACTCCGGAAAGTGCAACTGCTCTGACTGCGGGATCCGAGCCTTCATCGACCGTGGAGATCGCATCGGCTTTAGCTACACTCACGTCTTTTTCGACTCCGACGCCCGCGACACCATCGACTGCTGCTTCGTCCGTCGAGTTCTGCATCGACTGCGGCATCTACCACGTCGCCTCCATCTTCAGCTCCGAGGACAGCTCCGCCGGCGAGAGCAGCAGCAGCAACGCGTACTCGACTGCGCAGTCTTATCCTGTCCAAGTCTTCTTGGTGGACGCAAGAAACAACAGGACACCTGACACCGATCCCCGCCGCGAGGAACCGACGTTTCCAATGGAAGTCACCATGCCAGACAAGGTAACAAAACTGATGATCACTCAGGAGATGGGGATCCAGGCAATGAAGCACATCCAAGAGTGCACCTTCCCTCCAGCGGAGGCGACTCGAGACGAGATGATGGCTTACCAGTACCTCGTATGGAAGGAGAACGAGAAGTTGTTGCACGAGAAAGCTGATCTAGACAGACGGAAGGAACTCGCTGACGCGTCGAGTGCTCGCCGAGCGGCTTACTCCTTCTCCTCCTTCGGACCTACCGTCACGCAAGATAACAGGCGATCCATACCGCATATCAACCTGATGACGGATGCCGAGAGGGCTGCGACCACTCGCAACCACGAATCATCGTTTATGACAGAAGACGCAGATGGGATACCTGTCCCCAGAACAACCTCGGGTGCTCTCATGTCATTGTCCACGTACCTGCGGGCAACTTAACCTCCAGAAGGCGACCCTCATGCAGCTCTACACCGACAACAAATCCAGGCGCTTCGCCTAGTAGAGGCGGCACTGATCACAGGAGCCACACCCGCAGCAACAGCTCTAGTACGAGGAGATTGTGACACACGTGACCGCGAAAGAGCAGCACGCGGAGATCGACCTGTTGAGGGGAAAGACTTGCGCAACGTCATCACACAACGAACAGTCGACCGCAGTCGCTCCTTTCGACCCGTCAATGCCCTGACCGAGGAGCTTCACTCGGACGGCGACAACGAACCTTGCGGTCTTGCCTGCTTCCACTACCGCATCCGTGCCACAAGAATACCGCGAGGCTTCAAGCTCACGTCGGAGTCAGTCAAGTTCGACGACACGCAGGATCCCAAACTCTGGCTCGACGATTACATCATCGCAGTCAACAGTCAAGGACGCACCACAACAACAGCCATGCAGTACGTCCAGTTGATGCTCGTAGGATCAGCACGTACCTGGCTCCAGAACCTGCCCCGGAACTCTTTCACTTCTTGGGACCAGTTCGAAGATGCTTTCGTCAAGAACTTCCTCGCACATACTCAAGGCCTGCGACGTTCGTGGAACTGCAAGCCTGCAAGCAGCGCAAAAACGAGTCACTACGATCCTACATCCAGCGCTGGACACTCATGCGCAATTCCGTCGGAGTCATCTCCGAGGACAGAGCCATGGACGCATTCATTCGTGTGTCACTCGACACAACCTTCGGGAGGCCTTCAGTCGCCTCCGGCCACAATCCATAGTCGAGCTCATGAAGATCGCCAACGAGTAGGTCGATGGTGGGGACTCTGTGCGCAACGAGTTCCCGGACGCAGAAGGAGAACCAAGCAACTGGAACCGCAGAAACAACCGCAGCAGCGATCGCCGCCACAAGCGCAAGGCTCGTTTCGACGAAGGAGAGCCAGCCGACACCCGAGAAGACCGGAGCCGTGATAACAATCGCCCGAACAGTCGAAGTCGAGAGGAGTACAGGAACGATGGAAACCAGAGACGCGACTGGCGGCGCAGATCTCGCGGCACCTCGCGACCGGAGCTTACACCCGAGCAGGAGCTCGAGGAACCATGCAAGTTCCATCTATTCAGAAGCGAAGAAACCGGCAAGTTGGTCTCTACTCACCTGTTGAAGGACTGTAGAAAATGCAGCGCATTAACAGAGCATTCGCTAAAATCTTGGCTCCAGCCGCAGCGCAGCAACCAGCACCACAGTTGGCCCTCCCAGGACCACCCGCAGCAAACCCTGCACACATCGCAGGAGCAATCCAGTACCAGCCGAGACTTGATGCGCCTCCCGCGCCAGGAGAACAATACCCTCAGGCTCAAGGGCAAATGAACATGATACAGAAGGGCGGCCATCAAACAGGTGCCAAAAATTGATCACCCGCCAAGTCTACCAGGTCATGGCAATGCCACCAGCCGTACCCGAGTACCTCAAGGGCTCGGAAACCAGCATCACCTTCTCTCGGGAAGACCACCCTCCACAGGTACCACGCCCAGGTCACGCCGCACTGGTACTCGAAGCACAGATTGGGCAATTCCACATGACCAAGGTCTTCATGGACGGCGGCAGCGGCATCAACATCATCTTCTCCGACACTCTCCGGAAGATGGGCAGGTCTCTGGAAAGCCTAGCAAGGTCGGACATAACCTTTCAACGGCATCATACCAGGGAAAGCAGTCTACCCTGAAGGCGTAATCGCACTCGAAGTAATCTTCGGCACACCCGACCACTTCCGAAAGGAGATGATCGACTTCGAGGTGGCAGACTGGAAATCACAGTATCACGCTATACTTGGCGCCCGATGTTCGCTCGCTTCATGGCGGTTCCACACTACGCCTATCTCATGCTCAAGATGCTAGGACTGAAGGGAGTCATCACTGTGCGGGCGACTTCAAACGTTTAGACAATTGCGACCGCGAATTCAGCAGGATCTCCGAGTCCTTCGGCATGCAGCAACAACTCGAGGAGCTTTCACTCGGCAACGACAGGACCCTCTTCCCTGCAAGCAAGAAGCCGGCACCCGACGCCTCGTTCAGCACAACCGACGACACATGGGAACACCAAGTCCATCCAACTGATGCTTCCAAGACAGTGCTCGTGTCTTCGAGTCTGCCTCCCGCATAGGAAGGCGCGCTCGTCGAGTTCCTCCGTGAGAACTGGGAAATCTTCGCCTGGTGTCCAGCTGACATGCCAGGTGTACCCAGGGAATTCACCGAGCATGCCCTTCAAATTTATCCAGATGCAAAACCTGTCAAGCAAACCATGCGCCGCTTCTCCGAGCCAAAGCGCATCGCCATAGGGCAAGAAGTCGATAGATTACTTCACGCCCAGTTCATCCGCAAAATCAAGAAGTCCGATTGGGTTGTGATGACTCCCAAGTGCAGGAGATCAATTGTAGTACCTTTCAATTAGAAAAGGTTGTCGAACCCACGAGGAGCTGAAGGTATTGGTTAGCAAGATTGATAAATAAAACAATAAAAGATGCAAGTGTTTTTGGTATTTTTGGTTGTATAGTTGCAATGCAGAAAATAAACAGTAGCAAGTCAAAGCTCTCAAAGAGAGAAAGCCCAATCCTCTTATGTGCAAGAGGACAAGCTCAAGTGATGTGTAACTTATATGTGGAAAACGTTCCCGAGGGCGGCATGGATATTGCTAGGCATAGAGATTTATTAAACAACACGTTGAATATCTTGTCAAGTTTTAATCTTCTTTGGACGGAGCCATTATTAGGTATAGCTAAATAAATAAACTACAACCCCTTATGATGGATCATGTGGCCAAGTAAATGACTGCACAAGAATTATTAAGACATAAAGTCCCACCATAGCATTACACTCTAAGGTCCCCGATACTAATACCCTCATAATATAACTTCATGATTCGGTCCCAGGTTTACATGTCCTCCCAAGTCTCCCTCAATTCATTATACTACGGTGTTCTCCTATGAGCCCATATAGGTGAAGTGTTGTGCAGTCGACGTTCGCACAACACCATCATAGAATCACATAAAAGATAAACTCTTGACAAAATACCAACACATGTTATATATAAATCATTGCCAATTCATCCTATGCCCTCAGGAACATATGGGAACTACTCACAACGTGCAAACATGATAATATTCAGTGGCATAAGTGGTACAACACAATCTGAAAATATAACTTCACCACCAAATAATGACAAGTACTCAATCACAAACATGAATAGTAGCACAAGACAAGTATCTAGGGTATAGCAACTCTCAAACTACGAGGGGAACGGAGTGGATCACGGAGATGATGATGGAGATGGTGCTGGTCTTGGTGATGGTGATGATGTAGAGGCCTCCTCCCACGCCAAGGAGGAGAGGTGATGACGATGACGATGATTTCCCCCTTCTCCGGAGCTCCGGAGCAGCAGGATCTGATCCCCCTCGGAGGGAATCAGGAGTTTCGCCGCCGCCGCGGCCTCGGATGGTTTCGGGAAAATTAGGGCGTAACTTTTCGGGGAGGACGAAGGCGTCGATAAAAAGCCCCAGGCGAGGAGGTGCCCGAGGCCCACTTAGTGGGTCCCACGCGGCCAGGTACTTGGGCCGCGTGGGCCCACCCTTTTGGGCCTCGTGGCTCTCCTCTCTTCGGTCTTCTTCCCACTGCCTTTCTCCCGAAAAACCAGCTGTGTAATTTTCCTTTTATTATTTGGGTCCCTGTAGCTCCTGAAACATTAAAAACAAGAAAAAGGAGGTTTTCTGCCTCCCAGAAATTAAATACCAAAAATAGGGACTTTGTATGAAAGTCCCATAAATCATCTAAAACATGTAAAAATAATGATATAACAATGCAAATAACATTCTAATATGATACTAAAAGTTGTATAAATGATGATAAAATGCACGTATCAACTCCCCCAAGCTTAAACCTTTACTCGTCCTCGAGTAAGTAAGGACATAGATCATTACATGCATCAATGGACTTATGGTTGATAAATAAATACGAGCATTGTATCATCATCATATTCAGTTGCAATGTAAGATTAATGAACTAAAACTCATACACATGAGGGCAACATAAGTAGAAGCTCTAGCAATCACCCCTTACTTTTGAAAGCAAATAACCATTGTATGTTGGACAATTGAATCATACTATTTTTCACATGCTTTTGCTCTTTATGGAAAGCATCATAATATTTTATACTTTGCTGAAATTTAAAGACAAGATAAACTCTTATTAGATAACAAGTTCAAAGAAGACAAATGAAAAGATAGATATAAATTGTTTACACCTTGCTTCACTAGTAACTAGTGCAAACTTTAGTCATGGATATTTCAATCAAGTTCCTATGCTCTATACAACCTTTATCTTACACTTTCCATGGCTAACTGAATTTTCAGGTGCCTTCCTTTTCATTCACTTTCCAAGAGCATAAGTATTGAAATATCCATGATTCATTAATTTGCTCAAAAGATACTAGATTCTAACAAGAGTGTTTCATATCCTTTTCATTAACCCTTCCTAACTTTTTATCCTACAAGACTATATCTCAACCTTAAACTATTAATTTTCAAGTCATATTGACTCATTCTCTTTACATTTTATAATGGGTGATTCTACAATTGTCCAACATACTCAAGTTAATTAAGTTCAAGGCAAGATGTGACTGAAACTTCTAAATATGCCACGCTCATTTGCATGAGTGTTACCCATAAATCTCCAAACAAGGAATCATGGATGACACCATACTTTCATATTCATTGATAAACCACAAGATAGAGATACATGATAATGCTCCATGAGCTCACACACGCCTAAGAGATATTGATAACTAAACGATAAAAGCAAAACACACCATGACTAGATAGATATGATAAACTAGTAGAGATAAAGACTAGGTGGAACTCCCCCAAGCTTGACGTTTTGCTAGAACCACTTCTGCTCTTTCTTCTTGTCTTCATAATAATTATCTTCAAGTTTTCCAACAATGCTCATCATAAGGTTGTAGGCTTTTTCAAACTCCTTGCAGCTTCTCCCAGTTTTTCCATGAGATTCTTCTCCACCGTCTCCTTGCAAGGCTTCCACTCCGGGCTTGGTACTTTAACATTAGGGATCTTACGATCCCATTCACCAGGATAGTTCTCTTGGGTGGCACGCTTGAATTCCCTGTCAATAAGAGTAGAAACCACGTTTTTGCTAGCAAGTGCGTGCCTAGGAGCCTTCCCTCCTGTGCTCATGCGCGCCGTCTGCCTCTTGTTTCCAAGAGACACGTTCACCCTCACACCAGCAACGGAGATAGGAGAAGGTGGTGCTGTTGCAATAGGTGCGATGTCGACGAAGGGCTTGTATTCTTTCTCTTCCGCTTCCTCCTTCTCCATCTCCTCCTCGTCGGGCTTGTAGTCTTCATCATCCGAGTAGTCCTTCCTCTTCCTATTCCTTCTCCATATGGACGTGGGGCTGTTGCCCTCGAGTTCATCATCATCATCGTCCATGGAGGAGCATTGGAAGGAGTCTCCCGAAGACATAGCTAAAAACCTGACAGGCAGAAACAGCAAAAGCAAAGATCGCTCGAGAACGCTCGGTGCGAGATTAGATCAACGAAAAGGGGTATATATTGACGGTTTTTAGGTCAAGACGAAGCGTCGGAGTCGAAAACGAGACGAACGGGACTCCGAGGGGCAAAAGGAGTGGGCCCACGCGGCCAAGATTCTGGCCGCGTGGGACCCCTTGTTTCCTTCCTCGGGTCTCCGCTTCGTCCAGTTTTCTTGTCCCACACGTTAATTTCCATAAAAAATGACTTCCGTAAAATTTTACGCAATTCCGAGAAACTTTCCAACACAAAAGTTACCTATTATTGATTTTGGGTTTCTGAAACTGCAAAATTCTTCGCAATTACCTCCTCCGGTGTCTTTAAATTCAACTCCTCCACCTTTCCGATGAAGCTCTTCCTGCAATATAATGTTTAAGGCGTTGTCCATTGACTACATGAGGTTTACCTTTCATATCACCGTGAAGACGGATAGCTCCTGAACGGTACACCTCCTGTATCACTAATGGTCCCTGCCACTTTGAAGCTAACTTTCCTGCAGAAAACTTGAAACGAGAATTGTACAATAAAACTTGATCACCTACTTTGAATTCTTTTCTCTTAATTTTCTTGTCATGCCAAATTTTAACTTTCTCTTTAAACATTCTAGCACTTTCATAAGCTTCGTTTCTCCATTCATCAAGTAGGTTTAAATCAAGAATTCTCTTCTCTCCAGCAGTCTTAAAATCAAAGTTCAATTGTTTAATAGCCCATCTAGCATTATGTTCTAATTCAACAGGTAAATGACAAGCTTTTCCATAAACCATTCTATAAGGAGACATTCCCATAGGATTTTTAAAAGCAGTTCTATAAGCCCATAATGCATCATTAATTTTAGTTGGCCAATCAGATCTAGACTTATTCACTGTCTTCTCCAAAATGAGTTTAATTTCCCTATTACTTAATTCAACTTGTCCACTTGTTTGAGGGTGATAGGGAGATGCAATTCTATGGTTAACATCATATTTTGCCAATGTTTTTCTAAGAATACCATGCAAGAAATGAGAACCACCATCAGTAATTAAAAACCTAGGAACACCAAACCTGGGGAAAATGATGTCCTTGAGCATCGTCATTGCTGTGGCATGATCTGCACTCTTGGTTGGAATTGCTTCCACCCACTTTGTAACATAATCCACTGCAACCAAAATATGAGTATGCTTTGTCTTTGACTCTGGGAAAGGCCCCATAAAGTCAAAGCCCCAAACATCAAATGGCTCAAGTGGCAAAGAATAATTCATAGGCATTTCATTTCTCCTACCAATATTTCCTACTCTTTGACATTTATCACAAGATTTAACATATTCAGCACAATCCTTAAATAAAGTAGGCCAATAGAAACCAGATTGTAATACCTTTGCACCTGTACGATCTCCTGCATGATGCCCTCCATAAGGACTGTCATGACAATCTCTTATAATAGCCTGTTGTTCATGCTCAGGTACACAACGTCTAATAATACCATCCACACTTTTCTTATAAAGGAAAGGATCATCCCAAAAATAATGTCTAAGATCATAAAAGAATTTCTTTCTTTGTTGAAAAGTGAAGTGTGGAGGTAGAACCTTACCAACAATAAAATTTGCATAGTTGGCAAACCATGGTGATGCAACTTTAGCACTAGAAACATTAACAATTGCAAGTTGTTCATTAACAAAGCTATCATTAATAGGAATAGGATCATCAGGTATATTTTCCATTCTAGAAAGATGATCAGCTACTTGATTATCTTCCCCTTTCCTATCAACAATGTGTAAATCAAATTCTTGCAATAGAAGTACCCATCTTATTAATCTAGGCTTAGCATCTTTCTTATGCATTAAGTATTTAATGGCAGAATGATCAGTATGCAATGTGACTTTCGAATCAGTAATATAAGGTCTAAACTTGTCACAAGCAAATAGCACTGCTAAAAATTCTTTTTCAGTTGTGGCATAATTCCTTTGAGCAGCATCAAGTGTTCTACTAGCATAATAAATGACATTCAGTTTCTTATCAACACGTTGGCCCAAAACAGCCCCAACTGCATAATCACTAGCATCACACATAATTTCAAAAGGCAATTTCCAATCAGGAGGTTGAATAATAGGAGCACTTATTAAAGCATTCTTCAAAATATTAAAGGACTCAATGCAATCATCATTAAAAGAGAAAGGAACATCCTTTTGCAAAAGATTGGTTAGGGTTTTGATATTTTGGAGAAATCTTTAATAAACCTACGATAAAAACCTGCATGCCCAAGAAAACTTCTTATACCTTTGATGTCCCTTGGGTATGGCAGCTTTTCAATAGCTTCTATCTTTGCTGGGTCAACTTCTATTCCTTTTCCAGAAATCTTATGCCCAAGAACAATACCTTCAGTAACCATGAAGTGACACTTCTCCCAGTTTAAAACTAAGTGTTGGTCTTCACAACGCTGCAAAACTTTGTTAAGGTTGAACAAGCAATTATCGAAGGAAGTACCATACACAGAAAAATCATCCATAAAGACTTCCATTATCTTTTCAATATAATCAGCAAATATAGCATTCATGCATCTTTGAAAAGTAGCAGGAGCATTACATAACCGAATGGCATTCTCCTATAAGCAAATGTACCATATGGGCAAGTAAAAGTGGTCTTTTCTTGATCATCCTTATGGACTGGAATTTGTGAGAAACCTGAATAACCATCTAAATAACAAAAGTGAGAGTGTTTAGATAACCTTTCTAACATTTGATCAATAAATGGCAATGGGTAATGATCTTTACGAGTTGCTTTATTTAACTTCCTGAAATCAATACACATCCTATAACCAACAACAGTACGTTGAGCCACAAGTTCATCCTCATCATTTGGAACAACAGTCATTCCACCCTTTTTAGGAACACAATGAACTGGACTAACCCACTTACTATCAGCTATGGGATAAATGATACCAGCTTCAATAAGTCTTATTACCTCTTTCCTTACCACTTCCTTCATTTTTGGATGGAGACGGCGTTGATAATCAACAACAGGTTTTGCATCCTCTTCCAAATTAATTTTATGCATACATAGAGCTGGGCTTATACCTTTAAGATCATCAAGAGAGTATCCAATGGCTGGTCGGTGAGCTTTAAGCACATCAAGTAATTTCTCTTCTTCTTCAGCTGAAAGGTTAGCACTAATAATGACAGGATATATGCTCTTCTCATCCAAATATGCATATTTCAGATTTGTAGGCAAAGGTTTAATTCAAAGCTAGGATCCCCTTTAGGTGGTGGTAGCACTCCTAAATTATCAGGTGGGATATGCAATTGTAATTGTGGTGGTTGTTGCCATAATATTTGTTCTAAAGCATCCTTTTCCTCATCATTAAATGGTTCATCTTGATTAAGCATATAACGTTCTACAACATCTGTTGAAGCTACAGCTATATGTGCAAGAGTTTCAATTATATCTTCAGAAATTGGCTCTTTCACAACATGTTTATCAGCAAATTTGGAAAAGTTGAACTCAAGTTTTTCACCAGCACATTTAATAAACACTTTCTCTTTAGGCAAATTAATTTCAGCACCAACAGTGTTTAAGAAAGGTCTACCAAAAATGATAGGACAAAAAGAATCTTGAGGACAACCAAGCACAATAAAATCAGCAGGATATTTTATTTTGCCAACCAATACTTCAACATCTCTAACAATTCCAAATGGACTAATATAATCTTTATTAGCAAGTTGAATTGTCATACCTGTCTCTTCCATAATGATAGGATCAATATCAGGCTTGATTTCAAGATAAAGAGAATATGGAATGACACTAATACTTGCTCCAATATCACATAGACCATGATAACTTGAAGTCCCAATAGAGCATGATATAACAGGTTTACCAACTTTGGCCGAATTACCTTTGATGACCTTAGTAGCATCTTCACATAAATAAACATCAACAGGGTCTTCTTCATTTAATTGTTTGATAATTGAAATTTGACTGTTGACTTCCACCTGTTCATAAGGCTGAGAACGTCTTCTGTTACTCTTGTTAGTAACAGCAATAAGTAAATTCTCCTTAACTTGGTTTGGATATGGAGGTGGTTCAACATACTCTCAATTGTCACAGATGACACTGGTTCTGCCTGTTTAATAACTTTAGGAACAACAATAGATTGTTTAACAGGTTCAACATAAACTTCAAAACCACTTTGAGGAACACAGATATGCTCAGCAAAACCTTTAGCTATCTCAATTATAACATAAGGATCAAGATTAAAAGTATCACTCAGATTTTTAAACAACATAGAAGTAGAGAAGTTCTCTACACATGAATATCCATAATCAAAATAGGGCTCATTACCTTTATCAAGATCCCAATGACTAGTATTTTCAGAAATAGTCTCCAATAAATTCCATGCTTCTTCTTCAGTATTATTAGTAAAACTTCCACCAGATGAATTATCCAGAATTTCCTTGTGCTTCGACGGTAGCCTCACATAAAAGTTTATCAATATAAGTTTCCTTGTAAGATCATGACAAGGATTCTTGCGAAGGAGTTCCTTTAACCTCCCCCAAGCTTGAGTAATACTCTCTCCCAGATGTGGCCAGAAATTAAATATATAGCAGCGGTTCTCATAAGCTTCTTTAGGAGTAAAATATTTAAGAAAGAAAACCTTCCTCAAGATATTCCATTCAATAGCAACCTCTTCATCAAGAGACCTGTACCAATCACGAGCATTACCAGATAAAGACAAATATAATAACTTCCTTTTTACCTGATCTTCAGAAATACCAGGAAGTCTAAATAAACCACATATGTCTTCAATTAACTCCATGTGTTCACGTGCAGACTTAGTTCCATCACCTGTAAATGGATTTTTCATAACTCTTTTAACATGACCAACGGGAATTTTAAATCCCACTTTAGGTATCTCAGACACAGTAGTTTCAACCACTTTAGGAGTAGTGGCATAAGCACTGTCATATAGAGCAAGGTGCAGCGAGGAACGATTCATAAATGCCATAGTAACAATGAGATAAAACAGCTTTCAAGTTTCCTTACCAAACTTCTTACCAATAGCGCTACGCTCCCCGGCAACGGCGCCAGAAAAGTATCTTGATGACTCCCAAGTGCAGGAGATCAATTGTAGTACCTTTCAATTAGAAAAGGTTGTCGAACCCACGAGGAGCTGAAGGTATTGGTTAGCAAGATTGATAAATAAAACAATAAAAGATGCAAGTGTTTTTGGTATTTTTGGTTGTATAGTTGCAATGCAGAAAATAAATAGTAGCAAGTCAAAGCTCTCAAAGAGAGAAAGCCCAATCCTCTTATGTGCAAGAGGACAAGCTCAAGTGATGTGTAACTTATATGTGGAAAACGTTCCCGAGGGCGGCATGGATATTGCTAGGCATAGAGATTTATTAAACAACACGTTGAATATCTTGTCAAGTTTTAATCTTCTTTGGACGGAGCCATTATTAGGTATAGCTAAATAAATAAACTACAACCCCTTATGATGGATCATGTGGCCAAGTAAATGACTGCACAAGAATTATTAAGACATAAAGTCCCACCATAGCATTACACTCTAAGGTCCCCGATACTAATACCCTCATAATATAACTTCATGATTCGGTCCCAGGTTTACATGTCCTCCCAAGTCTCCCTCAATTCATTATACTACGGTGTTCTCCTATGAGCCCATATAGGTGAAGTGTTGTGCAGTCGACGTTCGCACAACACCATCATAGAATCACATAAAAGATAAACTCTTGACAAAATACCAACACATGTTATATATAAATCATTGCCAATTCATCCTATGCCCTCAGGAACATATGGGAACTACTCACAACGTGCAAACATGATAATATTCAGTGGCATAAGTGGTACAACACAATCTGAAAATATAACTTCACCACCAAATAATGACAAGTACTCAATCACAAACATGAATAGTAGCACAAGACAAGTATCTAGGGTATAGCAACTCTCAAACTACGAGGGGAACGGAGTGGATCACGGAGATGATGATGGAGATGGTGCTGGTCTTGGTGATGGTGATGATGTAGAGGCCTCCTCCCACGCCAAGGAGGAGAGGTGATGACGATGACGATGATTTCCCCCTTCTCCGGAGCTCCGGAGCAGCAGGATCTGATCCCCCTCGGAGGGAATCAGGAGTTTCGCCGCCGCCGCGGCCTCGGATGGTTTCGGAAAATTAGGGCGTAACTTTTCGGGGAGGACGAAGGCGTCGATAAAAAGCCCCAGGCGAGGAGGTGCCGAGGCCCCACTTAGTGGGTCCCACGCGGCCAGGTACTTGGGCCGCGTGGGCCACCTTTGGGCCTCGTGGCTCTCCTCTCTTCGGTCTTCTTCCCTCTGCCTTTCTCCCGATGAAAAACCAGCTGTGTAATTTTCCTTTTATTATTTGGGTCCCTGTAGCTCCTGAAACATTAAAAACAAGAAAAAGGAGGTTTTCTGCCTCCCAGAAATTAAATACCAAAAATAGGGACTTTGTAAGAAAGTCCCATAAATCATCTAAAACATGTAAAAAATAATGATATAACAATGCAAATAGGGTTTCTGTGGTCTTCTCAGAGTTCACCGTTTATCTCACAGAGTTTTCTCCTTTACGGTTTCATCACCAAAAGTTGGTTTTCTCATTCTGAAGCAGAAATGGTTTGAGTGCTTCCATTTCAAATGCTACTTTCATCTTTGGGGTTATGGAGGTCCCAATTGGCGTTTGGAATTCAGAAACTGGCAGTTGGAATATGTTAAGGAGTGGACTAATGTTTCGCATAAGAAGAAGAAGGTATCGGCTCTTAAAATTAGGGCTCCTGGCAAGTATAATGCAGGGGCTTATGTTAAGGAGGTGGCTTCGGCCATTGTCAACCCAACTCCCCCTCCAAAGCTGGTTATTGAGGCCCCGGTTCATGCTCCTTTACCTGCACCTGTTTCTGCCCCTGTCATTCAGTTTGGTTCTATTGATCTTTCTGCGCTGATTACTCCTAGTTCATCGGCGGATAGAGCGGAACCTTCTGTTTCAAATAATGCTGGGCCAAAAGTGTCTGGGCCGTCGAAGCCACCCAATGTGCAGCTGTCTAATCTGTTGTTGGGCCAGATGGAGACGAAGAGTTTGCCAAGATGATTGATTCAATGGCAGCCCATGTTTATTCCTGCTCTCGTTGTTTAAGCTTTAAGCATGAGACTACTAATTGCACTAGCAAAATTAGGTGCTGGTCTTGCACACGTTTGGGCCATATTCGGAAGGAGTGCCCAGGGCTAAAATCGACCGCTTCTTGGATTCCTAAGCTGTCTATTCAGCCGGCCATATTACCCGTGGTGCTCGAGGAGGGTTCACCTAACGTTGATCTCCCTGCTCAGGCTGTTGTTCCTGCTGTTGATCTGGATGTACCCGATGCTGTGATGGCTCATGAGGAGGCATTAGGAGATAATGACATCGATGATGAACACATTGGTGAAGAGATTCATTTGGAGGAGCCGGTTATGCAACCTCAAGATGCAGTGGATGATAACCCTTTGGCCATTGTTCCTTTTGTGGAACCGGCAGTGGAGATACATGAGCAGCATTTTGATGTTCAGAACTTACAGGTCTTACTGCCTAATCCATTTTTTGCTTGGACAGAATACTTTAACAGGTAGAAAGCTCGTATGCTTTTTGAAAACCTTTTCCAAAACACTGTTCTGGTGGATTTTGTTGGACCCCCTTTGCCCCTGGTTCAGATTGAGCAGTCAGTTGTTGAGGTGGAAGCCACACCCCCACCCAAGAAGAGAACCAGGGTTCAGAAAGCTCCTTTGCTGGTTGTTCCTGAGAGAAGGAGAACGACTAGGAGTGCAGTAAGGAATGAAGGTTTTAAGCTGGTGCCAATGCAGGACAAACCTGAGCTAAGGAAGAAGCCAACAGCTGCCAAGCCTGCGTGTGCTCGTCCTCTTATTCCTAGCACACCAATTAACATCCTGCAGAAGGCCGGAAAACTGTTAGAGATTGATGACAAGGATTTGACAGAGGAGAAGCTTACAGCCCATCCTTCAGAGTCTGACCCAGTTGTTTCCAATGATGAATAAGGCCCATACATCTGATTGCATGCTTGATTGGTTGGTTTTTGATTGGAATGTGAGAGGCCTTAATGATAAGGACAAGAGGATAATTGTCTACAATAAAATTGATGAAAGTAATGCTGCAATTATATGTCTTCAGGAAACAAAATGTGACTCTTTTGATCATTCCTTTATTCGGAGTTTCTGTCCTAAAATATATAATCAATTTGCTTATTCTCCCTCTATTGGGGCTTCTGGTGGCCTTATTATATTGTGGAACAGTTCTATTTTTAAAGGAGATTTATTGGAAGTTCATCGTTCTGCCATTAAAATGAGCTTCACTTCTGTTCACAATTGAGAAACCTGGAATTTGGTGAATGTCTATGGGCCTTGCACTGGTATTGAACGAGATAATTTTGTAACTTGGCTTTATAATTTAAATATCCCAAGTGCTGAGAACTGGTTGAATTTGGGGGATTTTAATTTATTCGTTCAGTGGAAAACAGAAATAAACCTGGTGCAAACATGAATGACATTTTTCTCTTTAATGATATCATTAGTCACCTTGGTTTGCAAGAGCTGCCAGTTAAAGGAAGAGCCTACACCTGGTCTAATATGCAGGATAACCCTCTACTGGAGCAATTGGACTGGTTTTTTACCTCTCCAGCGTGAACTCTGAAATATCCCAATTCCACTGTCACTCCCCTGCCAAAACCCACCTCGGATCATGTGCCCTTGATTGTAAGGATCTCAACAAAAATACCTAACGCAAAAAATTTCAGATTTGAGAACCATTGGGTTCAGCAGCCTGGTTTCAAGGAATTGGTAGAAAGGGTCTGGAACCAGCCGGTCAGGGCCAATTCTATAGTGGGAACTATTTCTAAAAAGCTCAAGAACCTGAGATATGAATTAAAGAAATGGGGCAAGAATTTATCACAGCTAAAAGGGTTGATTGAGAAGTGCATAATGGTCATTTTATTTTTTGATCAGTTGGAAGATGATAGATGCTTGAGTATTCCAGAATTTAATTTCAGGAATATTGTTAAGTGCCACCTGAAAAAGTTGTTGAGAATACAGTCTGATTACTGGAAGCAAAGATGTACTGCCAGATGGGTCCAGCTCAGTGGGGAAAACACCAAATATTTTCATGCCAGAGCAAATGAAAGATTCAGGCAAAACACAGTCACATCGATAGTTAATGAGGAGGGTGACACTATGGTTGCACATGATGAAAAGGCTACTGCTTTGTGGCAGTGTTTTAAAAATAGAATGGGAATTTCTCTTGGCTTTCAGAGCACTCTGGATGTCCATAGGATCATTCAGCCGGTGTCTGACCTCGCCTCTCTTGGAAATTGCTTTACAAAGGAGGAAATTGAGGATGTTGTGAAGTATCTAAAGCCTGATAAAGCTCCTGGGCCCGATGGGTTTACTGGACTTTTTATTAAGCAATGTTGGGGCATCATTAAGGAGGATTTTCTCAAGCTGTGTGCAGATTTCTCAGTTGGGGAGTTTCTCTGGAGAATATAAATGGATCCTTCATTACTCTTGTCCCCAAAAAGAATTCCCCTGAAACAGTTAATGATTTTAGGCCCATTTCCCTCACCAACACTTGCCTCAAATTTCTCACCAAGATAATTGCAAACAGATTTCAGAAGGAGATCACTAGATGCATCCATGCAAATCAATATGGTTTCATCAAAAGTAGGACAATACAAGATTGTTTGTCCTGGTGTTTTATCTGTTCTAGTGTAAGCAGTCCAAGAGGAAAGTGGTTCTTTTTAAAATTGATTTTGAAAAAGCTTTTGACACAATTGAACATGATGCAATTTTAAAGAACCTTGAATGCAAGGGCTTCCCACCAATTGTTATTGCTTGGGTGAAAGAAATTTTATCCTTTGGCTCTTCATATGTTCTTTTGAATGGAATTCCGGGGAAAACTTTTCATTGTAAGAGAGGGGTTCAGCAAGGGGACCCCTTGTCTCCCTTGTTGTATGTGCTTGGAGGAGATTTGCTGCAGAGCATTGTTAACCTAGCCCTGCAAGAGGGAAAGCTGAAGTTGCCAATCCTTTCTGATGGGGACTACCCTATTGTGCAGTATGCAGATGACA
The DNA here is from genome assembly GCA_947311845.1 of Poa pratensis. Taxonomy (NCBI): domain Eukaryota; kingdom Viridiplantae; phylum Streptophyta; class Magnoliopsida; order Poales; family Poaceae; genus Poa; species Poa pratensis. Next base: position 10,799,645 of record CAMZMU010000110.1, read on the forward strand.
CTTTGATAGTGCTTCCTGCTGATCCAGATCAGCTCATTGTCTTCAAGGAACTTTTGGAGCAATATGCAGGGTTCACTGGCTTGAAGGTGAATTATCACAAATCTTCCATGATACCAATTAATCTGGGTGAGGAAAAAGCTGCTGCTTTAGCACAGATAATGTCATGTCAAGTGGCTGCTATGCCTTTTACTTATTTGGGTCTGCCAATGGGCACCACTAGGCCCTCTATCAAGGATTTTGCACCTTTTATTGATAGAATTGAAAGGAGACTCGGCCACAGTCTCTTTTCTTTCATATGGGGACAGTCTGGTGCTAGTTAATTCTGTCCTCTCCTCATTGCCGACATATTTTATGTTGACGCTAGTAATTCCAAAGGGGTTATTGAGGTGATTGATAGAGCAAGGAGAAGATGTCTATGGAGGAAGGACAAGAATAAAGAAAGGGTAAATTCTCTAGCTGCATGGGACATGGTTTGCAAGCCAAAGGAAAAAGGAGGTTTGGGCATTATTAATCTCCATGTTCAGAACAGAGCACTACTGCTCAAGCATTTGGACAAGTTTTATAACCATGCTGATTTACCTTGGGTAAAGCTGATCTGGGATTCTTACTACCATGAATCTGTTCCCCATTCTGTGGTGTTAAGTGGCTCCTTTTGGTGGAGAGCAGTCATTAATCTTGCTGATAGTTGGAGATCCATATCGCATTGTGTGATTGGAAATGGTTTTTCTGCTCTTTTCTGGGAAGACGTTTGGCAACAAGCTCCTCTAGCTACAAAATTCCCTCGGCTCTTTTCTTTTGCTAAAGATACAAAGGCCTCTTGTGAGATCCTGGCTCAGGGCTTAACATGATTGATAGAATACTTATATCAACAAGTTGCAACTTCTTTTCCGGAAGCTCATCTGGGAGGAACTCTGAGGTTAAGCGTGCTTGGCCCGGAGTACTCCAAAGGATGGGTGACCGACCGGGAAGTACTTCCCGGGTGCGCACGAGTGAGGACAAAGTGCACAGAAAAGACTAGTGTTGATCTGTGGGGCCAGTCTGGAGATCCTAGCGAGCTGCCAGGGTGACAGGCCTAGCCCGGGGGTGGGCCAGGGTGTTACATTTGGTATCAGAGCTGACCCTCGCGGTAACTCGGGCGTGTGCGGGTCAGGGGCGCGGACATGTGGGACATGTGCCGGCACTGGACGCACAGACAGGTGCCAAGAGGGGAAGTTCCTGGACTGGGGTTGACCGACGAGGGCGTCGGTCTTCTAAGGGGGGAAGGATGTGAGATCCTGGCTCAGGGCTTAACATGATTGATAGAATACTTATATCAACAAGTTGCAACTTTTTTCCGAAAGCTCATCTGGAAGGAACTCCGAGGTTAAGCGGGCTTGGCCCGGAGTACTCCAAAGGATGGGTGACCGACCGGGAAGTACTTCCTGGGTGCGCACGAGTGAGGACAAAGTGCGCAGAAAAGACTTGTGTTGATCTGTGGGGCCAGTCTGGAGATCCTAGCGAGCTACCAGGGGTGACAGGCCTGGCCCGGGGGTGGGCCGGGGTGTTACACCTATGTCAAGGACATTGTTAGCCTGGATCAATTGTCAGATGCTTTCCATCTACCTCTGTCTGTGGAGGCTTTCCAGGAATATAATAATTTGCGAGACATGCTGGCTAATATCGACCTACAATTTACTGATGACAGATGGGTCTGCAATCTAAATAAAGGAGTTTATACTCCGAGCTCTTTTTATAAGATGCATTTCTCCCAGCTAGCTAATCACGCTCCATCTCAGTGGATTTGGAAATCTAAATGCATGTCCAAGCATAAGTTTTTTGCGTGGCTGTTACTTCATGACAGATTGAACACAAAGGACATGATGTTAAGGAGGAATTGGAAAGTCACAGATAATAATGATTGTGTTCTTTGTAGTGCTCATGTAAGAGAAGATTGGAACCATCTTTTCTTCAGCTGTAATTTCAGTATCAGAATTTGGAACTATTTGCAAATGGAGTGGATTGATGGTTCAATTGGGACCAGTTTGGCTCATGCAAGGAAACACTTCTCGGGACCTTGCTTTACTGAGATACTCATCCTCGCTTGTTGGAACATATGGAAGCAGAGGAATGCTTGGATTTTCAAGGCAATAAGGCCCTCTTTCCGAGGGTGGAAGGCTGGTTTTGTTTGTGATATGACCTTGCTTAAGCATAGGTTAAAACAATCTGTGGTTCCTTCCCTTTTTATTTGGCTAAGTAACCTAGTGTAAGTAGACTCTGTACATGCTATACATTCTGTAAACTCTGTAAATATTTTTTGCTTTCAATAAAAGGTTGTGGGGGTCTCCCCTGCAGTAGTTAGTTTCAAAAAAAAAAAAACATTCTAATGTGATACTAAAAGTTGTATAAATGATGATACAAAATGCACGTATCAGGTTGCCAACCCAGTCCTCGTCGAGAAGAAGAAGACAAAAATTATCCGCATGTGCGTCGACTTCACCTCCCTCAACAAGTGCTGCCCGAAGGATCACTTCCCATTGCCGCGAATCGACCAGATCGTCGACTCCACGGCCGGATGCGCGTGACTGTCCTTCCTGGATGCCTACTCAGGCTACAACCAGATAAGGATGCGAGAGGTGGACGAGGAGAAGACAACCTTCATCACACCCCATGGTGTATACCGCTACAAAACTGTGCCCTTTGGGCTCAACAACGCTGGAGCCACCTACCAGCGCATGATGCAGTCCTGTCTCAAGGACAAAATAGGACGCAACGTCCAAGTTTATGTCGACGACATAGTCATCAAGACAAGACAAGAGGACACACTCCTCGATGATCTGCGCGAGACATTCGCCGCGCTCAACGCGTACAAGATCAAGCTCAACCCAACTAAGTGCGTCTTCGGCGTACCAGCTGGGCAACTACTCGGGTACCTCGTATCTGCCAGAGGCATCGAGGCAAACCCCGAATAGATAGAAGCAATCCTCACGATGCCAGCCCCGACCAAGCTTTGGAGGTCCAGCGCCTAGCCGACCGAGTCGCAGCGCTCAGCCGGTTCACTAGTAAGTTGGGTGAAAAGGCACTCCCTTTCTACCAACTGATGAAGAAATCTGACAAATTCGAGTGGACGCCAGAAGCCCAAGCAGCATTCGTGGACCTCAAGCGGGTCCTGGCGACTCCACTAGTGCTCGTCGCACCTCAGAAAAGGAACCTCTATACCTCTACGTGGCAGCCACCAACAGGGTGGTCAGCACCGTCCTCGTCGTCGAATGCCAAGAAGAAGGCCACGTCCATCGAGTGCAACGGCGCATATACTACCTCAGCGAGGTGTTATCTATATCAAAGCAGCGGTACCCGCACTACTAGAAGCTAGCCTACGGTGTCTTCATTAGTTCACGCAAGGTGGTCCACTACTTCGCCGAGCACCCGATCACAGTGGTGAGTGCCTCGGGCCTCTCAGACATCCTCACCAACCCCGACACGACAGGGCGAGTCGCTAAGTGGGTCATCGAGCTAGGCCCGTGGGACTTGAAGTATGTGCACCCCAACACGATCAAGGCACAAGTACTTCCGGACTTCACAACCGAGTGGATCGAAGCCCAGCTGCGCCCAACTTGCCTGACCTGTCCAACGCCTGGACTATGTACTTTGACGGATCCAAGAAATTCGAGGGTGCAGGCACGGGCACTATCCTGACATCACCAAAAGGCGACAAACTCCGCTACGTGCTACAGATGACCTTCCTCGAGCCCTCCAATAATGAAGCCGAGTACGAAGCTCTACTGCACGGCATGCGGATGGCCAAGAACTGCGGAGCTACTCGCCTCATGATCTACGGGGAATCGAACCTCGTTGTACAACAAACGATGGAGTGCGCAGCCACGGCTGGGAACATGATTGCATATCGAGACCTTTACAACATCATGGAAGGCAGCTTCGACGGCTGCGAGCTGCGGCACATAGGCCGCGAGAGTAACGAAGAAGCAGACATGCTAGCCAACCTCGGCTCGACCAAGGCAAAATTTCCACCTGGAGTCTTCGTCGAGTGCATCAAACAGCTGTCCATCAAGCTGAAGCAACCAATCGCACCCTCTGCAACAGCAACAACCATGGATTAGCCAGCTAAGGATACAGTGGTGCCCGAGGAGGAGGAACCACGCATTGAAGTTTTCCTTATCGAGCCAACATGGATGAAGCCTTTCCTCGCATACATGCTGCGCCAAGAGCTGCCAGAGGACACAACAGAAGCGCGGCGCATCACTCGCCGCTCGAAGGCCTTCACGATCATCAACGGAGAGCTATACAAGCGCAGCATCTCTGAAATCTTGCAGCGCTGCATCGACCCGGAAGACGGTAGAGCAATACTCTATGACATCCATGTAGAAACATGCGGACATCACGCCAGCAGTCGAGCCTTGGTGGCCAAAGCCTTTCGAGCAGGATTTTACTGGCCTACGGCAATGAGGGAAGCTGAAGAGATAGTCAAAAAAATGCTACGGATGCCAGAAGTTCGCCACCAAGCCACACGCACCCGCATCGGAGTTCAAAACAATACCACTCGCCTGGCCCTTTGCCCAGTGGGGACTCGACATGGTGGGACCACTGAAGAAATCATCTCGCAGTGGACACACACATCTCTTGGTGGCAGTCGACAAGTTCACGAAGTGGATCGAAGCTGTACCCATAACAAGTTCGACTGCTACATCTGCCGTCAACTTCATCAGGTCCATCATCTTCAGATTTGGGATACCCCATAGCATCATTGCGGACAACGGCAGAAACTTCACAGCCGACGAGTTTAAGGACTTCTGCACAGAGCAAGGCATCAAGCTCAACTACGCCTCAGTCGCACACCCTCAATCCAACGGACAAGTTGAGAAAGCAAATGGCCTGGTCTGTAGCGGCCTCAAGAAACGTCTACTGGTGTCACTCAAGCACGCCACGGTGCCTGGGTGGAGGAGCTACCCTCTGTCCTTTGGAGTCTCCGGACCACGCCCAACAGATCAACGCAGTACACTCCTTTCTTCATGGTTTATGGTGGCAAAGCAGTACTGTCATACGATTTGCGATTTGACGCACCTCGCGTGGTCGCATACGACGAGTCAAACGCAGAAGAAGCACTCGAAGATGGCGTCGACACACTAGATGAGGTGCGGGACATCGCACTCTCTCGCACGGCCGTTTATCAGCAGAGTCTTCACAACTACCACGTTCATCGACTGCACGAGAGATCCTTCGTCCCTGGCGATTTGGTGCTGCGACTCAAACAGAAGAAGGTGCATAAGCTCGCCTCCCCATGGGAGGGACCCTTCATCGTCACGGAAGCTATCGACGGTGGCGCCTATCGACTGAAGGACACGAAGACAGGGGAACTCTCCCTTAATCTGTGGAACGTTGCGCAACTGCGTCGTTTCTACGCATAGCATACACATCCATGTACTTGTGCCTACACGACTACGAGCAGCAAGTTTCAGACGCACTCTTTTCCTTACCAGGGTACCTAAGGGGACTGGAAGGTTTTTAATGAGTCGGCTTGCTAGCTTAATATACAATGGTTGAGATACAATAGCATTCTCCCTTTACTTTTTACAGTAAAAAAGCAAGAAAAACCTTGGCCGCACTCGAACACTCGAGGGCTGCGCCATACAGGTTCAAACAAACAAGACCTTAGCTGCACTCGAAACACTCGAGGGCTACGCCGCACAGGTTCCAAACAACAAACAAGGCCTTGGCCGCACTCGAACACTCGGGGAATGCGCCGTACAGGTTCAAACAAACAAGACCTTGGCCGCACTCGAAACACTCGGGGGCTGCGCCGCACAGGTTCCAAACAGCGAACAAGGCCTTGGCCGCACTCGAACACTCAGAGGCTGCACCGTACATGTTCAAACAAATAAGACCTTGGCCGCACTCGAAACACTCGGGGCTGCGCCACACAGGTTCAAACAAAACAAGGCCTTGGCCGCACTCGAACACTCGGGGGCTGCGCCGCATAAGTCATCGCACTAAAGCATGGAAAACGTACCCGAACGCCCGGGGGCTACGTTACACATTTCTATACAAATAATTGTCTTTGACAATTATATTACATACATACAAGCTCCTCCGTCTGCTTCTGCACCTGGGAGATGACCTTGCGTGCCCAGCCGAGGGTACTCGCATAATGACTCCGCTCCGACAAGCCTTCGGTGGCCCCTTCAAAGTTAAAGTTCGACCAGTGGAGTCACAAATACGCAAAGACAATATTCGCCCCACCTACAAGCTCAGCACACAACATTTTCAGAATTGCCTTGCCCTCACGGAACCTCGTCAACAGGGCAGGTATACCTTGCGGCTGCTCGTTATGAGGAAACATCCCACGGTGCACTTTGGCCAGAGTACTTCGACATGACTCCAATAGCAGGACAGCACGCCAAGCGCGATCCAGGAAAGTGGCCAGCACTCGTGCCTTTAACCTGTCAGACCAGAAGTATTGAGCGCCGAAGGCTGTCCCATCAACAACCGCGTTCAGTCGCTCGACTATGCAAGTTTCTTCAGCTTTTTCGTCAGGATTCACACCTGCATAACGAAGACAAGCAAAGTTAGCAGCACTACAAGCAACTGGCAGTCGGAGATGTTGTCGAATGTGCTTACATTCCAGCATCTGGTTAATCAGATCCAACTGCCCAATCAGATATTCCTCTCGTTCGGATGTGGGCGCGGGTCTCGCCTTCTCGGCGTCCAGTTCAGCTCGAACATCCTTCAGCTCCCGCTTCAGATTTGCGATCTTACGCTTCATCCATGACATGATGGCCATATCGTTTCTGCTCCGAACAATAGTTTGGTGCCGTGTACTCGGGGAGGGTGCAGCTTCGGATGTACCAGAAGGCTCAGCCTATTCAATGGCAAAGGTTGGTCACCATAAGACCTCCAAAAATACAAGGCAACACACTCGGGGGCTAGGACCCGACAAAGCAATTAAACAGCAGTTGACTGCGAAGAGGAAATCAAATGTACAAATGCTTCAAGTTTCATTACAAGCAAAAGGGAGTTAGCGCTACATCCCTATGACATCGACTCTGACCTAGACCTAACAGCGCGGGCGGCGACTTCGGCACTGCGGCGTTCCACCATGGACACCATGTCCTCGGCCAGTCGCGCCGCTTCGTCTTTCACCGAACTCAACGACATGGTCCTTCCATCAGGCTTTCGCGGGAAGTCCGCGACAACCTTCTTGAAGTCACCCGTAACACCGTGGCCCAGCAATAGCTTGAATGTAAGCTCTGAGCCACGTATCGTTTGGGCGCGCGTGAAGTTCACCATGGTGGAGGACTCGGGGCCAAGCACCGCAGCCAAGCCATCAACACTGGCGGCTGGTGCGCGCAGTGAAAAGACATTCTTGTGCACCGCAGCAGGAGCGCCGGTCGACTTGGTGAAAGCATCCTTGGCGTACGCACACATCGAGTCGAAGATGCTGACGGCACGCTCCAGTGGGACGTCCTCACCCATCGGCTCCGAAGGAGGAGTCGCACCAAATGCACCTGCACATCTCATAAACTAAGTCCCAATTCGGCTGGATTGGGAGACAAGAATTCAAGCGCATGGCAAACAAGGATACAATACCTCCTACAACATGGGCGAGTGTGAGCAGGCGCTCCACCTGCACTCTTTCGCCTTGGCGGGTCGCGTCCTCGCGGTCCTTGGCATCCTTCAACTTCCGCTCGGCGTCATCATGCTGAGCTTTGAGCTTCTGTTCCAACTCACGCACTCGCTTCGCAGAAGCCTCCTGGTCGCCTGCACGAAGAAGACAAAATGTGTTCAGTGCTTGCGATACATGATAGATAACAAGCTAACATCGCAGAGAAGCGCTTACGCTTCGACTGCTCCAGCGCAGCGCGAAGATCATCCCTCTCCTGCTCCAGCTGGACGTAGGCAGTTGCCGACTCCAACATGTTGCGGTAATAAGGCTGCACAGTCTAAAGCAACACATGATTTTGACCCTATGCCCAACTATACTAATTGCACATCGCCTCGGGGGCTACTCCCATCGGAGCGCTGTCGCGTACCCGATGATTTAACAAGACAGAAGATACTTACATGATCTTGGAGCTGCATCGCACTCGAAGAAGACGGAGCAGACGGTGCAGGCACTCCTGGAGCGGAGGGAGCTGCCATCTTCGCAACCTCTGTCGCAGCCGTAGTGGTCGCCACAACAGAAGCCTCCAGAGGGGTTAGCTCTGGCTCCCTACCACTCGGAGTAGCCGCCCGTTCCCGGGCAGGTGACTGAGGCACACTCGTGCCATGACCAGCACTGCGCAAATAAAGGACCAAATCAATACAAGGCTAAATTGAAGATAGAAGTTTACCTTAAAGACATGTGCTCACCTTATTTCCTCTTGGTCACTGCCGAAGTCATCGTCGAACAGCCCGCCAAACTTGGCTGCACCGCCAACAGGAGGCGCCATATTAAGTGGCTCAACCACCACAGGCTCCTTCAGGCTAGGCGATGATGAACCCGAGTCGCCATCATCATGAAGCTCCACCCTTTCGGATGGTGACTCCTCGACGACAGCTTTCGCCTTGTCCCGGCGTTGGCGCTTGAGCGGCTACTCATCCTCTTCTTCCAGCTCCGTTTCCTATGCTACCTCGTCAGGAGAGGTGGTCGCCAAGGGAAGGGAGTCGTCTTCATCAACCGGCTCCACTTCAGCATATTCCACCTCGAAGGTGGGCCCATCTTTGGGCAGTGGCGACAAACACGTGTGAGCCAGGTGACCCTGCAAGTCAAGCATACATCAGTACAAACAAAAAGCGCACACGCGAAGTATTACATCAACAACAAAACAGCGGAGTCACAAGCAAACAGAGTCAGCTACATACCTCAGGCAGTGGGTTGTCGACCCCGTATGGCTTCACGAGGCAGTCGACATTGCAGGGGTCGGCAGTTCTGAGACTGGTCACAGACCGCACAGAGGTTTTGATTGCCCTCTTCGACCACTTCTCCTTCGTCAGGCGAGTCGAGTCCTCCTCGCCTTCATACTCCCACATCGGGTGGTCCCGCAGGCGTAGTAGCTGCACGCGCCTTCTCATCATCGTGGCAATAAGGTGGATGCCACCCACCTCCTTGCCCATCGACTTCAGCAATTCGGCGACGACACCCAGCAGCGGAGCCACTTTGACCTTGTCAGTTTTGGATAGCGAGTGCGCCCAGGCATTCGATTTCCTCAGAGGCTTGTTCGCCTCAAAGGCAGAGACGCCCTCCTGCTCCATGCGGACGTAGAACCACTTCTTCCGCTAGCCTTGGACAGAGTCCGCCTGCTTCAGCTAGAAGTAGTTGGTGTCACCGCGCACCTGCATGCCGAAGCCGCCAATGGGATAGGTGCCGCCGCCGCCCAAATTCCTCTTCACGTTGAAAATGGCCTTCCACAGGCCCCAGTGCGGGTGCACTCCAAGGAAGCACTCGCAGAGGATGAAGTAGCAGGCGATGTGGATGACGCTGTTCGGCATCAGATCATGCAGTTGGATCCCATATGCGTAAAGCAATCCGCGCACGAAATCATGAAGGGGGAATGAGAGACCCCGATGCAAGAAGTCGATGAAGTAGATGCGTTCGCCGGCTCGAGGTTGGGGAATTACCTCCTTCCCCGGCGGCAGCAGTCCGTCATCACGGAGCTCGTCAAGGTGCTGCGCCTTGACGGACGACTTGACCCAGTCGCCGGGAATCTTCTTCAACATGTCGACGCCCGTGGCGTCAACATGGGCGGCGGCGCTCGCCGCCGCACCTCATCTCTTCTTCGTCCCTACTGCACCGGTGGCAGCCGAGCTCGTCGCCGCCGTGCCTTTCTTCGCCCCCACCTTTGTCATGGTACGCTTCTAGCCGAGGACGCGGGGAAGAGTTTGGAGTACGGTGGCAATGGAGAACAAGCGCGAGGAAGAAGATGAAGCAAGGAAAGAGCGGCGACAATGGGGATGAAATTACTTTTTCCCCTCGCGGTGAGATAAATATACCGCGGCGCTGTCCAATCTCAACCGTTCAAACAACATCGGCAGCAACGGCCTGCATCCAACCCTACACGTGGCGATAGCAGAACGCATCCGTCGCAGGCCACGACACCCACTACGCACGAGAATCAAGGCAACCATCATCACGTTTCGCAAACCACGCGTCGTGTGGTCAAATCGGAACTGAACGGGCGTCCTCCCTAGTCAACACTGACAATGGGCCCACACTGACGCATCCCATCAGCGGAACAGCGCAAGCAACGATCGTCATGCATGACGTCAGCTTTACGAGCTGAGAATCTTTCGAGCCAGACTCGGTGCAAACAACAAGATAAAGCCCATAGGCTACCGGCTCCCCTCGACGGACCTTAGCTTCTTTCGACTCCGGTGCAAATTCCACCCGAACATGTCAATCAGTAGGCCGCAAGGCTGATCAGGGACTCTATTAATTTGTCGAGTCCCCGCAATCACAACCTTCCATCAGTAGGCCAGCAGGCTGATATGGGACTCCATTCTTTCGTCGAGTCCATTCACTCCCATCGGGAGCATAACAGAAATTTCTTTCGATTGGATGTCAATTGAGATTAACCTCAATTGCAAGCAATTCAGCTCAATCTCGGGGGCTACTCCCATCGAGAGCGTTGTTGCGCCCCCGATAAGCAAAAGACTACTGGACTACTGAGTCCCAGAACAAGCACTCGAAATTCTATCGACTGACGCCACTCAGCTTCATACACAAGCTTTCTATGACAGCAGTCGCAAAACATTCGATTCCCGAGATGCGTCCGCCGCATGTATTCCTCGGATGCTGCACTCAATGTGCAAAGATAAGACCTGCCGATCATTCGAGTGGGCCAGGGCTCGCACCCGCTGCGTTCACCCTGTAATTTCAGTGCCAGCGGGCATGAAGAAAATCCCGACGAACGCGTTGGGTACCCAATTCATCACAAAATCCTCTGTAAGACCTCCGCGACATGAGTCGAAGCTTATCAGCTCTTTCCAGGTTCGAGTCCGGGGACTCGGGCTTGATGTAGGCTGGCTAGATTTTTGCCCAAGAGCATCTAACTGGTCCCGATCCGTCGAGTGCGCCAGCCCAGCCATGTCATCATCCCTAGAAACTGTCAGCAAGACAGCAAAACATGAGCATATCCAACAGTCGATGCACTACCGACTCAGAACAAAGTGCCTCGCAATAGGTGAAGAATGACGTGCACCGGAGAGGAGTCCTTACCCGATTCTTCGACTCGACCAAGCACTCGGGGGCTACTGACGTGGGCCTACCTATCGGGTGCCCCACTATGAATATACCTGGTGCACGCATGGACAAGGGCCCAACCGGTGACCTACTAGAAGACGATGATCGAGGCCCACAAAGGAAGCCCAAGAAGTATGCCCCATGGCAGGCGAAGCCTAAGTCGGTAGAACCTACCATACTTGTAAACCTAGACGGTTGCAATTCCCGAGACCAGCCTCCTTTATAAAGGCTGGGAAGGCCGCCGGTCTAGCGGACAACTAGAAAGACACACTCATATTCCACTACCGAAACCCTAGCGAGATCGACATCTCGCTGGGATCGCCCTTGTAACACCTCCAATCTATCAATAACAGACAAGCTGGAAGTAGGGTATTATCCTCCGGGAGCCTGAACTAGGGTAAATCGCCTTGCTTGTCAGCCGTGGTAACTACCAGCCCTCCAACTTCTCTCCCTCTCAATTAACCTGGGGTACTCGACCCTGTGATTTGCCGTGGCCACCCCACGTCACCTTTGCAATTTTTTCTGTTTTTCTATATTTTTATGCACCCAAATTCCATACATGGGGTGAATTCATACATCTCTCGTGATGGCTAAGGGCTCCTTTGATTCAAAGGAACTTCATAGGATTTTTTGAATGATTTTATCCTATAGGATTTTTTTCTTACATTGGTCATTTGATTCGTAGGATTGATTCCTATAGGAATTTTTCCCATAGAAATCATTGTACTAGATCCCGTAGGAATTCTACCATTCACTACAAACCCTTTTTACAATTCCTTTACTTTTCCTTTGTCATGAAACACAATTGCTCTTCCCAAATGATTTAACTAGACATGGCATTCCAATCCTACGGGTTTCCTATTCCTACACTTTTCCTACCTATGATCAAAGGAGCCCTAATAAGGTGATTTCCATCATTAACCATATTTCTATTTATTTATCATAATTCTTCATGTATTTTTTCTAAAAATATTACGTCAATTAGTTTTCCCATGAATGTTGTTTTGAATTCTTAGATTTTAACGAATTTATGGAATATTCTTGGTTATTTCTAATTTATCTTATTTCAATTTAAATATTGTTCTCCATTTTATTTTATTTTGAAATTATACAAAGGAAACTTGGATAGATTCAATTCTTTTTTCTCCTACTAATTATTTGAGTTAATTTTGAATGTTCTATGCTAACCGCCTCGCAATATAGAGAAAAATGTGCAACTTGGACATTCATGGGTAGATTTATTTGGTTCTCCAATTTAGGGTCCGCATGGTATATGTATGAGGTGTAATATGCATGAGATCAAACATTCAGGCTTTTTGCTTTAAAAAGTGCTACATTCGTTCGCAGATACTTGTCCTCCTAGAACATGTTCCGTCAAAATTTACCAATTTGGACCCACGATATGTATCAAAAACATTAAGATTAGAAAGGTGAATATAATAGCATGAGGTTTTTGTTATGAACAATATGTTCATAGTATTGTGTTTTAAATTTTTGGCCAACATATTCACATGAAAACCAATGAGACTATGAAAATAACAAGATCGAAGGGGGGACTCCACCCCGGCTTTGTCATTAAGGTAGAAGTGAGGACTCGAACCCGAGACCTGGCCCTTATGCGCATATACACGGCTATCACTAGTCCACGGAAGAGTTCTCACCAATGAGAGAGACTATGGGTTAGCCAACATATTCACATGAAAACCAATGAGATTATGGGTATGTTTGGATCCTAAACAAGGGCAAGCCCTAGCCTTGCTAGATGAGGATAATCATTTTGTAGGCCAAACTAAGCTAAGCTTTTGTTGCCAATCTAGCAAGCAACTACCGGGAAAAGCTTGCTGGCAGAGCCTAGAGGAGAGCCGATTGGCAAAAGTATTGGTAAAAGAGCAATCGTGGGAACTGTACGATAGTTAACACTTTGATTTGCCTCATTCCAAAGAGTAGGCCTTGCTTTTATCAACTGTAGCTCCAACCAGCTAGATAAATCTGGCCAAGCTAAGCTAGCTATCCAAACGATCCCCATGTCTATTTCTGAAACAGTATGCATCTCCTACCGGATGGAGTACTTAATTTTGGTCTTACTTTCAAAAAAGAATGATTCGAACGGCTCTCATGTGCTTGTGTTCCTGCCGATTGGAACATCGTTTGGAGCCTTGGAGGTATAGGTAGTTATATATCCTCGAATGTAGCGCGAGTTATAGGTAGTTATCAATTCATGTCAAATCGCACGGAGGTCCGGAGTAGATAGTTATCCTCGAATGTAGCGCGACTTCCAGCGGATATTTAAACCGGGTAGTAAGTCTAGATGCACCCATTAGCTATTTTTTTTTGTTTTTTTTTCAGAATGTCAAAAAATTTCAGAAAAAAACGGATGTACGTTACAGCGTGATGTGTTTGCACAAAAATTGGCATGGTGAAAAAACTTTTTTTAGCAACCTGTACAAAAAAGACAAAATTCCGACACGTATATGTACATTTCGGTATGTCCGAATTTATCTTTTTTGCACAGGTTGCAAAAAAAGTTTTTCACCATGCCAATTTTTGTGCTGACTTACAATGTGTTGGACTATATGTAAAAAATTTATTTTGAATTTTTAACATTTAAAAAATGTTTTTTGGGTAGTGGGTGCATCTGCACCCACTACCCAAATCCTCGAGTTCCAGTAGCATTTTAAGCTCTGGAAGCCAAGATTTTGCTGGCCAAAGTCACGGCGAGCCGGCAGATGTGACGCCGATTGGCCCTCGCTGTGGTCGATCCCTGACAAAAACAATCACGCCAAGCGGCTTATCTGTCGAACCGGGATTGGGAGGCGTCCAGTCGAATGCCTCTAATTTCTCTATTCTTTATTTTCTGGCGAGGTAACTAAAACGGATGTCGATTTGGTCCTCAGTTCTGGAGCAAAACTAATTAAACGCCAATCAATTAGACTCTAACTTGCTTCCCCACACCTGCGGAAGCAGTCCATCGCTTTCGCTGAAAAAGCCTATGTAAAATATACTCGCTCCGTTCGAAAAATGATGTCACAAAAATGGTCTATCTATAGTTCATTTTTGTGACATCCTTTTCCGAACGGAGGGAGTATAAAAAAACCCGTTTCAACTGCCTACTTGCCGGCTCGGGTGCGTTGTCCATCCCTGGCACAACCTCGACATCAGAGTGCGCCAGGTAGCCAATGGCGTCTTCGGGTGCCAACTGCTGTTCCAACTAATTTGAATAAAAATATTCAAATTGTCAATGCCGTTCAAATAATACCACAAAGAAAAAATAATCACTACACTGAAGTATATCACAGAGAAAACCTTTTTAACACTTAAAGTTGGACCTTTAGTTCATTAATTTTGTTTCGCCATGCATACAAAATGACCATCTATATCTACTATAATGTTTATCCGAGTGGAGAAAATTGTTTTGATAGATCACAACAATTTGCACCATGTGTAAAAACATAGTTTGAATATGTTCACATCCATTATTTTTCCTAACTCACCGAACTTACGTGTGTTCATTGTTTAGTTTTGTGTGAAATAAATTGACGATTACTAGTGCAAAATTATTTATTTTCTATGTATTTTTATATGAACAAGCTAGGGCCGTATAATTTTTGAGGAGTAGCGGATCTATTTTGCACTAATGAAGACAACCCTTATATTCTTTCGAGACCAAAAGTAGTCATATATGTGTATCAATTTTCGCCCGATTTTCCGCAAATTAATTAGGCAATTCTCTTCTTCTTAATTAAGATTGGGGCAAATCTTTTACTCCCGTTTCAAAATAAAGAAATAGTCATATAAAGTTGGGTTATTATCCCGTGGGAGGAACAAACATGTATAAATCTTTGTCGATATGATGAACCACATGCAGACTCTTGCCTATCCTCTTTTCTCTATTTATGTATTAATGTATGTATACAATCGTAGGATCTATAGTTACGAATCATCTACATAATAAAGCCTAATCCAGATTTGTATCTTGGAGACTATGTCCATCTCTAAAATCTTGTGTAATTTTGCAACAAGGAGAGTAAATAACTCCATCGTTCTAATTAATTTATAAAAGGTTCATTTCTCTTATTGTGAAAGTGTGAACTTGATATCTAAATTTCATTAACACATTTTGTCCTTGTAGTTTCAGTATTACCTACACTAATCCCTTGCGATTGTTTGACTGAAAGGGGTTTTCACAATGAGTAGGGAAGTTTTCACACATGTGACATTCCTAGTCAACACAAAATAAAAGAATTTGGGGAAACTAAGAGGTGACATAGAATAGTTACTGAAGATTTTAGGGGGTTTTAAACTGCATAAATTTCAGTAGTATTCTGAAAACAACTTGTAATTCAATTAAATTTAAAAAGATTTCAATTTTCTTCATTTTTCATACTATCTTAAACTAAACTATTAATTTTATTGAAAGTATGATATTTTTCTTTTGACGGAAAAGCCATTGCGGCGTGCATTATTGCTCCTTTAAACAAAGATAGTATATCGTTCATTACATCCGAAATAATAAAAGTAGGGGGATAAAACTCGCAAAAAATAGAATTGTTCGAATTATAAACAAATCTAGCTATTTTCTGTGCCACACTATTGGCTTCCCGAAGACAGTGCTGAACAGAAATCCGGTCGATCCTTTGAGCCTTCTTAAAACAATCAGATAGAATAGCTGAGTACGGGCTCCAAACTTCAATGAATCTATCTCAATATTACCGGTTAAAACCCAGCGTCTCAACCAGTTGAAAGCCTTTCTGTAAAGCAATAGCTTGAGAACCGTTGTTGCATCCAGAAGATGATTGAGAGTCCAAGCTGCTCCTGCAAAGCCTCTCCTTTATCATTGCGAAGAATTGCACCTGCTGCTTTTTCTTTACTTAGTCTGCTTGCTGATTTTTTTTAATGTATCTAAGTATTCCGAATAACTTTTCAAATTTTCTGATCTTTCTTATTTTTCTTCACTACCCTTATTGTCTTCTTGTTTTTTGCTGACTGGTTTGTCACTACTTCATCTCCAAAACCGGTTTCAGTAGGGAAAGACACTCTCCAGCCGGATCTTACAGTTGAAGAAAACAAAAAGAAAAGTCTAGATAAGGAAATTGCAAGAGCTTAAATATTGTCCCGAACTTGGGTATTAGACATTTTCTGAACTTGTATGAAAACTGAAGAATTAAATTAATACTTTGAGATAGCTAGAGGAACAAAAAATAGACTTTTTCCTGTGAATTCTATACAATAAGACATTTTTCCTTATGTATTCTATATCAATCATATACTCCAAAATACTTCTCCAGGCTTGCGGCGGCAGTCGATCGTTTTCGCTGAAAAGGCCAATGGAAGAATAAACGCACACTGAAACTGCCTACTTGCTTGCTGTCGCACGGCTCGTCTGCGTTGTCAGTCCCTGGCACGGCCTCCACATCAGAGAGCGCCGAGTCGCCAATGGAGTCGCCGGGACCCAACTGCTGCTCCCCATCATCACGAGCAATTTAGCATATCCTGGGACATCCTTGGATTAAAAAAAAGAACGGGCGATGCACATATTAGGAGAGGAAAACTTCTCGGGCTTATGCAGGGAGGCAGTCCATTAACTGATAACTGCCGCGAGTTGATGATCGGCGCGCGCACGCGGGTCGCTCTCCGCCGGCGAGAAATTATTGCAGCCGCCGGAGGCTTGGCTTTGGTTAAGTTAAGTGGTGACGACCTTAGGCTGGCACTGGAGTCGTATGCACCTCCATTTTTTTGTCGGTGGCCAGTACGTGATCCTTATATAAGATAATGTAAGCACAACACTATTAATTCAGCGTTTGTTTGTGAGACCTCAACCCTGAACTACTGCAATAGCCTCGTCTGTATCTGCAGGTCAACCCTTTTCACACGGATTAACGACGGCGCTTGAAAGAGATAAAGAAAGAACAATATAGAACAAGGGTTTAGGCCATACAAAAGTATATTTTTTATTTTTTTAGATCAAAGGAAACATATTTTTATATATGTACCCTATACTGTGAATATTCATAAACTGACGCCTCGGTCTGGCAAACAACGTCGACATACAAATGCAGAAGTCTCTATGCAAGTTGTACCTCCTCCATCAAGTTCACAAACAAGCTATGATTTGGGTACTGATATGATCTTTAAATTATAAATTTTGAACCCAAACTTTTACCCAAATATGTAAACAGCACCCAAGAAAATTGAAATTGTTTGGAAAAACGTTTCTGGGGTTAATCTGTGGATGTGATCTGCAAATTCTGCATCTAAATATTTTTAATGATATTAGCATTCCAAATTTAAAATTTGCTTTCAAGTACAACGAAAACATCACTTTCTTATGAACCAAAGGAAGTACTGACACTATAAGTTATTTAATATATTGAAATATTCTACAAAAAAATAATATATCTTGTAAGAGAAGAAAACATATCTTGTATTTTGAGATAAGAGACATTTTCAGACTAAGATCGGTGCCAACCTATATTCATTAATTATTCTTTCAGGTGAGTATTATAGATACAGCTAGCTCAAACATTTTAGATACAACTGATACCTTTGCACCGGGAGTATCCTAAGTTCTAGCTAGCTGACAACCTTACAACAATTAATGTAATAGAGCGCCATAAGTTTTTATACATGTTGAACTTGTGAAAGTGGTCGATGAATTAAGTTTAGTTTACGGTTGAGGATTTGTGTTGTGTTGAGTTATATTACAATCTTCTCTGAAAACAGTGGTCACAAAAGTAGAAAAAAACTATATTTTCGTTCTTGATAAACATACGATTAGGGAGTGACTCTTGGTTTAATGGTTACGACACCATGCTAGTAGGGGGTATGTGCCTGGACCTTATTCCAATATTGTCACCATACACTGTCTAGATTGTCACAACGATGTTTTTTAATATGTTCGGACGTCTCAGCAGGACGCTACTTAACACTTAGCAGAATTGAAGTGGAAGAGGATTTACTAGTGAGGAACCATCAGAGACTTTCGAAGTTCACCTCAAAACTGCCTCCTCTCTCGAAGTCGATCTGAGTCATTCAAGACTCCTCTACCTCACCCCCAGGCTCCCCAATGAGTGTTATAGCTCTAGCCGCTCCCATAAAGTGAGAGTGAATGAGTTATATGCGCATAATCGGTATATGTATATATGGTAGAGTATTTGATAAATGACCGAGATCTACCCATGCGGTGGTATATGGAAAGGGAAAAAGAGGTAATAATTTGGCCCACTCTACCATGATGGGCTGGTGAGGAGTATTGCATGGTCTATAGTGGACTAGCTCACTCACCCGTCCGCACTTGGGTCTCTTTCCTTTGTGAATTCACTCTTAACTTGGCCTGAATTTGACAATTTGCCGCGTATACACTATGTAGAATTAACCCAGAGCCCATGTAGGATCAATTTCACAAAACATAGTGATTATAAAAGGAGATACAAAACTAGTTGAAAAAGGTGGAATATAAATGTCGGACCCATACTTTAAGATAGAAAAAATTGCACGCTTGAATTATTTCATGCAAAAAGGTGGATGGTATAAATATGCACATGATTTAGCGTCTTTAGGATGAGGATGATCTACCATAACTTTGATAGTGCAGAGGACGATCCGTGTGGAGGTTATGCCGAACGGGTATACCTGCCACAGTGGATAAAACCTGGCCCACCAGGGAGGCCCATCAGATAAAGCCGGAGGGCTTAATGGAGAAGGCCTCATGGGCTTAGGCGCAAGGATAAGCTCTGGGCTGGCTTAGTGAAGTCCAAGACGAAGGCCTGGCTGCGTTCGCCTTAGGGAGCAAGTTAGGGTTTGTTACCGTGTTAGTCTAGGACTCGTGATCTAGGTCGGTTAAGGCTTTCCTTGTAGGGGAAGGCTTGGCGCCTTTATAAGCCAGCCTTCCAGCAGCCTTAGGGCACGCATACAACCTCATTGTAACCTGTACACATATTTCCTTGAGTGAATTATAGCAGCACGTAGGATCTCGCCACCGTCGTGAGATCCGAAGCTGGGTAAATCGTGTGTGCAATCCCGTCACTGGAACCCTCCACGTTCTTCCCCACCTCCTCTACGGTACGTATGAATACTTCTAGTAGTTCCGCGTTACCAATACCTCGACAGTTGGCGCCCACCGTGGGGCCCAAGGCGTCGGGAGTTTTGTTTCAGGCGGGAGCATTGGGCGAGATCGGCAAGACTATGGCGTTGGTCGCGCCCGCATCATCAACAACTTTGGGTGCATCGAAGACGACGGTCCTACGTCTCAGCAAACGACGCACTGGTGTCAAGCTTCGTCGTCCCCTTCGGCACCATCAACATCTTCATGGGTTTTACGGCTGAGGCGTATGGATTCCCCAGGGGATCCGCCGCCTTTTGGCCCACCCACCACCCCATCGATTATGCAATCGAGCAACAACACAGATCGGATCAGGCCTTTGTCTATCGCGATCTGAGTGACTCTGATACCCAAAGCGATTCTGACTCCAGCTCTTATGAGCTTATGGAGCCCGCCTCTCGCTTTGTCGGTGTCATTGACGCATCTGGCCCTAAGCCGGCCGAATCTGACCCTGAGTCAATATTACCTGCCTTACAGACAGGAGCAGACTCAGAAGCCGGATCTGATGGCACCGCTCCAATGGCGGAAGATTCAGATCTCGATGAGCATAAGGAGGAAGACTTCGCAGCACAGGTTGCCGCGCGAGGCTATGGCTCATCCGATCCAAACGAAGTCTTAATGACTTTCCCGGCACAGATAGCTCTGAGGATGGTGCGGCCGCGGCTAAGCCAGACGAGGCTGAAGTTTCCTCTAGCATCAAACACATTGGTGACAAGGCGGAAAAGCCAGAGGATGTGCTGGACCCTAAAAGGCCTCCCCCGGCTGCGCCTATTGAAGAAGACCTGGAGCGGTCAAAGGAGGAACACATGCGCGCATTTGCTCAAAACACCTTTGGGACCAAATCCAACCGCGGTTGAACTTGAGGAAAGACGGAAAGCGCTCCTGGCTGAGACTGAAGTCAACATCAAGTATAAGTTGTCCCTCCTGAACAAGGAAAAAGAGTTAATCCTAGTTGGAAAGGCTCTAGAAGAGGAAGAGTACCAGCGTGAGCGCGATGTTGAGAAATTCCGCAAAATACGAAGTATACGTGACCCTCTTCTGCATCGGGATCTGCAGGGAAACTTCGAGAAGACTTCTGCCCAAAAGCCTTTAAAGCCTTGGCAGAAATACTCTTTCAGAGTTAACCCTGATGGAGTCATATTCTTCTCCACCCCGGCCAAAAACCTAGAGGCGGCCAGGGAAATCATGGGAGACGAAGCAGTTCCAATTGAAGAGCGCCACCATTATTCTAAAATGCTCATCGAAAAGGCGGTAGAGCAGCAGGCTAAGGCGGACTCAAACTCAAAACTGGCGGACGATACGCGTCTTTGCAAGACAGCCGTTGCCGGCGGTGGAGATCCAGAGGAACCAGCTGGTTCCAGTAGCCATGGCAATAAGGGTAAAGACCTAGGAAGGACAAAGTTCCTGACAAACACAGGGATGAGTCAAAGACTGGGTCCAATCGCCATAGTGACAAAGGCAAGGACGACCACCGGCAAAAGGATAACACACGCCATAAGAAGAATGATCCGCCTCGCCGTGAAAGAGATCAAGACAAGGGAAGGACGCACGGCGTGGGAGTGACCGGCTTAACATGCCACCTCCGCCCGCAGCACGGGCAAGAGACGAAGGAAATAGGGGCAACAGAGATCCGCCTCAAAGGCGATCTCGCTCCCGCTCCCCTCATCGCCAAAGCCGTCAGGAGGAGCCAAGGCGTAGCCAATCCAACAAAGGGCCAGCCAGGGAAAACACTCATATCTCAGACGCCCGCATCCGTCTCGATGAGATTAAAGCGGCCAAAGAGGAGTCTTACCTGGGCCCTGTTGCTTTGGACCGGCGATTCGCAAGGTGCAACTCCCATCCTCGCTAGGCAATGTCAAGAAAATTGTGGACAAGTACAATGGCATTGACAAACCGGACATATGGCTGCCTGATTACATCCACGCCGTTGGTATTAATGACGGTGATTACAATGCAGCTGTACGTTTTCTTCCACTCATGTTGGAGGGAACGCCCGGTTGTGGATCGACACTTTGCCAGAAAAGAGTATCCACAATTGGCAAGACATGCAGAAAACATTCATGCAACACTTCTCATGCACATACAAACGTCCAAAGGCTTACTCAGATCTACTAAAGTGCGCTCAAGTGGAGGGGGAGTCAAGCAGAGCTTTCATAGCTCGATGGACAGAGACAAAGAATGCATGCGAAGACGTTTCTGAGATCCAGGCCATACATGCTTTTATGAACAGCCTGAAGAAAGGCAACATGATGAGATATATGTTGCCAGCCAAAACATCAAACACCTCGGCGAGCTCTTAGACAGCGCGAACAATTACGCTGCAGCAGAAGACGACGCTCGAGCTGACGACGGCGATCTGCGCATGGACATAGCTGTTAACCCGGAAAAGCGAAACAACAATCAAAGCCGGAAAAAGAAGGAAGCCAACGATGCGCCAGGACCATCAAAGGAGGTAGCCTTTGCCAATAAGAAGGGTGGCCAGAGCGGGGCTAGCAGATGGCAGAAGAAGAGGATGACAGTCAAGGGTCAAGACCCATTAAAATCACCTATGACGACATCAAAGATGAACCTTGTGCCCATCATAGCAAGCTTGGCAAATGCACCCATACCAACAGGCAGTGCCGCCTTAACGATGATATCAAGAAGGATCCGACGCTGGCTTCAAGGCAAAACAGTTCAAGCGCAAGAACCGTAAAGACAAGAAAGAGCAGAAGGACAACGAGGAAAGTGCTTCGGAGCCGGAAGATCAGGAGCCAAAGCACAAGAGGAGCAACAAGTTTCCAAGGGTCGAAACAAGCCTTGTCACTTTCCTTGCCACTCCTTCGGCCAAAAAGGAAAAGGCAGCCTGGAGGGAACTCAATGCCACTATGCCAGCGGTTCCCCAGTATCTCAACTGGTCCGAGCACCCCATTACATGGGACCGCAACGATCATCCTGATCATATTCCACAGAACCCAGGGAATTACGCGCTCGTTGTAAACCCAATTGTGCAGCAATGCAGGCTTTCTAAGGTGCTTATGGATGGAGGGAGTAGCATCAACATCCTCTATCTTGAAACCTTAAAGCGCATGCGCCTTTCTGAGACACAGCTAAAACATAGCACAGTCAAGTTTCACGGCATAGTGCCAGGCAGGCAGGCCAGTTCTATGGGAACAATTGTCTTAGACGTCACCTTCGGTGACGAAACAAACTATAGGACTGAGGAAGTTGCCTTTGAGGTGGTGGAATTCAAAAGTGCGTATCACGCAATCTTTGGCCGCCCAGCCTTTGCCAAATTCATGGCACGCCCGTGTTACATCTACAGCAAGCTCAAAATACCTGGACCAAACGGCGTCATCACGGTCAATGGCGACTTCAAGAAGGCGAAGGAATGCGAAGCAGGAAACGCCGTCTTAGCAGAAGCAGTCATCAGCAAGGAAGAGCTGGAGCAGTACAAGAAAGAAGTTAACACCAATGAAATGCCGGATGGTAAAAGCCTCCTTGCGCCTCGGATGTCACTTTCAAGGCCAGCTCAAACTCGAAGAAGATCGTGCTGGACAACGCTGATGCAAGCAAGACGACGAACATAGGCCGGACCTCAGTGACGCATAGGAAGGCGCGCTCGTCAAGTTCCTCCGTGAGCAACGGGATATTTTTGCATGGTCACCATCAGACATGCCAGGAGTACCCCGGGAACTTGCCGAGCACAGCCTTAATGTCGCCAAAGGTGCCAAGCCAGTAAAACAAGGTCTTCGTCGCTTCGGTCCAGAGAAGAAGAAAGCAATAGGAAAAGAGGTAGCTCGGCTTAGTGCCGCTAATTTCATTAGAGAGGTTATCCACACAGATTGGCTAGCAAATCCTGTATTAGTACCTAAGAAGGACGTGAAAGACTTGCGCATGTGCATAGATTTCACCGGCTTAAACAAAGCCTGTCCTAAAGACCCCTTCGCATTGCCGCGAATTGATCAGGTCGTAGATGCTGTATCAGGTTCTGAATTACTATGCTTTTTGGACGCTTACTCTGGCTACCACCAAATTAAGATGAAGGAGTCTGACCAAATTAAGACTTCCTTCATCACACCTTTCGGAACGTTTTGCTACATAACTATGCCTTTCGGGCTTAAAAACGCTGGCTCAACGTACCAACGGTGCATACAACGTTGCCTACACGATCAAATAGGCCGCAATGTTCACGCTTATGTCGATGACATTGCCGTTATGTCGCGAAAACGCGGCGATCTCATCGTTGACCTTCAAGAAACCTTTGATAACTTGAGAAAATATAACATGAAGCTAAATCCGGGAAAATGCTTTTTTGGCGTCCCAGCAGGAAAACTTTTAGGCTTCATTGTTTCAGAAAGAGGTCTTGAGGTTAACCCAGAAAAGATTCGAGCTATCATGGACATCAAAAAGCCTACTTGTCTTAAAGATGTCCAAAGGCTCGCAGGATCTGCAGCAGCTGTAAGCCGATTTATTAGTAGGCTTGGGGATAAAGCTTTACCCCTATACAGGTTGTTGAAGAAAACTAAGACGTTCGTCTGGACTGAAGAGGCAGATGCAGCCTTAGCACAGTTAAAAGACGCCTTAGTTTCAGCACCAATATTAGCGTCTCCTCTACCACAAGAGCCGATGCTACTTTACATGGCGGCTACCAACCTAGTTATTAGTGCAGTGGTTGTTGTTGAACGAAAGGAGAGGGAAAGGAGCTACCGGAACAAAGGCCGGTATATTATATCAGCGAAGTCTTCTCCGAATCCAAACAACGATACCCTCACTATCAGAAGCTGGCTTATGGAGTTTTCTTCGCAGCCAGAAAATTACGCCATTATTTCCAAGAGCACCCAATCACGGTAGTCAGTAAGGCGCCATTGGGTGACATTATAAACAACACGATGCCACTGGACGTGTGGCTAAGTGGGGAATTGAATTGGCAGCCTTCGACATCCAGTACAAGCCACGTACAGCCATCAAATCCCAGTCCTTAGCTGATTTCATCGCAGACTGGACAGAAGCAATGGATGAACTTCCCCTCCCTGACGAGAATATTGGGTTATGCACTTTGACGGCTCCAAAATGTTGCAGGGATCGGGAGCTGGCGTGGTACTGAAGAACCCTAAAGGAGACAAGATGTGCTATGTCTTGCAGATACACTTCAATGCCACTAATAATGTTGCAGAATACGAGGCTCTGTTGCATGGATTGCACGTCGCAAAGGATTTGGGCATTAGCCGTCTTTTGTGCTATGGCGATTCAGACCTCGTTGTTCAACAATTAGAAGGGGCATGGGACGCGAAGAGCCCTACAATGGCTGAATACCGACGCACGGTAGACGAGTTTGGTCGGTGTTTTATCGGCTTAGAAGTCAAGCATATCAAAAGGGAGGAAAATGAAGCAGCGGACGCCTTAGCCAGAATGGGCTCGAAAAGATCGAAGGTGCCCTCCGATATATTTTTGGAGCACCTGTACGTGCCGTCTATTAAAGGCGGAGATGAGGATGACCCCATGGCTTCGCAGTCTGTTTCCGTCATGCTGGTAAGCCAGACTGGACACAGCCCTACATAAATTTCCTCCTTAACAAGGAAGAGCCAGAGGATGAAGTATTAAGGCGGCAAGTTGTGCGCAGAGCTAAGGCATACACAATAATAAATGGAGAGCTATACAAGCGGAGTACCACAGGTGTATATCAACGATGCGTTTCGCCGGAAGAAGGACAGGAGATACTAGAAGAGATCCATGGTGGATGTTGCGGTCATCATGCCTCTGCCCGAGCAATTGTCGCCAAAGCTTTTAGACATGGATTCTACTGGCTCACAGCAAAGCAAGATGCAGAAGAACTCGTCAAGAAATGCGTTGGATGCCAAAAGTATGCAAGACAGCCAAAGATGCCAGCCCAGGAATTGCGCACCATCCAATCACGTGGCCATTTGCGGTCTGGGGACTGGACATGGTAGGTCCATTCAGGACTGCGCGAGGCGGCGTCAAACATCTCTTAGTTGCGGTGGATAAATACACCAAGTGGGTTGAAGCTAAGCCCATAAAAAAGCTTGATGGGGCAACAGCCAAGAAGTTCGTCATTGAGGTTATAACGAGATTTGGCGTCCCCCACAGTATCATTACGGACAATGGGACAAACTTCGCCGTAGGAGAACTGGCAAAGTACTGTGGTGAAGTTGGTATTCGTTTGGACTTAGCATCTGTGGCTCATCCACAATCGAATGGCCAAGTTGAGCGAACCAACAGTATAATCTACAGGGAATAAAGCCAAGATTAGAAGTGCCTTTGCATAGAGCAGCTGGAGCATGGGTAGAAGAATTACCTGCTGTCTTATGGAGCATACGCACAACTCCAAGCAGTGCAACAGGCTATACCCCTTTCTTTCTCATATATGGCGCTGAAGCGGTACTCCCAACAGATGTCCTGCACGACACACCTCGTGTAACAGCCTACGTTGAAGCAGACGCAGAAGAAGCCAGACAGGATGGCTTAGACCTTCTCGAAGAAGAGCGTGAGATAGCGCTTCAGCGCTCCGCCATTTATCAGCAGAACATGCGGCGTTACCACAGTCGCAAGGTAAGACGGAGATCGTTTCGAGAAGGCGATTTGGTGCTTCGCCTTGTTCAGCAAAAGGAGCACAAACTATCTCCCATATGGGAAGGACCCTTCGTTATCAGCAAAGCGCTTAAGAACGGGGCATATTATCTTGTGGACCTCCGTGATATCGAGAAGAAAAGAAAAGAGGCCGCAAAAGGAAAAGGAACGAAGAAGCAGCGCTCAAGGAGACGAAACGTCCTTGGAACATTGAGCAGCTACGTCCTTTTTACACTTAGCAATTCTATTGTAATCACACCATATATGATTATGAAATAAAAGTCTTTGGTTCCCTCAATTATTTTTATGCATGAGTTCTCGCCGTCTTTTATTTCCATTTGATCATATATTTCGATAAAAATATCAATGTTAACCCGAATTGGCTTCGTGCTTGTGGTTACTCACATGATGCTTTTGCCTTAAGGCCTTACAAAAATTAAAATTGCATCCGTCTAAGAGTATTTATCTGATCGCATATGCTGGCTTGTCTTAGTAGATGCTTTACGCACCAAAAGCCGGCGCCGTTTCTGTGTTTAAACAGTTTGGTTACTAACCCTGTTGCCAGCGAAGTGTTCCGTGCTTAGGTTCTGCCAGCATACGAAAAGGCTAAAGCATATAAGCCAGAAAACTTGAAGACGGATAAGGAGCATAGTTTGCAAGCCTTTTAAAAATAAGTGCATGCGTCGCAAAACAAACATGTTCAACAGATAAAAAGGCTCCTGCCATTACAAAACATAACTTAACAAGTCTTTTGTGCCATCTTTCATGACACGCTTAATGCAAAGTTTTTTCCTGCATCTTATGCAGGGGACTGAGGAGGCGAAGGCACAGGGGACTTGGATGGATCCAGCGTAGCTTCAGACTCGCCTTCTTCTTCTTCATTTCCGTCTTCTGACTCATCGCCATTGCCAGTGGTGGGGCTTCGGCTTCGTCATCAGACACGTCGTCAGGACGGGGGGCACAGGCTTCTTGGAGAAGAAGATAGACAAGTCTACCATCTCAGCAACGGCTGAGGCAAAGCCAGAGACAGAGGCATAGACCTTTTCTTTGACGAGCTCGTTGCCGTCTCTGTCCTTGGCTGGGAAACACTTGATAACGCGCCACATGTTGACTTCGGGGTAGTGGCCGCGAACAAGTCCTAGAGCAAGTTTTGCTCCGCCTCTAGCTGCTGAGCGAAGACGCTCCACCACCTCTGGGACGCAGTTCTGAAGAAGTGGCAGCAAGTTGCTGGTGTTTGTCACTTGGGGCAGCTGTTTTGGGAAGATGTTGGCAACAACGTCTCTTCCCGCAGCATACAGCCCTGACACAATCTCGCCACACTCCAAGATAAGCTCCAGGCGCGTCTCAGAGGTAAGCCTTTCCCCAAATCCAGCTGGAACTGAGGAAGGGAGGAATGGAAAAAATTAAGGCGCACTGAAGTGTTTGAATAAAGGCGAAAAGTGACAGAAAGTGCGAAAGTAAAAGAAGAAAGGCTTACTTAGCAGTTTCTCGTCAATGGCGGTGCTCTCATCAGCTTGGCGTTCAAGACGACCTTGTAAGCTCTGGATTAGGAGCCCATCCTTTTCAGCCTGTCGCTGCAGTTTCAGAAGTTCTGCCTTCAGTTTGTCTTGCTCTTCAGCGCGCTGTCTTGGACGGCTTTAAGATTGGCCTCGGCCGTCTTTCGGTTCTCCTCCAGTTGCTTAAACAAGGCGGCATTTTCCCGCCTCACCACTTCTATATCGCCAGTCTCGCTGACGATCTGTTTTGCCTTCGCCACAACAGCTGCGCAAAACACATTGCATGTGTTGAGCATCTTATGTCTTAAAATGAACTAAAGTCACATTGCATGTGAAAGAACAACATTTACCTTTGTTCGCCTTATTTTCGGCGACGGCTTGCTTGAGCACTTGCCTTTGGTTACTCAGTGAGTACCATAGATCGCATGTAAGTTGCTCACTGCTCTGCTAGGCAAGGGTAGTAGTAAGTAAGAAAGGTAAAGGCAATAAGGTATGCTACAATGGGCTTGGGGACTGAGTCTTTATCACATTAAAGAAAGGCCATTACGTCGGCTTAGTCAAAGCACAACGTAATGCCCGGGGACTAGTATGTACATAAAGACGGAATGTTTACCTGCATCATGGCCTTCAAGGCTTTGTAGCTCTTCTTCATTGTGACGTACAGCTCGTCACAATTGTCTTCCAGATTTAATATGGTCAATGTTTGACCAACTGGCCTTAGCTTCGGAGGCGGCTCGTTGCGCTCCTTCTCATCGGCAAGCATGGCGGCGATGTTGGGTAAGATGTACCCCTCGTCGTCAAAGAGCTCTTGCTTCACCATGTTGCGGATAGCCTCACGAGTAATGGGCTCGTTCGGCTCTTCTGACTGAAGTACCGCCGCCTTCCCAGCAGCGGCAGCCCTGGCCAACTTTTCAGTTTCCGTCTTATCAGGTAAGACGGCTGAGTCCATATCTATATGATGATCTTCAGATGGGCCTGGGCTGTCTCTTGTTGAACGGAGGGAGTGGGGGGAGCGATGGCTGGAGAGGGCTCAGTCTTCTTTTGCCTGGCAGAAATTACTTTCTTCCTCTTGAGAGGCGCAGTTGGTTTGATCCTGCAAATCACATACAAAATAAGATAACATTCATAGACATTGTTCGCCTTACTAAAGAAATTGAGGTTCGGCTTACTTCTGTACTGGAGCATTGAAGGCCGCATCTTCATCGTCCTCAATGTCGAGCACTTCGGCGTTAACAGGGATGGCTTTTCACGCTTCCGCCTTTCTGCTGCTGAAGTTGCTGCAGTGGCTCCTGAAGCCTTTCGTTTCCGAGTCTTTGGGGCTCGGGTGCCGCTTCAGGCACGTAAAACAAAGGAGCCAGCAGATTATCCGGCAAAAGGGCGAGCTGAAATCAAAAGTGTGTTAGTAAGGCAAACATTGTGGAAGTGTAAAAACAGTAATGGTAAATGCCTTACCTTGGAGCCGGGTTGGCGGCTGTGTACATAGGACGCTGCTCTGTGAGCTGGATCCTTTCCTTGGCAATCCTCTTAAAGCGATACACAAGGGCGTCGTGCGTAAGGTCACTCTCACTAACACGGAGGGGATCTTTCTTCTGGTCCGTGTAGTGGCACATGAGTCCTTTGCGATCTTTCAAAGGCTGGATTCGTCTTGACAACCAGCATAGGATGGTGTCTGCGCCCGTGAGCTTGGGCACAGCAGTCTTTGTCAAATACTCAATCCGCCTTTGCATGCGACGGAGGTTGTCAGGAAGGACCTTCAGTGGTTTCTCGCCCCAAGAAAGGCGAGGCTCCGCAGGCAAAGGAGAAAAGCGAGGAAGTCCTATGTCTTTGCCTACTGGCGCCATGTCTTTGCAGTAGAAGAAGGAGCTATTCCAGCCTTTAATGGAATCTATTTTTGGCGCCTTAGGATACCAGTCTCTGCCTCTACGAAGGTTGATGCTAACTGTTCCTAAGGAAAGCAGTTCTTCCTTCTCTGTTTGGCGCTTGCAGTAAAGCAGTACTTGAAGAATTCTAAGCTGGGCTCTATGCCTAGGTATCCTTCGAATAAAGCCATAAAGCCAGCTATGTACAAGATACTATTGGGGCCTACGCTATGAGGCTGAAGGCCATAGTAGTCTAAGACTGATTGGAAAAAAGGATGCGGAGGCAAAGACAAACCGCGGAGGAGATGTGAGACGAGGAGCACTCGTTCATCGCCGGCGGGATCTGGAGCAGGGTGGCCGTACGCTGACCGCCAGTGGCATTTCTCCTGTGGTGGGAGGATGCCCTCCTTTTGCAGCTGCGTGAGGTCCGCGTCGGTGACGGTGGAAGCTGCCCAGTTGCGGGATGATGCTTCCTCTCCCTCCTCCTCTGCCTCCGCCGCATCGCCCTCGTCGGAGGGCTGGGCATTCTTCTCTGCTTCGGTGGAGATGGCCGCAGAACTTGTCGCCGCTGCCGCGCGAGATGCAGATGCATCCGCGGAGCTCGATCCCCTCATGGTCAGATCTTGTCCTCCGTGCCGCCGACGCCGCCGCCGTTGCCGCTCCCGCGGTCGCATCGGAGCTCTCCATGGGTGGGTGCGCAGGTGGTGGTGGTGGAGCTCGCCGGAGTTCAGATGGGACAGGCGCGAGGAGGACGATGAACAGGGAATGAACCAGTGGAGAAAATCAGTTCCCCTTTTATGGGGGCCGTGCGCCGCGATTAGTGCGGTGAGATAACGTCGCGCGATTTTCGCCACGCGTCCCGCAACGGTCAGTAGTGGGCATCTTCTCCCGCACGCCTCGGAGATCGTGTGCGGAAAATAGCAGTAATGGCGTCACAACGTCTCTTTGCTTGTCCAGACTGTCGTGGACTGGCTTTGACTGCGGTGACGTCATGACAAGACTCGACGCTGACAGAATCTTTCTGCCAGATTGTTCAAAGTGCAGGAGAGTTCGGCTTAATCCTTAAGGCAGACTGAATGTCTCATTTTGGAATGCTCCAAGCTCTTCTGTCCGCCTTGCACAAAGGCGAAAGCCCGTGTTTCACAAAGACGGCAAACGAAGAACTTAAACCTTTCCGGGGACTACTGTGGAGGTTATGCCGAACGGGTATACCTGCCACGGTGGATAAAACCTGGCCCACCAGGAGGCCCATCAGATAAAGCCGGAGGGCTTAATGGAGAAGGCCTCATGGGCTTAGGCGCAAGGATAAGCTCTGGGCTGGCTTAGTGAAGTCCAAGACGAAGGCCTGGCTGCGTTCGCCTTAGGGAGCAAGTTAGGGTTTGTTACCGTGTTAGTCTAGGACTCGTGATCTAGGTCGGTTAAGGCTTTCCTTGTAGGGGAAGGCTTGGCGCCTTTATAAGCCAGCCTTCCAGCAGCCTTAGGGCACGCATACAACCTCATTGTAACCTGTACACATATTTGCCTTGAGTGAATTATAGCAGCACGTAGGATCTCGCCACCATCGTGAGATCCGAAGCTGGGTAAAATCGTGTGTGCAATCCCGTCACTGAACCCTCCACGTTCTTCTCTACCTCCTCTACGGTACGTATGAATACTTCTAGTAGTTCCGCGTTACCAATACCTCGACAATCCGCATGGCTACTAGCCCCCCAAGTTTTTTAACTCGATGACTCCTACCATCATAACGAAGCTAAAACTGAAGATAAACTACCACATTATACTACCGAGAAACATTGAACCATCTAACGGGTTGTGTAACGACACGAGTCTTATGATCCGTGGGTTCCAGTGGAACTCCATCGACGTGGAGATCATAGTAGAACACCACGTTGGGTAGAAAGTGTTTCTTTTTAGATACATTTTTCCTCTCTGACAATGTGATTTCATGTTCCTGTTCAGATTCAAGATGAAACAATTTTTGATCAGCTTTCGATTTTTTCCATGACGGTCAACGAGGCTCAAGTGAAACCATCCCGATTGTCAGCGCAATATTCATGGCCATATGTACGTCGTGTTGTCCCAAGTGACCGCAAAGAGCAACATTTGAATTCTCGCAATCAGGGACAAGGAAAATGGTTGGACATAGAATTCAAAGCGAAAAAGTACCAAGTCCTTAGTAATGACCACACAGAACATAATTTACAAGGAATTCCTTAGCACTTGACTTGCAGGACCTAATTTGAGCAGCTTCTTTGATGATAATTAAATACCTCGCACTTGTGGCGTCTTTCAAATGTAATGGTTGCAAGCAGATTTAATATTTAATAATTGTGTGCATTTATAGTTACACGTGAGCATGTGTGAATGTGTGATGACAGAAAAACTTAACGGACCGTTACAGACATTCAACTATCATACATCAAAGTATATGAATTGAAGTTGTATAAAGGGTATCTTTATATTTGTCTTTGTAAATACTTCTATTTAGTATGCACTCCCTCCGTATCAAAATATAAGACTCTCTAGTTAGGTTATACACACATGTATCTAGACATGTTTTAGTGCAAGATTTATGTGAACCTTGCACTAAAACATGTCTACATATATGTGTGTACAAGCTAGATAGAGTGTCTTATATTTTGATACGGAGGGAGTACTTATCATCTTTTTTTAAACATATTATAAGTGAAAACAATAGTTAAACTTATGTGTTGTTAAATAAAAAGGTCAATCGCATATTACATTTTGAGACGGAGGGTACAATTTATTTAGCAGGTCATTGCATGGAGGTTTAGATTTTTTTTTTTTTTTGAGAAACATGGAGGTTTAGAACTGGGTGTCATCCCTTGGAAGCGGCTGATGGCCGGCCCGGACCATGAACAACCCGTCGTAGATCACCCGAGCGAGCAGGCCACCAATCATGGGGCCAACCCAGTAGACTCAGTGACCAGCCCACTCGCCGGAGGCAAGCGCGGGCCCGAAAGAGCGTGCCGGGTTCATGGACCCGCCGGAGAACGGCCCTCCAGCGAGCACGTTGGCGCCGACGACGAGCCCCACCAGCAGCGGGCCGATGTTCCCGACGCTCCGTCGCGGGTCGACGACGGTAGCATACACAGTGAAGAGCAGCGAGAAGGTGAGCACGGCCTCCCAGAGCACCCCCTGCGCCGTGCCCACGCCGGCGGCCAGTGCGTGCACGGGCATGGTCGCCGTGCCGCCGGAGAGAAAGGAGAGGAGGAGGCAGGCGAGGGAGGAGCCGAGCAGCTGCGCGGGGACGTAGAGCGCGGAGCGGAAGAGGGTGATGTGGCCGGCGGCGGCGAGGCCGAGCGTAACGGCAGGGTTGATGTGGCCCCCGGAGACGTGGAGCCCCGCCGACACCATCACGGCCACCGCCATCGTGTGGGCCAGCGCCACCGCCGTCAGGCCCATGATCGTGTCGGTGCCGCCGGCAAGCCTCCCTGTATGTATGTCGTTTCAGGCTCTCGGACTCTCGGTACACAACTACGCATGCATGGACATCGTTTCCATCTAGAGTATCGCTGTACATTGACGTACCGGCGGCCATGGCGGAGCCGACGGCGGAGAAGACGAAGAGGAAAGTGAGAACGGCCTCAGCGAGCACGCCGCGGAGGCAGCTGGCCTCCATGGCCTCGCGGTGGTGCCCGAGAGCAAACTTCGCCATAATCCACCATGTACGCATGGATCGGTGTGTCTGCGTGTGTGGATTATCTGATCTGTCGTCGGTAGATGATCACACGTAGGTGCGGAAATACGAGTTGTGATCCAGATTTCTGAAGCTGGAGTGACGGTTATATAAAGGACGTATGTGCAGGATGGGTTAAGGAGGCGGGAAGTGATGGAATTGCTGACGAACGCGCAATAACAGAGGGCGGTTGCTAGCTGGGGCTCACACGAGAGGTACCGACCGAGTGCCCAAACTTCAGAAATCTTCAGCGTGAAAAGCAAAATCTTCACGTACTATGTTAGGCACTAACTGGATGTCAGTCTGTTGCCTTGGTTGCTTGGCGACTCAAAGTGCAACCTAAACTGAACACTCATCTCACTGTCTCAGTTATGGACGAATCTGCTGTATTTACGTGTTTTCTGCTCTCAAAAGAAGAAAACGAGTTGTCCTTCGAGGATATGCGATGAAGAAAAAAGATAAAAGAAATTGAGTAAACTTCATCTTGGATGGACATTTCATTTTTTTTTTAACAAGGGGTAGGGCCCGATGACCCCAGTGCTGCATATCAATCAAACACGTGGCAGGTACATTTTACAAAAAGGTCATTTTCATCTATCGCCCTAAGAGACCTACTATTCGAATAAAGGACCTTCGATTTTACAAAAAAAAACACCTTAGAGCTAAAGAGTAAAAAGCAATTGAGCCCTTCAGTGCCACTGCCACACCTCGCTGGCGATCTCATATTAAATCCTGTGGTGATTGATAGACCTCCACAATGATCCAGACTCCGCTGAGGTGCAGTGCCTTGCAAAGTAGACTTCAACTCCTTCACAAGACATGAGCTGAGCTTCTCAGGTGGAATGACAAGTAAGAAAGCTACAGCATTCGGTGAGCTCGCAATACCCGTAGTGCACTACTAGTGTGTACGAGCGCATCCTTGAACAGTCTCACACTTTTGGTTTTGTTGTTAGTGTTCGTTCACTCACGGCGCTGACTGCACCCTATCCTTAGGTTTTGGATAGCGAATTTAGGTACTCCTTTCGTCATTTCATTTGGCCATTCCTGGGACAGAAAGCACGACACAGAAGGAAGGAAACCAAACTGATTGACAAAAAAGTAGCTCTATTGCAGTAGTAGGATGGTGATCTCCGAACTTTTTAAGTAATACAGATAGTTGGAGGTCCACGAGGGAAATTGGCAAGCAACATAAGCATACATAATGTTCAGAACAGAAGCAAAACCTCAAGGCCAAAACTATAGATTCCATGACAGCAAACCAACCATGCTCCGATCCTAAGGCAGAAAACTGATCGACTTTAGCGCTGCCAGGTTTTGAGTACTGCACTACTCTGAAACACACGGAGCTCACTCTGGTTGAGTCGCCTCGCCCTCGGGCAAGGGAATGGAGCAACAGCAATGGTAGTATCCACTCTCGTCGAACTTGTACCTCTGAGATAGGTGGACAGCTGGAACTGGATATTCACCCCATTCCTGTTCCCCGTACTGTCTGAATATATTCTGAGCGTCGAACGAATCGTTTCTTTGGTTCCGTTTCTTGCTGCAGTGAAACATGCAGACAAGGTGAGAAAACTGTACATGGAAAGCGCATTACATAGTTGCAGAAAGAAAATGATTTGTTGCTTGCACCTCTTCCTGTGGCGGACATTCATTATGGTTGCGTGCAACTGCAGTTGCAAAAGAAGAGGCAATTATAGTATCAGAAACAGTAAAATGCGTAGAATCACATTTACAGGATACTGTATTTACAAAACACAACAATTCTTT
Source organism: Poa pratensis (assembly GCA_947311845.1). NCBI lineage: Eukaryota > Viridiplantae > Streptophyta > Magnoliopsida > Poales > Poaceae > Poa > Poa pratensis. Next base: position 10,834,341 of record CAMZMU010000110.1, read on the forward strand.
ATGCAAATAGCGATTAAAAAGAAATGTTCCACATGCAAAGTGTTTAATCCCATCATAGTCGAACTAACTCTTGACCATCTAGTGACTGCTTGAATTCATCAAGATGGAGAATCTTAGGGTAAAAGACAAAAGAATAACCAATATGATGTCACACAATGACATAAATCTAGTGGTAAAGTTTACAAGCAGCTACTCTCTGCAATTTCAGCATATTTTGGTAGACAAAACCTCTGCCTAAAATCTATATAGTTGATTATCAGCTTGGACAGAATAATTATATATTGCTGTCGAGTCAAGCAAGTAGGGAACAGTGTAAAAGCTAAAGAGAGAAATAGAGAACTACTTCAGCAGCTTATACAGTTATACTCACCCTCAATTCTTGTCTTGCGTCCCTTTCAAGAACTAGGCCTGACTTGACAAAGGCTTCAGTTATTACTTCTAAGAAAGTGTCAGTAAAGAAGCAAACATTGCACAGGATGGTTTAATTCTATCTATAGTAATAAAACGGATACTGAAATGATACAGGAAACACACAAACTGCTTCTCAGAATATCCAAAGCACTGACAAAAATTTACATACTGCTTATTCACTAAAAAATATTCCAAAGGATACTGCAGGCACGTACTAGGCGTCCTTCCCCACCAACTTCCAGCACTGGAGTATATACCACCCGGGCCCTAGCTGGTGAGCCTTTCATGCACGTCTGAAATGTAATATTCATGTGAATCACCAATACGTTGTTTAAAAACATCCAAAAAACTTATAGAGCTGTAAATAGTACTGTGATGCTCTACTCTTGTGCTCAAATTTTATTCGGTCAATTCTCTAACTAGTCATGTATAAATCAGCTTTGGATGAAGATGCTGACAACAAATATATTCAATAATATATTTTTAACTCCAGAGGGAACTTACCAGGCCCCTAAGTTGTATGGAGATAGGTCGGTTTTCCAAAGCTTCATTTACCTGGGAAGATAATGACTGCATTGGCAAAGCAGTGAATTAAATTCATTGCTATTGTCAGTCAATAACACTGTATCTTCCTAAAACGGGAATACCTGGAACACATCAGAAGCCTTAGCTATACGATCCTTGTTCCACAACTTCAACATAAGAACCGTTAGGTGAAACGTTTTGGGCTTAATGAATATTGACTTGTCAATGCTGAACCCTATGGGTGATCAAGACAAGTATTCAATGGCTGAATGAGACAAAAAAAATGTAATTTGAAATGCATAAGACAATAAGAATAATGTGTAGCATTGCCACTATAGGACTAGCATAAAATAAAATACAACGATTATAGTTATCCCATCTCTGAATCAGAATTCCAAAAAACAAAAGATAGAGAGTCCTCTACCTTTAGTTGTAAAAAAAATTCAGAATTTTTAATTGATTAAATATTTGTACTAGCTATTATTCTTTCAATTTTCATATAGCTTCTGCTGCATCTCACTATTAAACAGTAAGCTAATAGGTTTTCCTGATATCAGCATGTTGCTTTGGAGCTATCAGGATCAGAATTAACTCCATGGGCCAGCCAGTATAAAAAAACTTAGATAACTAACTTTACTTGGTAACAAAATTAAGCTAAAAAATCACATACGCACGTCTTTGCACTATTGCTTTCGTAGTTTCTTCGTAAACATATGCCTTCTATATTAACTGCTTAGTAAGTTATAATCAATGAGAAAAACATGGTTATCTCATGTTTATCTTTTTGCTCCGTTCAACAGTTTCCTAATCCAAACATGGAGCACATTCATAAAATTGTCTAATACATATAGGCCTTATTTTATTCATTCTTCTTCACTCTGTAATGATGATATGTGCATATCATAGAACATCCCTACTAACCAAGAGCTCAAGTTTCAAACATGCATATTCAGGAACAGATTAATGATACAATTTTTAACTGAGAATAAGGTGCAGAAAAAATATTCCATAAGCAAGTAAATAGTACTGACAGTAGAAATAATTCCCAAGGAACACGACGAACTGGAACACAAAAAAGCAAAGCTTTAAACCTGGTTGTGAGCCCTTATTATCCACAGACTTTTCTTCGACGACTCGACGCTTGGTCAAAATACTTGGGCTTTCTGCTTCATCATTTTCATCAGCAGAATTGTCACTTAGGCTTTCATCCTTATCACTATCTACGTTAGATGCAGAAGCCCCAAGGATCGAGCTCTGGAAGTTGTTCAGTTTCTCGACAAGATCCGGGTGGACTGCCAACGGAAGCGATATGAAATGAGAGTAATCTAGCATTGGACTTTTAACAGCCTGAAAAACATGATAAACAAAGTCAAGCAGTACAGAGTGAATACTATTATTAAATAAAATACCGAAAATATCCTGCTATCCATGCGTGTAGCTAGACACAATATGTATCACTGTCGGATGGACATGATCTTATCATTAGTTCATTACAGGCTGCTCTCACTTAGAGGGATTAACTAATCTGGCTCAATGGTTATAGAGAGGATCTCAGTGCCACTCCAATGTTCTCAGTGAACTAGATAGGAGAATGTGAAAAAAGTACAAGATATGTGGTTGCATTCTTTATCTCACGTCTGTTTGGTTGAACCAAGGTAATACTTTCGAACAATTTACGCAAGGAAACGAGTAAAAAACCACAAAACAATAGCCAGTAGACAGTACCACCGTCACTTCTACAAGATGTGTTTGATAATTTGCACTAACACTTCTGCAACAGATATATTACCTATGTGGTCCTGCCCTGAACTTTGATAAATTACACAGATATAGTTAATTACATTTGTTAACTAAGCTAGTTAGTGATATACGTGAAATGATTATGGAGGGACTGATAACTAATTTGGTGTCAGGAACCTCAAGAAAAATGGTAAATATAACCAAACGGCAGAAAATATAAACATGAGCAATGATTCAGTGAATGATATAACCATACAGTAATCATTTGTTGCAGCTGTGTGTTCAATATCTACCTCTTGAAGGACCTTGGCAATTCTCTCTGATGCATTTCTAATACTTTCAGCATCTTTGCCTTCAAGGACTGTATGTCCCATGCAGTATCACAAAATAGCATCCATTAGCTATGAAAATGACTAACATCTTACATCATTGAACATAATTTCAGAAAGAAAGGCAGGAAGTATACCAACGACTGTTTCCTCCTTTGAAGATGGAAAGATAATTTTGACTCCAGTCTCCTGTTCAATCTGCTTCTGCATACATCCACTACAAACCAAAGAATACAAATTACGCCAACAGATTAAGGCCAAGGATTGTACCAATTAAGAATGGCAAACATAAGAGCAATACCCTTTTCCTTTCAGAAAGCGCTTCAGAGGAACATCTACCTGTAAAAGAACAGCTGAATCTATGAGCAGTATTTAGTGTGTCTTGTAAAGATCGCATGCTTGTCAATCTTACAGGAAAGAAACAAAGAGCTTGGTTGAAAACTCAAAAGTACAAAACTATTAAACGCAGCTTCCCAGCATACCTCAATAGAAGAGGAATATTTATCTCCAGCTGCTTCCATAGTGTCTTCTGTAACAACTTTAGTTGCACTTGAACCAAAAGCAGAATTATTTGCTGATGACGAAGAATTATCGGTGGTCACTCCAATAACAACATTAGTTGCTTTATCGGAGGCCAAAATTTCACTATCAGTGATCATAGTCTCAACCTCTTGCTTCCTTTCAGAATTGGATATTCCATCAAGGTCAGCTGCATCGTGTGGAAATATAAGGTAATTATAGAATGTCACCACAACCCCACATACATACAAAAGTATCATGACAAAGGAATTGAAGGAAGAAATGTAAAAGTAAGTGAGGGAAAAAGTAACTAAGGCAGTTGGATTCTGAAATTACATAAGCTTTGTGTATCAACCTTAGATTATTGATGGCTTGCAGTTACCAAAGAAGTAACTACTACAGGATGACAGGGAAATCAGACAAATCTAAGATAAACTTCAACCAAGCACACCTAAGGGTTGAGCCCTAAACTGTCAATAATATGCCACTCATCCGGCTAGCAAGTACACAAGTAGAAGATATGTATTTGCTAGTACCACATATCCAATATGATTTGCTCATATTTATTCACTTTAACCTAAAACTCTATGCTCAACGCTTCAACAGCCTTCACAAAAGTATAATTAATGAAGAATGGCACAATGGCCCATAGCTTATGACTATGACTTGAATTGAAAAGCGTTGGACATTGTTCCAGCACGAATTCCAATCTAGGACTATAACTGGAATTGAAAAAATTTGGATCTTTGTCAAGAATCTCTATTCTATGCATGTGAACCAGAATTTCAGTCTACTGCAATTACCAATGTCCAATACAGCTGGATGGAAGATTTTTTTTTCTGGTTCTGGCACTCTAGGGCCTTCTCATATCACTTACCGTGAAACATTTTCTCTAGTAGTGAATGTGAATGCTATGTTTTCCGGAACCAGTTACGCTTTTTTCCCTGTATAGGAAACCGAGCTAGTTTTTAAACTTGCGGCTTTTTAAGTTCATACACAAAAAATTAAATGGCTAGTTTATGAGATAAAGAGTTGGTAAACAGATTTAAATGCACTATGGCACATGCCGAACCATTGAGTCATGGTGCGAAATAAAATGTGAGGTGGCACATGGGAGCATACCTTTTCTAGGAGATGCTTCTGTTGAAACTGGCCTCCATCTCTGTGCAGGCGAATTTGTTTTCCTGTGCTTTGAAGCATTATTTGAAGCTCCTTGCGCCCGCTCCATCGCAAACGAGGGCAAATTGTTTTGAACAGCTAATCCCTGCGAATGAAAGCTACCGTATGAAGCATTGTACTACATGTATGTTAATGCAAAGGCATAGGTATCTGCAGGGGCAGGGGGCAAGAGCAGGTAGAAGCAGATAAATCAGCAAGCTGTTTTTGACAATACGAGGAGCCAAAATTCATCAGGGACTTAACAGTGAGAAGCTTAATTTGCTGTTTGCTGTTCCTCGTTATTTTCCCTCTCAAGTCTCAATTAAACAATACGCCACAGATGAAAAACAGAACAAAAACCTTACAGATTCGCTAACCCGCCAGAGATACTTAACGGTGAGAAGCTTGCGAGGGAGAAAGATCAATCAATTGGGGGCAAGGGGAAAGAACCAAACCACCACGGACCTGGAGGTAGCGGAGCGGGGAGGCGGCGGCGCATAGGGGCCTCCGAGCGAACCGGCTAAACCTAGCAAGAAAGAAAGGGGGACGGCGGAACGAACGTTAGGGGATACTAGGCCGGAGTAAATTTGGGGGTCTCGCCGCCGGCCAAGATTCGGCTCCGTGTCTCGTGTTTCGATTCGGAGAGGAAAAGAAGTTCCGGCTGAGTGTGCGGAGAAAGGAAAAAAAAAGCAATCAATGGCAGGAACTCGTAGTACCTCCCGAGAGAGCTGTGCGCGAACATGACATGGGAGAGGGGATGAGATGATCTTTGCGTGGCGCCGCCTGTCGTGCGCGGCGGCGGCTGAACTCGAAGCAGTCAGTGCTCTCGTGTCTGGGTCTCTGGGACTGGGACTTGGAAAGAAAAAACAGAATGCCCAGCACTGCACATCTCAGGCGTGCTCGTGGCGTCCACAAGATTACTCTCATCCAGGGTTCTAATCATCTCGTCCAATTCACCAAGCTAATACTGTAAATCACACACATATATTTACATGCAAATCTCATCACGTGAATGAGAAAACTAGTTTTACAAGGCGATGTTCATGTTGTCGCGGCGGTTAATCATCTCCGTGATGCCCTGGATCCACTTGAGCTGGTCGTGCTTGCTCCTGCACTCGAACTCGACCACCCTCTCCTCCGTCCTCACACCGAAGTAGCCTCGCCGGCGGCTGCCGTCGTCCACCTCCCTGCCTGCCCACGCCGGCACGTCGGACCGGACGTCCATTACGACACCTGAAACGCACACATTATAAGTGAGAGCCTGTTGTCCATGTAGTGTACACTGACTAGCGGTTCAGAAGATGCTTACACTTCTTGGTCTTGATGAACGTGCCGGCCATATGTGCGCTCTTCATCTTGATGATCACCTGAAAAGATCTGGTTGGTAATGTTGTTGACGGATTATTGGTGAGATGCTTGTGTTAATCGTACCTGGAAATTGGTGTCTATGTACGCCGTCACGAGCTTCCAATGAAGTATGCCTGCGATGCATACTTGTGTCAGAGAATGCACGTCTTAAACCTTTGTTCAGAGTTAAAATCCATGGATCATCGTACCCTGTCTTGTGCGCTTGAGGAGCTCGCCGCCACGGGACACGAAGATGAGCGGCGAGATGTCCCTCTCCGACGCCCTGCCTCCGTTGTCCCCGGGCGGCAGAGCGGTGGTCTGGATCTCCTTGTGGAGCCTCGCCCGCAGCATGGCAGCCCCGCGGAGCGCCGTCGCCGCGCCGGCGGTCAGCGCCATGATGTCGCCGCTCGTCTGCGCGTTCACGGCGGATTGGATGGACCCCAGGATCTGCTCGTGGCTCGCGCCCATCGCCTGCGCCATCTCCACGCAGTGCGACGCCACCAGCGCTGCCGCCGACGCGATGGCCGCCGCCGTCTTCGCGCCGCTCGCTACGCCGCCGCCGTTCTTGGGGCCACGCTCCTGCGCGGGAGGAGGAGGCGAGGAGGAGAACACCGCGCCGGCGACCAGCGCGGCGACCGCCGCCGCGACCCCGGCCACGGACGTCGCCGCGTAGGCCTGCGCGTTGCGGGACCGGGCCTCGGCGCGCTTCTTCTCCTTCTGCTCCTTGATCCACGCCCCCATCGTCGTCGACTTCCCCCTGCTCTCCCCGCGGCGACGGCTCGGAGAAGCTGCGCGTCCATGTTGGCCGCCCTGGGAGAGAACGGCGGGCTCGTCGCTCCTCCTGCGGAGCCGTCACCTGCTGCCGGCGCTGCCGCCATTAACGCGTCAAGCGGCGGTGGCGGCGGCGACGATCTCTGCTCTTTAACTGCTCCCGCGACGACACCGACGGTGGCGTCAGGGATGTTGCAGACGCCCGTGCTGCTCAGGACCTTGAGCGCCTTGGATATCTCCGCAGCCGACAGGCTCCAGGACCTTGCGAGGAACTCCATCGTCTCTGTCGGTGTCTCCGGCGCCCGCACCGTCGTCGGAGGAGGCCACTTCTCCGCCGGACCGCCTTCCTCCTCGATGCCCTCGAGCCTCTGGAGCTGTCCATTGCTGCCTTTCTGCTGCTGCTGCTGCTGATCAAGGGATTCCTCCATTTGCCTGACAGAGTGACATGAAACAAATGTTAGTACCGATCACAATTACACAAACTCAGCAACGTTTTTGAATCTTGTTACAGCTTAACAGCGTCAGTGGTTATTAGTATGTGATGATGTTACAGCTGAGAATCACATGAACTTCAGGCACGTACACGGTAAGGTCGGCAAGTGGGTTTGAGAGTGAGCTTGATGCTAGGATTGAATACAATTAGCATCAACTTATAGTAGACACATCTTATAGTACCGGGACACTAGTATCTTTCATAGGCAACTCAGAGCAGACAAGTACATTGGGATGACACTGTCAGGTTGTCCTATATATGGGAGCTAGGAAAAGACAACGCAGGCAGTGCTGTTAATTAATTGTGCTTACGGCTCATGCTGTTAGACTAGTCACAATGGGGAGTATCATATACTAGTATCATGCATATGATACTAGTCTATGTTACTACCTCCACAATGGGTAGTAACATATGTGTGGTATCATATAATACAATATTAATTAGGTTGTAGACTCATATTGCGTTGGGATCCGTTATGTTACGATATCTACCTATAATACTACTATAATCTCTCTCATCATTAATTGCAGTGACACGTCAGTTTTTTACCAACATGGCATGCATGATACCACCTATGATACCCCCATTGTGGCTAGTCTTAGTGGGTGCTAACTAAAGTCTCCATAAAAGTGCTCAAAATGTTGCTTTTGGCAGCACTGTGGCAGAGTAGAGTATCTTTTGGTAGTTTGCTCTCTTGTGGAGCCCCTGTGGCAGAGTAGAGTGTCTCTCGTATCTCTTTGAGAGCCCGAGTGTTGTTTTGTCCTCACATGAATGTTTGAGGAAAATAGATAGGTCATCCGACCTTCGTAGGTCAGTTGCTATGCGGGATTGGAATTCTAAGAAATTTGCTCCTTAGAATTCCATTCCGTTCTATTTTTTAGGACCATTTCCATCCACTCAAACTTCTTGATGGGTTCTCTCTTTTTCATGTAGTGCCAATACTCTTTAAAATTCATGTTGTTTTCTTATTTATAGGTTCAAGAGGACATGATACTCTAATAATATGTTTTCCTCATTCCTTTTGAGATTTCTGCTAATAAAACAGACCCTAATTTTTTATGATCTCCTATATTTGCTACCATATAAGCTAGGTAGTGGGACTACCAACAAACTCCATGCACCACACCCAGTTTCTCTACAAACACATGTATGTAAACACTCTTGCCCCGAGTGCGTCGTTTTATAACTTGAGCTCACTAGAGTCCTTTAATAAAATCGAAAATGGTACTAAAAAGTTTCATTTGAGTGTGGATACATATGATCTAAATATATGTACATTTTTGCCAAAAAAATATTCTATTTTGGGCTACAAAATTGTGGATCGAGAAAGGAAAAGGAACTTGGTTTTGATCCGCACATTTGTCCTTTTTGTGTTGATCGCATATGAAGATATATTTTGACGAAACTTGTGTCGTACATACTAGATATTTAGATTTGCTTCTATGTTTTTTTCTGATTTATTTTAAGATTATAAAATATGGTTTTTGATTTTTCTTTGAAAAGGGCTCCAGGGATCGAGATCGGCTCCAACAGCACTTTTCGCTCTCGCCCCTCCCTAGCCAAACAGAAACACTGCTTATATAGAAAGTTGAGGTTTTCTCTGACAAAAATCACCGATCATGCTACCTTTCATACGGAGGTGAAACTTCAGTTACTGAATCATGCACATAATTGTCGATGAGAACAAACGTGATTAAAATATAAGCAAATTAATCATCCACTTTGTGGTCATTCTTACGTGCGTGATTGGAAAATCATTGGTGGCAACAAGAATAAAGTTTGGTTAGGTTCCATAATATCTGAGGCAAGTAGGTCCGTAGATAGGATGTACGAGTGTTTACAACTTCAGGAACATAATGTGTGGGTTTGGCACGCACTGATGCACATTTCAATAAGAACCTCTGCTAGTATTAGTAAATTACTGAACAGCATTTCAAGCTTTCAGCAAACACGCGACAGTTGGAGCTTTACCTGTTGCCTAGCACCTTGTTTGTGGATTCTTTCTTAGTGTTCGCAGCAAATAATGGAAAGAAGGTTCATGATTCGGTGCTTAACAAAAGACCTTTTCTGGTCAGAGAAAATGATTCCACCTGCAGTCCGGGTTTTCCGCCGTCCGTGCGAAAGCATTCCGATCCTCGAATGGAGAGAACCAACTGTAGATAACACTCCTTTCTAAATAAAGCCAGATTAAAGATTTAAACCAGGGTACGTTATTGTAATTTTTCTGTAACATGCAATTAGATGAATGACTGTCGATTTTTGTACTTGATAGCATGGCTGTGCTAGAAACAGCAAGGGATATCAAGGTTAACTGTCCAGTCTCCGCGGGAATCGAAGAAATTACACTAGAGTTTAAAGGTATCCTTTGGTAGGAAGAAAAGCTTTTTTTATGTCTTTCATGTCACTTAGATGGGCAACCTTGCTTGCCTAACATCCAGAACTTCAACCTTTGGGACCTCCTTCAGGGAGTCACGCTTGTTCCCGATGTCATGGATACTATGGCATGAACTTTGTCCTCAAACGGCTGCTACTCAGCTGGCTCAGCCTACAGGGTACAATTCCTAAATTCCACCCATACTCTTTTGAGAAGTTGGTCTTGAAGGTTTGGGCGCCTTTTTTTTTTTGCTTGGCTTGCTATCCAAAACCAGCTATGGACGTCAGATCGCCTCGCTGTTCGCGGATGGCCACATAGCCCTAAGTGTATTATCTGCAACTGTCAGCCTGCAACGACGAGGCACATCCTTTTTGAGTGTCGTTTCTCCAGTCGCATTTGGCAGGGCACGCCATCTTGGCTATCTTCACCGGCCATCCTGTAGAATTTGGGTCGGGTCGCCCTACTATGCTATTTTACTGGCATGCTCTATCTAGGACGCCGACGGCACACCCCAAGGGGTTGAAGACTGCTATCACTTTGATCACTTGGGAGATTTGAAAGGAAAGAAACGTGATAGTGTTCAACAACATGTTTTCGACACCGCTGGCTCTTGTTCAGAAGGGACGAGAGCAGAAACTGGATTATGACGGGTGCTAAACAAATAGCGGAGATTATCGCTTAGTTACTGGCCTCTACGGCCCTTTTTTCTTTTGGCCTAGGCCGCATTATGTTTGCTCCTCCTTTATCAATATAAAAGGCAATGCTTTTGCCTTTTTCTTAAGCAACAAAAAATGTCACCTAGATTACAAAATATGTTTTCATGGGTTATCTCTCTAACAAATATGCCCCATGACTGAAAAATATGCAATAAATAAATTAAATTAGAAGTTGCAACAAACAAATGGAATCTTGTATATATAATGCATTCATGGAGATATGCCAGCTCTCTCATTTTCTTTTCTCTCTGCCAACTCCGCAAAAGCCTGACATGTCATCTGAAATAGAAGATGGCGCTACGTGATTAGACATTGTACATGTAAGACTGTTTTTTCTTGGCGACGCCACACGAAACTGAATACAAATAGAGAGAAATAAAAAACGCTTAATTTCTTAATGAAGATATCTGTTAGCAGTTAGCACGTAAGAGAAGATTTTTTTCTTTATATACCGTATGTCATCTCTTTAGTCACATATTATGTAAGAAAATTAAACCTCCACATAAATTTTCAAGACACACAAACATTAATTGCTAAAAATAAAACTAAACATAACTTATTTGACGACATGTTTGTACTACGTACCTTCCCTAGATAACATCGAGGGCTAAGAGAAAACTGTCTTCTCAGCTAACCACCGGGCTTGTCGTGACACAGGTCGCAAATGGAAAATGTTTCCAGGTTCTTCCATAAAAGAATGGTGCACAGTGTTCTACAACAAGCGATAGGGGTGCTCGGTAATGATGCGATCCACTACAGAATGTTGTGCTTTGTTTTCCATGATTGCTTAATCTGATGGTTCTCGCCGAAGCTAAAGCCTCTTCATCAAAGCTCAAACAGAAAACACATATAGACGTTGAATACTCCACACATCTTTTATTTCGTAGTGATCAACAAATAATGGCGCCAAGTCCACACTGAGTGCTCCCTGACATCGAGTGGCGTAAGACAAAACCTACAGGTATGCATTTGGATACTTGAACATTTTTGTCATCGAATATTCGAATTGGCACTGAAACAACCCAACAGAAAATGATGAAATGGTAGTCAAATACTACGAGGTATAGATGGGCATCTAGCCTAATCATAGCAATACATGTTCCTCATTTTCACGCATCAGTGCATTGTTATTTCTATTTAGTACAGACGTTTAATATGATGACACGTGGACGCGTTTAAGTGAGGTTAGACCTCTAGTCCTGCAAGACCGCGCACTGTCAGTGTAACCCCGTCGTCGTGTAATCTAAAAAGGGAAAAGTAATGCAACGTGCACCGAATTTATGTAGCGGCGATACACCTGACAAAAGATGCGTGCTTCACTTCCTCTTCTTTTTCGCATGACTAAAAGAACGAAAAGAGCAAGTATGGCATCATTGCCGTTCGTGTTACTACAAAAGATGGAGGCGTTAGTGCTTAGTGGTGGGACTAGCAACTCGCTCGACAAAACGCTCAATTCTGGGGGCGCTCCAACTCCCAACTCCCAACTCCCAAGTGGAAGGAAGTAGCTTTTCTGAATTCAGGAGAGGATTAACACAATGGCCGCTTGCAACTACGAAAAGGCGATTACAGAAGAATGAAAGGAGACGCATAACCAATTAACTAGTCTGGTTAATCTCCATATATATCAGAACTGTGGTTAAATAATAATTGATACAACACGAGGTACGATTGGGCTAAAAGGCCAGACAAACTCCACATGACATTGCAGGATTGCGAAGTGCAGTAGCTTCCTACCTTCTGGTGTGGGTTAAAAAGGCACACCTAACCCCGAAAAGTCATTTTGACTGCGAGGTGATCCCTCTATTTTAAAAAATTCAAAAAATATGTTTAAAAGTTAAAAAACTCTCAAAAAACCATGCATGTTTTCAATGATGTATACTATAAGCGTACAAAATCACAATGTGATCTTTTTTTGTATTATGGGCTATACAAAAATGATTTTTTTTTTGGAGAATTGAAACAACACATTGTTCAGTATACTCATATCTATATATTTATAATTTTTGTGTAGCTCAGAATACAAAAATTTTTGCATTGTAATTTTACACGCCTGTAGGATCCATCATTGAGAACATGCATGTTTTTTCAGAATTTTTTGAATATTTTAAATACTTTTTATTTATTTTAGAATAGAATGGAGCCCGGGAGCCAGAAATCTGCACTCAACCCCGGACCTGACTAAATATTCCCCTAAAAAAAGAATCAATGATCTGACTAAATTTTCCCATGAAGCTGAAGCAACTCCAGAGTTACAGCCATGAACCAATTGCTGCGAAGGGCCAGAGACGAAAGTCCCGTGAGTATAAACATTTTTTAAACCACATATTTATCTGAAACTTATGCAGACATCTGCAGATTATTAACCAACAAGTATACAGAGATCTTTTCTCATCAAATACGTTTCCTACAATGCACATCAGTGACATCACAGTACAAGGATCATGCACTTCAACATAAGGAAAATACTGTCCGTCTAAAACGGAAAGGGAATACAGCACTTAACAGTTTACGCAGCAAAATAAGGATTGGCAAGAGAATATACCACCTTCCATGAATCCATTTAGACATCTCCCTTTGGTTCCGTTGCTTTCGAGCCTTGTTAGCAGAAATACTCTGTTAAAACCTCCAGTAATCATAAATAGCCAACTGAAAATTTCCTGCCTGCTGATCTCCATGCAAAAACAATCAGCTTTGGGTTAGCCTACTGCACCCTTGTTAAGTTCTCGAGCTTCTTCAGTACCTAGTGCTGAAAATATTTCAGAATATGATGCGAATTTCAAGAAACAATCTTATCATAAATATTGGATAGATACACTGAATGGAGTCCACACCATTATTGTTGCAACATGTCCATGACGCTTATGTACACATATGAACAATTGACATTTACATGTCATCCACCAGTATTAGAACAACATATCTATGTAACAGTCTAACAAACTGCTGGAGTGTCGAACACAACAGCGAGCGAACCTTGCTTAATCAGCAGGAAGTTTCATAATCAAACTCCAGTTGCCGGGGACGAGTTTGTCGACTGGTGGCAGCAGGTCAACATTTCCACCCCCATGGCTATGAAGCAATGCACCTCTTCGGTGATCATGCTCACGGCCTGGTGGATTCGGAAGCAGCCAAGCGAGGTCATATTCGGCAACGTTGGGCAACGGGCAGCCCAACGTTGCCAGCTTGGTCGCCACCATCCAGGCTGAGGCCAGACAGTGGGTGTTAGCAGGGACAACCAGGCTGGCAGCACTCCTTCTGCAGGTGCTTGACACTTTTTAAGGTGTCACGTTGTAATTCTTCGGTGTTGACCCTGGGGGGGCGTTGTACATAACTCTTCTTCACTATCAATGCATTGAGACAGCGAGCCTTTTGCGTTTTCTCAAAAATAATATCAAACGCATTTGTAGCCATGTTAGTAGCATGAATTACGCCTCATGATTTTGAATCCGAACCACTCTATAAGAAATGCAGCCTCTTAGGCATTTCCTCATTGCTAGCTCCATAAAAGAGGTTACCTGTATAGCAACAGAAATTCATTAGGGCTACCACATTAAGAACACAAGAGTCTAGACCTAGAATTGTACATTAACAGCATAAATTCATTGTACCACTGTGTTATAAGTTTACCTATCACTTTGATGGGGCATTGTGCGGAAATGTCGGAAAACAAGCGCTAGATGAGCCAGTATTGCTGACAAAACCTTGATTTTGATGAAAAGCATCAAAACGCACTACGTGTCTTGAATTACTATCATTTCTCCCCTGCACAACAGGTCGAGCAATAGATGATGTTGGATGTGCTTCTCCGGCACTGGCAGCCATATTTTGTCCCTGAAATGACCAACCATCTTAGGAAGAATTGACACAAACTAAAACTTTAGTCAATATACACACCCTAAAACTTTAGTCAATATCGATGCCAACAGGAATCTGTAACAGCAACACAACTAGTCACACATACCAGAGCTAGTAGGTTTTATGTGGTGGACTAGTGCTGTTCATATGGTAATATTAATTAGATTTTTATTGCCTTTACAAAAATGTAATCTCATTATGCACTTGCTATGGTATACTTGCATTTGGGCACATTCCAGTAAACATAAACCTTTAGCGGAGTAAATTTCTACCTGCAATTTCCCAGAGAATAGCATTAAGTTGTATGGTTCCCATGGATACTCAAAATAACAATGTTGTTTTAAGTATCCATGTGAACCAAACAACTAAATGAAGCTAAACCCATACTCTATTGGTTATTAAAAATATTATTATTTTCCATTAAAAAGGGAAATAAGAAAACTGATCGGGAGTGGTCGTCTGTCAGTAGTTATGCTGTATGGTAGGGTAGGAATATCTCCCAGTGGCCTATTTCACCTGCAACTGTGTAGCTAACCCGGTAATATGTCTTGACCCCATCTGTTCATGTGATTCCTTTGTATGGACACCTGTTAATCATAAGGAAAGACGAGAGATCAATATTATAACCAATTTCATCATACATATTCTGATAGAATCTCTAGTCTGATCTAGAACAGCTAAAACGATGCCACTGGTGCTAGTGCCTGGTTGGTCAAGTTTTAACTACGAACAAAAAATCCAACTGTAAATGGAAACAAATACTATAAGTTAGTAATTCAGAAATGTAGCACGTTAAAGCAGACAAAACCATGTCATGGTAATATCTTCATCCTCAATTAGAAGCCAAAATCATTATAAGTAATCATTTGGACCCATTTCAACTATAGCATCGGCTAGTGTACTACAGATTTAACACCAAAAAACTACTATATTCTAAGATTTCTCATTGATGCGAACTTTCACATGAATCCTTATTTATACGATTAGCAAAAGATGCAATAGGCTATGTTACCAGTTCGTTTGTCAAGATGTGCTGGGACTTCTCGAGTAATAGTTGCTCCAGGAACATGCTACAAAAAGTAAAGAATTTTTCAAATTGACATTAAAGTTGCACCATATCTATACAGAACAGATTGAAGAATTGTTCTGAACCACTTGACTGTTCTGCAGGATGCTTAACGGAAATGAAATATCCATTAACTAAATCCATTTATGTAAGGAGACGAAATGCAATTTAAACATGATAATGCAATTTCATTATGAATACATCACATTTGTCCCAACATAAGTATCGTTGTTTACGAATCATCATAACTTATGGAAAAGAGAACGGGAGGAGGGGAATTCTGGAGCAGGATCAAATGTCATTGCAAAAGTGTCCAAAACTAACGAATGATAAGATAATTGTCATAAAACTTGCATAGTTTAACCCATGAAAAGTACCTGGGGCTTTTGGCCTTGTTTATATTTGAGAACAGTCCAGTCAAAGACATAATCAAACTCATAACCTGTTGTAAGATGAGGAAAACACTGGATGATAATATGGAAACTACAAGGTCATGTTGAAATAATGTACTCCCTCTTTTCCAAATTATATGGTGTTTTTTAGTTTGCACAATATCTTATATGAAACTTTGACCATTGCTTTTGGTATGAAATCATAAGAGACCATACATGCTATACTTCAAAACTATTTTTCCTGAGAAATATAATGGTACCATTTGGAACTAAATTACTTATATAGCTTTTCTATTAGTTTGTTACCGAAGATAAAGAACTTCGACTCCACGCTTTCTAAAACGTTTTCTATTTTGGAACAAGTAGTAACTTTTAACAGTCATTCGTAGTATATAGTTCTGCTTAATCATGGGATACCTTGGTGGGAAAATAAATCTCGAAAAAGACGCTTCACGAATCCATAATCAGGCCTCTGATCAAATGTCAATGAATGGCAGTAATGGAAGTAAGATGCAAATTCCACCGGACAAGATTTGCATAGCACCTGATAAATATATTTCGTCAGCTACAGATACAAATTACATGTTCTTTGAGAAGTTCGGTTTAATATTTTTTGAGATATAAACCTCGATAGGCGTTGAAATCTTTTTCTCGCATATCTTCTCATACTTCTGCTTTTTCGTTGCAGCTTTTAGTCCCTGCCAGGGGAGACTTTACACACCAACACATACCAAAATAATTAGAGTGAAACTACCCAGAGGGATAATGAGACCTCAATAATTATGATAGCTCTATACTATGTACCTAAACTAATAAGAGATTGGTATCGAACCCTACTACTTTCTCCATATACAAAAAAAATCACATGTGGAATTATGTCATGGGAGACACCGATTCGTAACAATTTGCTGGTGGAACTTGAGGGATACTTTATTATCATTATTCATTAATCAGTTGGAGAAATGTTATGTACGCATTCATATGGCATACAGTCATCCTTTTCAAATAGTAGCTACTTGCTACTAAAATTTACAGATGAAAGTAGGAAATCTGTTTCGTGATGAGTGGTTCCATATGCACAGTTTGTTCCTGGGAAATTTTTGTGCAGATCAGATGCAGCATAAATGGTCCTTGTTGACGAAACAATCAGCACTATAAGATGCTGCGCTACAGACTACATGGCATATTTTGAGCTGATCAAATTCAATTCATACGTACAGCTAGAATATCTAAAAGCATGAAGGAAGTCACAGTTGGAACTTGACTAACACTGCATCCCAGAACAGGTTTTCAAAACTAGGTTTTTTAACTGCTTACTCTAGACATGATCTATTTAATAATCAAATATCTTAACAAAAAGTTGACTTTCACTATTAATCCCCATTAGTTTTAAACTACACTGCATCCTAGATGCTGTGCTCATAGGCAACCCCACAGTTCCATTGTACAGCAGTATAAGCCTACCTCCCTCGCAGAAAATATAGGAGAACATAACCAAGAGATTCCAAATCATCCCGTCGACTTTGTTCTGCCAGTAAATCCAACAAAAAATTCAGAATCAAATCTAAATGATGAATTGACAAGTAACCACCTGGTCATAGCTTACCAATTCCAAGGTGAGTGTTGCTACTTGCATACCTTGCAGTGCCAGTTAAATTCTTATGTTCTCTACAGAAAAGAAGCAACTGAATATCAAATAGTCAAATCAACGATTGTGAATAAGGCACATTTATCTATGCTAATCGTAAGGAAGATAGACAGGGAAATATAATAGAAAAGGTGAGAACCATATGTCTGGGCAGTAGAAATAATATGAATTCCAATTCTGGCATTATGTAATCCATATTACTTTTTATATAGATGATGCAGGGTCGTCTTTAAATGGTAAAATATTATGAAATCGGAGGGCATATTGTTGATTGAAGTATTGAACCTATAAAACTAAATAAGTCAAAATGCTGTGCTGAATATCCCACACAGTAATGAACGAAGTAGGTGGTGAAGTACGACACAGCAAAAATACATCTATAAATTCATAAAATAAGCGAGCCATGAAGGTGGAGGCCACAATGCATCACAGATGAAGCCCAAGTCAGTGCACTACCAGTGTAACTTATAATTTCCATGACGCCAGGCAAACTAGGAGCAACGGACTCGACAATAGGTAACAAACATTGGTCAACTAACTTCTTAAATCGATTCTGGAAAAGCAGAATTTAATTTAGTTTAACACTTGTACAAAAATAATCCAACAACCTCATATTTGTACCAAAAAGTACATCTTTAGAAATATAAATGTACCTGTAAGGAATATGTCGATTCGTAGTAGAATCTCGGTATCTTTTTGCAAGCCCGAAATCAATTGCGTATACCTAACAATCACATGCAGAGATATCATTGACTAGATTGTTTGGTGCATCATTAACATCTTACTACAGAGCTTTGATATACCACACCAAGTACCTGGTTTGCTTTCCGACCGAGACCCATCAGAAAATTGTCAGGTTTTATATCTCTATGCAAGTATCCTTTGGAATGCATAAACTCTATCCTTGTAATCTGTTAAAATTATATACAAAGAAGAAAAGTTAGCTTTACTTAATCAGCAACTGAACACATTGCATGCATGCAAAAATGATATGAATATTTACTCGGACAAGGAAAAATTCAGGCACATCATGTATGTAAGCTCTACATATCAAGATCAATTACAGATTGTGTGAAACTATGTATATAAACATGAAGCCCATAGAAGCACCACATAGGAGGGAAATCTGCTAGTGGAGCCCTCCATAGAAGTCCTGGCACTGATGATTTCATATTTTCTGTAACATTTTTATTTTTCGTCAGTTTGACATATTTTGCTTTTAAAGTATCGTATTGGTCTATAGTCTGCAGATAGATTTTACTTATTTCATTGCTGATTATTTTTATTAGTACGCGTATTGAAGTGAGCAAGACAATAGTGGAACTCTGCAAGAAAATCCTCAGCAATACACATTCAGAGTTTGATTTCTAATGGAAACGTATATAACTCCCTGTGAGTTTCAGAAGTGATCAAATTTCTGAATAAATGTTGACATTTTCTCTTATAATTTTCAGCGTTCTGCAAAAGGTATCGAAATAAACTGCATTACTGAATAAATTGAAGTAGACAGCGCCCAGTTAATAATTACCATTTGGTCTGCCAACATTAGGACTGTCTTCAGCGTGAACTTCCTGCCGCAGTAGACAAACAAATCCTCTAAGCTCGGTCCCAGCAAATCAATGATAAGAATATTATCCTCCCCATCAACACCACACCACTTAACATTCGCAATGCCACCTGGAAGCCAAATATTTCCCCATCAACCAGCATCTTATCTGAATGAGCGCACCATGGTACTATAGACTACAGAGAATCGGATGACATGGCATACATACTTCCTCCTTGCAGTGCATTGTAGATCTTTGCCTCGTAAAAAGCTGGGGATGCTTCGAATTGCTACTTTCCTGCCAGGGCATATAACAATGTAAGCCAAGAAGTAGCTAGGATGGGGGAAAAGCAGGGACACGGACTGATTAGCTTTGACAAAAACAAACAAACTTTCGGCTCCCACTCCCACCGGTATGCTTGCTATTAGAACTTTCCCTGAGGGCTACAAATACAATTCGGGCTATACGCCAAGCGCAATTATGACCAACCACCAACCGTATGCGTACCGATCATCATAAGAGGGAACAAGCCAAGTAGCATTCTAGAAGGGGAAAGAACAGGCCAAGTGGCCGTATATACAATCGAAAAAGCTGACCTTTCTAACCGCGTGATTACCGACATTTTAATCATGTTCCTCCCATCACAAATCCACGATCACATAACAACCAAGAGCGGCAACTAATAGACATATCCAGCAAATTCAGCGCAGCAGCCGAATCATCCACGCTAGGGGAAAGGAAACAACCAACCCATTCCCCGCACGAGGCAGGCTTGACTCAACAGCAACAACCCAATGGTCGACATCTCCGCTTAACTCAACAGCAACCCAATCATTGACCTCACAAACAGCAACCCAATCAATCAAAGTGGTAGCAGAGTAGAGATGGGTATGGACTCACAATCTTCACGGCGACGATCTCGTAGGTGTCCATGTCCGTGCCTGCAACAGCAGCATCGACGTACGACAGAGTTAGAAACGGGACAGAAAAGACTGACCGAACGCGGTGGTGGGAATGGCGGGGAATCGGACGATCGCTCACCGAGGTAGATGACCCCGAAGGAGCCGCATCCGATCTTCCGGCCGAGCTTGAACTTGCCCCCGACGATGCGGTCCATGCCGCCGGCCAGCCCTTCTTGCCCCGCCCGATTACAGCGGAGGGCGGCGGACGCGTCCCGGCGTACGTGGGGAGCTTCGGTTGCCGCGGGCGGAGAAGGAAGAGAGTGGTGGTGGGGTTCACTCCTGCCGCGTCGGCCGCTCGCTTTTATTTTGGTGGAGTCGGCGAAGAGAACGAAGGTGGAAACTGTTTTGGTGCGTAGCGGCGCAGCGACGCAGGCAGCAAAGGGGCGGTCGTTCGAAGTAGCCGCGTGGACGTGGCGGCGGCTTCTTCGGGGTTATCCTCCATTCCTTCTGCCGCGGCGTTTTTCACGCGGCCGGAGAGTACGTGCCACGTTGTGGACGCCACCTGGAACCCGCGTTGCTGCTCATCTATTTGCTCGCCTTGTCGGTCTTGCGCGTCATTCAGATTTTTTTGTTGCCACAAAAAGGCCCATAGGCGAAACTAATGGCACATTTGACCCCTTCGCGGAACTAATTTTAAATCTAAACTCTTGGTTCGCGCCGAAGTTCTGCAGTTCGGTGCCAACATTTTTTACATCCGGACGCTCAGGAAACTCGGCGCCATGGAGCTTGGCGCCAACCTACTTCGGCTCTAGGGAGCTCGATGCCAAGCTCACTTTGGCGTATGAATTCGTTGGCGCCGAACTGCACAATTTCGGCTCCATTGTTATTGGCGCTGACCCGAGAGGTCAGAATAGTTGGTCCAAGAGTCATAAATACGTCATTCAGCGACAAGTCCATCATTTGAAGAGTGAGTATAAGAGTTGTTGGTTTGGTGCAGATGTAGCTCGTGGAGATCATATGTTGTCGATGGTGAGCTACCGTAATTCTATAACTCGTTTGGTGATCGGTGATTTAGCCGTGTCTAAATGGAATGCAAGTGTTTCATCATAAAAGCAATAAGAGTTGTTTGCTTCGAATTTGTTCCGGTTTTTATTTATCTCCACCACCATTTTTCTGGTGCACCGCGTGGTGCTGCACCCGAGGAAGTGGGCATCCCGCATGTTTGGCGTTGTTTCCTGGTATCGTTTCGTCTTGGCTGGTGATCGTGCTCTTTTTTGCCGCTCGCGGGCGTTGTTCTTTGCTTACGTGTTGCGATGTTTACCACTTGTTGGATTGCATGCCTTGTCAGTATTTTCTACCGTATACGTGGTTGTGCTGCATGGACGCGTTTCGTCGTTTGGCACAAGTGAGATTTTCACCGGTTGTATTTGAGCACTTCAACGCATGTTTGTTTTGGTCCCTTGAGTTCTTTTCCTTCCCGAGTTGTCCGTCCTGTTCTTTTTATTTGTGCTAGATTTTCTTGGTGTTTTCGATGTGATGTTTTTTTTTCCTATTTTGATTATGGTGTATGCTTCCGCCCGCGGTGGTGGTCGAGGTGGCCGGCCATCGCGGCTGGCTAGCGTGGTTCCGGGGGTTCTGAGGCTGGCTGGCGTGGTCGATTAGCAGCATGTTTTTCGGGTGTCTCGGTGCCTACTTCTACGAGTTGTTTGTTGTCTTTCGTGCCAGATCTGAGTCGTGCTTTTTCTCTGATTTCTACTCCCCTAGGTGCTCTCTTGCGTTTGTGATTAAAAAATACCCTCTTTCCAAAGGATAAAATCAAGTACTTTTTCTTTTCTTTTGTGCACGACACAAATCCAATATGCGGCTCCCAAACTAGTCGTTCAGTACTCGGTGCATAGCATGTTCCGGAATCCCGTTTAGCACCCGCCATCATCAACACTAGACGATGCGCATGCTCGATCTCACTAACTCTCCTACAACACAACACTACACTCTCCTACAACACAACACTACGCACGTAAATGTGGCAACGGGGACACTAATCACTGGTTATTGCTCAACCAAAATAATCTCAGTGCAACAAATTTCTCCCCGTCCCCATCTCCATTAACTGTCATGGGGACAGTTTTCTACCATCCCATTCCATCGGTTTAGAAAGCAACCATTGGATACCCATCTCCATGGCGGCGACTGAGAGAATGTTGAGGACGACGGCATGCGGTGCGAGTGTGCGACCGACGGGTCCCCCGACGGGAGTGGGCAGTGGAGGGTGGCGGTAGAATCAAGGAAGCGAGGGAGCTGCGGCGGCAGCTGGAGAAAAGAAAAGTGAGGATAAGGATGGGATTTTAGGGTTTTAGTCCTTTCGGACTGTATACATACACTGGCTACTATTTTGGTCCCATCATAATTCTAGTGGGGATTCAGATGTACCAGTTATGGCGACTGGTCAACTATCCCGTCCCCGCTTGCCCGATGGTTACTGATTTGCATTTGATAACGCCCGAACAATACAAAACAACTCAACAAAAATAAAAATTACAACGAGATTCTTGAAAATAATAGAGCATAAGAGTAAGCAGAAACCTGTGGAAACAAAATAAACACTTCCTAAACAATAAAAAGGAGATGATAGCCGCGACTTCTCTTTTTTTAACATAACAAACTTTATTCAACTCATGTGCATTTTACAGACAAAAGCGTGAAAGGACAAACATTAGGCGCTAGTACAAGTGTATGCACGTACGTAGAAATTCGCACTTTTTCTCAATTATTAAAAAAAAGGTAATTTTGTCACAGAAACTGTTAAAGCTCTAACCAGCTGAGCTAATAGGCCATCTGTTTAGAAATTCGCACTTAAAAGAAGGTAATTTTGTCACAGAAACTGTTAAAGCTCTAATCAGCTGAGCTAATAGGCCATCTGTTTAGAAATTCGCACTTAAAAGAAGGTAATTTTGTCACAGAAACTGTTAAAAAATGTTTGGCCCATACAGGTCTCGAACCTGTGACCTTCGCGTTATTAGCACGACGCTCTAACCAGCTGAGCTAATAGGCCATCTGTTTAATGATTTTCCTTGGTGTATATTAATAGTTTTTAGCGACATTCCACATTGTGAAACAGCATATAATAGACTTGGAGGTATAGTTACCAACCTGTGTTAAGCTACAAGCAGACTTGGTAGCGACATTCCAGCATTTCGAACCAGCATATATCAGACTAAAAGGTGATAACCAGCTGAGCTAAAATCTTGGTCAGACTTTACATTGTTTCACTTTAAAAACATATATATACGCCCTACTTTCACGAAGGGTACATTATAACTAGTCCGGTCTCAACCTAGAGGAGACTAACACATGGCCACATGGGGCGAATGATGTGCAATTGAGCAAAGCATACAAGGTGGGCACAGCACAAACATGACGGGCACCATATACCGAACGATAGTACCAACACTAGCATATATTTCTCACGAGAAGCATATGTCAATTTCGTTATCGACTTTGGCAATGATAGGTTGATGTTTGACTCGGACGCGATCCTAGATGGATGGGAGAGACGCACACGACCAACAAGGAAATCAAAGAAAATAATGGACCAGAAACAGCTTCTCGGGACAGCAACACAATCTTCTGCATGCAAGCAAGCAGTGGATACGAGCATGGCGCTTTGGATCATCCCATGGCATACTTCTGCGTCTAGCTGCGGGCTGTCGTCTCCTACTTCGACCGGTCCGTCTTGTACATGTGGGCGATCTCAGGGACAAGAGCGTCGTCCAGGTTAGGGTCGGTAAGCAGCGAGCAGATCGAAAGGAAAACCTGGTGAATGTAAAAAAAAACTAGAAGTTAGTGGAGCAGATAGATGCAGTGCAAGTCAGAGAATGGTAATTGTAGACTAGTACATGCAAAATACAGGATTGGTTTGATGTTCCTATCCCCAACTGAATACATGTTTGCTGAAACAAACATTTTTTGGGAGGATTTGAACAGGTTTAATCCAAAACAGTAAATTCACTTGGTATTCTGCTAATACTAATAATGATATACCATTTCCGTGTCTTTTTTGCTCTAGCTTCTCGATGACTAGTTTGAATAACCAATTAAGACTCTCACCAAAAGATTAAATAAAAATGCACACAGTAAGCCAGTACCAGATGTCAAACAACTGCAGAAACTCACTAGATTGGCACCAGTATGAATAATGTCTTGAGCGGTGAGAATCCGAAATACTGAATGGCACCAGTTTGTTGTTCTGTCAGAACTCACTAGAGTACCATCACGTATAAAATAAAGCTGTTAATCGGAATTTTCCAAGATCAGTTCTCCTGTAAGAAAACCATACATCGGTTAGGAAGTTAGCATTCCCTGTTATATCCAAATATAATGTGTAGTTACGTAAAACAGTGAATACACAATTCTGAAAATTCCAAACAAAATACGCACTTAGATTCTTGAAATGCAGATTTATACAATTGTCAAGAAATTTTCTCATACATAATTTCACCATTGGAATTCAACTACAGTGCATCCACATAAAAAGTTTTGTTACAGATATTCTTTAATAAATAACAGAATAAGGGTATATTTATCACGTAGTTTAGCTTTCGTCCATCAGCTTATCTCTAGGATTTATGAGGGATGGAAGCTACACTATGCCATAAGCCGAGGGACAAAAAAATACACTTATCTCTAAATCATAACAGGTAAAATATGAAATGGTAATGTATCCAATGTAAAGAGGGTTCTTTATGGAATCTCACACTTACATGCCCATGCTTGTGTTCTATCCTAGGTGCATCATTTGATGTAGATGGTTGCATGTCAAGCATGTGTTGCAGTCTGTTCCACTCCTATCTATTGAGTACTGGAGTGCTTAGGTGTTGATGTATTTGCCTTATGCATTCTTGAATAGTAACGCTCATGACCGCTAACACCAGAAAAAGGAACAGATGGGTGCCTGACCAACAATGCCCTGATTAGCAATTAGCAACATCAGAAAAAGTTGACCAGCTGTTCACATATGTGATGAATGAGATTGTAAAGATATCAGTACTGTCTACAATCAAACATATTGCTGGCAGTTTATTTTTTTTTGATGCTTTTTGCTGGCAGTTTATGAGTGCAGAGTGCAGACAATTCTGATCACAAGGGCAACCATTATATTAGGTTAGCTAGCCTTTAGAAGCTGATTTTCTAGTTGCCTCGGATCTTTCTATCACAAAAAAAGACGGACGGGGAGGATCCCATGGCATTTTCATTAAGAAAGGTATAACAACATGGAATTGCGAGTGAGAGCACTCAAACTCGGGTGGGTGGGAAGGCATCAGCCCCTCCCCACCACAGGGTTATGCCTCAGTCTGTCGGACCTTTCCATCACAAATTACACCTTCCCGTTTCAATTCCTGATTAATCTGAAGCAAACCTTATGCCTCCCTCCTTTTAGCAAGACATATTCATGGTGCCAACTAAGCATATTCTTAAGAAGTTATCTTTTTGGGTGCCCGTTGTTGCATAAAATCTTTTAATCGTTCTGTTTCACCAATGACAGGCAGCCATTCCATGAGAACATCGAGGGTCACGTAGTCAGGAGTGCACCTCTCCTCCTTCATGCGGTCCATCAGTTCAAAAGCCTTATCGGGCATGTTCTTATCCCGAAGACCCTTCAACATCGCGTTGAAGGTTGTAACATTTGCAGGCACACACTTGTCTCTCATTTCATCGAAGAGTTCAATTGCTAAACTTGCATCTCTGCTCTTGAAGAGAAAGTCAATCAGAGTATTGTATATCACGGTGTTGGGCTGAATACCAGATTCATCCATAGACCGAAAAATCCTCAATGCCTCGTCAATTTTACCAACTTTGCAATACCCATGTACAAGTGTACCAAAGGTGACTACAGAAGGTCGGCAACCATCATCGATCATCTTCCTTAATAATTCATCCACAGCACAGAAATCTCCTGCTTTGCACAGGCCAGACAACAAGGTATTGTAGGTGCACACATCAGGCCTGAGACCAGCTTCCTTCATCATCGCAAGCAACTCATATGCCTCCCTCAGCCTCTTCTTCCGACAAAATCCACCAATCAAAGTATTGTATGCTTTTGCATCCAGCTGAAATCCTGCCTTCTTCATCGACGATGCCATGGAACGAGCATCCTCCAACCGCCCTGCTTGTGTCAAGCCTGATATCATGGTGAAATACATAACTGCATCAGGTTTGTGTCCTTCATCTGCCATCTCATGGAACAACTCCATGGCCACAACCACATTGTTGGCGTGGAGGAAAGCCCAACCAGGGTGCTGTAGGTAACCGCATTGCCCCTGGCTTCCCGCCAAACTGTTCTTTTCTCCCGGAAGAACTCCAGCGCACCCCCAATCCTCCCTTCCCGGCACAAGCCACCCACAATTGTATTCAGAGTGACGACATTCGGCGCCACACCCTCCTTCTCCATCCTCCTCACCAGTTCGAATGCCATGCCAACATTCCCCGCACGGCAAAACGCGTCGGCCAAGCAGTTATAAGTAACTGTGTTGGGCGCGCACCCATGCACACTCCCCATCCGCTCCTCCACAAATTTCACAGCCTCCTGGACCCTCCCGCTCCTGCACAAGCCATCCACGACGGTGTTGAGCACGACAACATCCGGGCGCACGTCTGAGGCTGAGGCAGACATTCCGTCAAGCACCCTGAGGGCGTCCCCCACGCGGCCAGCTTTGCAGAGGCCGTTGACGAGTATGCCGTAGGTGACGACGTCCGGCCGGACGGCAGCATCTCGCATGGAGGCGAAGAGCTTGGTCATGCCCGGGAGGTCTCCGGCGCGGGCGAGCCTGGCGAAGAGGGCGTTGAACGCGGAGGTGTCCGGCGGCGGGGCGCCGGCGGCGAGGGAGTCGCGGAGGAAGTTAGCGGCGTCGGCGGGAGGGCGAGCGAGGAGCTTGGATAGGAGGGCGGAGAGGACGGGCGCGGAGGTGGGCGGGAGGCCGTGGCGCGAGGGGAGGGAGAGGAGGAGCGCGATGGAGGCGGGGGTGAGGGCGTGGGAGGGCGCGGCGAGGAGCGAGTAGACCTCCGCGGCGAGGGAGGGCGTGTTGCGGAGGAGGGAGAGGGCGGAGGTAGGAGGTGTGGGCGAGGAGAGGAGGTCGTCGAGGAGGGAGGCGGCCGTCGGGGAGGCGGCGGCGGAGGAGGAGACGCGGCGGCGTGCTCGCAGAGTGGGGAGCGCCGCGAAGAGACGACGGGATGCGGACATCGTCGGAGGCGGAGGCGGAAGCGCCGGCGGGAGGGTTGGAGTTGGAGGGGCGGTGAACTGCCGGTGAGCCGGCCGGCCGTGCCTGTAGAAGGGAGAGCGGCGAGTGCCCACGGCGGTGGTAAATAAGAAAATGGGCTGGACCGTTGGGCCTGGCTCATTCGACGGCAACCAGATACTAGCGGCCTTTTTCTCAAAAAAAAAGAAAGATACTAGCGGCCTTTCAGTTCAAAAAACAAAACAAAAGAATATAATTTCAAAAAAAGAAAGAATATCCTAGCGGCCTTCTTCTTCTTCCTCCTCCTCGATGCGCCTCGGCCATCGCCCCTCCCTTGTACGTCGCCGCTACTAGAAATCCCTCCCGCCACCCTCCTCCCCGACGAAGAGCTTCTCTTACGGCTAAAAGCTCGTTCATGACATTAGAGCTTTCCTCGAAAGGCTTGGGCGATGGATGGCGTAGAGCCATGCAACCCAATACTGCCAAGACATGAACCGTTAAAAACAGAGTATTGACTTAGTCGTGATGATATAATAATATAAACGGTAACACTATCATCCAAATGTGATAAAGAAACAATTGTGTTTTATCCTTGATAGAAACAACACATTGCACACCTTACCCGTATGTTGTAACTTGGGTATAGGAATTTTCACGGTTGAACTCTATGGAACACAGAACTCCTTCTTCAAGATCTAAACATGAACATGGCCAAAGTAATTAAACCGATCAGAGAGCATGTATGACTATAAAATATAACGAATAATATTCATATTATAAATGCACAAACTAATCATAAAGTGATAATTCATAACAACATAAGATTGAGGTATAAACATCCAATATTTAGACTTTATGATATGCTTGATGAACTTAGTGACTCCACCATATTTTCTAAAATTGATTTGCGAAGTGACTACCACCATCTCTTGAGTAACAGTTCCCTCTGTGTTGGTTGTTTCATGCAGACCCTTGTTGCATGCTTCGTGTTGCTGTTAGTGTACTGTTGTTGTTGTGGTGTTGCTGAGTTTGTTGTTATTGTTGTGCCATGCTTTGGCATGTGCCGCTGACCTACGCCGATAGGAGTTGTACGGTTTTCCGGATTGGTTTTCCTTATAAACCGAGTCATTTGGCTATCATCCTTTGTTCTATGATCAATGAAAAGCAGCTCCCGACTGCATTTTAGTAAAAAAAAGAGTTTTAGGGCTACAAATCACCATAGCTAAATGATAAGAAGAAAAAAGTAAGTACTCACAATAAGCAAATGAATCTCGCGCATATCCACGCGCGCGCATCTTGTGATATCTGAGTTAGTCACATGGTCTTCCAAGATCTAGGCCCAAACCTGTCAACATCAGTTCTGTGTGTTCGAGGGCTATTAATTTATGAGTTTATGTAGATGAAGTTTCAGACTCTTGGATGAGCAATTGCCGTGAATCGCGCACGCATCTCCCGTCTTCTAGAAAGATCACATTCCAAAGTGTAGTTACCCACCCGCCACTGTCTCCTTGAGCAAAAATAGGTGAGATCTCGCAAATCTGCATTGAAAATTTAGGCTTCAATACAATACGCACCCCCAGATCGATACAGGTTGACATGCTTGCATCCTTGTGATCGATCTCTGATTTAATCACTGGATCTTCCAAGATCCACGCCCAAACCTGTGAGCGTCAGTTCAGTGTGTTCCCGGCAACAGTCTCACGAAACATTGTGTTGAATCTCTCGCGGCATCTCCCGTAGCTTCTAGGAAGATCACATTCCGAAGTGCAGTAGTTACCCAGCCGCTACTGTCTCGATCGAGAGCAAATCAGTTGAGATCTCGCAAATCTGCACCCCCAGATCGATCGGCACAGACAGTTGCATCACATGCAAGTAAAGCACTACAACCTGCGAAGCTGCGATTACCCCGATGCACGTCAGACCCGACGCATATCTTGCAAGCCCTAACGTGATCTGCCCCTAATTAAGCTAGGATCTTGATACGATACCATTTCCTTTTTCTCATTTTGTTTAGTGCTACTACTGGCCTACAACAACCTTTATATATTGATCGATCCCGTCAACTACACGAGTTGGGCAATTGTTAATGAAATCGCAGCCCAAGATGGCAACTCGCGTCTTGCGCATGAATCATGATGGGATCGATCGAATCATCCGTCCGATTCGTGCTAGCTGTGACGGCAAATTGCGGAGCTCGCGACAGGCGTGGATCCCCTTTAAAACAGCCTCACCAGACGCGTGGGCACTATGATATTGTCCACCTCCTGGAGCTCCACGAGCGGCTATCTCCCACAAGATCCTCGCGAGCTAGCAGCCACTGACATCCGAGCCCAGACGAACCGCGTGAAACTAATATACGAATTCTAAGGGGCAAGACATCCAAGCTGAGTATTCTATTGGACACGATCATACTAACGATCAAGAGGCGGAAAAGTCACGACGTCCTACTTGGCGAGCGGGAGGGCGATCGTTCTTGGAAGCTGGGGTGGTGGGCATAGAAAGCCGCTGCGGCAGATCGGCCTCAATCTTTCCAAGGATCTCCTCCAGCTAGCGCTGGCGATCGCCAATAATCAATGGCGTCCATGTATATATATACACATCGCCTAGCTGTCGCTGTTGGTGTATATAAGGATAGAGTGGTATCTCGCGGCTGATAGATATATGGGGAGCAGCAGCATCGACGGCGCCGGCGAGATGTGTTTGGAAGCTGGCGGCAGGATGGGGAGACGCGGCGGGAAGAAGGCGGCGGAGCAGAAGGCCGCGAAGCAGCCGCAGCGCGGGCTCGGCGTCGCGCAGCTCGAGAAGATCCGGATGCAGAACCAGATGATAGCCGCGTACCGGTCCGGCCTGCCTACGTCGCCGCCGCCGCATCAGCAGCAGGCGCCGTTCGCCGGTTCTGGCCTCCCGACGGCCGGGCACGCGTCTTTCCAGCCATATCTAAATGTAAGTACTGCATGCCTGCATGAAGATCGAAATGCATGCTGCAGACGACACGCATTGCTGAAAGTATATGTGTAGCTTACCGTTTTGCATGTATATGATCTGCAGGGTTGCTTTGAGGCGATGGACCGGAGGATCGCCGACGTGCAGTACAGCCAGTACTACGCGGAGAACCTTCTGCCGTACGGATCCAGCCGGCCGCCGGCGACGTCGCCGCTCTTCGCCGTCCATGAATCGGTGCCGTCGAGCCAGAGGCAGCAACCGCCGACGCCGCAGTTCCACAACTGGATGCGACCCAGCCACGAGTCCAGCGGCCGGGGCAATGTCGGAAGCACGGAAGAGCTAGATCTGGAGCTGAGGTTGTAGGGTGAGCTCCATCGATCTTCGACCGGAGTGTGAACTAATTCAACATGTGTTCACTGCGTGCATGCATGGGCGAAGCGCCATGTGTGAGCTAGGAGGATCAGAGGAAAGCCTTAGAATAGATTGATCGATTAGCTATCACACGTATTGGTGCTGTTGAGTCAGCTGCTGCTTAGTTTGCTGACGGAATGGCTGATGCTATTTGAATTCCGGGAATGTGGGATGACTGATAAAGGTACGCACGATCGATCTGTGCTGTAAATCTTGTTTAACACCTTAATTAAAGGGGCACCAGTTTGTAGAGGAAGGATATATGCGTTGGGCACAGGCACATGTTTCATCGTTCATTCGTGTCCTAAGATTCGTGTTTCAGAAAAACACATCCACATTTTTTGTTTTATGCATGTTAAATCAACGGTGAAACATGTGCACTCGGTAGGAACCGGTTCCGGTAAAACACATTTGTCTTGGACATTTAAGAGGGTTCAGTTTTGCAACAAGAGGGTACCCAACCCTAGCCCCGGCGTCGTCCATCCCCTTTCTCCTCCGCCGTTGTCGATCAGAAACGCCAGTGCAGACCCCCCCCCCCCCCCCCCCGCGGTGGTCGGTGGCAGTGGTGCTCTCATGAGGCTCCCGGGCGATGACTCGACGCGAATTAGATACCGTCCATTCTGGTGGTGAAAGCTGGTGATGGCGACACTCTTCCTATGTCATCTCCTCCTTTAAGGCATCGCAGAGCTAAATCTCCTAACCTCCCTCCGCTACCTCCCGGGGAACTCTTGATCCTCCTTCGATCGAATGATGGTAGCCCTCATGCGTGTGTCGTACTCCCTTGAGGGCATCATTCTTGGAGGTCATTCCAACATAAATTGTCATGATTTCATTGGCACTATGTCGCATCCCATCTTTCTTAGAATCCATTGGTCTGTCGGGTCTTATTGGGAAGTATCAAGATCGGAAACACACATTTTTGAAAACCCATCTTTCTTAGGTACTAAAAAGAACCAGTATAACACAATCAAGGATGAGAATCGGAAGCTCTTATCCAGTGGTTTTTTTTTTAGGGTGATCCGGCGGATGTAGAGCCGTTGAGTATGGGGTATTTTTAAAGCCCAATAGGTAGGCAGTTGCACTCTGGGCCGGAAGAAGCACCCATGGAACATTGGCTCCTACCCTAAAATTAATATTACGTAACATTGGCTCCGCATCACTATCTTTTTTTAACAAGTCCGCATCACTATCGTGCTCTCCTCTCCCTTGAAAAATGAGAAAACTACATAGGCACAGACCGTTCCCGTTTGCTGCCACTGAACCAGAAGACGATTCTACGTCGAGGTGGCCGGCGTTGAAGCAGGCGCAGGCAGGGCCCTGCCCATGGTGCAGCCATGCTCTGCAACTGGGGCTCGCTCGCGTGTGTCTTACCCTGATGTTGGCGGTGGGTTTTTGAGTCTGTTCATAATCTCTGCTCTCCATGTCACCCTGTTCATAATTTTTGTGCGTGCAACAGCGCACACAAGTACACAACGGACCCAAGCAGGGTTGACGACGACAATGGTACAGCATCTACTTACATGACTACACACACTGTTTGACTGTACGAGCCTAGTACAAAGCAACTCATGGCGAGACAGGCGTGCCCGCTACTGCGCTCATGGTGAGACGACAGCGCGGCACCTGAACCTCTGACAAGCCATCCATCCATTGGGGCTGACGCCTGTCAGACTGGTTCAGACTTCAGAAATGCATGCGCTGTCGACAAAATCACAGCCGTCAATGCGTACCTGCCACAGCGATGGGCTGAAAAAAATACTGTTCGGAGATTAGAGACACTCGTCGAAAAGTGATTACTTAGATCATCTACGGTCGTGCTCTCACTAGCCCTCCAAATAGGAATCGGTTATGTGGTATGAAATAGAGTTTTGTAACCACGAGTTATAAGGTTACCACCATCCTTAAATCCGAACACTCTATTAGAAGCTTGACTGGGGATATGCTCTTTCAGAGGTGGCCACCTAAAACAGGGTGTGATGCAGCAAATGGCCGCGTAACAAAAGGAGAACGCGACATTAGTCTGGCATTGCGTTACTAAACTAGGCTAACTTTATGTTCTACGAAAAGATCAAAGCTTGATCTAGAATAGAATGGTATCAAGGCCAGCAGTATCCCTACAATTGCAATGGCACATTGGCAGGGCAGGACCGCACACAGAGAAACAAAGGGACCTTTCACCAAAAGGATTCGGCAGGTAGCACCGTAGCCGTACTACCCCGAAACAAAAGATAGGAGAAACGAAAAACGAAATCGCCGACCGTGGGGATCGAACCCACGGCCACGTGGTTAAAAGCCACGCGCTCTAACCACTGAGCTAGGTCGGCCAGCTTGTTTAAACTATGATAGCGCGGCTAATATAACAAAAACACAAGCAACAGCACAGCTCTTCCGCACATCCAAACTACAGAGTAAACCATATACTACTACACAATTATCCTGAGAAAACAGCCACCAACATAATCACATGCACAGAAACCAGCAGGTTGCAAAGGAAAACAACAAGAAAGGAGGCCAAAGTGGAGCGTCATTTCCAGGAAGGAAGAAGATGCTGCAGGCAAAGGAAAGCCTGATTCTAAGGGATCATAACCCATCATTAACCTCATAGCCGTGGCATTTTATACTACCTGAATGATGGTTGTGGAAGCCTTTTAGGTTTAGACACTAGTCTACGGAACAACCATGATGAACATCAAAAGGTAATGGTGCGTGTGCAGTGCATGTCCCCACGCAGCAGCTCCACACACCAAAGGCTCAATGCTGGCAAAGAATAGATGTTCCACCCTGCAATGCCTAGATTTCAAAAGAAACGAGAAACAAAGCAAAGGCACAACTAATCCGATCCATCGATAGAACAACAAAATTTGTGTATTGTAAGAAACGGCAATGATTTATTTTTCTAGAGGAAATCAGATAAATAGTAGACTTGCAACCTTCATTAAACATTTACGAGGAACGATGGGTTCAGGACAACACTGGCAAAATAGGTAGAGGTCCTCAAGCACAGCAGTAGAGTACTGCTTACCAACCATTTACACGGATGGAAATAACACGCATACAACCAACCACGTGGGCGTAATAAGGAAATACTAGAGCGTAATAAGTCTCTAGGAGACATCACAAATCTAATGACGAAAGATTTTTACTCGCGGGTAGAAAACCATTTAATACAGACGATATGTGCGGTCTCGTCTTGGAAGCTGTTAAACGTCTTGGCTCCAATAACCTGCCCTGCAGTCAGTCGCTTGATCTTCCGTTTCGCTTTTGACTGTGGGCAGCAGCAGCCATTTTAGTTCTTATTCTTGGACTTCTCCCCTGCCCTTGGAGCCGCTGGGAAAATTAATGATACAATCAATTAGTCAAGCATGTGAAGGTACAATATGAAATGTACTTCGAGGTTACCAAAGTGAACTTAAACCGTAAATGAAGAGAGAACAGTTCAAAAGTAGCAAGAACAGACGCATACATAGAGACAAGCTACATACAAAACTTACAAGGCTCAAGCCTTTAAACATCTAACATGTCAACAAACATACCATGATTTTTAACTCTGAAACTTTGTCCATTGTGCAAGTCAAGGTGAAGCTGTTCTAACTCACTAATCCCTAGTACTATTTTCTGTTGTTATTACTATCTAGGATCCAGACTCAAATTGTTTGTGGTCAGACCTGGAAAAGGCAAATTTGATGGTGCGTCCCTCAAGACCAACCGGGCTATTACGACTTCCTGCGTGGCATTTTCCACTTTAAATGGCATTACAAAAGTAATTTTGGTTCTCTAGAGATGGAATTTGCACTATAACACTAAAAAACCTCACAAGGCTTGTTTACTAAAAACAATTAGAGTACAATGGGGATTGTGTGTATATATCTAATAGTATAAGAAACAGAAGCAAACTAGCAATCCCAATTCAATGTTGCTGTGCATAAACATATTTAATCTCCATATTCGCAAAAAGAAAACATATTTAAGCTCCAAGGAAAGATTCTTTTAAGTACAGTGAGTCTTTTGTCAAGTACATTCCTTTCTCGCTGAAGTGTAGTTCAGAGAATGAAGCAAGCCTGGGAAACAGCTTGACCAGGTTTAAAAAAAAAACAGCTTGACCAATAAAGCAGTAACATGATGCAAACAAAATGGTTGAATGAAATAACTAACTACATACGAACGCATGTGATCAGTAAAATGGATATTAAGCGCAACACTTTTGAACATACCAAGTCCAACGGCATCTGAACCTTTCATGACCCTGAGCCTTCGGCAAGACTCGGTAAACATCCTGCAATTACAGCAAAACAAGGACCAATTACTTGGAAACTCAGAGAGGGGGTTGCACCAGATATTCGTGGTTTTCTTAACAACGGAGTTATAAACAATTAAACAGCCACAAGAACGACAGTGAGTTAGTGATTACATTAAAACCCTTTCACTTGTTCACACATGAGACGCTATAAGGCAGCAATAAAACGGCATGATCGTAGATTTTGAAGCAATTACAACTGGATTGAAAAGATAACCAATTAACAAGTACTAGGCTACTACATTCGTTCTTTTCTACTTGCTATTTTGGTGTCAATGCAATCCCCAATCGCAAAGAACTTCTAAAATCTAATAGCAATATTACTAAGACATAAATCTAAATAAATTTGGGTATATCTATGACAGAGTTTTAAGGGGGTTGACTGCACGCATTCTAAAATAACAAATAAAAGAGGGTGGATAGAGTATAAGCTGAAGATATACTCTAATTATGGCTGCTTTACAGAACAAGTTCATTTATCTGGAAGCATGCAAACTAATTTAAATAAAATTTATCTGAACAGATACTCTAATCGCAACTGCACAATCTGTAAATTAATTATAATTTCGTTCAGAAAGAACTAATTAAAACAATATTTTTTGGCACTCTCTCATAATTGATCTTTTTTTTACAAGTTTACTACAGAACCATACTATCTTCTAAAGTTCTCCTTTCTCTGCTTGTTGTTTAACAATTAGATCAGAGAGTGTACTTACTGCCATGGGACGTCACCAACCAGCATCCAGTCTCCATCCTTGTCTTCATAAGTCAGCACATATTCACCATCCTTTTTGTTCTCAGATACACCATCCTTCCCTGGTACAACATTAGGCCCAGTATCACATGTAAGGTCAAATAAACAAACTGTCTGAGAAAGCGCTCCTCCTCATCTTAAACTTCTCAACATAGCATTGGTATTTTGTAATTTTATATCCCTACATATCTACCTTTCTGCAACTTGCATCTTACTTACTAGGTCTGATGTCTCATGTCTGACCTTAAAGCACAAAATGGATAGGAAGCCATGGTTATACTGACAGTGTGGCACTGCTGTTTATGAAAGTCTTACGAATGATTAAGAGCGATATGTCCAGACTCAAGAGGATAGGGGTAGAATCCCTCAAACAAATTCTAGCACAAGCAATTAGGCATATTTATGACACGGTCTAATCTACACTGTTAGTTGCCCCGCTGATCAATATTAAACAGAAAAAAGTTCCTTGGATTAGAAGAGAATATTTAGCCCACCAGAAATAGTATATGATGAAACTAGGCATCAAGCGAAACAAACTTGGAGATAATATGGACAAATTCAGGAAGGAAGAACCACAAAATGAATGTCATCACAATAAGAAACCTAGCCGGCCCTGAAAAGAATCATATTTGTCAACTTCATAAACCTGAATTTTTGCTAGAACATTTCCAAACACCGCTATCGATTATTTGTTCAGCGAATGAAGGTGGTGGAATGTAATGATGCGTTTCTTCTACTCGAGATCAAATTATATCACAACTAGAAAATAGAGTCAATTTGCACAGAATCCAAGCAGCCTCACCGTGCTGAAGCCACTGAACATTTTCTCAAGCCCCAAAGACAGGTCCTTGTAGTTCTTGTATGTCTTGAGGTCAACCTTCCTCAGGTACGGAGCACCATCCATGCTGACCTTGACATACAGAAACTCTTGCCCCTGCTTGGCGTCAGAATCCTCCTTGCTGCTCTTCAGCTGGTTGGTGGTGGTTGCCATGGTGTTCTTGCGGTAGCTGCGGATTGGTGGCCATCCCACCACCTGAGCCCTGCGCATCAGTAATTCAGAATAAGAACCGAAAACAGAGGTGGCACAGCATTTAATTTTGCTATATGAATGCGAGCTAAAGGCAACCAAATTAACCATCAAACAACAATAAATCGCAAGATAAGTTCAAATCAGACATACACTTCATAGTTTCCAGAGTAAACCTTAAGTAAAAGGTAGACCAAAATTTGACAATTACAATTCAGGCCAAGTGCAGAAAATTGGAGCTGTAAAGCTCTC
Source organism: Poa pratensis (assembly GCA_947311845.1). Taxonomy (NCBI): domain Eukaryota; kingdom Viridiplantae; phylum Streptophyta; class Magnoliopsida; order Poales; family Poaceae; genus Poa; species Poa pratensis. Next base: position 10,871,047 of record CAMZMU010000110.1, read on the forward strand.
GCTGTAAGTTCCCTAATGAAACTTCAAAGAACAGAATCACACAACTAACATTAGACAGAAAGGGGAGTAAAATTAAAGTAGTAAATTAGTAAAAGCGCTCCAAAGCCGCAAGTGAATAAATTGATATCCTTGCACGCTCCTGAAATCAAGACATCAAGCAAAATTCAAGACGCGCCCACAAACAGCAACCGCAAAATGGGCCACCAAATTCGTACCCCAAAAAGAGTTCTTCCACGAATCCACAGACCAAATTCAGTGAAATGTACGCCACGGTTTCCAAATTACTCCCTTCAGGAAGGCCCAAGCAAACCAAATCACCACAAACTCGGCAGAACCCGCCGAGAAACCATCAAATCCACAAAATTGCGGGAGAGAACCTACTTGGCAGCAGGCTGCGGCGGCTCCGCGACCTTCTTGTCCTTGTCATCCCCGGACTTCTCCTTGCCCTTCCCGCCGGCGGCGGCCGGCGCAGGCGGCACGGCCTCGTCGGAGAACCCTCGCTTGGCGCCCTTGGCGGGCAGCAGCTCGAGGGTGGTGGAGGCGGCGGCTGGACGGCGGTCGGGAGACTCGCAGCCGGGAAGCCCGAGGCAGAGCTCGGTGCCTTTCAGGTCGTCGTCCGCGCGGCCGCCGGCGGCGGCGGCCGAGAGGCCTATGTAGTCGAGCTCGAGAGGCGGCGACATGGGAAGCAGCAGGACATGAACTGGAGGAGTTGGAGTGGGGAGGGGAGTGGAGCTGGTCGCTGGTGGTTCGATTGCTTGCTATAGGAGGGAGAGGGAGAGCAAATGTGGGAGCAGCAGCTGCAGCAGCAGGGACTAGACTGGAGACTGTAGTATACTGTAGCAGAGTGGAGGGTGGCTGTTTGACGCTTTTGATTGCTCATGTGCTCTGCGTTTTAATGACTTCTTATTTCTCTTTATAAACAAATGGTGCACACACCAAATTCAAGATAAGGGCCTCTATAAAGGGATTTTTTCTCGCTGAAATTATTATTGATTAAATTAAAAATAATAATCAAATGAAAAATAGAGGAACATTTATTTGATCGTATATTCAAAGGAGGAATGCCGGATTTCCGCAATCCACTTGCCCCCTTTTGTGGATTAATTTTTAGGGGAAAAAAGACAAATGCATAATAACATTACAACTATATTTTGTTTTTGGATTGACACCGATTTTACCATGTGTTATTGTCCTGATTTTCCTATTGACGTCAATCACACTATGTGTTTTTCAATCATCTGTTTTACACATATATTTCTATCATATTCATGTGGTTTTCTTATTCTACGTTTTCTAAAAGTTCAAGCTCAAACTTTGAATTATGTTTTGCGATTCACATACCAAAACTAGACTCAACTGACACTTATGGGGTTTTTATTTAAGTTAGCTTATTTAATTATTTTATCATCAAATCTTTGTTTACATTCGTACAATTTGAATGTGATTTCTGGCATCTCGCCGGTCTATTAGCATAAGAATCTATCGTGATTTCAAGGATTCAAACATACAAATGACGAAAATTAAGAGTTGAAGTATGATGTTGTCTCGAAATATCCAGGGATGGATACTACAGAAACTTATACGGAGTATAAAGTCGTAAATAATACAAACCACAAATATTGTAGTTAGAGTTTCACAAAACCACTATCGAAGAAAAATTTAGAAACCACAATTTTTGTGGTAAGTTGTTTCACATGACCAAAATCTCCTGGTTTAAGTTCGCCCGACATCATTTCGACACATCGAATCCATCCGGACCAGACTTAGCCTAGATAAAAATTCAAAATATTCCAAAAATTAAGAAAAAATCTAGTATATAAATTACCTAATGTGCATAATCTAGGAAATTATTGTGGCGCCCCGACCCGACTGCTATACAGTGATGCTGTGTGTCGCCGGTTAAGCGATACAACCGGAGGTTACGGGTTTACCAATCCCGGCCAAAACCTTTGGCAGGCGTTGCGGGGTACACCTCACTCCCGACAACGCAACACCCCGATTGATGCCTTAACACAGGCACAACTATCAAAGCATAATAGTAAGATCAAGACTTGTGGAACAACTGGCACATCGCAGACTCTACGACACAAAAACATATAGTTCAACTCTTATAGAGAAAGATAGCAAATGACAACCAGAGGTCACAGACCCAACATTACAACACGTGAAGCAAATTAAGTTGTTCTAAACAACAAGATCCAGATATGGCCTAAGAGGCCTACAGATAAACATCACACGCCAGCTGTTCCAGGATGTCCCAAGCTGCCACCTGGGAACCCAGACTACTCGTCGACGTCCACAAAGAACCCACCTTCGAGATCGGTGAAGTCCTCCTCTGAAACAAAAGCAAAGACGTTGAGTTCGACGAACTCGCAAGATTAAGAGCTAAAATATGCTCGATGATTAGCTTTCAAGGTTTTAGGCTGTTTTGCATAAAGCTGATTTTATTTATGAAAACATAACTCGAAGGCATCGACTAATCAGAATATTTTCAAAAGAGGTAAGAAGTACTCTCTTTCATCACCTTTCTCACATCAACCACTGTACCTGTTCAACAAAGGCACCTCCCCGAATCACCCTCGAGGAAGCTCACCTTGCAATCGTGAAGTGGTACCTTAGTACCCAAGTTTTTAATCATTCCGTTAAAGTTATTCTATGATCTCAGAATCCGTCACCAAGTCGTCCATAACCGCGGACACGGCTTTTCGAAAAGATTTATCCCTGCAGGGGTGTACAATGTGAAAGTCGCCAGGTTCCGCGAGGGACCTCCCAGCTTCTTATCCATGCGTACCGTCCGGCTCATTGCCTACACGTAGCTCTCTTCCGGGGAAAGCCGGCTGAGTGGGAACGGTTACAACCTTTACCTTGTTGAGGACTAACCCAGGATCATCAGTGAGGACGGGACAAGTTCAGTGCTCCCAGCACCCTGCCCCGTGGCCACTCATTTCCCTAACACAACCATCCTCATCCCAGTCTTGGCCACCATCTTCACGCACACGCAAATGGAAGCTCAAACTAGAGGACCTGGCTAGTCCCGCTCAAGTTAGTCGGTCGACGAGGGCTCCATATACCCCACGCATGGTTGCACGCTCAACTTGGCTCGTAGGCGAGAACTCGCATCTAGGCGGCGAGAACGAGACAACCCACCACATCCCATGTGGCCTCTCATCCCCACCTTCTTAGCATTTTATTATCCATCTCCGCAATTCTCCACCATCAACATCACTGTCACAAGTTAACACCTGTTTCCAGCATTCACCAGCCCTAGTACCACCAGGCATTTCACTAAGCATGGCTAAGCACCTGCATAACATAGTAAGTATTCCATGGCCAAAGATACAAACCTAGGGTAAATAGGAAGGTAAAACAGGTATTGGCAACAGGATTCTAATGCAACTAGTAGGATACTCTAATCCAGGCAAAAGACATTTAGAACCGCATGCAATAATATAGTGGAGAAAATATATTTGCGGAAAATAGGATAAGATATGCTCAGAGGGGGGAATTACGCTTGCCTTGTTGAGGGTACTGGTAGTACGGATCGTCACAAGTCGGGGGTGGCACTTCACCTCCTTGATCTACCGAGGCACAAACAACACCGGACAAACAATCAACACATGGCAATCGTGCAATGCATACAAGGATGATGATATGACATTTTAATGCACTCTAGAAGCATTGAACAAGAGCAACAAGTTAAATGGGGTCCCCATTATATTTATTGCATGATTTGAAATAAACCCCATATTTAAACTTAGTGATTTTAATTACTACCAGAGTACATTATTGTAATTGTGAGCAATTATGCATGATGATGATGATTCGGAGTGATTCATGTTTTTCCGAACATTTTGGTATAAGGAACACAATTTTCTGAAGTCCGGATAAAAGTTATGATTTTTCTAACTTCCTCTTTTTAATTATTTACCTTTAATTATTTTTAATTCCAGCGATAAAACTTTTATTTACCCGACTCGAGAGGTAGCGAGGAACTAGTAGGAATCATCGATGAACGATGTCCCTAAAGCGCGAGGGAGGAGCGGGAACATACGCAAAAGGGAGGGGAAATGAAAAAAATAACCCCTAAAAAAAAAGGCAGCCCGGCCTCCAGTCCAGCCTGGGCCGGTTGGCAGGCCGGCCTGGGTCCAGAGGCTTCCGGCCCTCTGCCCGGTCTGGGCCGGCTAAGAGGCCGGCCATGTGGCAGTGGCGTCCGGCTCGCTGCCCAGCTTGGGCTGGCCCCAAGGCCGGGTAGAGGCCCGAGGGAAACGGCCTCCTGGCCGGTCCAGGCCGTTCCCCTGGCCGGTCTCGCGAGAGAAGAGGAGCAGCGAACTACGGCGACGGCGGCGTGCTGCTCCGGCGGGGGAGAGCGAGGGGGAGCGCAGGGAGAGATGCGGCAACTCACCCTGGTGTGGTTCGCTTGCTCGGGGAGGCAGGGGAGGGCTCAGCGGCGACGGGATGGTCCGGCGAGCGGCGGCGGTGCTCGGGACGACCGCGGGGAAGAAGAGGGTCGCGGCGTCGATCCTCGGCGTCTCCGGCCGATTCCTCCGGCGAGGACGTAGAGGAGACCGAGGCGACCTCGCTGTGGGGATCGATTAGGGCGGAACGCGCTCAAGTGACGGCGACGAACGCGGCAACCACGAGCGGAGCTTCGGCCATGGCGGCGAACGAAAGGAGGAGGGGGAACAGGGAGTGGGACAGCGAGCGAGCAGGAGAGGGGCCTCGGGGGCGTGCTCTACTCGCAGGGGGAAGGGCAGAGCAAGGGGGCCCGGCGTCGGGGCGAGCTCGGTCGGGTGCGTCGCGCGGCGCGGTCGCTACAGGGACGGGGGAGGAAGAAGAGGTTTTCGCAATTAGGTCCCTGGCATTTCTGAAATCATCACGGATAGGTCCCCGGGCTGTTACAAAAAGGTCCTTTCTGCTTTAAAATTTGAGCAGCACCTTCCCTGAATTTATTTGAGCACCAGAATATTTTAGAAAAACCTGGGAAGAATCCAGTGGCCTCCCAATATATTAGAGGAGCACCACAAATTTTGGTGAGGACAGATAGAATGTTTTTGACATCATTTGCCCAGAGGTTTGAAAATGGGCATTTTGCTCAAATGCAAAAACAACAATGTGGCTCCTTTGATAATGTTAGAGCAAGTGTAACATAGTATTTGGAACCCTTCGAACCTCCCTGACAAATATGGATGTAAAAGTAATCTTGTTGTGCAACCTTGAGTGTCCCATGGCTTGAAGGTTTTGGTTGGAGCAAGTTGGCCATTTTGTTTCCAATGTTGCCCAACCAAATGAGTGTGTTGTTGTTTAGCAATTGCAAAAATGGATGCTATGATGCAATGATGAAAATATGAAGCAAAACGCGAAAATTTTATACAGATTTCCAGGTTCACAAGCTTTGGGCTGTTACAAATCTACCCTCCTTACAGGAATCTCGCCCCGAGATTCTAAGATTGCGGAAAGAAGTCGGGATACTCCTCACGGAGACTAGACTCTCGTTCCCAAGTTGCTTCTTCCTCGGAATGATGAGACCACTGAACTTTGAGGAACTTGGTGGTCTTGTTCGGGTCTTCCTTTCGGCTTCATCCAGGACACGGATAGGATGCTCGCGATAAGTGAGATCTGCCTGGAGATCTAGCTCCTCATGATTGACCCCATGGATAGGATCCTTGAAGCACCGGCGAAGTTGGGAGACATGAAACACATCATGTACATTTGGGAATTTGACCGGTAACTCCAATCGATAGGAAAGATCTCCTCGCTTGGCGAGAACGGTGAAGGGCCAACATAGCGAGGTGCCAATTTCCCTTTGATTCCGAAGCGGCGAACGCCTCGAAGGGGAGAGACGCGGAGATAAGCTTTATCACCAATTTCATAGTGAATTTCCTGATGATGCTTATCATAGTAGCTCTTCTGCCTAGACTGAGCAATCTTCAGATTTCTCTTATGATTCGAACCTTCTCCTCAGCTTCATTGATCACATCCGGACCAAAGAGTGCTCTCTCTCCGGTCTCGGACCAATTTAGAGGAGTGCGGCATTTTCTTCCATAGAGAACCTCAAATGGAGCCATGCCCAGACTAGCTTGATAGCTATTGTTGTAGGAGAACTCCGCGAAAGGGAGATACTTTTCCCAACCTTGCCAAAAGAGATTACACATGCCCTAAGCATGTCTTCCAACACTTGGTTCACTCTTTCGTCTGACCATCAGTTTGAGGATGGTAGGCGGTACTGAAGTTAAGACGGGAACCCATAGCAGTTTGGAAACTCTGCCAAATTGGATACAAAGATACTTCCACGGTCCGATATGATCCTCAGAGGGACCCCATGTAATGGAACAATACGAGCCAAATACAGGTCAGCTAGTTGACTAGCATGTATCTCCTCACGGACTGGTAGGAAGTGAGCAACCTTGGAAAGACGATCAATGATTACCCAGATTGCATTGTTGCCCTTAGGAGATCGGGGAAATCCGGTGATGAAGTCCATACCAATTTCATCCCATTTCCACTCGGGAACTGCAATAGGGCGAGAGTGCCGGCAGGTCTTTGATGTTCAGCTTTTACCCGTCGACAGGTGTCGCATTCAGCAACAAACTTGGCAATCTCCCGTTTCATACGGTCCACCAAAATTGTGGTCGAAGGTCTTGGTACATTTTGGTACTACCGGGATGAATAGAGAGAGGTGATTCATGAGCTTCTTGGAGAATGAGCTCCTCAAATTTTTGTTCTTTGGCACTACCAAGCGGTCACCAAAAAAACAACCCCGGATTCATCTTCCAAGAAACATTTTGCCTTGCCACTAGCAATGTTCCTCTTGATATTCAGGATACCCTCATCCAGCTTCTGAGCATCCTTAATCTGGTCTACAAGAGTAGCTTTGATCTCCAGATTTGCAAGGTAGCCGGAGGGAACAATTTCCAGGTTCAAGCGGGCAAACTCTTCATGAAGAGCGGGTTGGGCCTTCTCAATCATCAGATTGTTGCAATAGGACTTCCGACTTAGCGCGTCAGCCACGACGTTTGCTTTGCCGGGTTGATAGTTCAGACTCACATTGTAGTCCGTGATTAACTCCAACCAACGCCTTTGCCTGAGATTTAAATCCGGCTGGGTGAAGAGGTACTTCAGACTTTGTGATCCGAGAAGATCTCGCAACGGTTACCAAACAGGTATGGTCTCCATTGCTTCAAAGCATAGACCACAGCGGCAAGTTCTAGATCATGAGTTGGGTAGTTGAGCTCATGTGGCTTAAGTTGGCGAGAAGCATAGCCACCACATGGCCTCTTGCATCAATACACAACCCAAGCCTTGTAGAGAGGCGTCACAGAAGACGACGAAATCCTTGCTGTGTCCGGCAGGACAAGCACAGGAGCGGACGTGAGCTTGGCTTTCAGGGCTTGGAAGCTCTCTTCAGCTTCGGCAGTCCATACGAACTTTCTATCCTTCTTGAGAAGGTCAGTCAATGCCTTGGCTATTTTGGAGAAAGCTTCGATGAATCGGCGGTAGTAACCCGCCAATCCGAGAAAGCTACGAATGTCCTTGACTGACATTGGAGTTTTCCAGTCTAGAATAGCTTGAATTTTGTCGGGGATGACTTCCACACCATTGGCAGATATTACATGTCCAAGGAAGACAAGTTTATCCAACCAAAACTCACACTTGGAGAACTTGGCATAGAGACGGTGTTCACGAAGCCGTGTCAGAACCAACCGAAGGTGTTCATCATGCTCTTCGTCGGTTTTAGAATAGATGAGGATGTCATCGATGTAAATGACGACAAACTTATCAAGATAATCCATGAAAATGGAATTCATGAGCCTCATGAAAGTAGCTGGAGCATTTGTGAGACCAAAGGACATGACGGTATACTCATATGAGCCATAGCGAGTAACAAATGCCGTCTTTGGGATATCCTCCTTTCTGATCTTTATTTGATGGTACCCTGACCTCAGATCCATCTTGGAGAATACTCTTGCACCAGCTAACTGATCCAACAGATCATTGATGCGAGGAATAGGATACTTGTTCTTGATTGTCACCGCATTCAACGGTCTATAGTCAGAGACAGACGAGGCACGGTAGAATCCCTCTTCTTGACAAAGAGTACCGGACAACCCCATGGTGAACTGCTAGGCTGGATGAACTCCTTAGCTAACAGCTGATCAATTTGCTCCTTCAACAGAGCCAACTCTTCCACCGGCATGCGGTAGGGCTTCTTGGAAATTGGAGCAGTACCGGGAAGCAAGTCTATGACAAACTCCACACTTCGATCAGGTGGCATGCCAGGCAATTCTTCGGGAACACATCCGGGAAGTCACACACCACGTGTATGTCCTGGATTTCAGGAGGGGACAAGCCTTCCATGAAACATAGGGCGATCTCCGGGGAGAGGGGATTGTCTGATGATGGAGGTCCTGAATATGTAGCCCAAAACTGCACATCGTAACCGGAAGGGTGGGTCACGGTGATGGACTTAGCAGCACAGTCGAGATTAGCATGGTATCTTGCTAACCAGTCCATGCCCAGTATGGCATCAAGGCCCTTCGACCTCAAGGCTATCAACGGGAAAGGGAAGGACAGGGATGCTATGATAATCTGGACCTCAGGAGTAACGCCATCGGTTTGCCATTTGGAGCCAGGGTAGAGATCTCCAAGGTCGTCTCATTTCTCGAACGGTATTTGTGATCTTTTGCAAACGCAATAGAGATGAAGAATGCGATGCTCCAGAATCAAACAAAACGGTAGCAAGATGGTTGTTGATTCGAAGCTCACCCATAAGGACGCCAGGATCCTCTTCAGCTTCTTCAGCAGAGACGTGGTTCAGGCGACCACGCACCAAAGGTCCAGCCTTGCCAGTTGGAGTGGCAGGGGCTCGTGCAGGAGTTATAGCGAGAGGTGCCTTCTGGGGGCACTCCCTGGAGTAGTGACCAGCCTGGCCACAGTGTAGCAAGTGAGCCCAGGTGGAGCAGGTAGCATAGGACGGTACCCACTTCCGCCTATCCCAAGTGTCGAAGTAGTGGGGCGCGGAGGAGGTGGCCTATATCCTGCTGCCCTCGGCATGAAGGGAGCACGAGGTACGGCGCTGTAGGGGACAAACACCCTGCGCTTCTTGCTCTCAGAACCCGAGGAACTCTGGTGATCCCCATGTGCGGGCCTCTTGGAAGCTTCCAATTCCTTTCTTCCTTGCTCAGAGTGAAAGCCTGGTTGAACAGCTCCTGATAGGTCTGGAACCTGAAGGGCAAAGCTCATAGCGGAGCTGCGGATTCAGACCCTTGCGGAACAGCTCTTGCTTGTCAGCATCATTGGTCACGTCCCTTGGGGCGTAACGAGAGATGGTTGAACTCACGACCATAAGTGCGGAGGTCCATCCGTCCCTGTTGCAGATCCAGGAACTCCCTCCTTTCAAGTCCATGATTGGCTGGGGAATGTACTCCGCACGGAAGGCAGTGCGGAATCCCCAGGTGAAGACATGGTTGGCTGGAAACAAGCCACATGGCTTTCCCACCAACAGCCAGCAGCACCAACCAAGAGATAGGTGGCAAAGTTGACTTGTTCAGCCAATGGACATGCAGCGCGGAGAACTTGCGCTCCAAAGCACGAAGCCAATCATCAGCTTCCAGTGGCTCCTTAGCATCAGCAAAGGTGGGTGGCTGTGAGCGCAGGAACTCGTGAGAGTGTTGCACTCGTTCCTCCGTGCATTCTGCTGCACCAACTGCTCAAGCAAACGCTCATTGCGCCCACGGTTCTCCTCAATGGCCATCAAGACTTGAGCCATTGTGGGTGGTGGCGGCAGATCATCCTCATCATCATTGTGGTTACCGCGACCACCACGGCCTCCACGACCTCCTCGAGCCATTCTGGAGATTTGACAATGACACGGTTAGTATCTTTCTCCGAATGGTCGAACAATAGCATTAGCGTCTTCACAAGTACACAGACTAGGGACGATAATACTTTGCAAGACAAGGAACAACAAGATAGAACTTGGGTCGAAGATCAGCATCATGTGCTACTAGTGAGAGTTAAGAAATCACAACTTAACACACTCTAGTTGGCACAATCCGGGACCTTATGTTCAAGTCCGTGGGTTAAAACCCAAAGAAAGGATCAAATGATTTGATTCGGTAGAAACATCTGAGTTGATTTGGGATTGCAACGCAGCGGGAGCAACGTGACACATAACACTAAAGGTCGAACCCACCCCGTTTCTAATCATTTTGAAGTAACAGGTGAGAAGTAAAACCTTTAATCAAATTGAGGTAAGATTGCTCCGAGATTAGAGGGTAACCAGATAAGGAGTAAAAAGAATCCTAAGATGGTTTTCACAACTCATTTTTAGGTTAAAATATTTTCACAAACACTAGACTCAACATCGACCAGTAGAAGGGTTTCCTACAGGCAGTACTGCTCTGATACCAACTTGTGGCGCCCCGACCCGACTGCTATACAGTGATGCTGTGTGTCACCGGTTAAGCGATACAACCGGAGGTTACGGGTTTACCAATCCCCGGCCAAAACCTTTGGCAGGCGTTGCTGGGTACACCTCACTCCCGACAACGCAACACCCCGATTGATGCCTTAACACAGGCACAACTATCAAAGCATAATAGTAAGATCAAGACTTGTGGAACAACTGGCACATCACAGACTCTACGACACAAAACATATAGTTCAACTCTTATACAGAGAAAGATAGCAAATGACAACCAGAGGTCACAGACCCAACATTACAACAAGCGGAAGCGAATTAGGTTGTTCTAAACAACAAGATCCAATATGGCCTAAGAGGCCTACAGATAAACATCACAACGCCAGCTGTTCCAGGATGTCCCAAGCTGCCACCTGGGAACCCCAGACTACTCGTCGACGTCCACAAAGAACCCACCTTCGAGTCGGTGAAGTCCTCCTCTGAAACAAAAGCAAAGACGTTGAGTTCGACGAACTCGCAAGATTAAGAGCTAATATATGCTCGATGATTAGCTTTCAAGGTTTTAGGCTGTTTTGCATAAAGCTGATTTTATTTATGAAAACATAACTCAAGGCATCGACTATTCAGAATATTTTCAAAAGAGGTAAGAAGTACTCTTTCTTTCATCACCTTTCTCAACATCAACCACTGTACCTGTTCATCAAAGGCACCTCCCCGAATCACCCTCGAGGAAGCTCACCTTGCAATCGTGAAGTGGTACCTTAGTACCCAGTTTTAATCATTCCGTTAAAGTTATTCTATGATCTCAGAATCCGTCACCAAGTCGTCCATAACCGCGGACACGGCTTTTCGAAAAGATTTATCCCTGCAGGGGTGTACAATGTGAAAGTCGCCAGGTTCCGCGAGGGACCTCCCAGCTTCTTATCCATGCGTACCGTCCGGCTCATTGCCTACACGTAGCTCTCTTCCGGGGAAAGCCGGCTGAGTGGGAACGGTTACAACCTTTACCTTGTTGAGGACTAACCCAGGATCATCAGTGAGGACGGGACAAGTTCAGTGCTCCCAGCACCCTGCCCCGTGGCCACTCATTTTCCTAACACAACCATCCTCATCCCAGTCTTGGCCACCATCTTCACGCACACGCAAATGGAAGCTCAAACTAGAGGACCCTGGCTAGTCCCGCTCAAGTTAGTCGGTCGACGAGGGCTCCATATACCCCACGCATGGTTGCACGCTCAACTTGGCTCGTAGGCGAGAACTCGCATCTAGGCGGCGAGAACGAGACAACCCACCACATCCCATGTGGCCTCTCATCCCCACCTTCTTAGCATTTTATTATCCATCTCCGCAATTCTCCACCATCAACATCACTGTCACAAGTTAACACCTGTTTCCAGCATTCACCAGCCCTAGTACCACCAGGCATTTCACTAAGCATGGCTAAGCACTTGCATAACATAGTAAGTATTCCATGGCCAAAGATACAAACCTAGGGTAAATAGGAAGGTAAAACAGGTATTGGCAACAGGATTCTAATGCAACTAGTAGGATACTCTAATCCAGGCAAAAGACATTTAGAACCGCATGCAATAATATAGTGGAGAAAATATATTTGCGGAAAATAGGATAAGATATGCTCAGAGGGGGGAATTACGCTTGCCTTGTTGAGGGTACTGGTAGTACGGATCGTCACAAGTCGGGGGTGGCACTTCACCTCCTTGATCTACCGAGGCACAAACAACACCGGACAAACAATCAACACATGGCAATCGTGCAATGCATACAAGGATGATGATATGACATTTTAATGCACTCTAGAAGCATTGAACAAGAGCAACAAGTTAAATGGGGTCCCCATTATATTTATTGCATGATTTGAAATAAACCCCATATTTAAACTTAGTGATTTTAATTACTACCAGAGTACATTATTGTAATTGTGAGCAATTATGCATGATGATGATGATTCGGAGTGATTCATGTTTTTCCGAACATTTTGGTATAAGGAACACAATTTTCTGAAGTCCGGATAAAATTTATGATTTTTCTAACTTCCTCTTTTTAATTATTTACCTTTAATTATTTTTAATTCCAGCGATAAAACTTTTATTTACCCGACTCGAGAGGTAGCGAGGAACTAGTAGGAATCATCGATGAACGATGTCCCTAAAGCGCGGGGAGGAGCGGGGAACATACGCAAAAGGGAGGGGAATGAAAAAAATAACCCCTAAAAAAAAAGGCAGCCCGGCCTCCAGTCCAGCCTGGGCCGGTTGGCAGGCCGGCCTGGGCCCAGAGGCTTCCGGCCCTCTGCCCGGTCTGGGCCGGCTAAGAGGCCGGCCATGTGGCAGTGGCGTCCGGCTCGCTGCCCAGCTTGGGCTGGCCCCAAGGCCGGGTAGAGGCCCGAGGGAAACGGCCTCCTGGCCGGTCCAGGCCGTTCCCCTGGCCGGTCTCGCGAGAGAAGAGGAGCAGCGAACTACGGCGACGGCGTCGTGCTGCTCCGGCGGGGGGAGAGCGAGGGGAGCGCAGGGAGAGATGCGGCAACTCACCCTGGTGTGGTTCGCTTGCTCGGGGAGGCAGGGGAGGGCTCAGCGGCGACGGGATGGTCCGGCGAGCGGCGGCGGTGCTCGGGACGCCGCGGGGAAGAAGAGGGTCGCGGCGTCGATCCTCGGCGTCTCCGGCCGATTCCTCCGGCGAGGATGTAGAGGAGACCGAGGCGGACCTCGCTGTGGGGATCGATTTGGACGGAACGCGCTCAAGTGACGGCGACGAACGCGGCAACCACGAGCGGAGCTTCGGCCATGGCGGCGAACGAAAGGAGGAGGGGGAACAGGGAGTGGGACAGCGAGCGAGCAGGAGAGGGGCCTCGGGGGCGTGCTCTACTCGCAGGGGGAAGGGCAGAGCAAGGGGCCCGGCGTCGGGGCGAGCTCGGTCGGGTGCGTCGCGCGGCGCGGTCGCTACAGGGACGGGGGAGGAAGAAGAGGTTTTCGCAATTAGGTCCCTGGCATTTCTGAAATCATCACGGATAGGTCCCCGGGCTGTTACAAAAAGGTCCTTTCTGCTTTAAAATTTGAGCAGCACCTTCCCTGAATTTATTTGAGCACCAGAATATTTTAGAAAAACCTGGGAAGAATCCAGTGGCCTCCCAATATATTAGAGGAGCACCACAAATTTTGGTGAGGACAGATAGAATGTTTTTGACATCATTTGCCCAGAGGTTTGAAAATGGGCATTTTGCTCAAATGCAAAAACAACAATGTGGCTCCTTTGATAATGTTAGAGCAAGTGTAATATAGTATTTGGAACCCTTCGAACCTCCCTGACAAATATGGATGTAAAAGTAATCTTGTTGTGCAACCTTGAGTGTCCCATGGCTTGAAGGTTTTGGTTGGAGCAAGTTGGCCATTTTGTTTCCAATGTTGCCCAACCAAATGAGTGTGTTGTTGTTTAGCAATTGCAAAAATGGATGCTACGATGCAATGATGAAAAAAATGAAGCAAAACGCGAAAATTTTATACAGATTTCCAGGTTCACAAGCTTTGGGCTGTTACAATTATGAGCTCACTTTGCAAGGTTGTTTGAATGCTTTATAGATTTTCTGTCTTTTAGTCAAGATTTAACAAAAAGATCCAACCTTCTTGCCAACTAATTCAAACTACCTTACCTAACTGGGAAGAAAATATAACCTTATTTTGCCCAGTTGTTTGGACTTTGAGCTAGATTTTGTTCAGAAAATTCAAATATTCCAAACTTATATGAAAACTTTTACGACCAAAGTTTGGTCGAAAAAACAAATCCAATCGGCTCTTTTGCCACATGTCCTCTCACTTAGGAAACCAAGATAACGGGGACGCCTTAAAACGCGAGATTTTTTCGAAACGAAGGCAAAAGCTTTGACACTTCTCATTATTTAAGGAGGAGTATTAGATGATGTTACATTACGTCCTCGAAAAAGATAAGCCACTCTCAGAGGTTGAAGTCCATTTGACTTTCCGTATGAAATGTAGAGTGGAGACATATCTTCAATCCTACAAAACCGACATGCATTTAAGACGTCTAAATGTTATCCCTTTGTAACTAAATTTGAAGTATCAACTTTCAATATCAAAATCGTAAAAAAAAGGTCACATACTGAAACACGCTTATATTGGATGGTGTTGCATTGCGTCATGGTAAAACATAAGCCACTCCAAGAGGTTCAAGTCCATTTGAATTTTCTTACAAAATGTAGAGTGGAGAATTATCTTCAATCCTAGTACAAAGCCAGCAAAAAGACATTTAAGAGGGTCTAAATGTTACCACTTTGTGGCTAAATGTGAAGTTTCAGCCTTCGAGATCAAATCCAAAAGAAAGCTCACATATTGAAACACGCTTAGACATCAATTGCCCCGTTTAATAATGCTGCTCAAGTGGTAACATAGATTTCACCTAAGGAAAAAAGCTGATATGACATCTAATTAATGTGGAGAGAGAGAGAGAAAATAGAGTAATATAGCTAGTTACCATCACATAGCGCTTCTAATGGCAAAATGGGTCTACGAGCTAACAAATGAGACTACCTATATTACACATTTGATATCGTTTTGCACTATGAAAGTATTAATATAGACTAGTAACATATACGTGTTACTCCTCATTATGGTCAGCCTAAACATATGACTAGCTAGGCAGAACACATTCGACCACCCGACATGTAAACCCGGTTGGTGCTTAAATTACGTGCCCCAGTGAAGTTCAGTGATGAGATAAACACACATGCAAAATTGGGCGGTTGATGATCGATGAATCGTGCGGGAATATATTCTGCAGTGGCCTGTGGCCGGCTCGGAATGCGTACGTGCGATACAAGTTCCTCTGAGAAAAAGGAAAAGTGAAGCGATCTCACCTAATATTCCCATGCAGATCGAGCCGGCAGATCTCTGTTCCTTTTTTCGGGCTGTGTCACAGCCGAAGCCGAAGTGGGATATATATGTTTGTTCTTGGTGCAGTTGCAATCGGAGGAAGCATCCGATGATCTGGATGACCTTTTTCGTGCGCCAAAACAGAAACATAAAGAGCCAGATGGAGAAAGGCTTCACCAAAGAGGGCATGCGATGGTCTGCACAAATTAAAATAAAGCCATCCATATTACCGGTTGCATTATAAAAAAAGTGTAGCTAGGTTTTTTATAATGTGAAACGGAACTACCCATTCATTTCTGCAAGAAAAAAGACGCTGAACTTGGGAATCTTCTAGAGTAGAAAACTATGAAGCGAAGCCAAGCCATGGATGAATTTTTCTGCTCTGTTCGTGTGCGCATGATGTGTACCACTGATGGGTGCCGCGAAAAAGGTATGATCGACGAAATCTTTCTTCGCGCTTGCCGAAGCAGTACATTTTCTATGGCATTGTCGTCAAAATGCGTTCTTGCTCACCTCGAGACGGCCCTCGCTCGCTCGAGTAGTTTCCTCGACAGCTTTTTGAGGTGTGTGGTGAAAGCGGCGATGCGTGCCCTGGCCGGCTAGCCGTAGGTGAAACATTCACGCACGCCTTTGGAGTGAAAACTTGTCCGAAAAGTGGTTCATCTTTTGCCTCGAGTAATTTTGTCTTAGGGAGCAAACCACGGTTAGTTTAAAACGAAAGGCACTTTCCTCTTTCCCTAGCTTTGCTTCGGTTCCATCTTTTCCCCTTCCATGCGTGTGTGTTGTCTGCCATTATGATACTACTATATCACTACGTGTAAAAGTGGTACTCTGTTCACTAAAGGTCTGTTAGTTTTCAGAATCAACTGGAACGGAATGGCACCGTTCCATTCCAATCAACGATTCTCGCGTTCGGTTGTACCATGGAATGGAACCGGGTCGTTCCCCAAAAACGAATATTCGGTCAATATTCGGAATACACCCATCCGGCCTAATCGGCCGGACGAGGTGGAACGGGACGCTGACGACGCTCGCTAACCGCTAACCTATCGCTAACCACGCAGACGGCCAGAGCAAGGCGGAGCACGATCGGCGACGCTGGGTGTAGCAAGGGCGGCCGCGGCGGCGCCGGGCGGAGCAAGGGCCGGCCGCGGCGGCGCCAGGCGGCGCAAGGGGCGGCCGCGGCGGCTCGGGCAGAGAAAGGGGCGGCCAGGGCGGCGGACGGCCAGGTCGGCCGCGGCGGCGCCGGGCGGAGCAAGGGCCGGCCGCGGCGGCTCGGGCAGAGGAAGGGGTGGCCAGGGCGGCCGCGGCGGCTACGGGCAGAGAAAGGTGTGGCCACGGCGGCTCCGGGAGCGGCCACGGCGGCGGACGGCCATGGAGGAGCAAGGATGGCCACGGACGCTGCTTGAAGATGCAATCTAATCTAATTACTAGATTAGTGCTAATTTAATTGCTAAGTCTAAATTAGTGCTAATTTAATTGTTAATCCTAAATTAGGGGACCGTTCCATTCCACCTCATTTTTGCTCTACCGAACACACGAATGTAATGGAATGTCACCATTCCATCCCATCCGAAAAACGAACAGACCCTAATATAAGGCACACTGGACCCATTTTAATTTTAACTACATATTAGTAACATACATACTAATATGAGTAAACCTATATACAAAATAAGTTTAGATACATTTAAATCAAGAAAATTGAAATGATGAGTCCCGTGTGACTTATATTAGTGAACGGACGGAGTAGAATGGTTCGATAGAAATAAAAGGAGTAGGACGAACAAACCCATTTTCTTGATACGTTTCTGCTCTTGCACAATTGTGTGAAATTATCTCCGGTCAATTTTTTGGGCTTAGAGCATGTATAGTGATTGATAAGACAATCTTATCTCCAACAAATAATGTTTACGTGCTCATGAAATTATGGTATGATAAAAAATAAAAATAAAATGCAGCTGAGATAACATTTCTTACAATGGAAAAAATGTCTTAATTTTTTACTAATAGACCATCTCTTAGCCAGGAGACTGCAAATCACCTTTTCATTTTTCTCTCCTTCAACTCAATAAGTATCCTACATGGTATAACATTGTACAACATGGAATGGAGCGGAGCATGACTTTTTTTTGTTGGGGTGATGATGTTTCTATCTCCCTCTTTTTAGTAGTAGCTAGTCCCCTGTTGGGAGAACTAGTTGGGTCCATTTGTTTGTTAAGCTATTGTTGAAAATAATTTTTTAACCTATAATTGCTTTTATTAAGATAACATTTCGAATGTAAAAAATAAAATTTTCATAATACATTCACTGATATAACAAATATGCATGTATGTCAAATAAACGTTCATGTATTACTACACGCGACTTCTAAAATTTGTCTCAATGGAAAATTGTTCCATATTATAATTTACTAATGAAATATGTTCGTTGTACATTTCTTGTATTTGAAATAAAGTGTTCGTGCGTGATAAACAAATGGTTTACTCAACTTCTAGAAATTATTAACATTCTTGTATTTTAATGAATTCATGTAAGTTGTTGAAAATAATTAATATTTCATCAGGCATAATTATTCTCTTGTGTTAATAAAAAAATACCGTGGAGAAATTAGATGGCTCGATGAACAAAAAAGTGTTACTCAAACTTTTCCCTAAATTACCATCAATGTTTTATGTATTAAAAGTAAAAAGGAGAATTATTAAAAATAGTGAAAAGGAAAAATAAATAAGAAAATAAAACAAATACTCCCTCCGAGTATAATGGTTTACTCTCGATGTCCATCTTGGTTTCCTGTGTGATTTGGAATTGAAATTCTATAAAAATGGAAACAGCAACTTTAGTCGCCATCTCCATATCTGGTTTACTTGTAAGCTTTACTGGGTATGCCTTATATACCGTGTTTGGGCAACCCTCTCAACAATTAAGAGATCCATTCGAAGAACACGGGAACTAATTGAAGTAAGAAGTCGACCCATCTGGGAGACTTCTTACTTCAATGAAATTATTTTATTCTTTTAGTTGGAGTTGGTGGAACCTTAGGTGGTTCTCGGAAGAAGATAGCGGAGAGGAATGTTCAGGTCTTTAGAAACGTCTCCGCGATGCTTTCCTCTATCACTTGAAACATTATGACTGATGCTAGGTGATGGATTAAGGTCGGCGCAAAACATTTGGAGTCCCCTTTGTCCGTGAGAGTAGGCTTTTATATTTAGGCACGGTTTGTACTTTGTGGTGACCTTCAGGTCTACACACGCTTGTAACTTCTATAACTCTAGTTTTCTTTGATGTAATGAGAAAAAACTTATGCCACACTTTTTGTTCAAAGCTGAAGAAGCTCAGCATGTAAACAAGATACGTGAATATGATGGCGCGGATCCGTTCGGCCGGATACTTGGAAGATTCTGGTCGCCAAATCCCTTTGGATCTGTATTACTAGTGTATAAACAACAAAGCTACTCCAGTATTCATACTTCACATGCACCAAGTATATACTCTCCGTATCAATTAATCATTACGCAAACTTGCACACTGATTGGCCTCTCGCACTCCAAGAACACGGTGCCAGGGCAGGTAAAATGGACACGATTGACCACGAGTCCAAAGTATTTCACAAACTAAACGTTCGGTGAAGCTATTTCATAAAACTAATCATTTTGGGCAGCGTCCAACGATCGGGCGCTATGCTCTATAGGGTAGCGCCCAGCTATCAGGCGCTACACATCTCATTAAGTAGCGTCCGGGTATGAGGCGCTACACAAATGGCTGTTCTCAAACCTTATTAAAAGCTGTACCCGTGTATTGGTTTACGAATTGCACAGACCAGCTGGTCACACTGATGTGTGTGGTTGGGTTGGTCTCGGGTTCAAATCCCGCTATCCACAATTCTTCTTTTTTACTGTTTGCATTTGTTTTTGACAGAACTGCTCGGTCAACTCTGAGATGGATCGAGATCGAGCACGCTTCGAATCCCGACGGCGGCCGGTGGCGGACGGGGGCGGGAGGCGGCACGGCCGGTGGCGGCCGGGTGGGACGAGAGGCGCACGTCGGGTGCGCCGAGGACTCGGCGACGTTCGTGGCGCTGGCGGCCGCCATGGACCTGAGCATCGGACGCGTGGAGGCTCTTCTCGCACAAGCTCAGGAAGGAGCTCTCGCACCTGCGCTCCGACGTGCTCCGGTGACCTCCGGCCGGCCGGCGGTGGACACGACCAAAAAAATTGTACAGAGTAGCTGATAATCAATCGTAGGCATGAACGTTCCTCAATGAAACTGAGAGGCTTTGTCTCTCGTTCCTACTACTGCTCCACTTCGAGTTTAACTTTCCTCCTTGCAGAACGCAAGTCTTTTCCCAACGAGTGAAAAAAAATACAAACAGTAAAAAAGAAAAATTGTGGGTAGCGGGATTTGAACCGAGACCAACCAAACCACACACAGTGTGACCAGCTGGGTTGTGCAATGAGTATACACATGGTACAGCTTTTAATAATGTTTGAGAACAGTCGTTTGTGTAGCGCCTTATACGCGGTCGCTACTTAACCAGATGTGTAGCGCCTGATCGCTGGGCGCTACCCTGTAGAGTATAGCGTCCGATCGTTGGATGCTACTCAAAATAGTTAGTTTCGTGAAATAGTTTCACCGAACGTTCAGTTCGTGAAATACTTACGACTCGTGGTCAATCGTGTCCATTTGCCGCCGGGGCACTAGTGAGCCAGAGGGGGTAGTGACGGTTGACTGTATAGCCGTAGCACCTGTCGGGGCCGGGTGACAGACAGACAGGTCGACAGGAGGGCATCTGCCTGTGCCACCGCACATCATTTCATCTGCCTCTCTACCCTCTCGCTCGCTACATGCTGCCGACACCTACCTTCCTCTCTTTTCAACATTGCTGGTACCTGCATACCGTCATATAGATACTGCTATACTGCTCGTACAACTTCAGCTCCGTCCATGCTCTACCTACAAGGACCACCACTCTGGGTCGTGCCCGTCTCCTCCCCTTCGTCCCGAGAGAGAGGCGATTTCTGAAAACCGCCCGGTCAACCCACCTCGCCGCCGCGGATCCGGCCGTTTCCTCCCCTCCGCCGGCTGCTCCGGCAGCGGGAGGGTGGGGGAACGCCGGATCTCGGTGTGTACATAGTGTAGGTTTGCTAGACTCGTTGCCGGCGGCGCTCTGGAGGCGGGGGTGCGGTTGGTGGTGGTTTTGGTGGCGGCGTTCTTCCCCTTCGCCGGTGGTGTTCTTCGGAGCTTCGCCGTGGAGCGGCCGCCCTCCTCGTGCTCGCAGCGCCTGGGTGCTGCCGTGCGCGAGTTCCCCGACCCCTGGCTGGATCCGAGGCGACGGATCTGGTGGCTGGGGTCGCGGGCGGATCCTTGGGCTCGTCGAGATCTTCTACATCTTCCGGCATCGGCGACGTTGGCGGCTGAGGCAAGGTGGTTTGGAGGGGCTAGGGGGGGCGCTCGCCCGGGTCGTTCATCGACAACAGCTCCGCCGCGGCGCGGCGGACGGGCACGGCGGCGTCTCTCATAGGGCAAAGATTTCCCTGACAGCGGCAAGAAGGCGGCCGATCGTCCTCGTCTCCGGCGCCGGTGATGTTGAAGCTCTCGTTGCTTGTGGTTCCTTTTCCTCTACGTATTGTGCTTCTGTATTCTACTGTGTACTTTGTACGTGGTTTTCGGTTGAATATACGTGGTGAAAAATGCAAAAAAAAAAGGACCACCGCCCGGTACAGCACATCAGAGTTTCTTCTCTCGTTGCAAGGTCACACTTTCCAATGTGCCACACTATGCTGCATGCTAGTATTCCTTCCGTTTTTTAATATAAGATGTTTTAGATGTTGCATATGTTGTCTACATGCATACTAAAATGAGTGAACATATAAACTAAAATGTGTCTACATACATTTCTGTGCATATGAATATGGACAAAAGCTAAAACATCTTATATTAAAAAACAGAGGGAGTAGTATCCAATCGAGCCTGGCCGGTTGCGAAGGTTCGTTACAAAAAGGTCTATAAAGTCTATTTTCCGAAAGGAAGGGAGGAGCACACCTTCGATCTTTCGAAAACCTCGGGGCTAGTGTTGTTGGCAACATGGCATAGCTAAAACTGCAGTACTCGTACTTCAGGCTACCAAAAGCATGCACGCACGTATCAACCAGCAGCTGCGCTGCAGCATTTGGCACCGCGGTCGAGGGCGCGACGAAGAAAAAGGAGACATAGAACAGAATCATGTATTCATGTCCATCCTTGTCTCTTTTCTACCATCCTGCCTTGCAAATCGAACTGAACCTTTTGATGTCCTCGTGCTTCGTCTACAGGCATTGCCGCGGTCTATATTCCTACGAGCGCGGCAGAAGTAAAATGAAAAGAGAGAAAACCGGCGGATAAATAATACTTTTATTTTCAGTGATGTTGTAGTATAAGTGTTCTATGAAGAATGGTACAAGGTCCTTCCTCCATATAACTACTTTTTTGCCAGCGAGCCAGTAGCTTTCTTACCGGGCACACAACCAAAGCGTGCCATCAAAACAAATCCAAGATAAAGACCTGAGTGCATCTTCACCGGCGCGTCCAGGAGAGCGTCCTGCAACAGTGCGGACAAGTGTTATTGGGAGCGCCGGCACACGTGCCGCCCTATGGGAGCGGCTCGTCCCACCGATCGCTACCAATAGACAGCTCTTAATAGAATTTCGATCAAATTCAAATAAAAACGATGTGATGGTCAAGTTCGAATAGCGTTGGTCAAGTTCGCACACCCAAAAGCATCGCCAGGTCCGACGATCATATTAAAAACATCGAATGCACGGAAATCAATCGATCATCATCATCTCCTCCAGCTCCTCCTGCGTCTCCAGGTCTTCCCGCCCGGGTGCGGCGTTGCTTTCGGCTCGGAGGGCGTCGTGCTCCACGTTGGCTCCCCCGTCGTGGCCATCGGTGTTGGCTCCGGCGGCAGAAGACCCATCTCACGCAAAGATGCGCTGCTGAGACAGCACAAACCTAGCCCTTACCGGCGATGTGTAGGCGCAGAGGTCAAGATCTTGGAGTCCTCTTTCATCTTCCAGACTACGGATTGCGACGCCTCCGACATCGCCTTGATTCTTGCTGTGTTGGCTTGCATCATAGCTGTCTGCGCCTTCTCCTTCTCGACTATGAGCCTCTCCATTTCGACGGCGACCTTCTCCTTCTCCACGGAGAACTTTTCGTCGCGCTTGTGTTGGAGGTATGCGCTAAAGACAATAATATTGAGTTATTATTTACCTCCAAATTTATTATTAATGTTTTATCTTTATGCTATAACTGGTTTGGCAATTGAATAGTGAGTATTCAAAGGAAAATCTCCAAAACACGTGTAGAGATATAGACAATACAAAATGTTCATGATCTTGTCTCTAAGATTGGCTTATCTTGTTGTTAGATGATCATGTTTTCATGATTCTGGACTTTGTATAAGTCATACAACTATAAGAGTATATTGTCGGAATGAAGATAGTACTGAACTGACCCAATTAATTGTATGATCTTGCTTAGAGATAAATCGTCCGAGATTAAACTAGCAAGTGATTATAGAGTTTTGATTAGCTGTATCCCTATACCACGAGAACATCTAGTAACCGCGCACTTGCCACTTACACTTTCATCGTCATCAAACATCTTGCCGTAAAAATGTACTATAACAGTGGTTTTTGGGTGTAGACTTTAGAGTGTGACTAGAACTGAGATTATTCAAGAATGGTACTTACTCTTACAGACGATGGAGAGATACATACTCTGGGCCCTCTCAGTATCACCAACGTCACCCAATCTTCTGGCCAGACAGTGTGATTTATCAAGGACATTGGAGATACGAATGAGAAGAGAGAATGATATCGGAACGAGTTTTGTATGTGTAGTGATCGAATGATTTGATCACGTAGAGCACATTGTCTCACCTCGTGATATCATTGGTATCGTGTAGCTAAAGGGATTAGCGTAATGAGAAACACAAAAGATTCCATCGATATTTGTGGACGCACATGAGCCATTATGGACGTCCATGGGCCCGATGTTGGTTATTATCCGGTAAGTACTACGAGCATGTATGTGTGTTACCGGACCTTCCAGGTCACACGTTTAAATTGTCTCAACCTTTAATTGAGAGTATTTTATATTTATAGTGGTTATTAGAAGTGGTCGGAGTCACTCCGATGTTACAGGAACAATTCCGATATGAATTGGAGGTGTTCCGGTAGAGTGATCATGAGCGATATTTCTATTTTTTTTGAGGTGGAACACTGATATTCCATTAAGACACGGCTAGATCGCCTGTCACCAGACGGGTTACAGAAGACGGGTAGCTCATAGTCCAAAGAACATGGTTTCCCATAGCTACACCGGTACCCAACGCCGCTAACTCATGAGGTCTTGTTTGGTACTAGTGTATTTTAGGGGATTGGCGGGGATTATCCCGGTCAAACCCGTGAATCCCCACATATCCCAAAACATTGTTTGGTTCTAGTATATTGGATAGGTATTATCCCCACATTTCCCTACAAATCCCCAAACTCTAGTGTATTTTTCTCAATACTCAATCCACTAGGTAGGGGCAGTGGATTGGATCCCCGACCCCCTTGGATTGGAGAAAGTTTAGGGTTTCACCCAATACACTAGAGGATTATCCCCACTAATCTTCTAAAACATCCTAGTACCAAACAAGGGCGGGCTTGTTACAGTCCCGAGGGGCAAACACCACACTAGCATCGATAAAACTCGTGCACAGCTTGTATCGCATATCAGCAAAAAGCACAGCCAACGGACTCATAGCATATTCAGTGGAGCTCAGTGCCTTCTTCAGATTGGAAGAATCAGTTTCAAAAATCACTCGACCAACCCCCATCCTTGTAAATCTCTTTTTCGAGTTTGGAGCCACTACATGGTGCCCATTATTAGTGTTTCCTACCAATTTGGTGTTACGAAACAGGCAGATGCTCAGCCTCATTCAGACAGGAAACACAAAAGGTTCTATTGAGAATTTGGCCAAAACCAAAGATCTGCATGTGTAACTGGTCATAACCGCACCACTGCGGTATCTGAAGAATGGTAGGGAAGGCTAGAGTGCTAGACCAGTTGAATGTCCCAATTCTGTTTCGAGAGCTTCAGCAACTACCACAGTTCGTCAATTCTTCCAGGCCCTGCTACAACTGCACCACGAAAACCTGGAGCGCGGCACGCATTAACTGAACCAAAGGCGCACATGCAAGCAACAGATGAATCCAAAGCGACGCCCATACGACGGATCACTGTCTGAAACCAATGGTGATCACGAGATAGACTAGAATAAACAGAAGAAAACATACAAATCTAACTCCCAACTCCCGAGAGGATCCGCAGTCCAGTCCAGGCTGCTGTGTTCGAACATGGTATGCGCGCGCGGGCAATCATGAGGCATATGGGCAGAAACGACCCGTAGATCACGACCGAAATGCCATCAAATCCAACAGCGATTCGCTAGTCTGTTGAGCTGAGCTGAGCTGAGCTAAACGAGCGTGCACTTGCGGCTAAGTGCTGAGTTTACCATCGGATGGACGACGACGCCGGCCGGTCGACTGCTGGCTGACAGAAACCAGTCGTTGGTTCCTCTGTTCCTCGGAATGGACGGCAATCATCAAATCATGGCTGGTTCCGGAGACGAGTCTCCAACTAGTTCGTGGTAGGCTCCATACATGCCTGCACGTCCGTCTGATTGATTTGAGGTTTAGAATGTGAAGCCGCGGCAGCAGCCACCGGAGCGAGAATCTCGAGCACCGACTCGCATTGACCGTCCGGAACCGGAAGGCAAAAGCAAAAGGGAAATGCCTTCGCTGCTCCATCCCAATGCCATTCGCCTCGGCGGATGACTGACGGGGACGACAAGATGGCGCGGCCTTTTCGGGCACGCCGTCCTCGATCATGGCCAACATCTCACATCCCGTGCCAGTGTGCCTCTGCCACTATCTGGTGTGCGGATGCCTTTCCGGCGACGTTCACGCCGGCCACTGTGTCGACCCACGACTGGCACCGGAGCTCCGGCACCGCGCGCGGCCGTGGCGAGCTCGCAACCGCTGCCACCTGGGTTTGACGTCGGTTTCTGTCGAAAGCAGACTATCCACCGGGATGATGAAGTCCAATGCAACTGGGAGTCTGGGAAGCCAAGTGAGGATGGCCTTAGCTCGAGCTAGGTTCAGTGCACTGGTCCTTGTCGGAGAGCACCTGACAGTGCCATGCGGTACTGCAGATGTTCATAAGTTTGCATCTTGCAACTGGATCTCTCCTGATGACCGGCTCCACTGTTCGTGCGTGGATCTTATCGTTGGACAGTGCACACTTGCAAAGGTTGTGATCGCGTCGCCGGTCAGGCGAGTTTGCTTGTGGTCCAGTGGTGATGGGCTTCGCTGCCGGAAACGGTCGTCAGAGTTCCAGAGAGTTTCTCCAAATTGACAGGCACATGGCAGCGGTAGGCCAAGAGCCACCGACAGCCACATCCAGGATTGTATTTAGCTAACTACAGGGCAAGGGGAACAGTGAAACGAAAATCGACGTGCAATAATAATCTGATTATTTTAGCTGGTCATGGGACTAATTCAGCCACCGAAACAGGAATACAGGATAGGCTTGAATGATTGAAAGCGTTATACTCCCATTCATAACATAGCATCAACTGATGACACGCTAAAGGAGTTGACTGAAATTGCAAGTGCGCAATTCATGTCTACGGCATGCCCGTATCTAATTCCTTTTCCTGTAAAGCCATTAAGATGTAAGAAGCATCGATCTTTCACTGCGTGACTGAGTTCTCTTTGTAAAACTGATAGTACAAAGTGTGGCTGTTGCCACTTTCCCAAGGGCTGCTGTCAGTAAAAAGTCAAGCAGATCCCGGCATAAGAAGGTGAACAAAAGTTGGGCGCAGCCAAGGATTTCTTCCGGCAACTAGATTCACTTCCACTTGTCTCACAGTCAGTGAGGGGATTGTAGATCTTCCACGGAGCAAGGCAAGTGCACAAAGAATTCCGACATTTCCAAAGCGAGTAGTCCGGTGTTGTTGGGCCAGCCCAGGTGCGTTTTCCTGTTTGTTTTCCTTTTATTCGTTATTTCTCTTACAGGTTCATTTTTGATGTTTTTTCTGGTTTTTTTTTCCTATTTCTTTTTTCTGTTTTATTTTATTTTCCTTATTTAAAACTTGAAAATTGTTCAGATTAAAATAAGTTAATATACAAAAAAATGTTTGAAAAATTCAAAGATGTGAAAAATGTTTAAATTTAAAAAAAGTTCACATTTGAAAAATATCCAAAATTCGAAAATGTTTCGGAATTGAAAAACGTTCAAAATTACAAAATGTTTTAGAATTGATTTTTTTTTTTAAATTTAAAAACGGTTCAGACTTGAAAATTGTTCAAATTCAAACATGGTTCATAATTGAATGTTGTTCAAAATTCAAACAAGGTTCAGATTTTAAAAATGTTCAAAATCTGGGAACATTGTTCAAAATTCAAAAAATGGTTCAGAATTGAAAAGTGTTCAAAATTTAAAAAGGTACATAATTGAAAATTATACAAAATTAAAAATTGGTTCAGATTTTAAAAATGTTCAAAATCTGGGAATATTGTTGAAAATTAAAAAATATTCAGAATTGAAATTTGTTCAAAATTAAGAAAATGGGTTAGATTTTTAAAATGTTTAACATGTGGTACATTTTTTGATTTTCACAATTATTCTCTGAAAAATATTAACATACAAGAAAAAAAACGTAATTGGGCAAACATGGCAAATATTATGGTCTTGACTTCCTTGTGGGCTCGGCCCATGTTGTCCCGCTTCAGGCGTCACGCGCGGAATTGATACAGAACGCGTTGTATAGGATCTCTCGATCTCCACAGCTGCCATCGCTTTAGGATTGTAGATCTTTCACGGAGCTAGGTAAGTGCACAAACAACAAACAATTCCACTCCTTGCACGAAGTTGAGAGCAGTCGATTCCAACTAGGCCAACTGCTCAGACTTCAAAAAAAAAAAACTGCCCAGACTTCAAAATAACGTGCGAAATTATTAGGACAGCACGATTGAAATAATGTCAGCCATTTTTTATACACTTGGACGGTGCAACTGCGACTCTGCGAGTCTGTGATTGCCCCTAACACTCAAGGATGATGATGGCAGCACGACTCTAAAAAAGTTCTCCAAAACGAAGCATTGAAAAAGGTACACCATCGATGTACGGCCGTTTAGTCAGATTATGGGTTTTCACCTTTGATAAGGTCCAGTCTTCAGATAAGGTCCAGTTTTTAGACAATGACTTCAATAAGGAAATAACTAGAAAGTCACCATTGACATATACTAATCAGACCTAGGGTTTTCACACCGAAAACTGAGACACGGAGCTCAAATAGCACCGCCCCCACTTTTTAAGAACACTACTGCAAAACGCCGACCGTCTGACACACATATTTCTTACAATCCGCTACGAGTACTGTCTGAGCCTTCTCAACTTGACACGAGCATGCAAGATGGAACCTCCAGAGTCTATCCGGTCTTCTATAAACACGATCGTCTTGATAGGCAATCCCCATCAACACCCTGAAAATCATGGCATGAAGGTGCCAAGGCGTACCCAAGTGGATGAAAGTCGCCACAAACCGTGGGGAAAAGAATCTTCACATGGTTGGTTTGTACTCTAAGATTTCTAATAGGGCCAGAGAGGCAGGTTGAGAAGCTTCAGGACCTCCATCAGTGGAGGCAGATCGATACAGAGGCGGCATCAGCATGATTGCCATTCTCCGAAGCCTCTACAACAACAACTAGCATTCTCTGCACTGCTGCTGACAGTGTGATCATCAGCAGCTTCAAGAATGCCCATATTATCTTAACCTGCACCACTGCAATTTTGCGCTAGGCAACCTTTCATACATTTACTGTCTTAATACTTGGAAGAATTTCAAAACTTGCATTGACACTGTTTATTTCTTTGGGTAGTTCATACATCAACAAGAAGGTGTCCAAAGCGACGACACTGATCATATATAACACACGATCCAAGCAACTGACTATAGAGAAATAAGATTGAGATTCATAGACCCAGGCTGAAACCGGTGAAATTAAGGGCATTACTTGAATGCGACTGCAGGTACATGTGAAGAAACGATTAAGAGAGCTGTATTTGCGAGAGAATTAGGGGTTCCTATTGTAATGCATGAATACATAACTGGGGGATTCACCGCAAATACTAGTTTGTCTCATTATTGCCGCGATAATGGCCTACTTCTTCACATTCACCGTGCAATGCATGCAGTTATTGATAGAAAAATCATGGTATGCATTTCCGTGTATTAGCTAAAGCATTGCGTATGTCTGGGGAGATCATATCCACTCCGGTACAGTAGTAGGTAAGTTAGAAGGGGAACGCGAAATGACTTTAGGTTTTGTTGATTTATGGCGCGATGATTTTATTGAAAAAGATCATACTCGCGATATCTTATTCACTCAGGACTGGCTATCCATGCCAGGTGTTATACCGGTACCTTCAGGTGGTATTCATGTTTGGCATATGCCATCTCTGACCGAAATCTTTGGGAATGATTCCGTATTACAATTTGGTGGAGGAACTTTAGGACATCCTTGGGGAAATGCACCTGGTGCAGCAGCTAATCGAGTGGCTTTAGAAGCCTGTGTACAAGCTCATAACGAAGGGCGCGATCTTGCTCATGAAGGTAATGAAATTATCCGAGCAGCTTGCAAATGGAGTCATGAACTAGCCACGGCTTGTGAAGTATGGAAGGCGATCAAATTCGAGTTCGAGCCGGTAGATACTATCGATAACTAGATAAAACCACATATAAAAAAGGTCTAAATAAAAAATAAACGAAATAAAATAGAAAAAATAAGTTATGAAATGCAGTAATTCTTCTTTCTGTTATCTTAGACTATGTTGCCTTCTTCAATTCCATTCTTCGTCTCCCTAGTCGAAGACTTCTTGCCGGCCCAACACAACATGCATTTTAGAGTGCCGTGCCAGGGCGATAGGCGCTCCGCAAAGTAAAAGTATAGAAGGAAAGGCGGCGGGAAAGTAGCCATGGTCAAGGTAAACAATGCAAACGAAAAGAGACCCTACTTTACTCGAATCAAGGGTATTTTCCCTCATAACTGACACTTTATTCCTCATTCACTTAGATTTTTTAGCGGAAATCCACTATTTTACTTTTTCAATGGATTAGCCTCAGAAATGCAACTGAAGGAAAATACAACTGAAACTAGGGCCGTTAGTGGTGATTCATTGCCTATAGTGTTGTAATCCCGAATCCAAGTTTTGTGAATGGGAGGCTAAAGGAAATAGGAATGTATAATAAATGCTGAAGGTTGTCAACTAGAAACAAGTTATCAGTCTGATTTTCGTTCTCTTTTGTCTTGTTGGTTTTGAAGATGGCTATCAGTCTTTAGTGAAACTGACGAGTACGGGAATCCCAATTTGCCTACGGGGCTCCCTTTTCCTTCTTCACGGACTTACTTTGTCTTGGCTAAGGATGTGGATCAAAGAAAAGACCACTGACGCAGTAACGAATGACTAAAAAGCCTCATGGCTGTTTTGCTTAGCGATTGACTGTGTAGTGTTCGGGCGGCCAGAGAATCTCGGATGGATTGGATTTTTAAAATAGGTTTTTCCGCCTTGTGATGCATTGCTCATTTTTTTGGCTCCAATCTATGACCAGATGGACAGGGGCTGCATCTCCCCCCTCGGCAGGCAAATAGCCTTTGCTAAGTAAACATGGCGGTGTCATATCGACAAATGTAATTATTTTTCCCCGACCACCAGGCGGTCAGGCTTTCCTAGGGATGTTTTCTATTTACATTAATTCCCGTCTCTTAGAAAGAGCCTCTAAACGATCAGACCAGACCGCTGATTCCAAATTCTATTGCATCATCCGCCCATGAGGAACTGCCAAAACATTTGACCAGTGACTCATTCCAATAAGGACTAGTATATAAAATACTGCGGATGAAAGGAGATCGGAGTCGTGAACATGAAAAGCTAAGACCGGTTAGTCCGAGAGGAAAGACTGACTGCAGCAAATAACAACAACACACTCCAAGTACTCCTACTCCATGGTCCGGAGATTAGCCCTTCCCACCCATCATTCTTCTAGCCTAGAATAACCAGCGCAGAAATTTGCCCAGTCCGCCGACTACTCCGCCAACGACTAGCATGACGGGACCGACGACGGGTTCAAGTATTCCGCCTGTCGCGCCGAGGGCGTCTCCTCGTGACGGGACCGCCGAGGAGTCCCTCCTCAAAAATCCCCTTCCCATCGCCTTTGCCGAACTCGGACAGTGGCGGCTTAACAGAGCCTACAACGGAGATGTTGCCGGCCATCCTTTTCTGCGGTATGGGTGGTGGGACAATTAAGTTTGGTGGGCAAGATGGGTCTAGAGGTGGGTGGAGACTGGAGAAGAAGATGATGCCACCCTAGTATATATGTGATTCATCAAGCTAGTGCACATTTTATTCAAGATCATTACTACAACACCTAATGATTCACCTGGATGATATATCTATGCATTTATTTTCCTTGTTTGAAAAAAAATGTATGTAACGTGTTCCTGCTGCTCCACTCCCAATGGATCAATCCTAACGGAAGCGCTGACAACTCCACTATTTTACTACTAGTTACTTCTCCTCGTGCGACATGCGTGTATCATCCTGTACTAGATCTGATGTATGTGTGCGAATTCTCAGAGGGTGAGCCGTTGAGAGACGGTTGACCCTCACTCGGTTGGATCAAGGCGAGACGCGAGGAGTCTACCCTCCTTACAGGAATCTCGTCCCGAGATTCTAAGATTGCGAAAGAAGTCGGGATACTCCTCACGAAGACTAGATTCTCGTTCCCAAGTTGCTTCTTCCTCGGAATGATGAGACCATTGAACTTTGAGGAACTTGGTAGTCTTGTTACGGGTCTTCCTTTCAGCTTCATCCAGGACACGGATAGGATGCTCACGATAAGTGAGATCTTCCTGTAGATCTAGCTCTTCATGATTGACCCCATGGATAGGATCTTTAAAACACCGGCGAAGTTGGGAGACATGAAACACATCATGTACATTTGGGAATTTGACCGGTAACTCCAACTTATAAGAAAGATCTCCTCGCTTTTCTAGAACGGTGAAAGGGCCAACATAGCGAGGTGCCAATTTCCCTTTGATTCCGAAGCGGCGAACGCCACGAAGGGGAGAGACACGGAGATAAGCTTTATCACCAATTTCATAGTGAATTTCCTGATGGTGCTTATCATAGTAGCTCTTCTGCCTAGACTGAGCAATCTTCAGATTCTCTCTTATGATTCGAACCTTCTCCTCAGCTTCATTGATCACATCCGGACCAAAGAGTGCTCTCTCTCCGGTCTCGGACCAATTTAGAGGAGTGCGGCATTTTCTTCCATATAGAGCCTCGAATGGAGCCATGCCCAGACTAGCTTGATAGCTATTGTTGTAGGAGAACTCCGCGAAAGGGAGATACTTTTCCCAACCCTTGCCAAAAGAGATCACACATGCCCGAAGCATGTCTTCCAACACTTGGTTCACTCTTTCGGTCTGACCATCAGTTTGAGGATGGTAGGCGGTACTGAAGTTGAGACGGGACCCCATAGCAGTTTGGAAACTCTGCCAAAACTTGGAGACAAAGATACTTCCACGGTCCGATATGATCCTCAGAGGGACCCCATGCAATGGAACAATACGAGCCAAATATAAGTCAGCAAGTTGACTTGCCGTATATCATCACGGACTGGTAGGAAGTGAGCAACCTTGGAAAGACGATCAATGATTACCCAGATTGCATTGTTGCCCTTTTGAGATCGGGGAAACCCGGTGATGAAGTCCATACCAATTTCATCCCATTTCCACTCGGGACTGCAATAGGGCGAAGAGTGCCGGCAGGTCTTTGATGTTCAGCCTTTACCCGTCGACAGTGTCGCATTCAGCAACATACTTGGCAATTTCTCGTTTCATACGAGTCCACCAGAATGTGGTCGAAGGTCTTGGTACATCTTGGTACTACCGGGATGAATAGAGAGAGGAGATTCATGAGCTTCTTGGAGG
Organism: Poa pratensis; assembly: GCA_947311845.1. NCBI lineage: Eukaryota > Viridiplantae > Streptophyta > Magnoliopsida > Poales > Poaceae > Poa > Poa pratensis. The sequence goes on from CAMZMU010000110.1 coordinate 10,903,453, forward strand.
ATCAGCCCTCTCAATTTTGTTTCTTTGGCACTACCAAGCGGTCACCAAAATAAACAACTCCGGATTCATTGACAGAAAAACATTTTGCCTTCCCGCTAGCAATGTTCTCTTGATTTTCGAATACCCTTGTCACGGTTTGAGCATCCTTAATCTGGTCTACAAGAGTAGATTTGATCTCCAGATTTGCAAGGTAGCCGGAGGGAACATTTCTAAGTTCAAACGAGAGAACTCTTCATGGAGGGCAGGTTGGGCCTTTTCAATCATCAGATTGTTGCAATAGGACTTCCGACTTAGCGCGTCAGCCACGACGTTTGCTTTGCCGGGTTGATAGTTCAGACTCACATTGTAGTCCGTGATTAACTCCAACCAACGCCTTTGCCTGAGATTTAAATCCGGCTGGGTGAAGAGGTACTTCAGACTCTTGTGATCCGAGAAGATCTCGCAACGGTTACCAAACAGGTATGGTCTCCATTGCTTCAAAGCATAGACCACAGCGGCAAGCTAGATCATGAGTTGGGTAGTTGAGCTCATGCGGCTTAAGTTGGCGAGAAGCATAGCCACCACATGGCCATCTTGCATTAGCACACAGCCCAACCTTGTAGAGAGGCGTCACAGAAGACGACGAAATCCTTGCTGTGTCCGGCAGGACAAGCACAGGAGCGGACGTGAGTTTGGCTTTCAGTGTTTTGAAGCTCTCTTCAGCTTCGGCCGACCATACAAACTTTTTCCTTCTTGAGAAGGTCAGTCAGGGCCTTGGCTATCTTGGAGAAACCTTCGATGAATCGGCGGTAATAACCCGCCAATCCGAGAAAGCTACGAATGTCCTTGACTGACATTGGAGTTTTCCAATCCAGAATGGACTGAATCTTGTCGGAATGACAGCCACACCATTAGCGGATATCACATGACCAAGGAAGATGAGATTATCCAACCAAAACTCACACTTGGAGAACTTGGCATAGAGGCGGTGTTCTCGAAGTCGTGTCAGAACCAAACGAAGATGTTCCTCATGCTCTTCATTGGTTTTGGAATAGATGAGATGTCATCAATGTAAATGACGACAAACTTGTCAAGATAATCCATGAAGACAGAGTTCATGAGCCTCATGAAAGTAGCTGGGCATTTGTGAGACCAAAGGACATGACGGTATACTCATATGAGCCATAACGAGTAACAAATGCCGTCTTTGGAATATCCTCCTTTCTGATTTTTATCTGATGGTAGCCTGACCTCAGATCCATCTTGGAGAATACCGTTGCACCAGCTAACTGATCCAACAGATCATTGATGCGAGGAATAGGATACTTGTTCTTGATTGTCACCGCATTCAACGGTCGATAGTCAGAGACTAGACGAGGCACGGTAGAATCCCTCTTCTTGACAAAGAGTACCGGACAACCCCAAGGTGAACTGCTAGGCTGGATGAACTCCTTAGCTAACAGCTGATCAATTTGCTCTTTCAACAGAGCCAACTCTTCCACCGGCATACGGTAGGGCTTCTTGGAAATTGGAGCGTACCGGGAAGTATCTATGACAAACTCCACACTTCGGTCAGGAGGCATGCCAGGCAATTCTTCCGGGAACACATCCGGGAAGTCACACACCACGTGTATGTCCTGGATTTCAGGAGGGATTCGCCTTCCATAAAGCAAAGGAGATCTCAGGTGAGTTGGGTATGACGAGATGGAGGTTGACAGTGCAGACCAATACTTCACAATGTCACCGAGAAGAGTCACGGTAATGGTCTTGGCAGCACAGTCGAGATTAGCCCGGTATTTGGCTAGCCAGTTCATGCCCAGTATGACATCAATGCCACTTGACTTCAGAGCTACCAAGCAAAGGAAAGACAGTAACCTATATTAATCTGAACCTCAGGAGTAACCCCATCGGTTTGCCATTTGGAGCCAGGAGTGGAGATCACCAAGGGATGGCTCATTTTCTCGAACGGTATTTTGTGGTCTTTTGCAAAAGCTATGGATATGAATGAATGCGATGCTCCAGAGTCAAACAAAACTGTAGCTATTGCCGTTGATTCGTAACTCACCCATGAGAACGCCGGGGTCCTCTTCAGCTTCTTCAGCAGAGATGTGGTTCAGGCGACCACGCACAATAGGTCCAGCCTTGCCAGTGGAGTGGCAGGGGCTCGTGCAGGAGTTATCGCGAGAGGTGCCTTCTGGGGGCACTCCCTGGAGTAGTGGCCAGCCTGGCCACAGGTGTAGCAAGTGAGTCCAGGTGGAGCAGGTAGCATAGGACGGTACCCACTCCGCCTACCCAAGTGTCGAAGTAGTGGGGCGCGGAGGAGGTGGCCTATATCCTGCTGCCTCGGCATGAAGGAGCACGAGGTACGGCGCTGTAGGGACAAACACCCTGCGCTTCTTGCTCTCAGAACCCGAGGAACTCTGGTGGTCCCCATGTGCGGGCCTCTTGGAAGCTTCAAGTTCCTTTCTTCCTTGCTCAAGGTAAAGCCTGGTTGAACAGCTCCTGATAGGTCTGGAACCTGAAGGGCAAGCAACTCATAGCGGAGCTGCGGAGTCAGACCCTTGCGGAACAGCTCTTGCTTGTCAGCATCATTGGTCACGTCCCTTGGGGCGTAACGAGAGAGATGGTTGAACTCACGACCATAAGTGCGGAGGTCCATCCGTCCCTGTTGCAAATCCAGGAACTCCCTCCTCTTCAAGTCCATGATCGGCTGGGAATGTACTCCGCACGGAAGGCAGTGCGAAATCAGCCCAGGTGAAGACATGGTTGGCTGGAAACAAAGCCACATGGCTTCCCACCAACAGCCAGCAGCACCAACCAAGAGGTAGGTGGCAAAGTTGACTTGCTCCGCCAATGGGACATGAGCGCGGAGAACTTGCGCTCCAAAGCACGAAGCCAATCATCAGCTTCCAGTGGCTCCTTAGCATCAGCAAAGGTGGGTGGCTGGGAACGCAGGAACTCGTGAGAGTGTTGCACTCGTTCCTCCGTGCATTCTGCTGCACCAACTGTCAAGCAAGCGCTCATTGCGCCCACGGTTCTCCTCAATGGCCATCAAGACCTCAGCCATCGAGGGTGGTGGCGGCAGATCATCCTCATCATCATTGTGGTTACCGCGACCACCACGGCCTCCACGGCCTCCTCGAGCCATTCTGGAGATTTGACAATGACACAGTTAGTATCTTTCTCCGAATGGTCGAACAATAGCATTAGCGTCTACACAAGTACACAGACTAGGGACGATAATACTTTGCGAGAAGGAAAACAACAAGATAGAACTTGGGTCAAAGATCAGCATCATGTGCTACTAGTGAGAGTTAAGAAATCACAACTTAACACACTCTAGTTGACACAATCCGGGACCTTATGTTCAAGTCCGTGGGTTAAAACCCAAAGAAAGGATCAAAGATTAGATCGGTAGAAACATCTGAGTTGATTTGGGATTGCAACGCAGCGGGAGCAACGGACACATAACACTAAAGGTCGAACCCACCCCGTTTCTCTAATTTTGAAGTAACAGGTGAGAAGTAAAACCTTTAACTCAAATCGAGGTAAGATTGCTCCGAGATTAGAGGGTAACCAGATAAGGAGTAAAAAGAATCCTAAGATGGTTTTCACAACTCATTTTTAGGTTAAAATATTTTCACAAACACTAGACTCAACATCGACCAGTAGAAGGGTTTCCTACAGGCAGTACTGCTCTGATACCAACTTGTGGCGCCCGACCCGACTGTTATACAGTGATGCTGTGTGTCACCGGTTAAGCGATACAACCGGAGGTTACGGGTTTACCAATCCCCGGCCAAAACCTTTGGCAGGCGTTGCTCGGAATGGATCATCGGCAACGCAACACCCCGATTGATGCCTTAACACAGGCACAACCCTCAATGCATAATAGAGAGATCAAGACTTGTGGAACAACTGGCACATCACAGACTCTACGACACAAATCATATAGTTCAACTCTTATAATAGAGAAAGATAGCAAATGACAACCAGAGGTCACAGACCCAACATTACAAAGCGGAAGCAAATTAGGTTGTTCTAAACAACAAGATCCAAATATGGCCTAAGAGGCCTACAGATAAACATCACAGCGCCAGCTGTTCCGGGATGTCCCAAGCTGCCACCTGGGAACCCCAGACTACTCGTCGACGTCCACAAAGAACCCACCTTCGAGGTCGGTGAAGTCCTCCTCTGAAACAAAACAAACGACGTTGAGTTCGACGAACTCGCAAGATTATATAGAGCTTAGCTCGATGAGGCTTTCAAAGTTATATGGCTGTTTTGCATAAAGCTGATTTTATTTATGAAAACATAACTCAAGGCATCGACTATTCAGAATATTTTCAAAAGAGGTAAGAAGTACTCTTTCTTTCATCACCTCTCAACATCAACCATCATCAACCACTGTACCTGTTCATCAAAGGCACCTCCCCGAATCACCCTCGAGGAAGCTCACCTTACAATCTTGAGTGGTACCTCTAGTACCCAGTTTTTAATCATTCCGTTAAAGTTATTCTATGATCTTATCGTCCTTTCCCAAGTTGTCCTAACCGTGGACACGGCTTTTCGAAAAGATTTAACCCTGCAGGGGTGTACAATGTTTGCCACGCGTACCGTCCGGCCCATTACCTAGCTTAGCTCTCTTCCTTGGAGAACCGGCTGGGTGGGAGCGGTGTCGACTTCTCCCTCGTTAAGGACTTTCCAGGATCATCAGTGGCGGTAGGACTGCCAGGATCACAACACCCCGCCCCACGCCACTCATTTTCCTAACACCACCATCCTCATCCAGTTCATACCACCATCATCACGCACGCGCAAATGGAAGCCCGAACTAGAGGACCCTGGCTAGCCCCGCTCGAGTTATTTAGTCTATGAGGGTTCCTGCACTGCGAATGCATAGGCCTCACGCATGGTTGCACGCTCAGTCTTGGTTCGGGAGGTAAAGAACTCGCACCTAGGCGGCGAGAACGAGACAAAGCACCACAACCACAGTGGCCTCTCATCCCCACCTTTTAGCATTTTATCACCTGTCACCACATTCTCCACCATCATCTCACATTTCACACCTGTTTCCAACAACACATATATCCATCGTACAGCTATGCATATAACTAGGCATGGCTAAGCATCACATAGCATTTATAGTATCTTGGCCAACAACACAAACCTATGGATAATAGGAGGGGAAACAGATAATGGCATAGGGAAATTAATGCAACTATAGGATACTCTAATCCGACAAAGTTGACATTTAGAACCGCATGCAATATTATAGTGGAGAAAATATTTGCGGAAACATAGGATAAGATATGCTCAGAGGGGGGATTACGCTTGCCTTGTGATACGGCTGGTAGTACGGATCGTCACAAGACGGGGGTGGCACTTCACCTCCTTGATCTACCGATGCACAAACAACACCGGAAAAACAATCAACACATGGCAATTGTGCAAAGCATACAAGGATGATGATATGACATTTTAAATGCACCCTAGAAGCTTTGAACATGACCAACAAGTTAAATGGGGCCCCCGTTATATTTATTGCTTTATTTGGAGTAAACCCCATATTAAAACTTAATGATTATTATTACTACTAGAGCACATTATTGTAATTGTGATCGATGATGCATGATGATAATGATTTTGGATCACTCATGTTTTTCTGAACATTTTGATATAAGGAACACCTTTTTCGGAGGTCCCGGTAAAAAGTTATTAATTTTATAAGTTCCTCCTTTAAACTTATGATTATAATATTACTAGAGGCACCGTAATTCAATTGTGATCAAATATGCATAATATTTATTTTAAAGTTTTAATCACAATTTTCTGGGCATTTCGGTGTATTACATGCATTTTTCGGATACACCGATAAAAAGTTATCAATTTTTATCAATTCCCTTTTTGATCTGACCTTTTATGATTTATTTAGCAACAATAACAATTTTAGATCATTTGTAGTTAGAGGGATGAAAGGAAAATACAAATTCAGAAAGAATATTTAACTCCGGATGCCAGCCCGGAATATTCTGGGTTTTATACCGGATTAAATAAATCCGGAATTATTTCCGGGTCATTTCCGGTTGAACTCCGGTTAAAAAGCAGCGGTTCCAGTAGCATTTTCGTTAAACCGGTATAGAACCCGGAAAAATCCGGAATCCTCACCGGAGACGTCAACGCGCTGGTGCGTGCTACGGCGACGGCGAACGCACGGCTACGGGGAACGCGCGCTAGCGCGGGAGGGGAAGGGGAGATGGTGCTTCGGCACGGAAGGCTCACCGCGAGCAAGTGGGTGAGGTCGGGGTGGCCGGAGATGGCTCGGCGGCGCCGGAATCGGGCGGCGGAGCGACGCGGTGGAGCTCGGACTGCAGCGGCGAAAAGTGGACGGCGGCGATGTGCAGCCTCCCGCTTCGATTCCTCGGGCGGAGATGACCAGCACGGCACGGCGGAGCGGATGGTGGCCTTCACGCGTGTTGGGGCGCCCTCAATCGCCGGCAAATCGGAGGCGGAGCTCGGCGGCCATGGAGCTAGTGGAAACGCAGAGGAGGGGAACGGGGAGGAGGAGCAGCAGCGAGGGGATAGGGCGTGGACTCGTGGGGCTCGTCTCCTCCACAGGTGAGGCAGGGCAGGGGGGCCCGGCGAGCACGACACGGCGAGGTGGTGCGGTGCGGCCCGAGCGAGCTGCTCCTCGGTCGCTACAGCACGAGGAAGAAAGGAGGTTTTCCAGAAAACCCCCTGCGCGAAATAAATTCATCACGGACAGATCCTTCCATAATTACAAAGAGGTCCTTTTCTCTTTAAAAAATTAAATCCAGCACATGTTTTGAATTGAAAGAGGCATTTCAACATTTTGCAAAAATGTGAGAAAATTCCAATAGCCTCCCAAACTTGATATGAAGCTCCCCTAACTTTGGTGTCTCCAAAAAGAATGTTTTTGACAACATTTGTTCAACAGGTTTGGATATGGCATTTTTGATAGATTCCAGATGTCGCTCCATTATTAATTCTGGAGAGAGTGCATAAGTAATATTATGAACTCTTGGAACTTCCTTGATAATATGGATGTCCAAGTATTGTGTTGTGCAATTTTGAGTGTCTCGTTGTTGTGAAAGTTTTGTTAGAGCACTTTGGCACTAAGTTTTAGCAACTTCATATCATTTCGATATCAATGTTGTATTAACTCGAAAGAGACATTTTTATGCATGGAGGCCATGATGCAATTTAACACAAAAGTGGAAAAATTACACAGATTTTTAGGTTCTCAGCTTTGGGCTGTTACAAGGAGTCTACGATATTCTCTCGGCTAGGCTTAGCCGGGTGAGTTCTTCCACAAGCTTCATCAACGTCGTCATCGACATCTCTTCCGCTTCAACGGTGTCGGTAACGAATTACAGCTAGATCAATATGCATGTGTTGTTCCTTGTATCTTCATAGTAGATCTTGCCTGTTGCGTTGTTGTGGCGATTTTTTTTTGTTTTCCGTTACGCAACCCAATAGTAACCACATGGATCAGAGAGCATGCAAGATCTTAAATAAAACGTAGATATAAAAGATGAACAAACTTGATCATAATTTCACAATTCATCGGATCCCAACAAACACAACATGTAGCATTACAAAATAGTGATCTTGATCATGTTAGGCAACTCACAAGATCTAAACATGGTAGCACAAGGAGAAGAGACAACCATCTAGCTACTGCTACGGACCCGTAGTCCAAAGATGAACTACTCACACATCACTCCGGAGGCTGGCATGGTGGTGTAGAATCCCTTCGGTGATGATCTCCCCTCCGGCATAGTGCCGGGAAGGACTCCAGAACCCTTTAGAACTAGGGTTTGTGTTGACGGCGGACTCAGATATCTTTCGTGGAATTGTTTGGGTGTTTTAGAGTTTTCGGGATGAAGGCAATTTATAGGCGAAGAGGCGGCGTAAGGCGGTGGTCTGGGAGCCCAGGCGACCCTTGGGCGCACCCCACCCTAGGCCGCACCCAGGGGCCAGTCGCTCCACTGGTGGGTCTAGTCCGGCTGGTTTTTGGACTCCGTCTTCTCCCCGATGAATAAATAATCCTCGCAAATTTTTAGGTCTTTTCGAGAATATTTTCTTAATAGCTTTTGTGAAACAAAAAGACAGCAGAAAACAGGAACTAGCACTGGGCATCTTATTAATAGGTTAGTTCCAGAAAATACACCAAAATGATATAAAGTATAATTAAAACATGTAGCATATAAAACAAACATGGAACAATAAAAAATTATAGATACGTTTGAGACATATCAATCTCCCAGATCATGATCTCGCCCGGGAGGCTGCTGCCACGATGAGGCGCGGCTCTCGCTCTTGCCCTCGTGCCATGGTCGCGTTCCTTCCGAAAACGTGAGCAGGCTGCGGCGGGACAGAGACGGACCAAATATCGTTGTGCGATTCTGGTGTAAGGCAAGCTAGTGCTAACAGAATAATGTACGCCTGGAGTAAATTACGCTACGTTACCAAAATCGTAGGAAACACAAAGCATTCTATGTGGTGTAAACTATGTACGTACGTATTCTTCTTCTTCTCAATAAGCGAAATCACACAAATACATCTTATGCCAAAGATGCATTGTTTCTCGTATGGTTTTTCACAGGGTCAACGTGCCTTTATACTGAAGTTATACACCATTGACGCTGCACTGGAATATTAAACGTATATGCTCTTACAAAATAGCCATCACACAAATAACTTGGTCTCCTCTCGTAGCAGGATGAACTTGATTCTGTAAATAGATATTACTCCACAAGGAGGAATTCCCCGGCTACATCCTCAAACGCAGAATTTCAAACCTACTCCTAACACAATTCGCAACAGAAAATTGTACAAAAAAGCACCAAAATCCTAATGTATGTGGGCAGTAATGGGTACAACCAACAAACAAGCCAAAGATACTGGGTTTTCTTCACCTATTTTCTGTCTCATTTAGTTCACACCATTACATAATTGATAAGACAACACCCAAGCATCAAACATGTAATCCAGGTTTTCCAGTAGATAGATATGCATACCGATGTGAAGGCATAGCAGTACTCAAGCTAGACATCCCATCCTACACGTAAAACATAAAAGCATCGCAACATGTGCAGTTTTCTGATGGGAATACATATCATTACTCGCTTATCGATTTCTCCTCCTGATCTGCCACTGCCTGCAGCCTCTAGAAGCAAGGCAGGCGCCAAGGAACATCAAAGTTAATATAATTTATATTAAACTTTTATACCTTTCTTCGTCTTATTTTTAGCATGTTATAATATTGTAAATATAATTTTCTGTTTGTTCGCATCGTTTAACTACACAATTGGCAATATTACTTTTTATTATTTGGTGTATTTTTTAGTGAATTCACTAAAATATATTAAATTGTACTTTGTAACAAAATTTATTCTAGAACTATGTATTTTACAATGCATCATCTATGTAATTATAGTACTTATGGTAAAAGACCTATAAAGACTACGATCTAACAAATTTCTCAATAGAAGTTTCTAGCGTATGATTAAGAAATCAGGAGAGAGCGGTGATTTGTCACCCGGGCTACATGTAGCCCAGTATTGTATTTATTTTTTTGTCGCCATTTTAAGTTTTCAAAAAATCCGGAAAAAATACTGGATATTGACCATGACCTGATCTATGTTTCTGAAAAGTTTCAACGCGAAATAGTTTATATTGTGCCCTACACGAAAATGACAAAATTCTGACAATTTTCAGAGATCTTGAATCTCCACCCAGATCTAGAAATTTGTCTTTTTCACACAGGATAAAATACTGAATGTTTCGCATTTCTTTTTTGCATACAGACAGGAATCATCATTATCTACGTTTAGGATTTTTTTCAGAATTTTTTACAACTTGAATTTGCAGATTTTTAAATTTCAAAAAACCGGGCTACATGTAGCCCGGGTGACAAAACGACTTTGCGTAAGAAATCATCCTTATAGAAACTTGTAGAGTAAAAACTGAACCAACGACACTATTTTTTCATGGTCAAAATTGTCTACATAGTCAAATATTAACAAAGTGTGCGTGCTTTATACTTGGTATTGAAATAACATTGCTTGATAGTGTGGATTTTAATATGTTTGCATATGTAAATTTATTATTTGATACGCTTTTATGAAATGTGCTTGTTATTATTTGGTATATACAAGTCCCCTCTTGTTTATGAAATAAAAATTTGTTGCACGGAATGAAAATCTAGTTACATATATTTCCGTAAAACATGTAGGACTTACTAGAAAGAGAATAGCATGGTAACTAAACTTGTTGTCGCCAGTCATATTGGGTAGAGGGAAGGCTAGGGCGGCGATAGTCCGATAGTGGCGGCAAGGGATCAGCGACAATGGAGATGGCGGTGTTGGCGAGTGGTCGGATGGGGCGGGGACGATGGCAATGTTGTGTGAGGTGGGCCTCGACCCATCTAGTGTTTCTTTCACACGTCAGGTGTACTAGAAGGGGTTTGCGCGCTTTGCTGCGCCCAAGGATATTATTGCGGTGATCAATATATGACATGCTGGTCTGACTAAAAATTAGTGGATCATACAAGATCAGGTACAAATCCATAACCTTCTCAAACAAATATTATACGTATTGGTCTATGATTGCAGTATAAACGGTATAATAAAAAAGAATAATTGTGGATTTGATAATCTCTAAAGGAGGCGAGGCCGACGGCTACGTGTGAGGCGGGGCTGGTCGAGGTGAGGCCGGAGGAAGAGCTGGCGTGCGTCGCTCGTGTGCGTGTGATTGCAGTGAAGCAGGAGGTACAATGAGAAAGGGGAGGAGAGGAGGGCCGCTCGGGTGGCTCACCGGCCAGAGCTACGGACGGGAGGCGATGGTGGCCACTAGGGCTGGACATAAAGCTTTAAACTCGGCGAGCTTAATGAGCGCTCGGTAGCCTTGACTCGTTTGAGCTCGACGAGCTTAATGAGCGCTCGGTAGCTTGACTCGTTTGAGCTCGGCTTGTTTTCATAATGAACCGAGCTGAGCAGCAATTTTAGCTCGTTAACACTAGCGAGTTAAACAATCAATCTAACGAGTTTCGCGAGCTACTCGTTAAGCTCGTTAGCAATCGTCGCAGCAGGCTGAAAATCTGCATGGATGGCCTTATAGTATAACCCATCTAACGTTAATATGCAAATAGCCCATCAGGAGAACCAAAAAAAATTCTCTATATGGACAAAAAAATCTGTTGCTCCTGATGCTTGCTTGTTAGCTATCTTAATTAGCTGAATACCCTGATACATCTTCTTAACGAGTTGCTCGCGAGCGCTCGCGAACGTATAACGAACCAAGCCAATCTTTAAATTTAGCTCCTTATCCTTAACGAGCTTAACGATCCGAGTCTTAACGATCACGAGTCATAACGAGCCGAGCCTTAACGACCCAAACAGCTCGTTAGTCCAGCTCTAGTGGCCACACGCCGGAGGAGAGCGACGGCATCCCTCGAGGCTGAATCCCTGCCGATCAATGGTTCCCTTGAGAAGTGGTGTTGTATTTGCGGCCGAACCAGTCAGAGTTGGTGGAACTGCGGAATTCGAAGCCAAATCGATGGCAGAGGAGGCGGCGCGGCGGTCATAGGATGAAAGGCGGGAGGACGACATGGAACTTCCAATTGACAGTTGGCGTGCGCACGTTAGCATTTCTGTTTTACAGCGGTAACCAAAGTGTTGTATATTTGATGCTATTTTTTGGACTGCCCGAATTTTTCTAGCAAAATTTACATCAAGAGTCGTTGTTGGAGTAAGATTTTGACCTCAAATGGCCTAAAAAATTACTTATGGCCTAACACCAGGCAGCTATTGGAAAACCCCCAAGAGAGGGATGGTTTGTAGATTCATGTCTGGTAGATAGAAAAACCATCGCTAAGTTTTGGGTTCAGTTGAACAGACAAAAAATATTGTTCCAATATTTTGCATCTTCGTCATGTGGCTCGGAAGAGCGAAGGATACGACTTCCCGCCCGCACATCAAGCCCTGCCGCAGATCAAGTCAAAAGTTTCGCCGGCCCGGGAGGGGTGCGGCGACGGTGCGTGCTCTCCTCACGTAGGTGATGGTAGTGGTTTGGTTCCTCAGGGTCTGGTTGTAATATTCTGATTTTCTGGAGTACTTTGTACCAATTGTTTTTGCTAACAGATTTGAGGACTTTTCCGCAAAAAAAAGGTAATCATAAATGAGTGGGAACCAATGGGTGCTTGACACGAGGAGCAATTAGGGAGCTTAGATATTGAAGGGATAACATCCGTTTATTCAAACAAATCAAGGGCGGTCCATTTCGATCTGCATGATACTAACAATAACCCCCGCAAATTGAGAAGATTGAGATCAAGCACCGGCCACTGGCCACAAGCACTAGTAGAAAAGGGGGCAACGGTCCGCCCCCTTTAGTACCGGTTGTACAAAAACCGGTACTAAAGGAGGCATTAGCACCGGCTGCGTTCGTGTGCCAGTAGGGGCACCGCGGCGAGGATTAGCAACCGGTACTAAAGGCTACCCTTTAGTACCGGTTGTTAATAACAACCGGTACTAAAGCCCGCGTCACATGCGGCCGCGGTTGGTGGCCCCCACGGCGACACCTTTAGTACCGGTTGGTAATAACAACCGGTACTAAAGGTCTCGGGCACTATAACCTTCTTCCACCCCGAGCCAGCTAGGTCCATTTTGAGCTCGAATTCAACTCCATTTTCCCTCTCTCTTTGCTCTCCCAAGCTCAAATTCACCCTTTTTTTCTCCAACAACTTCCAAGATTGGTGGCACCTACATATATAAGGGTTAGCAACTTCATCTTCTCCTCCGGCATTTCAAGTTTAGCTCATTTTCGTGCAAGTTTAGCAAGTTTGATTTTGGTGGTGCTTGCAAGATGTTTGATGAAATGCCTAAGTTAGGGATTTCATTTGTTTTATATGCATTTGAAGCTCAAATTAAAGTATAATTTGTGGTTTTATATAGTGTCCTCACCGCCGTCGATCGCCCGTGCCGCTCCGTCACCGACACCACCTCGGTGAGCCTCTTTTTCTATCTTTTATTTAAAAAATGTTAGTTATATGATTTAAATGCATAATTATTTCTTGTATAATTTTCTTATGTTTTTTATATGTATAGTGTCATGGTTTTGATATCCGTCCCCGTCGGCCCTCGTCCGGTCTATGATTCGGATGTGGTATATTTTTATAACTATTTATTTTGTTTCGTGTTTATAACAATCATGACGACCAACTTGACATAGATATATTTTTATTTAGGAGGTAGTTGAACCGGAAATTCCAGCCGACCCTATTGTCGAGTTTTTAAAAAAAGAAAACAACGATTTTAAAACAAAATTGAAGATAAGTGAAGATCTTCGTCTCCAATGCTTGGAAGAGAAGATGGTATTGGACTTGAACATTGCCGACATCGTTGATGCTCACGGGGTCGAGCTTGCCGACGTCGTCGCTGCTCACGAGATGAAGATGGATGCAATGCGCTTCAAGCTTAAAAAGATTAGAAAATATGTCATTAGTCAAGAGGCTTGGTATCATTATGCTGTTGGTTCAATAGTTACCTTGGTTGCGATTCTAATCGCATTTGTTGTTGGATTTAAATTCTTTAGATAGTTGAATGTTAGTTTCGATTGATGTATGTTTCGTGAGAACTATGTATTACATTTGGGCACTACTATACTTTGGTTTTAATGTGATGAACATGTAAAAATTAATTTGGTCACGTATCTCTATTCATTATTTAGCTGGTGTAATGGTTTTTGATGTATTTATGTAATGCAGATGAGCCGAGAATGGATGTACGGTGATCGACGCTGTCCCGAGTTCATTGATGGCATGCATCGTTTTCTCGATGTGGTTAAGTTAAACAAGCTGAAGAATGGTTTTATGATTTGTCCATGTGATGAATGTCGGAATACGAGGAATTACCCGAGCGTAAGAACCATACACTCCCACTTGTTGCGACAAGACTTCATGCCCAATTATTTTTGTTGGACCAAGTATGGAGAAAGAGGGGTAATAATGGAAGACCCGGAAGAAGAGGATGATGACAACTATCCTGTGTTCTCTGAACACGGTGATACTACAATGGGGGAAGACGAAGTTGAGCTTGAGGTCATTGTTGATCAGTCCGATGATGATGATCTTCGTCGGGTCATTCTTGATGAACAGATGAAGTGCGGAAGTGAAAACGAGTGGTTGAAGTTGGAGCGCATGTTAGAGGATCACTGATGCATGTAAAATGCATACATGAACTTTGCACTTTAATTGCTCATATTCCAATCATATTTGCATCATATAAGGGTTATATCAATGTTTTATCATGATTTTGGAAATATCTCAATGATTTCCTATTTTTATGGAATTAACCCTGCACTGGCAGAAAACCCCGTTTTCTTATTTTAATGTTTCAGGGACCCAAACGTCAACGAAATCACCTGGAAATTTACGGGCGTCAATATTTGGAAGGAAGAAGACCTGTGGGCGAAGGAAGCGAACAAACGGAGGTCCGAGGACCAAACGGGGTGGCCCACGCGGCCAGGTACTGTGGCCGCGTGGGGCCCACCCGTTTGGCCCTCGTGGCTCCGTTGCCGTCGATCTTCGCTCCACCGACATAGTTTTGACCTAAAAACGCCTATAAAAAAGGTCCCCCGACGTTCTCTGGAAGGAGCGCCGCACAAACACAGAAACACCGAAACGGAGATCAGGAGCTGCAGATTGGAGGGGGAAAACTCCGGCGGGGCGCTGCCGGCGTGGTCTCCATCTTCTCCATCGACTTCTCCACCGTCTCCATGATGAAGAGGGAGTAGTCCACCTCTGGACTATGGGTTTGTGGAAGTAACTTATGTATCTCTCCTCTCTTGAGCTTCACTAATTAGCACCGTATGAGCTGCTGAACATGATTACGGTCACCGTTGTAATACCTTTGTGGTGGATCTTTATGAGTTAATATATCTTGGAGATTGCAATGTTTGTTTCAGTTATGAGTATAGATGCATATTATGTACCCGTCTTGTCTACTTGTTTTGATCAAGCATGTTTATGAGAGCGTGTGTGGGGGAACGTGTGCATTAGTTGGAGTAACGGGGGGTGGCTAGTGCAGTGAACGTGAGAGAAAGTTCTGCGATCCATTTTGGTATCTTTACCTTACTTTGTTACCTCACTAGGGATAAACTAAAATACCATGCTACCGGGGATGTGGGCGTGACCATTGCCACTACTCCATGACTAGATCTAGCATGTTCTTATTTTCACTTCATGTCATGATACTTAATGCTATACTCTGAGTTATCTTAATTACTAAGGTGTTATGATTTAGTTCGCATCTTGGTGGAGTATAAAAGAGGTTAATAACCAAAAGATCTCTATGTTAGGACGTGATGCCCATATCTAAGTAACTTGTTATCAAACCCTGTGTTGCAATCTCATATGTTAACTGTGTGTGTTCCATTGTCTACCACTTTATAAAGAGAGAGTGCATTTGTGAAACCATGAACCCCAGTCCATTTTTAATCATAAGAAACACCTTTCCAACACCATATACCACTTTTCTATTTTCAGCCATCATTAAATCCGAAAATACAAAAATACTTTTCATCTTGCATACATCATTCAAAAACCCAAAAATATCATTTATCATTGCATCCACCATCATTGCATATTTATTTCTTGTTTGCATTGCATAACTATCCTGATATCATTCTTACACCTTGTGCTTGACAACCACAGGTGAGGTTGAGGACCAAAACATCTAACCTTGTTTTGTAGGTAACCAAAAGAAGGATAAGAAGATAAATCTACCACTTCAGATTCCCCGAGAGTTCGATATTAAACCCTCGAGTCACCCCTCGTGGGGAAAACTGTCTTCCACTTACTATACACTCTGCACTTGGAGTCTCAACCTAATCCCGTTTATTTGTGCAGGCATCAAGACTTGCTCTTCGGGATCATCAAGACGTTTTCTGGCGCCGTTGTCGGGGAATCGTAGCTGAGAGATTTATCCAAGGGTGTGCATCATCGCATTCATCTCACAACAAAGTCAACGTCACCAACTTGGCTAACACCTAAGCTTGGGGAGGTTGCACCTACGTGAGCACCATCTTATCCATCTTTACTTACAAAGCAATTTATTTGTTTTGTTAGTGTCATTGCATATCATATCATATTTATTTCAGTTTTGCATAAAAAAATTAAAAACCCATAAAAACTGGTGCTGTTTTAATATGTGTGTTAAAGTATGGAGAAACTTTCTGGAATCTCTATGCCTAATGGTTATGTTAAAACTATGGGAGCCTACTTTGAATATGAATCAACCGAAGAGGGAAAAAGAATGGGTAAATTGCTTGAAGCTCTTCACAGAATAGCTATTCAGTTTTGTGAGTTACATGGTATAACTTGTTGCAATAGAAGAGTTGTTAAACATTCCCACTATCAATGCAAGTATAATAATGATCCTATAATTGCTTGTTATCGTGAAGATAAATTTTCATGCCCTGATATAGAACAAGTTGAGAAATATATTGCTTATGTTGGAGCCCATGAGATAGACTCTCTTATTAATAAATTTCTTGCAACTAGTCATGAAGCTCGTGTAATGAAAGGACAAATTTCTATTCTTCTCCAACTTTGCAAAAAGGAATTTAGTGATAATGTTTATGTTAAAGAAAGGATTCTTGCTGCCATGGAAGATACTAATATTTTGCAGGAAGAGGATGATGAAAACATAAGCATGGAAGAGGAAGTATGTGAAGAGGAGATTGAAATGGATGTGTTTCAACCTAAGCTTGGGGAAGAGTTGGATCTCCCAACTTCACCATCAACAATGATAGTAACACTCAAACTCAAAAATCTTTTGTTATTTATGAGAATCCATGTTATGATGAGTGAAACTGAAAATTCTATGGTCCTATATGATAACCCATGCTATTATGATGAAACTAAAAATGCTCCTTTACTTTTATTAATGCTACTAGTGAACTTATTGATGATAATGAGGAGTATTGCTTAAATATGCTATATGATAATGCTTTAGATGATGGTCCTATGCTTATTGATAAACCTCCATGTTTAGTTGTTACTAAATTATGTGAGGATAAAAATGATATACTTGCTGTTTGTGATGGTACTCTTACTCATGAGAGTCCTACTTTGTTCTTGAATTCTCCTAATTACACCATAGAGGAGAAATTTGCTTATGTTGAGAAATACTTATGTGGTTTGCAATTATCTTTAGTTCCAAATCTTTGTTGCAACCATGATATTAAACTTGATATTGATCTTATAACTATTTTGAAAGAGGGAAGCATGCTAATGAATTCCAAATAAATTTAATGATCCTCTTTATGTGCCTAAATTATCTAAGTTGAATGATTCTTGTGGTTATATGGTTGAATTTATTTCTACTACTTGCAACTATTATGAAAGAGGAGGTGATAAGAACCTCTTTATGCTAATAATTATATGCTGCAAGTAAATATTGTTAATATGCATTGGAAACTTCTATTTATGGTGATTCATTCATATACAAAATGCCAATGCATAGAAAGAAAGTTAGACTTCGTTGTTATTACTTTTGTGTTTTGTTTTTCTCTCACCAGGTTTCAACTTGACTATTATTTCATTGGTTGAGAGCACCATGGGATCCTGGTATTGTGCATGGAACACTTTCCAAGGAAGAGGGAACCACCAAAGTTCAAGCTCCCTCATGAGCTTCGTCCACAATAAAACAACAAGTAAGAAGCCTAGCTATATGGCTATAAAGAAAGCGCTTTGCGGGAGGCAACCCGGTTATTTTTATGTGTGATTTTTCTTTGTGTCCTCTTGCTGTAACAAGAGATTTTGTGTCTAGTTAGGTTCTGGAGTTTTTAATAAAGTGCCAAGTTTTACCCTTTTTGGTTTGAAAAAGTTGCTTATAGCGTTCGGAGATTTTATTCCTGCACGAATCAGTGCACGGTATGATTTTTAATTCTTATTCTGTAACTCCGAATGAGCTCATATTTGAACTGTAGTTGCAACTTTTCATCCTCTGTATGCATGAATTTTTTCGGAATTTTTCGAGAAAGTTTGGTAGGGTAGAAAAATACGTTTTGCTGCTGCTGTTTTTCTGGACAGATTCTGTCCCATTTTGTTTGATGCATGCTTTGAGCTTTTAAGTTGAATCTTTTTGATCCAATTGAGTTTATGAGTAGGCATACAACATTATACACTTTCTGGACATGTCATATGAATTTTTGTTCAAGGATTATATGCAGCAAGGAACCTATTTGTTTATCACTATTAATGCACCCCACAGAAAAGAGATGGGAGAAACGGTGTTTTGAAGTTTTTTCACAGGGATTGGAGGAGATGCACCAAGAGCTATCCAAGGATGGTGAAGACCATAAGCTTGGGGATGTGAAGACAACCCCGCTGGACCTACACACTCTCGGTTTGCACACGTCCAACTTCTGTTTTTCGATCGAAACACTTTATCGCATAAACTTGGAGCGTCGTTTTTTGTTTTTGTTTGAGTCTTGAGAGACCACCACACTATCAATTATATATGAGAGAGCTACTGGAAATATGGGTTGAAATATGTTGGATGCTTTTATAAGATTGGGAAAAGGGATGTTTGATTGATTTTTAATGATACATATAGTTGCATGATTCATGAGCTTGTTTATGAGTAATAGTTTGCAAATTCTTTTTGTAGAGCTATCACTTATTCATGTTTTGGTGCTGATTGTTATTTCACTTGGTTTAACATGGATTAGTTAGTTCTATGGACACTCATGCATGCATCTAGATGGTCAACTTTCTCCCTTTTGCTAGCCCAAAAACTCCAACAAGCAAAAACTTGTTTCCAACACCTTCAACCAAAGTTATTCCAGTGAGTCCACCATATCTACCTATTGGCTTTATGCTATTCCGAGTATGTTTAACATGTTGTTTGTGTTATCTTACCTCTGAATGAAAATGTTTATGTTATTGATTGCAATAAAAAATTGGTTATATAGCTCTCACGAACTTGATGCACAATGTTCTTTTATTTGCATAATAAAACTTGACCCATTGTGATTAAGATTATGATGTTTGTGGCTTGATGAATGTTTTGGGTTGGAAGTTAGCCCATATGTGCTGTCACATGGCAAGCTTTCAACACGCTCTTCATCTCATTTAGTTGATATCATGTGCTTTTGTCTATGGATGCTTATCATGTTGAAATAAATGTGGAAATAGAGTGAGTTTAAATGAGTTTGTGTAAATGGTTAGAGAGACGCCTGGGCCGCTAATCTAAGCCATGCATCATTCATGGTGGAAATTTACTTACATACTATGGTGAACCTTCTGTGATACACCTTGCAATAAAAAACTATTCCAAATGGTAAATAAAAAGGGTGTTGAGATTGTTCATTTTGTTTGTTTGTCTTGTCATTTTGATATGGGCTTGTTCCATATCTTGGGACAAGAGGTACCCCAGTTGACGCTCTTGATGATACTATTATGCTTACAATGATATTTAATTGAACTTGCTTTGTTTCCCAAGTTGAGTAACACATGGTGTAAGTACTTGTATTCAAGGGGCATGAGACATTCAACCATTCTTTATCAAGCACACTACTCATATTTGCTTTCACTTTAACCTTAATCATTCAAGATGCTATGATAGGGGCAATGAGAGCTTGACACCAATGAATACCTTATTGCAATCATTAACTTAAGTAGAAGAGTTTGGAAGTTGGATGAAACTTATGCATGCTTTACCTCTACTCACATATACATCTTTCCAAAGTGTACACCTATCATATTCAGATTTTCATCTACACTCTATGACCATTGTAGGATGTTCTACTTATCATTATGCATACATGTGTTCCATATTACTTGCTACCATGTTACACTTTGTGAACTATCAATGAACATCCTTGTCTTGAATACTTGATATCACTTCATAAACTATTTGCATATTGCTACTCCTTTGAAGAATGAATCATTTGACTATATGTAGCAATAGTAATCATCTTTGATATCCATTGTTAAGTATTAAATTGCAAAGTCCATGTTAGTTTTATCATCTTCATACTCGAGGACGAGCATGGATTAAGCTTGGGGATGTTGATGCATGTAAAATGCATACATGAACTTTGCACTTTAATTGCTTATATTCCAATCATATTTGCATCATATAAGGGTTATATCAATGTTTTATCATGATTTTGGAATATCTCATGATTTCCTATTTTTATGGAATTAACCCTGCACAGGCAGAAAACCCGTTTTCTTATTTTAATGTTTCAGGGACCCAAACGTCAACGAAATCACCTGGAAATTTACGGGCGTCAATATTTGGAAGGAAGAAGACCTGTGGGCGAAGGAAGCGAACAAACGGAGGCCGAGGCCAAACGGGGTGGCCCACGCGGCCAGGTACTGTGGCCGCGTGGGGCCCACCCGTTTGGCCTCGTGGCTCCGTTGCCGTCGATCTTCGCTCCACCGACATGTCTTGACCTAAAAACGCCTATAAAAAAGGTCCCCCGACGTTCTCTGGAAGGAGCGCCGCACAAACACAGAAACACCGAAACGGAGATCAGGAGCTGCAGATTGGAGGGGGAAAACTCCGGCGGGGCGCTGCCGGCGTGGTCTCCATCTTCTCCATCGACTTCTCCACCGTCTCCATGATGAAGAGGGAGTAGTCCACCTCTGGACTATGGGTTTGTGGAAGTAACTTATGTATCTCTCCTCTCTTGAGCTTCACTAATTAGCACCGTATGAGCTGCTGAACATGATTACGGTCACCGTTGTAATACCTTTGTGGTGGATCTTTATGAGTTAATATATGTTTGAGATTGCAATGTTTGTTTCAGTTATGAGTATAGATGCATATTATGTACCCCGTTCTTGTCTACTTGTTTTGATCAAGCATGTTTATGAGAGCGTGTGTGGGGGAACGTGTGCATTAGTTGGAGTAACGGGGGGTGGCTAGTGCAGTGAACGTGAGAGAAAGTTCTGCGATCCACTTTGGTATCTTTACCTTACTTTGTTACCTCACTAGGGATAAACTAAAATACCATGCTACCGGGGATGTGGGCGTGACCATTGCCACTACTCCATGACTAGATCTAGCATGTTCTTATTTTCACTTCATGTCATGATACTTAATGCTATACTCTGAGTTATCTTAATTACTGAGGTGTTATGATTTAGTTCGCATCTTGGTGGAGTATAAGAGAGGTTAATAACCAAAAGATCTCTATGTTAGGACGTGATGCCCATATATCTAAGTAACTTGTTATCAAACCCTGTGTTGCAATCTCATATGTTAACTGTGTGTTCCATTGTCTACCACTTTATAAAGAGAGAGTGCATTTGTGAAACCATGAACCCCAGTCCATTTTTAATCATAAGAAACACCTTTCCAACACCATATACCACTTTTCTATTTTCAGCCATCATTAAATCCGAAAATACAAAAATACTTTTCATCTTGCATACATCATTCAAAAACCCAAAAATATCATTTATCATTGCATCCACCATCATTGCATATTTATTTCTTGTTTGCATTGCATAACTATCCTGATATCATTCTTACACCTTGTGCTTGACAACCACAGGTGAGGTTGAGGACCAAAACATCTAACCTTGTTTTGTAGGTAACCAAAAGAAGGATAAGAAGATAAATCTACCACTTCAGATTCCCCGAGAGTTCGATATTAAACCCTCGAGTCACCCCTCGTGGGGAAAACTGTCTTCCACTTACTATACACTCTGCACTTGGAGTCTCAACCTAACCCGTTTATTTGTGCAGGCATCAAGACTTTCTCTTCGGGATCATCAATCACAAAAAATTGTTGTACCCAAATTGTGAAGATGGCCAAAAAGATGGGTACCACCCTGGAATTGCTGCAGTGAAAGGCAAAGAATAAAATATCTGACAAGGCATTTCAGGAGTTGCTACAAATATTTAAGAAGAGTCTTCCAAGGAATAATGAATTGCCGCACAATACATACGAAGCAAAGAAGATTGTCTGCCCTCTAGGATTAGAGGTGGAGAAGATACATGCATGCATCAATGACTGCATCCTCTGCCGTGGTGAGAAGTACGAGAATTTGAATGCATGCCCGATATGCGGTGCATTGCGGTATAAGATCGGGCGAGATGATCCAGGTGATGTTGAGGGCGAGCCGAGCCCCAGGAAGAGGTTCCCGCGAAGGTGATGTGGTATGCTCCTATAATACCACGGTTGAAACATTTGTTCCGAAACAAAGAGCATGCCAAGTTGTTGCGATGGCACAAAGAAGACCGTAAGGAAGACGAGATGCTGAGACACCCCGCTGATGGGTCTCAGTGGAGAAACATCGACAGTGCGTTTGGGGAATTTGCAGCTGACGCAAGTAACTTAAGGTTTGGTCTAAGTACAGATGGCTTGAATCCGTTTGGGGAGCAAGCAGCAGTCATAGCACCTGGCCCGTGACTCTATGTATCTATAACCTTCCTCCTTGGTTGTGCATGAAGCAAAAGTATATTATGATGCCAGTGCTTATCCAAGGCCCGAAGCAACCCGGCAACGACATTGATGTGTATCTGAGGCCATTAGTTGACGAACTTTTACAGTTGTGGTCTGACGAAGGCGTACGTGTGTGGGATGAGTACAAACAGGAGGAATTTGGCCTACGAGCGTTACTGTTTGTAACCATCATGATTGGCCTGCTCTTAGTAACATTTCAGGACAGTCAAACAAGGGATACAATGCATGCACGCACTGTTTAGATAAGACTGACAGTATATATTTAGGTAACAAGAATGTGTACCTTGGTCATCGTCGATTTCTTCCAAACAGGCATCCCGTAAGAAAGCCAGACAAGCATTTCAAAGGTGAGGCAGATAACCGAACGAATCCTACACGCCCTGATGGTGATGTTATATATGGCATGGTCAAGGATTTGGAAGTAATATTTGGAAAGGGTCCTGGCAGTCTAAATGTTCCAAAAGACGCTAACAAGCGCGTACCCTTGTGGAAAAAGAAATCTATATTTTGGGATTTACCCTATTGGAAAATCCTAGAGGTTCGCTCTGCAATCGACGTGATGCACGTGACGAAAAATCTTTGCGTGAACCTACTAAACTTCTTAGGCGTGTATGGTAAGACGAAAGATACATCGGATGCACGGCAGGACCAGCAAAGTACGCACGAACGAGACAACCTGAATCCAGAGAAGTACCAATGTACTGCCAGCTACGCTCTTACCAAAGAAGAGAAGGCGATCTTTTTTCAAGTCCTGAGCAGTATCAAGGTCCCGTCTGGCTACTCGTCGAATATAAAGGGAATAATAAACATGGCAGAGAAAAAGTTCCAAAACCTGAAGTCTCATGACTGCCACGTGATTATGACACAATTATTTCCGGTTGCATTGAGGGGGCTTCTACCGGAAAACGTTCGAGTACCCATTGTGAAGCTATGTGCATTCCTGAATGCAATTTCTCAGAAGGTAATCGATCCAGCAACTCTACCAAGTTTATAGACGGGTGTGGTCCAATGTCTTGTCAGCTTCGAGTTGGTGTTTCCACCGTCCTTCTTCAATATTATGACGCACCTCATAGTTCACCTCGTCAAAGAGATTTCCATTCTCGGTCCTGTATTTCTACACAACATGTTCCCCTTTGAGAGGTTCATGTGAGTCTTAAAGAAATACGTTCGTAACCGTGCTAGGCCGGAAGGAAGCATGTCCAAGGGCTATGGAACAGAGGAGGTCATTGAGTTTTGTGTTGACTTTATTCCTGATCTTAAGCCGATCGGTGTTCCTCAATCGCGCCATGAGGGGAGACTGCGTGGAAAAGGCACGCTAGGAAAGAAAGCAACAACATGTATGGACGGGCATTATTTCACTCAAGCACACTACATAGTTCTACAAAATTCCAGATTGGTGGCTCCGTATATCGTGAAACACATGGATATTTTACATTCCCAATACCCGGAGGAGACTAACTTCTGGATTAAAGGGAAACACGTGGATACTTTCGGCAGTTGGTTACGTACACATCTCATTAATAACAGCACTGTTGGACAAGAGCTATACTTGTTGGCCAAGTCACCATCTTCGACTATATTGACTTTCCAAGGGTACGAGATAAATGCGAATACATTTTACACGGAAACCCAAGACAAAAAGGGCACTAACCAAAACAGTGGTGTCCGCTTTGATGCAACAAACGACGATGGGACAAAGGACACATATTATGGTTGCATACAGCAGATATGGGAACTTGACTATGGACCTTCTTTTAAGATCCCTTTGTTTCAGTGCAAATGGGTCAACCTGTCAAGCGGGGTAGAGATAGACCGGCGGTACGGAATGACTACAGTGGACCTTTTATGTAACTATGTCCTGAAAAGTCAGAAGAGAGATCTAAACACTATGTCAATCAGCTGCAGTTTTACCAGCACAATCTCTGCATTCTCCAAGATCTTTAGCATTTCCAAGTGATAGACCAAAACATACGGTTTCCCCTGCCTACCTTCTCCAGTGGCCACTCTGACCGGCAAATCGGCAAATCATCGCGTGGTCGTGAGACGGCAAATCGGCCTTCGATCCAAACAGCGGCAAGACGTCTCTGATGATTTGCAACAAGTGTTGGGGATGTTGCTAATCATCAGAGCGTCTTGCCGCAGCTTGGATCCGACCGAGGGGAGGGTTCACCTTCAGCCTCCGCTCTAGGAACTCCTGCCTCTCAGAAATCTTGCTCTCTGCTACCCGTGTGCTGCCAAAATGAACTACAATGAGTAGACACTGAGTGCTGAACATGTCCGGGAGGTGGGCTATATATCGGGTACGTGTGCTTCTTTAGTCCCGGTTGGTAACACCAACCGGGTCATGTGGCTCACGAAGTGGTCGTGATACTGCTGATCCAACAGCTCACAATCCCTCAAAAGAAACACACCCCTGATCCAACGTCTCACAAGCGCTTGAAAGAAACACACGATCCGTGTGCTTCTTTAGTCCCGGTTGGTAACTAAAGTCGGGCTCACCCCTGATCCAACGTCTCATAAGCGCTTGAAAGAAACACACGATCCGTGTGCTTCTTTAGTCCCGTTGGTAACACCAACCGGGACTAAAGTCGGGCTTTGCGGAGCCACGTGTCCTCCCCAGCGCTGCCCTAGCCACGTGTCTTCCCCTAGCGCTGCCCTGGAGGTCTTTATATATTGTCGCCGACGGGGTAAACCCTAATCCACCATTCCTAGCCACTAACGCATCGTCTCCACGAGATGGATCCGCCACGCCCGCCGCAGCGCCTTCTGGACGAGGTCGAGCATGCTTGGCAGAGTGCGCTTGGGCGCTACCAGGGAGCCTATCCCGCCGTATGCACACGAGCCCGGCGTGGAGAGGAATGCCCTCTTACCGGCCTCCTGCTCCGGTGCCGGAGGAGGTGCGGAGGACGTACGAGCGCGCGTGGTCCGACGTCCCTGACCCTGACGAGGATGCGTACGCCGCAGGGGTGGCGTGGGGATCCGCGGTCGTACCTCCACCAGTCGCCGCCGCCCCTCCCGACGAGGAGGATGACGACGACTTCGACTGGAGCGACCATGGGGAAGAGCGCGGCGGGCCGCAGATGCAGGAGGCCCTTGAAGCCTCCTTCCAGTCCGTCCACGACGACCGTGTACAGCGAGCCAGAACTGCCTGCCAGCTCAAGGCGAAGGAGTCTTCCGAGCTGGATTGGGCGCTGAAAGACTCATCCTCCATGGATCTTGCCCTCCGTCGCAAACGTGCGCGCGAGAATCGGGCGGCCGCGAACGGGGCTGGCTCCTCCCGCCGTTCCTCCTATTCCTTTTATGTAACTGTGTGGTCCGTTTATGTAGTAATGTAACTGTTAGTGATGTGTAATAATGTATCCTTTTATGTAACTGTTAGTGATGTGTAATAATGTATCCTTTTATGTAACTGTGTGGTTCGTTTTTGTCAGATTCAAAAGTACGCACAAGTTATTCAAATTCATATTCAAACATCTTTATTTAATCCAGTTACATAGCTCGGGTCCATTTTTATAGAAAACAAATAGATAGCTAATTATTACAATTTTGTAGACAATTAAATTAAATATACATTAAAGAAAAAGAAACTAGAGAAAAAAACAAAATAGAAACCAAATAGATATAAAAAAACAGTAAACATAAGAAAGAAAAAAAAAACTAGAGAATTGACGTCGTTGGTGTTAACGATGTTTCTAAATAAATAGATAATTATTATAAATTTTAAGACAATTAAATTACATAGATATAAAATAAAAAGAAACTAGAGAAAAAAACAAAACAGAAACCCAATAGAAAAAACAAAACAGAAACCAAATAGAAAAAACAGAAAATAAAAAACAAAAAAAAGGCCCATTAGTACCGGTTGTATAAGCCAACCTGTACTAAAGGGTTGGGCTTCGCACGCGAAAATTTGCGCGGCCCAAAATGGACCTTTAGTACCGGTTGTTCTGTACAACCGGTATTAAAGACCCTTTAGTACCGGTTGTAAAGCACAACCGGTGCTAAAGGGGTTTTCAATGCGGTTACCTGTGGGGATCGACGATTCGATCCCCAAAATCCCAAGTCCTCCCGCCCTGTGCTCCTCTCCGGCGAACGACGTGCTCCCCGGCGAAGCCCTGCTCCTCTCCGGCGAAGCCCCTGCGCTGCGGCCCGCCTCCGCCCTCCGCCCTCCGCGCTGCGGCTCGCCTCCGCCCTCCGCCCTGCTCCTCTCCGGCGAAGCCCCTGCGCTGCGGCCCGCCGACGTCGCGCCATTCTTCTTCGACGCCGACGACGCGCGCCCTTCGAGCGAGCTACCTCCGCGACGCCGCCTCCCTCCTCTGCTCCGGCCGGCCGCCGCCGCACCATCCGCCGCGCGCCACGTCCCTCCTCTACTCCGGCCCGGGAGCGCCATCGCCGCCCCGGCCTGCTCCGCCCTCCACGAAAGAGGTAAGTTTTTTTAATTTTTTTAATTTCAGTACTGTTCTTTATCTCTACTATATAATATGAATAGAGGTGGTGATGATGGTAGGTCGTGATAAAAGTACCCCTGAAGTTGATATAAATTACGCATCATGTCACCTATAAGTAAGAAAAACGGTTAGTATTTTTTTCCGTGCTTCCGGACATACTGCGTCCCGCGCGCCGAGAGGAAGACCGGGGAGGCGCATAGAGACTAGAATCTCGCGGAGATCTACACAGGGCGGTGGCTGGGTCAGAGGACGCAACTACGCAAGGGAAGGACGACACAGTCTTACAGCCAACCGCGGCAGCGGCTGGAACGACGACAAGTTGGGAAGGGCTCTGGGACGCTCACCCGCTCAGGGAGAATGTAGGCCGCTTCAGGGGGATTGGTTCGTGGACCGACGGAGAAGAGTAGTGCAGACGATTCGACGACGGCGGCTACCAGAAGGAGGCGGGGAAGAAGACAGCGGTGGCATCGATTCCGACCGCCCCGGTTCGATTCCTCGCACCAAGAGGACGAGGGGAACATGGCAGAGAGGATGGGGTCCTCGACAGGTCTGGGGACAGCAACGGCGCGGATGAGCATGGGGTGGTGCTGGCGGTGCCCTCAACGGGTCCGGCGTGGAGAACTGGCTGCAGATCGACATCATGCCCTTCCTGGGCATCCACTCCCTCTCTGTCGTCGTCACCTGAGTTCATCTTCTTCTCTCAGCTGCTGGTTTCGCAGTTCGTTAGATAGTGATTCCAAGAGGAAAAACAAGGTGTCAGGCTGTCAGCCGTGCTGGGATGGATTAGCTGTCAAGACTGAAGATTCAGCAAATGTGGCATATTTTTCATAGCTGTGCATCGTCGATTTGAGCTGCTTTGGCGAAGTGCGAGGAGGCTGACGAATCGGTGCGACGGGAGGTCAGAGTTGGCGCTATCGGATCACACATGCCGGTGGCGGTAACCAACGCGGCAGAGCTGGAGTTGTTCTGCGGCAGGTCAGCTTGCAGATAAGGTGATTGTCTCTGCATCCTAATTCACATACGGTCATACACGTGTGTGGGACGTACGGCAGTCGGCAGCTGTGTTCATATGCCCTTTCTTTTCCTCAGCCGATAATTTGTAGGAACGATTTGGTGCAACATCTTCACCCATGTACTCCCTTATCTGGGGAATATTTTAAAAATAGTTTTGGGGGAAGTTTTTAGAAATCATGGAGATGAACTGTCGAACTTTTATTGCTGTGGAAATATATTCTGGATTAGTTTGTGCTGATCTGGAGTGAACGTGATAATTCCAAACATTGATATTCCTGAAAGTGTTTAACCTTGAAGGCTTCAAGGACCAGTTTTATTGCTGTTTAAATCTATTCCAAATCACAGAGATCGACCCATGCCGATTTCCAACACAAAGGTGTTAATTAAAGATAACATACCTGGTTTAGCCGAAGCAACGCACGGGTAACGCGCATGGCCGCAGAGCGCTGGAAGCGATGAAACTGTCTGGTTTTTGCAACACGTCGCGGCTGCACCAACAGAGAACATACTTTGACACGACCTAGATTTTTAATCCCGTTGCAACGCACGGGCATGTTTGCTAGTATCTATTATATACTTAAAACACAGGATAACCAACGGTTAAGATTTATCAATCTAAAGTCATAAAATCCCAACGGCTGAGATTAATATGCTAGGGACCGAAGCACATGCACGTGCGACATAAAAAAACAGGATTACCCACCGTGTACGATAAGAACTCCAGCAAACAAATCTCTACCTAAAAAACACACGTATCTCTCGGGCCCAATATAGGCCGCGATTGGTGCTGCTTTGCTGCGATCAACACGGCAGCGATGAAGATGGCGACTAGCATCCCTGATGAGCTCGCGAAGGGATAACATCGATTTGGACGCTCGGCTAATCAAAAGCACACCCGGCGGCGATGACGATTGAAGGAACGATGTCACCACACCCCGGCGGCCGGTGGCAACGACGACACGCGAGATGTCCGGCGATGCTTGGCTAATCAAAAGCACGCCCGTCGGCGACGATGATTGAAGGAACGATGGCAGCACATCCCGGCAGCCGGTGGCAACGACGACACGCCAGATGTCCGGCGAATCAAACTCAGGCCAGCAGATAACCGGTTAAGATTCAACAGGCATCGTGCTGACGGCATAGAGAAGCCATCGTCGATTATCACATCGTCATGAACGTCGCCGACGTGCAGCAGAAAAGCCTAGAAGTGCAGCTCGGCCATGAGACCTGCTCTGCGTGCGCATGCTCCGCGACATGCCGGCCGGCCAGACAGGGTATGTACTCCGCTACACAAAATACATTTCTTTTTTT
Organism: Poa pratensis; assembly: GCA_947311845.1. Taxonomy (NCBI): domain Eukaryota; kingdom Viridiplantae; phylum Streptophyta; class Magnoliopsida; order Poales; family Poaceae; genus Poa; species Poa pratensis. The sequence continues at coordinate 10,932,720 of CAMZMU010000110.1, forward strand.
TCCTGAATCAATACAATTTGTTTTACAGGGCCAACCATGACTAATTTGACAGGCATCGATCCATGCATTGCCTCCAACGGACTTTCCAAATAACGAGCACCTTTGGACGCTCAGCTAACCAAAAGCAATGGGCCCCCGGAAGATCGAAAGAACGATGGTAACGCATCCCGGCGGCGACGACGATCGAAGGAACGATGTCAGCAAATCCCGCTCTGCGGTGGCGACGACGACACGCCAGATGTCCAGCGAATCAAACTCAAGCCAGTAGTATCAAAGGCTAGGATTCAACGGGCGTCGCGCTGCCGTTATAGAGGGGCCTTCGTCGATTATCACATCGTCATGACCGTCGCCGACGTGCTGCAGAAAAGCCTAGAAGAGCAGCTCGGCCATGAGAGCTGCTCTGCGTGTGCAGGCTCCCAGCGACCCGGCCGGCCGGCTAGACAGGGTATGTACTACGCTCAACAAAATACAATTTGTTTTTTAATGATAATACAAACTGTTTTACCAGGCCAACCATGACTAATTTTACAGGCAAAACATTGGCAGAGGCGTGCAGCAGATTCTACAGCTATACTGGGGAAAAGACTTATAAAGGAGGTCAGCTACGACATGGACAAGCCACAAGCTCAAGGCTGAGCAACCAACCATACCAAACAATCTTAACCAAGACAAGAAATAAGCCTATGATGCAATAGTGGAATCAGTTGACAAAAGTCTAGGAAAACACAGCGAATGGCTACAGTGGCACGAGAAAACCTATCTACGGGAGGAAAGAAAACAATAACGACGAAGCTTAAACGAGAGGGAAAGATAGTGCTTGCTGTAGAATCATGCAGAGCTGCAGTGTTGCTTCTCCAAGATGGAAGAACAACACACTCAAGGTTCCGCGTTCCACAGATTATCGCCGAAGAATCAACGTCTGAAATAAAGCAAGGTACACATTTGGTTTAACTGTTAAACAAGACCTCACATATGCTGTGGGATGAAGCTACTATGGCAAACAGGCATTGCATGGTACAAGCTTCATAACGGAAAAAGCTATGAGAGGTCATTTGGTTTGATGGCAGTGGTACTAGGAGGATACTTCAGAAAAATACAACCAGTTATAACCAAGGTGAGGCGAGAGGAGATTGTTAATGCATAAATCAAAGATCGTACCTATGGAATCACTTGGAAATATTTAGGTTATCAACGGATCCAGGACAAAACAATGTCGCTGAATTTGCAGAGTGGACACTAAAAATAGGCAATGGAAAAACAACATGAGATGAAGGAGAGGATTGGATTAAAATGGTTAAGAACCTACTGCTACAAAAAGGAAATCTGAAAGAAGAAATAGTCAGAAGCACATAGCCAAACTCGCTGCAAAAATACCGTGAGCGGAATTCTTATTAGAAAGAGCAATACTATGTCAGGCAGGGAAGTAAACGAGAACAATGAGCCGGATACAAAGGTGAAGAGGAGAGATACCCAAGCCCGGATACGTGTGCCATGCAATGACGAATAACATGAGCATGGATAACATGTATCCTACTGAGTTTCTCAACACCCTGAAGTTCCCAGAAATCCAGGAAGGTTTGTTAGTGATGCTCCTACACAACATACACCAAGCTGCAGATTTATGCAATGGCGTGAAATTGACAATAAACCAACTTGGAAACATGTACATCGAGGCAAAAATTAGTAAAGGAAAACATGTTGGCGAAAAGGTATACATACCATGGATCATCATGTCAGATGTCACCCAGCGACTCTCAGAAAAATACTGTACCAGTTATAACCAAGAGGCGAGAGGAGATTGTTAATGCTTAAATCAAAGAACGTACCTATGGAATGACATGGAAATATTTAGGTTATCAACGGATCCAGGACAAAACAATGTCGCTGAAATTGCAGAGTGGACACTAAAAATAGGCAATGGAAAAACAACATGAGATGAAGGAGAGGCTTGGATTAAAATGGTTAAGAACCTACTGCTACAAAAAGGAAATCTGAAAGAAGAAATAGTCAGAAGCACATAGCCAAACTCGCTGCAAAAATACCGTGAGCGGAATTCTTATTAGAAAGAGCAATACTATGTGAGGCAGGGAAGTAAACGAGAACATAATGAGCCGGATACAAAGGTGAAGAGGAGAGATACCCAAGCCCGGATACGTGTGCAATGCAATGACGAATAACATGAGCATGGATAACATGTATCCTACTGAGTTTCTCAACACCCTGAAGTTCCCAGAAATCTAGGAAGGTTTGTTAGTGATGCTCCTACACAACAAACACCAAGCTGCAGGTTTATGCAATGGCGTGAAATTGACAATAAACCAACTTGGAAATATGTACATCGAGGCAAAAATTATTAAAGGAAAAAATGTTGGCGAAAAGGTATACATACCATGGATCATCATGTCAGATGTCACCCAGCGACTCAAAATGGCAATTCATGCTGAAAAGACGCTGCCTATATCCATTCTCAGTCTAATTCGCAATGGCCATGAATAAGAGCCAAGGTCAATCCTTGAACAAGGTAGGAATTTGACTAAGCGAGTATTCGGCCATGGGCAACGATATGATGCATTATCAAGAGTTACAACCAAAAAAGGATTGAAGCTGCTGATCGATGATAATGAATGTCCAAGTGATGACAACGGAAAGGATATTTCTAAGGAGATATTCTAATGTACAGTGGAAGGCAAGTTATTTAAAATCCTGATTGTTGGACTGGAGTGCTGATCATCAACACAGAGTAAACAAGACAAATTATGGGAAAGAAAATTGTAGACAGGAGTTACAAATTTCCAATTCGCCCTATTCCTGCTTGGTTACATAGAGTTAGAGATATCCTTGCTATGCCTGATTAATTACACATCTATTTCTTGGACATGATTCATTTTAAATAGTTACAACATATTTCTTGGAACTTCATGTATCCATATATTATTTAAATATCCGAGATAAACAATGGAATCATCCGCGGTACCCTCCTTTCATCTCTCCCATGCTACGGACCTCCCGACGACACAATCATAAACTAGAAAGTGTGGCATGAATAGTACCAAAATCCACAGCTTATATCGTCTTTCTCAAGAAACGGGATTTTATCTCTTTCAACGCATTTAAAATGAACTGGCACTTCTTGCTCCATGCTTCACATGTATTTCCTCGACGTGATTCATTTTACATAAAAAGCATGCCTATATATATGATCTTCATATTTTACATTTGTTATGTATGTACATGCGAAGTAATTTAAGATAACAAGTATCTCGGATCAATCAATGTAATCACAAACGGGACTATCCTCTCATCTATCTCGAGCTACATGCCTCCAGCACTAACAATCAACAACTAACATCACTCTTACGGATAGGACAGAATCCAAATATCCCTTTAATCGTCTATATCTAAAAAATGGCTACAGCATAAAGATTTTATCTCTTATTTCTCATCTGGGAGAAAATTAAGATGTGGGATGGAGAAAGAGGATGGATTTACCTGCGCCTCCTTATTTGCCTATCACAACGATACAAGGGAAGTCAGATGAACGGGCTCTATTGCTACTGTTCTGTTTCCAATTGACACAACCATTCCTGCTGAAATTAGATCCAATTCTAGAATCAATGACTAAAATATGGATCATCCTGTAACCAAAATTGGGGAAAATCAAACAATTACGAATAGAAATGTGGAAGCAACCGTGCAGCACTGCAGGGTGAGACTGGAGTGGCGAGGCATGTGCCTCCTTGCCGATGAATGCGTGCTGCAGCTGTCGCCACTGAACAAAGGCGACGCGAGAGGCGAGCCCGAGCCTCGAGCACCAGAGCGAGAACAACTGGAGGCGCCGCGCGCTGTGTTGGGTCGTCGGATCGAGCCATCGGGGTGGACGTGGTGGCGCTCCGCTCGGCTCTTGTGGCGCAGCCGCGCCCTCTGCATGTCGACCTGCCAGCAGTGCGGACGCTCCCGGCGAGGGCCTCTCCTACCTTTACAAATCTGTGACGACGACATGCAGCCTCGCCGGTAGGCACTAGGCACGCCATATCCGCTCTTTCGAGATGCACGAGAAAGTCAATGCACACTGGGACATTGGGTACAGTCGAAGGATTTTTCTTGCTGAACTTTCACGAGGGATATAGAGATGACACTATGGCAAGTGCGTGATTAACTGTTAGAGTGCTGACTATTGAAAAGGGTATTCTAAGTGATAGAAGCTTTTTATACACAAACAAATAAGAAAAAAGGTTGGGTAAGATACAATATGTATGACTTTTATTTAAAAGGTAACCATAGCCAGCTGAAAATAATGAGTACATAGATGCATTTCCAAAATGAATAATGTCGACAGAAAAAAGGTGGCTAGAGGAAACATCATGTAATTCCTAAAAACATCTAAATTCAAATTGGGAGTTGAAAAGAGCTATTTAATGATTTGTAAATTGTAAGGACGTCGAGCACAACAAAGCAATACGGGGAAGAAGATAAATGACATTGCGAAATAAAACTACATAAAGCTCCGAAATATGTTTAATTCATGCTATTTAAATGATCTTAAGAAATAAAAAATAGAAAATTATCTAAGAATATAATGAAATCATACTAACCTTTTAGAATATTTACATGATCACATAGGAGTAAAAAGAGCTTACTATGCATTCTCAAAAATCTGAGAGAAATATTTAATGTTCCTACAAATCTAATAATGCAAATTAAATTTACATATAAACCTTGGATAATGTCTTCCTCAATTTTAAAGAATGTGGCTCCAAAAAACATAAATAGCCTAGCCGCGCAAATGCGCGGGCCACCCAGCTAGTTAGTCAAAATTTTGAATCAATAATTAGTGTAGTCAATAAATTTGAATCAATAATTAGTGTAAAATTTATGTTAGTCAAAATTTTGAATCAAAAATTAGTGTAGTCAATAATTTTGAATCAATAATTAGTGTAAAATTTATGTTTGTCAAAATTTTGAATCAATAATTAGTGTAGTCAATAATTTTGAATCAATAATTAGTGTAAAATTTATGTTTGTCAAAATTTTGAATCAATAATTAGGAAATTTTAGTGGAGTCATTTTAGTACTCATACATGATTAGGAAATTTTATTGGATTTATTTTATTAGTGTAGCAAATTTTAGTAAAGTCATTTTATTAGTGTGAATTTTAGTAAATTTATTTAGAAAATTTTAGCAAAGCAAGGTAGTTAGCAAAGCAAGGTTATATTTTTGCAAAGTTAGAAAATTTTAGAAAATATTGCTAAGTTTGAAATATTGCTAACTTAGAAAATTTTAGTAGCAAAGTTTGAAAATTTAGCTAAGTTTGAAAATTTTGCTAAGTCATTTTAGTTGCAATATTGTTATTTTAGTAGCAAAGTTTTTTGTTAGTGTATAAGAATATTAAAGTTGTTTGCTATGAATTACAAATTTGCAGCGACATTGAGCTATGGAGGACGATGCCCCCATCATCGACGCCCCGGCCTTCATCCGAGACTTGGAGAAAGAAGAACGCTTTCAAGCAATTATATTTGATAAGACCCTTGGACCCAATTCCGATGGAGAAGAGACCGACGAAGAAGACGCGAAGATTTCAGCGCGAAATGTTTGAACGACTCCGGTGAGGGACTTGAGTTACAAAACTTCAGAGACGACGACGAAGAAGAAGTGCCGTTAGAAAACTCCGTAGAGAACTCCGGCAAGGTATATATTAAGTCTTGTTGATCACTAGCTAGATGCATTAATTGATTTATATGCGCACTTATTAACGAAACATTTTTCTTTCAGCCCTCTGGATCTACGTCAATCCGTAAACGAGGCCCGGCCCAAGGGTTAAAGCTGCCGGATGGTGCAAAGTTGTCGATCGACGAAGTTAGCATAAAAGGCAAACCGGAGAAACCCGATGGAATCTCCACTAAATATATAGCTCAATGCGGATTTCTTGTAAGGGACATGGTCCCGATCACCGTTGCAGAATGGAATGAGCCGAAGAAAAAAAAATTGGCGCAAAATATGTCGAGGACAGAATTAAAGAAACCCTTTGGGAGTCGATATTGGGTTCTTTCAGCCTACCGGCAGATCTCCCACAGAGGAGGAAGGATAAAGTCAAGGAGTGGACTCTTAGCAAGATGGCCGAGCAATTCAACAACTGGAAGAAAACATTGTGAGAAAATATGAGAAAAAACTCCAGATTTCACTGGACATCTAGAGAAGCTAAAAGATGACTGGCCTGAATTTGTGGCGTATAAGAAATCGGCGTCGCTGTGGCCCGATCGAAACAAAATAAGTTGAATGCTAAGAAGAAGAAATATTTCCATCGTTTGGGCTCAGGTGGCTACAAGACTGCCGTGCCTAAGTGGGAAGCCTATGAAAACGAGCTGCGTCAAAAAGGGATCACTCCACAGACAGATGACTGGCCCGACAGGTCCAAGTTATGGTTGTTCGCGCATGGGCAGTGTTGGACCCAAACACAGGGCTGATTGTTGCGCAGGGAAAATGGAAGAAAAGAATTACAAGAGTCACCAAAAAACTAGTTGACGCAATAGAACTAGTCCGACAGGGAAAATATGTTCCCGATAGAGAGGACGACGAGCTTTCACTCGCCCTCGGGAATAAAGAACACTGGGGACGATGTCGAGGCAGAGGAGGCGGGGTTGGTTTTCTTGAAGGGTTTCCGGAGGACGCTGCAACTTATAGAAAACATTGCAGAGGTAAGAAGAGGGAGGCGGAGAGGTTTACTGCATTAGAACGCCAGATGCATGATGTGAAGGAGCAACTGGCCTTAATTACCCAGCAAAGGGAATCTCAGCCGCGAGTAGAAGATCATGCAGTCGATGTCTGCCCATCTCAGCGGAAAAGCAGCGTGGGTTCCACGCAGCTACAAGATCCTGCAGTTGATGAACCAGTTGATGAACCGTCGGCGGCGCGCTACCCCGTGGATGATATCACGGAGAAGACAAATTGTGAGTTACATGCGCCAATGAAGAACATTAGTTTTCCGGTGGCGAATGGCTATGCTTTACCACATCAACTTGGATCAACCTTCCATTTTGGTGAGATTCCGGCTGGATTTGCTCGTGTCGGGGTCACGAAAGTTATGTCGGGATTCAACTCAATGCATCTTGACATTCCCGGAGCTGAAGGCGAGAAGACATTGGGATAAGTCGAACTTGGTATCGTTCTATGGAAGAAGAAATACATCAAGTTTCCAGACTCGGCGCCAAGGCCACCGACTCCTCCGGTTAGAAATTCACCACAGCAAAGTCCACCCTCCTCCCCCGACGATTGGGAGCCCACCGCGAGTCCATCGCCCGCGCCGTCCCGTCAGCCGACTGCTGCGCCCACTAGTAATTTGACAAAGCGGAAGCTGTTCACGTCGTCCCCTGTCAAGAAACGTGCAAAAAAACCCAAGGAAGTCAAGGCTCCTGAGAAGTTAGCTGGCGAGATGACTCAGGAGGAATTAGAAGTGAGCACACGTGAAGAGGCGAGAGCCTTTTTTGAACAGAAAAAAAAGGAAAGACTGGAGGCAAGACTGGACCCCATAAAGGAACTTCTGAAGACTATACCAACTGAGGTAAAAGATCACACCGTTGACAACCTATATGACCCTCCACCACCGCCCCTTTCAGACTATGAGCGAGGTATTGACAAGGTACTTTCCTCACAGATGGAGCAAGAAAAAGCGTGCGGGAAAAGAGTTGCCCAGCTCGGAGAACAAGAAGCACAATCGATCGCCCCGCTCATTGTGCCTTCTGAAGCTCGGGAAATCGAGCATGGAGAAGTTGTCATTGGCGACACAGGTTACCCCATAGCGCAGATAACAATTCAATATAAATTTGAACTCGGGCTGCCTCTGGTCGAAAATCCGAGTGCTCTAACAACACAGTTATATAAATTGCATAACTGGTACATGGCCGCCGCAAAAGAAGGGAAAATGTATCTCATGGCGGGAGTTAAGGAACAACACTACTTCCGAATATGGTGTGCAGGTTGAGTTCTCCGAACTTTTTCAGATGTACAATCAACTTGCTCTCGACAAATCTATCATCAGCTGCTATTGTCTGTAAGTAATTTATTCGTGTAATTTAATTATTTATAGTTAAGCTCGTTCATTGCTTGTAATTATCCTCACAACATTATTTTGTACGCTATTATGCAGAATGAAGATTCGTGAATGCCGAATGGGAGGAATCTGGGACATTGGGTTCATTGACCCGGATAAAGTTCATGTCAAGACCATAGCTGACCATCCGAGGACACAGGACGTTTTGCTAACGCTTTTTAAGCGACAAAGTACCAAAAAGGAAATACTTTTTCCTTACAACTTCGGGTGAGTGTTACTGTCTTGTACACATTTTATTTTGCTTTCCCGATATTAAGTGTAATTGATGAGTTCTGAATACCTGCGTATATAAATGTGCGCAGGTACCACTTCATTCTGCTAATCATTAGACTCGAGGAAGGAGAAGTTGAAGTCTGGACTCATTAAGGAGAGATCAAGATGAGTACAAAAGCGTGCGTCTAATGCTCAAGAGGTAATTTCAATCGCACTATATCGGCCTCTTTCGTTCATTTCCGGATATCAAAAGTATAAGTAATAACTCCTCAATTCATTTTCTTTTCCGGGCAGGGTTTGGAAAAAGTTCATCGCGGAAGAACGCGGTGAATGGAAACCTAAGCTGCAGTTCAAGGCTAACAACGTAAGTACTACTACATATCTAGGTCTGTGTATCTTTCTAATACCATTATCATTCTCTTGATTATTATTTGATTAAATTAAATTCTTGTATAGTGGTGTCTGCGACAACCACAGGGGACGGAACTATGTGGATACTACGTTTGCGAGTTTATTCACATGAGGGTCAATGAGAGAGTCAATAGTATAAGAAATCGAGAGGTACGTAAACATCATACACAACTTTTATTTTGCTACCATCAATCATGTTTAGTTTCGATCATAACTAATTTGATCTCCTTCTTTTAAAGATGGCAAGGAAGCTATTGCGAAGGAATTGGCGGGATTCATTCTGACGCATGTCGTAGATGAATTCGGTGAATTCCACTATGTCGATAAATAGACTCCCTCCATGCATGCACTAGCTAGCGGTGATCTCCATTGTAATTATGAGTACTTTATATGTAACGAGAGTACTTTATATGTGTAATGAGTACTTTATATGTGTAGAGAGTACTTTATACGTGATCTCCTCCGAAACACTGAAAAATGAGCGAAAAGGAAAAAAACAGAAACCCTAAACCCTGAAAAATAAGCGAAAAGAAAAAAAACCGAAAACCTAACCCCCCGAAAAAATAAGGGGGGGGGGGGGCAAAAAAACAGGAACCTTTAGTACCGGTTGGTATTACCAACCGGTACTAAAGGTGCTCAGCTGCGCGCGCGCAGGTTCGGCCACGTGGAGGGCCTTTAGCACCGGTTGTATATACAACCGGTACTAAAGGGGTACCCCTTTAGTCTCGACCTTTTAGTACCGGTTGCACAACCGGTACTAAAGGCCCAATAAGACCGGTACTGTTGCCTTGCTCTCTACTAGTGAAGGTTGTGAGCTATAGATCCACTATCTTATCTAATTCAAGCTGTGATTTCACCATTTTTGGTTAGATCCTTCTAGTCCCTAGCTTTTGTGCCGCAAATCTTTGGTGTAATTTTTTAATAAAGAAAATATATTAATCGGAGATATCAATTACACCCAGCCTCTGCAATAACGGAATGTCCTAAAGATATTAGGGATGCACACAACTCTACAAAAAAAAAGATCCCGCTACAGTGATCTATTCCTTGTAGCCGCAACACAAACCACCACCTAGACAACACCTGGAAACAGTGCACAAGCGTTGTCATCGCTCCGTCGTAGATCTTAGCTTTTCACCCTGAAGTAAGTCCTTGCTCTCAAAACAATGCCTTCAACAAGGCCATTGCCAGGTACAACCAATTAAGGTCAGACCTTGGATTTTCACTCTGAACGGTAAGACTATGTGCTCCTCATGTCCTGCCGCCCCCGCTTGCCGCTGCCGCTGCTACAAGTCACGAATCACCAAGAAAATTCCTCATCGCCTCGAAGACTCGATCTGCCTTACTAGACCTCAGACCTCCGCCGCCATGACATTCTCCAGCAATGTCATCACCAAACAAATCAAATACTGAATTGTCTCATGGTGACAATAGACAATGAAGCTTCGCGTCACTCCATCCTACAGCCTCACGGCCAGAAATATGAGTGCACACGACCGAATCCCATCCGATCCAACAATCTAGAGGCACCAGGCGCCCAATGGAGATTGATGGCGGAGCCTTCCAAAACTTGTCACCAGCCAGATCAATGAGGGATCAAGCAGAACACCGTCTTGACGTGAGAAGAAACCAAGGACCACCTCCTTTATTCGATCCACAAAAAACCTTGCTGACGCTGCGAAACCAGTGCACTCAGGCAGCCGCGCCGTTGAAGCGAGATCGATGCGCCCTCAGCTCTACTGCGCCAACGTGGACTGGCCCTCGTAGGCACACGACACGCAAGGACGCACCAGCCCCGACCCACTGGACGCAGATCGGGCCCAGATCCGGCTTGCCGTCGCTATCGCCCACACTTGCGCCGCGACCAGGCGAGCGCTGCGGCCGCTGTCCCGAGCAGCACCGCCACACCGCACCGCCGCCCCGCTCGCCAACACGCCGTACACTCCCCGCTTCGGCCCCGCTCCGCACGAAGCTCAACCGTCGTGGATTGTCCACCAAATCCCGTTGCGGACAAAGGTACGGACGGGGGCCTCCACCACTGCCGGCTACAGGGGCAGCAGCAGACAGGGAGGGGTTGATCCGACGGATTTTCTCTAGTGTTTGGGACGGCTCCGAAGTCGCCCGCGAGCGATCCGGGAGGCAGTTTACCAAAACGATAGCCGCCCTTTCTTCCAAATCTCGATATATGAGATCCTCTAGTGCTCTCTATATAATAACTTGTTGTATCCCACCTTGATAATACTGGAACAAGATTTGGGTGACTTCGGCCCGTGGTTTTTCCTCTCCCGTTGAGAGGTTTTCTACGTAAAAGGTTTGGTGTCTCTGTGTGTTGATTTTTGCTGCCGTTTTGAGATCTCTCCCCAGGCTAGACACATTGTCTACCCCTGGGTGCTAGCTTTTCTGTCGTCTGAGAGCGAGTTACAAGTGTCATGTCCCGTTGAAAGGTTTCCTCTAGTCCACCCCTGAGAGCGAGTTACAAGTGTCCTGTCGGCTCCATATATGTTTGATGCACGTTTCCTTCCGACACGAGCAACGATACGCGAGTTAATGCATAAATGGTGCTGAAGTTTACATCTTATTCTGCTGCATATTTTCAGATCATATTAAAAGAGTGTGCTAATCTCCATTTAAAATTAATTGGTCAGGCCAGTTTTCTCAACATATTTGAATACTCAGAAGTCAGAACACTCGAATACACGAATACATAAACAAAATTGAGACGCGCGCCATGGCACAAAGTAGAGGCCCATTTTCTGGGCGCCTGACCCAACAAAAGAACATGTGAGTGCAATTTGACAGGCGCAGCTGCATCTGCGATCGTCTGATCGTTCCGTCTCTCGTCCGCTACTCCTCTGAACTCGGGCCTCAGGCAAAACCGCAGTGGCGCATGCGCCGGCCGCCGCTGATCAGCGAGACCGCCGTCGCCGGCGGCCCTACTGGCCGCACACAGCACGCCGAACCAAGGTAACTCGTCAATCTGTTTGCTCTGATGCGGTATTTCCTAGTACTGCCCTAGTTAGTTTGACGATTTGATGGCCGTCCAGTCAAGCGCTAGATGCGCAAGATCGATCCACTTGTTTCTTAGACTGTTACTAACAGCGGCGCAGTGGCCAGGGGTACGTACCTACCGCCTAATAATCAATTAAGTAGACGCTGTCTGGTACTCATCGGTGTGGTTTTGGTTTGTCCATATACTGTGTATGAACAATTGAGAGCAGTCGAGCATGTCGTATATCTTAGAAATCCCATGCCATGCACGAGGGCAATATTATAGTACTCCCTCTGTTCCAAATTAATTGACTTGGCTTTATCTAAATACGGATGTACCTATACTTGTATAGTGTCTAGATACATTCGTTACTAGACAAATGCATGTCAATTAATTTGGAACGGAGGGAGTACTATTTAAGATAGCGAACTGAGATTGGATGCAACACATTATTACTCGATAGCGACGTACTAGACGATCTTTACAGGATTGTAGAGTCGTCTCCCAGACGAGCTTACCTGTGAATGCATGCATACTCAATGAGTATAAAACCAAATGATTTAAGTGGATACGAATGAACCATTTATCCATGTTTTTGGTTTGACTCTCCCTCTTCCTCTTCCACGCCCCTAGAAGAAGAAAAATGGACTAAGGAAACTCCCAAGGAAAGTTCCAACTAATCATCGACTTAAGTTTAAGCGGATTTTCAAAGCACAAGAATGTATAAATAATGTTTATTTTCAAGGCACAAAGAGTTATTGATGAGATTCACTGGTGTTACTACGAGCATCTATACCATCATAAAGTTGGTTTATTCTGCAGCAAATCTCTCTCTCTCTCTCTCTCTCTCTCTCTCTCTCTCTCATATGGTGACCACGTTTCTCAGTGAGTTATTTTGAATTTGATCAAACTGTTGAGGACATGACACAAAATTGGTATAGTTGGGTAACGTTTTTGTTATCATGTGTGATATAGAAATAAAAATTTCAAGTCGAAACTAAAAACTATCCAATCATTGAGATGCGTGCAATTGCAAAGGGGTGAGTAAACTTTATCGTACGACTATGAATTTTTGACTTGGAAATAACTATTCCTAAATCAACCAAGTTCTAAGTCGATTGAGAAATAGTCAATCCCATGTGTCAAGAATCAAAGTTCCATCGTATTGGTGTTGTCTCAGATAATCCATGATATAGTTTGACTAATTGTTGGTCAAAGTTAAAATCTGAAAAATCATTGCCTTACAAAGAAAATGAAGGAGTACATATTTTAAAACACTCTAAAGAGAGAACATATATGAGGCTTAAAATATAATTACACCTTTGTACCTATTATTAATCTCGATGACCTCCCCTCAACCAAACTACTTAACTTCTACATGTAGCGTGGCTCCATGTCTGCTTTCAGCAAGTTGCTCCTTTTCTTTTTTTGCAAGTCTTGAAAATTTTCAGTAACCATTGGATTTGTATGGAACTACGCGCGCCACATGATTATATAACATTTTTATAGAACTCCGTAGCAACTCGGCACGGCTCAACCGATCACACCTAACATCAGCTCATTATATATACGAGCGCCAGCTGATCAACACAGGGACACGCACATGCCAAGATCGACATAGCACACAGAAAAGTCCCATATCGTGCGAGGCTCTCGATCAGAAACTACACAGCTGGAAGCTGCGGCGCCATAGGCCATAAGGTCAAACCGAGCTAGCTCGCCATCGGTCATGGATGGTGCTAGGCGGCAGCTCGTGACCGGCGCCTTCATCATCGTCGTGGTGGCCCTGATGGCCACCGCGGCGGAGAGCTATATCTCGAAGAAGACGTGGACCGCCATCCGCAGGGCGAACCGCCAAGGCCCGTTCGTTGGGCTCGTGGTGCCCAACACCTTCGAGATGGTGCCCGTGCTCAACTCGCCCAGCTTTGTGGCCAGCAAGACCGTCCCTAACCTGGACGTCCAAGGTACATATCGACCACCTAATTACAAGCTAATCATGATTAATTTCCTTCTGTGCTACCCCAACACGAGATGCGGCGCATATATCCAGACGAGACGGCCGGGAAAATGCTAGTTTGATCTTGGAGTATCGATCGGCTCAACAAAACTCCACCGAAAGTTTTTGAGAAAATTACATAAGATCTACAACATGGCGGGATGATCGTTGTGTCCATATAGTTTTGTTAAAAATACGACAATACTTGCGACATGTGGAAAAACAAATTGTCTTGTGATTTTCATATGCTGTTTTCTACTTAGTACATTGGTCAGTCTTTGCACGAAACGGTCACAGTTTTCTATTCAACATGACAGGCATACAATTCACTGCGTGTCCGTTCAAGGAGTTCTAGCCAAAGTTCTCTCCGACGACCTTTCTCTACCTTACCTACTCAAATTATATAAGCAACATCGATGTGCCACTTGTGTGTATACATACGCCATATACGAAAAGAACTGACATAATTAACATGGTTTAGCACTAACACCACGTGATATGTTTCCTTTTGTTTGAAATGTCAACAACTTGAAATTGCATAAGCATAATTTTTCTTTGCGTGAGCAGCGTGTTAAACTCGAGAACTTTTAGCTCTAATACCATATTGAATTGATCCACCAGCCAACTCAATCAAAAATCCGAACAGGTGAAAATGGGGTTAGACAATATATCTATATTTCAACGAAAAAACAGCTTAAAATTGCATGAGAACTGACATAACATGTTTTAGCACTAACACCACGTGATATGTTTTCCTATGTTTGAATTGTCATCCGCTTGAAATTCACAGTTGCACACATACAGCTCTGGTATGAAGAACAATGTAAAAATTGCATAATTCACTATCACATAACTCAACGAGGAAAAAAGATTGATCAACTAATGTCCATGAAAGAAAAATGGATGGAAAGAAACCTGTTTATATGGGGCATGCATGGCCTAAACAACCACGTGTTCGAAGAGGTTTGGACGGTCTGACGACGACAGAGTCTTTACCACGCGCTACTCGTAAGCAAGACATTGTTGATCGAGGTAGCTCTGCATGAACTGCTAGATTCCAAAATCAATTGTTGGAATGGTTCGCAACTTCACTGCCAAAACGAACGTAAACATGTAATTAAAATATAAAAACATAATTTACATGATTAAATATCGTATCTTAATTAGTACTGACATTTATATTCTTATTTTGTGTTTGAAGGGCGTAGGTTCCGCTTCGGAACCATCGGAGGCCAAAACGTTGTCATGGTCATGACAGGGCTGAGCATGGTAACGTATATACACACGTTAATTATATTTGTGTAAGTATTTTTTTCCTTTTCTTAACGTAAATGGGTTGAATGCAGCTTAACGCGGGGCTGACCACCCAGATGCTGCTGAGCCTGTTCCGGGTGAAAGGCATCGTGCACTGGGGCATCGCCGGCAACGCCAACGAGGACCTCCAGATCGACGACGTCACCATCCCGGAGTACTGGGCCCACCTATCCCTCTGGAACTGGCAGGTAGTACAAACTTTGTATATTTTCGACATCACATGTCATTGTCAAATTGTCATGCATGCATCTCGGCGTGGATACAACTTGTGCTAAACTATCGTGGACACATGATTGGCCGGCCAGCGTTACGGCGACGGGAAGGAGAACGAGCTGCCGCTGGAGGCCGCCGGCGACTACACGCGGGAGTACGGCTTCCTCAACTTCTCGGACTACACCGTCGGGCAGGGCAACCCGGCGCTGTCGGCGAACGAGCTCAACAGCATCTGGTACCAGCCGGAGGAGGTCTTCCCGGCGTCGGGCGTGCCGGAGGTGCGGCAGCACGCGTTCTGGGTGCGCGCCAGCGAGCGGTACTACGCGCTGGCGGCGAAGCTGGAGGGGATGGAGCTGCCGGTGTGCGTGAACGGGACGACGACGTGCCTGCCCCGCGCGCCGCGCGTGACGCGGGTGAGCAGAGGGTGCAGCGGCAACGTCTTCCTGGACAACGCCCGGTACCGGCAGTTCCTGCGCGCCAAGTTCGGGTGCACCCCAATCGAGATGGAGAGCGCCGCCGTGGCGCTGGTGGCGTACCAGCAAGGGGTCCCGTTCCTCACCATCCGCTCGCTGTCGGATCTGGCCGGCGGAGGGTCCGCGCTCGGGAACGAGGCCAGCACGTTCATCAGCATCGCCGCGCAGAACGCCGTGGACGTCATGCTCAAGTTCGTGCCGCTGCTCAGGGACGAACACAAATGAGAGCGGTGACTTGCATGTCTAACTTGCCCTAGATGATTTCACGGTTGGTGACTACACGAGTTGCCGAGAAATAAATCAAATCAAATAATTGGATGTGAGGCGAACTTTCAAATCTGTGTGATTTTTTCTTCGGTGCATTGTACTGTAGACGCTAGACGCGTAGTACACTTCACTTGTGCCAATTTACGTATGCACAAACTATCACTTTGAAAATTCCTGGGACTTTACTCGGAGCTCTGAAGATTTCAAGAGTGTGGTGAGGAACGAGCGTCCGTTCAATTTAATGCGGTGTATATTTTGTCAATGGTGACAAGGGAACTGATTAGAGAATAATTTCGGACGAAAATGGCCGTGGCAACAACGTTGATTAGAGAAAGTAATTACCGATGGCTAAATTAATACTCCACTACCAATTCTCGAGGGGTAAGGATAAAATGATGTTAAATGATTGGATCAAGAACACAAGATTAAATCGATCACTGGATTACTAAGATATGTTGACCCGTGAGTTCATTGCCGCAATGGTTTCACATGATTTTTCTTTAATTTGTTTTTTTTCTTTTTACATTTCACGCCCCTTGATATTAAAAAAACTACACCCATATACACACAACTCTACACTCATCCTCCAGATGGGGCGAAAACATCATATATCCTCATCTTACCACAAAGATTATCGAAAACTTTGTAGGTAACCCCTTTTAATTAGGATGACAGCTACTTGTTCTCAAGAATGTAGATACGACAATATCAAGAGTAGCCATCACTCAAACATTAGCTCCAACCGTAAGATTTTCAGCCACAATCCTTCACAAACTATCTGGGCCATAGCCCTTAATTCCGCTTCAGCAGTGGGCCTTGTAAACATATATACCTTGCTTCTTGCTATGAATACCCTCAACAAACTTGCAGTAACAAGACGTTGACCTCATGGCATGTAATGACCCCCCTTAGTCAACATCACTATAACATTCTACTTGCAGAATGCCATTTGATGTGTATAACAAGAAGTTGAAAATCTTTAACTTCAAATTCTCTCGTGGGCTACAGCTTCAACATTTCAATTTCTTTATCATTTTATATTGTGATAATAATGTCATCAATGTAGACAATTAGGGTAGTTAGGTTATCAAGGCTACATTTTATAGAACAGAGCATGGCCAAGACGGATATCCATTTCGGGTAGTAGGACTAGATGATCCTATTATGAAATAACATATTTCGCAATGTTCAAAAAATTTGAAAATAAATTCGGATGTACATGCAAACATTTTATGTATGCACACAAATTTTTGTCGGAAAAAGACATTTTTTGTGCCCTGTGTAAAAAGACAAAAAAATTGCCCAGTAAAAAGTTATTTTTAGCACCGAATTTGTCTTTTTTATACAGAACACAAAAAACATTATTTTTTCGTGAAACTTTATGTGTCAACATAAAATGTTAGATACAAGGTACACCTGAAATTTTATTTCGGAAATTTTTGACATTTTAAATATTTTTTAAAATGTTCTTTTCATAATAATACTAGATGCTCCTATGAGCCAAAACACCATGTCCGTGGCCAACAATACTTTGTTTATAATCCATTTGTGTTACAGCCCGGCAGAAATGACAAAACATGCGCGAGGAGATTGCATTAATTAATTCATACAAAGTGTGATGCATTCTTAGTACTTTTCCCTCCGTTTGATATGCACTAAAACCTGGCTGAATATTCATATACATCTCCTCTTGGAGATCTCCAGAAATGCAAGTTTTACATCTAGTGTTCATCTTGGCCACCTGAGCAAATACTTCCTCACAATCTATCATATGTGTTTGTGTATACCCTTTAGCAATTAATATGCTTTGAAGTGTTCCACTCTGTGATGAAGATTATGTTAGCTTTATACACCCAATTTTAACATTTGGCGGGTGAGATATTGGAATTTGATGAACCAACTTTCAAAACATCAAAATCAAAATTAGAAAATTAAAATACGTAAAATACCCTAAATGTGATTCAACTCTCCTTTTGAAGACCATGATTCCGATGTGAGGTGATATGCGCGATAGAAGATTTTTGTCTGTGTGAGGTGGTTGTCGATGTTGGAGGCGGATCATTGCCAACAATAAGTAGGGCTGTAGATAGTCTATAGAGGGTGTTTTTGCGCCCCTGCAGGCCTACACACACTCTAGCCCGAAGTACTACTCTCTCTGTTTTTATTTAATTCATGATCTGGGTTTTATCGAGGTCGAACTTTTAAAAGTTTGACTAAGAACTTACGAAAAAGTAAACATTCAAATCCATATAGCATGAAAATATATTTATGATGATTCATACAATATTAAATATAAATTGTACGCGTTTATTTTTTGCTATATATTTGATCAAAATTACAAAGTTTGACTTTGTCTAAATTCAGAACGCATTGTAATTGTGAACATGAAGTAATAATATTGCAAGTGAACGTAGTACTATATTGCCTTGGTGATTTTGCTGTCTCATGATCCTTTCTATCTTAGCTCCAATTGGCAGGTCCTCAAAACTCACGTTTCTTACGCTCAAATAACTCGCACCTGAATTAATTAACCTTCTCGTTTCGACAATGGATCTTGCGGTCACGGAGACAGAAACCACATAGGCATACACACGAGTGCACAAAATTTTACGTAGAAAAACGTGGATTTGACTTTCTAGCTACTGCCATGGAGAGCCACTGCTTTGCCGCCGGAAGAACGTTCGTCTCGGTCTCTCCACGCGTCACCCAACCACGAGTGTGCTGCCGGCCGTTGCCGGCCGGGGGCCGAGTCCATTCTCCTCTCCCGCCATAATTTAAATCCCACGTGGCCATTTCGGACATTTCGGCTTATCACCACCTGCTTCCGCAGTCCAAGATCGTCGAAACAAAACAATCCCCATCGCCGAGTGGCCTGCTCACCGCGGGGGGCACGGCACGGCACGCGAGGGAGGTTGGAAGACATGGCGGGGCCTACGCCGTCGTACTCCGCCGTCGTGGCGCACGCATCCGCTTTCCTGGTCGAGCTCATCGCCGACCCGCTCCTCCGGCGCCACCTCCTCTCCGCCGCGGCCGCCGCTGACGGCGGCGGCGGGCAGCACACGGCCGCCACGCTCCAGGCCCTCTCCTCATCTCGGACGCTCTCGACACTGCCCAGTCCGCCTCGCCGTCGCCGTCCTCGCTCCGCGCCGCCGAGCACCTGTTGCAGTCGCTCCCGGTGGCCACCCCGCTCTCCTGCCTCCTCTCGGCTCTCGCCTCCGCCGCGCGGCGCCGCGGCGGGGCGCCATCCGCCGCGTCCGCCGTGCTCGACCTCTTCGTCCTCGACCCCGCCCTCGCGCGCCACGAGCTCGCGCCCGCGGCCTTCGAGGCGCTCTTCGCGCCGCGCCTCCTCCCCGTCATGCGACACTTTGCCACGCGCCGCGCGTCGGCCGCCGCCGCCGTGGCCTCCGCGGCGCAGGTAGACGAGGATAGCAGGTCCGATGAGACGGCTGCGCTGTCGGCGATGCGGGTACTGTCGCTGATGAGCGGCGCCCAGGCGCAGGAGATGAGGGGGCTGGAGCGCGAGTACGAGATGGTGCTCGACGTCAACTGCAAAGTCTACGCGCTCTACCTAAAGAAGATCCTCGAGACCGGTGAGGTGGCACAGATGTCGCCGCCTCCTTTTCCTCCAGAGCTTGTGTTCACCGTCGGACAAGGCGCCCAGGGCGCCGGCGATGAGGAAGCCTCGACGGACGCCGACGAGGGGGCTGTCAGTTCGCAGAATGGCGTACGGAACAATGTAATTCGACAGGCACACGCTACGTTCTTTCTTTCCAATCCATTTCAGCGTGCTCAGCCGAGAGTCATAGAGATTTCTCGTGAATTTTGCAGCCGATGTGGGCGGAGGCGGAAGGCGACCTGTACCCTCGGCAGAGCAGCGTCAAGGGACGGAGGGAGCTGATGAGGCCACCGAGCCTGTACCCGCAGCGCGTGTCGCCGCACCTCATAGTGCAGCAGCAAAGGCAGTCGCCACAGGTCGGCAGATGGAGCCCTGCGTCTAGACTCCGAGAAGAGCACTCGCCGGCGGCGCCTTCGGACGACAGCACGGAGGATTCTTCCTCCGAGCTCTACACCGGCAAGCAGGTTCTGCTATATCTGAACTTTCTTTTGACCTTTTTTTCTGAACAACTGAACGCGCCGAAGGCGCCACATTATAATTCAGCTCAAGTGCATAGCACAGCGTTTAGTACAAAGTACTGAAACTGAACAGATTGCAAAACCGAAATTACAGGACAAGATGTCGCTCTATGAGCTGAACAATTGCAACTATGGATAGGTTGTCTTTCTCTTTGACCTTGACGCGGCCTGAAACGAAAGAAGTTAAGCTGGTGTTTAAGTCGATCATCAATACAGAATCCGAGTGCTAAAAATGATTAATTTGGATGCCGGCCCAGCACATATTTCTAAAGTCCAAACAAATGTACAGAAAAGAAGGAATTGGGCGGACACGCCGTTTTGGTTCATAAAGCAGATGCTCCCACATTGAGAAAAACGCATTTAAATCAAATTTGTAACAAGTAAAAAATTCAAAAAGTTTGGGTGTTCATGACCACATTCTATGTGAGCTTGTAATGTTTTGTGAAAAAAAAAACTTTTTTGTGGCCTCTGAAAAAAATAAATCATGTGAAATGCAAAAATAAACCTTTTTACGAAACATTGGATGCATACATAGAATAGGGAGATGAACAACTATATTATTTTCTGATTATTTTTTACATTTTGAAATGCGTTCTTCTAGGTGAGATCATCCAATGAGACGAAATGTATTTCTGGAATTTGCTCCATGTAGCATTGTGTGAGAATCCTCTTTATATCATCACGAAGAATAAAGAGCCCGCTGGATATGAGAGAATTGACTGGAAATAGTTTTAAGTGATACTTTGTTTTTTCTTATAAGGTGTAATACTCTTTTACCAAAATTAGTGCATATTAATTTTAGTCAAGATCAAACTTTAATAAGTTTAACTAAGTATCTAAGGAAGTCTCAAAATCTGCAGCATTAAATTAGTATTAATAGAATCTTTGTGAAATATACTTTTTTTCATATGTATCAGGCATTATCGTAGATGTAGATACTGTTGAATATAAATATATTGCCTAGCCCCTTTCCATCAGTTCGGACTTTTGGTCTAGATGGCTAGTGCAACAATTTTATATGGTATCAGAGCCAAGAGGTCTCGAGTTCGAGACCCCGCTCACGCGGATTAAAAAAAAAGAAAAAAAGATCCTGCGACCCGCTCTTATCCCACGCTAAGGACTAAAATAGCCTAGACGTGAGGGGGAGTGTTGAATATAAATATATTGCCTAGCCCCTTTCCATCAGTTCGGACTTTTGGTCTAGATGGCTAGTGCAGTAATTCTATAGAAGAGAAGGAACCAGAAGGGACGGTTGCGACTGAAGAGTCCTGTGTGTCCGTCGCCTCCTCCACCTTGTCATCATCGCCGTCCCCTTCTGGTTCCTTCTCTTAATTTTTATACATAGTTGGTACAACTTTAAGAAGCTAGGCTAAGATGCACTATAATTGGCAAATAGGGAGTATTCCCTCCGTCCACAAGTACATGACGTCCTAGTTTTGCATGATTCACCTTTGACCATTAATTTGAGTAATAATTCATAAGAATAAGTCATAAATATTATACCATTTTAAATTTCATTTAGATATGAATTCATCATTATAATTTTTCCTAAAAGTTTGGTCAACCATACCCAATTTTGGTATTGTAAATGTTAAATAATTTTCTAAAAGTTTGGTCAAAGATAGTCGAGTTTGATTTTCTGAAATACTAGCACACCTTATAAGAAGGAATGGAGTGAGCATGACGTAAGGTGCCAAAATGCTTAGCGCTTAGCCGCAAACTAAGCTAGTGTAAATTCTTTTGTGACAATTCCACTTGCCGTTGTTATTTGTTATAAGTTTGATCATTGAGTTAGTTATTTTTTATCTAGCATGAATACTATATTAGCTTAGTTTGGGTTTAACCAAGGAGGTGCAATGTTTTAGGTCAAAAAAAGGTGCTAACCAGGGATTAGAACCCTCTTTTCCATGCAACCTACTCTCGGTAATGGTAATGTTGAACAACATATCATTTACATCGTTAAAGAGATATACAGAGGTTTAAACATTTGTAAACCTAAAGTTACACAAATAATTATGTGCTGTTCTAATGGAGATATCCACAATTGTATGGTGACATTTTTCTGATCCTAAAGTTGCAACATTTTTTGTTAAGTAGTAATCAGCATTCAAAATCAATGATATAGATATATAAGAATTTTGAGCAGACCTAGAAATGGCCCATTGTAGATTAGGGGCGCTTTAGGGTGAGTGTGCTCTGTGGGAGTTGACCACGTGCGTGTGGTTGTGTATTCTTTATATGATAGAAAAAAATACACACAATTAGAGCCTCTTTTATTGACATGATTTTCATTGGAATCTAGGAGGATTGTAATCGTTAGGATTTTTTTATGGTGATGCTTTTATTCATACAATTAAAATTGAAGTCTACATTAAGGATTCCTTTGAACTACGTTTCATACAAGATTTTGTATCCACCCGAACTTCTTGGAAATAAGACTTTGTTTTGTACGACAAAATCAAACAAACCGAACTCACATAAGATTCAAATAGGCATGATAATGCATTCTTGCATTTTTACTATTCCTCCATTTTTAGAATCATGCGAAATTAAATTCCACTTTGTTCACATAAATTTCCTAGATTTTTATTATTCCTACATTTTTGGAGGATTGCATTTTACAAGAATTTTTTGGTACGATTTCAATCAATAAGTATTTTTTCAGCTGTCTAGATATTTTGTATGTAATATAATAGAAAATATTATCTTAAGTTGAACCTCATGAAATATTTCATTACTTTCTATTACAAAAATAGCACACACACCCTCTGAAAATCCTATCTTTTCCTCCAAACCAACCAATTGACACATGTATTCCAATTCCAATAGTAAGTATTGTACATGTGATGACATCTCATTTTTTTTTTCTATTTGTGTAAAGCATATAGGTCCGAAAAGAGTTTAATTTTAGAGACGCCCACGTGCAAATTTGGGTGACTGATATTTTCAGTTATTATAAATAGCCCTTTCAAAATATGAAATCGAACATTTTGAATTTCTGAAAACCCCACCTAAAAAGGGAGCCTACTGTTACAACTGGTTTCTGCTCGGCTGCATGTCAGAAGACAATCCTTGTTTGCTGCTTCGGCTGATCAGCCATTTCTGGTTACCTGACGGCTATTCGACGAGAAACCACATCCTTCCAACTAAAACTGAGTTTCCAATGCTGCTTCTTTGTCTAATAGGAAAAGCAGGAGGCGTCACCCCAGTCCAAGCCACGCCGAGTGCAGCCACGCGGCGACGACGGCGCCGGCTGGCCCCGTCTCTCTCCGGAGCCCTCGAGGTAAGGCGCTTCCAACACAGCATTCTCCAGCCTTGCACCGGTGTTACCGAGACATGCTCTGATCGCGCCCCGTACGTGTCATACATACAGCTCCCCGATGGGCGGCTACGCCGACCTGTCGCGGCAGCAGCAGCAACAGGCGGCGTCGACGCCCAAGGACTTCGTGTGCCCGATCACGAGCCAGGTGTTCGACGACCCCGTCACGCTCGAGACCGGCCAGACGTACGAGCGCCGCGCCATCCAGGAGTGGCTCGACCGCGGCAACGCCACCTGCCCCATCACCCGCCAGCACCTCCACGTCGGCAGCCTCCCCAAGACAAACTACGTCCTCAAGCGCCTCATCGCCGGCTGGCTCGAGCAGAACGCGCCCGCCACGCCGGCGCCTCCCATTACTCCCGCGACGCCGGCCACGCCCGCGTTGGCGAGGACGCCTTCGACGAGGATGGAAGGCCTGGCCCTTCCGTTCAGCAAGATGAACTCGCCGTCCCCGGACACCACGGGCAGCCAGGCGAGCGCGCCGTCGCCGACGAGCGTCATCGTGCAGGCCTCCGTGGAGAGCGCCGTTGGCGAGCTCCGCGCCGCTGTGTCCTGTCTCTGCACTTCGGAGGAGCTGGCCGAGTCAGAGAAGTCCGTGCTCAGGATCGAGCGGCTCTGGCGCGAGGCCGGCGCCGCGGAGCACGCCTTCTTCTCCGCGCTGGCCAAGCCCGCCGTGATCAACGGCTTCGTGGAGATCCTCTTCAACTCCGTCAGCGCGCAGGTGCTGCAGGTGGCCGTCTTCCTCCTCGCCGAGCTCGCTTCCCGCGACGACGGCGTCGTGCAGACGCTCACACGGGTGGACACCGACGTGGACTGCCTTGTAGCCCTGTTCAAGAAAGGGCTCGTCGAGGCCGTCGTGCTCATCTACCTTCTCACTCCTTCCGTGGAGCAGCTCGTGGAGATGGACATGGCTGAGGCCCTGGTGGCCGCCATCCGGCGAGCCGACGAGGCAGACGCACTCAACATGTGCGTCAAGCCCAAGGCCGCGTCGGTGATCCTCATGAGCCAGATTATCTCGGAGGCAGGCGTCAGCCGGGACAGCACGCCGCCGGTGCCCAGGTCGGCGCTGGTATCAGAGAGGTTCGTGAGGAGCACGGCTCTGGTCTTGGAGGCCGAGCAGGTCGAGGTAAGGGTCGCCGCCATGAGGATCCTGCTGCGGTGCATCGCAGAGGACGGCCACTGTCGGAGCAGCATCGTCGACAAGCTGGCGCTGGGCCCCGTCCTCGACGCCTTCCACGTCGTCGATGACGCCGACAAGTTCGACATCGTGCGGTTCCTCTCTGAACTTCTGAAGCTGAAAAAGTAATCTCAACGAAATAAATCAACTAATTCGGCATTCTGTCTAATCATATGTGATGCAAGTACTAACTTTCTTCGTCTTCAGGCGATCGGCAGCAGAGCATATTCTTCGGGCGATCAAGGAGGGGGGCTCGTTCAGCATGATGCACACGCTCCTCGTGTATCTGCAGTCCACCACGCCGGAACAGAGCCCCGTCGTCGCTGGGCTTCTTCTTCAGCTTGATCTCTTGGTAAACACAGTCGAATGTTTTGCAGCATTTCTTCAGTCGGTGTATAGTAAAATTCGTTACTGACGAGCAATCCGCGTGCTTGATTACTGCTTGGCAGGTGGAGCCTAGGAAGATAAGCATGTACCGCGAGGAGGCGATGGACAGCCTCGTGCAGTGCCTCAAGAACTCCGACTTCCCTAGGAGCCAGCTCCTCGCCGCCGAGACGATCATGAACCTGCCCGGGAAATTCTCATCGTCGGGCGGCCGCTCGCACGGTCGACCCTCCTGAAGCTCGCCAGGGTGAAGGAGCGATACCGGCAGCCGCAGTCGCAGGAGCTGAGCGTCGTTCGCGGGACGGCGGCGGCGGCGAGGATGACGTGGCCGGGGAAGAGAAGACGGCGTGGGAGTGGGAGAGGAAGACGGCGTACGCGGTGGTGAGCCACGAGTTCGGGCTGGCGCTGGAGGCCCTGTCCGAGTGCCTGGAGAGCAAGAACGCGGAGTTGTTCGCGGCGAGCCTCGTGTGCGCTGTCTGGCTCGTCCACATGCTCTCCCTTCTCCCCGACACCGGCGTGCTCGGCGCGGCAAGGGTCTGCTTGCTCCGGCAGCTCGTGCTCGTCCTCAGGTCCGCCAAGCACGGCAGCGACAGGGCCCTCGCCATGGTGGCGCTCAGGAGCTTCATGAACGACCGCGGTTGGTTAATTGTTGCTCATGCCTCATCGAATCAATCTCGCAAAAAAATGAAAAGAAGTTCTTGTGTAATTATTTTTCCAAAACTTGTGGCATGTTTTCAGAGGGAATGCACGACATCGCGACGTACATCAAGGACGTGCTCAGGACCTTGAGAGAACTGAAGAAATCGTCCGGCCTCGCGTTTGAGATGCTGAAGCTGCTGTCAGACGGCCAGGAGTCCAGCATCGTAATGCTCAGCTTAGCACCATGTCCAAATTTCACACAAAAAATATCTTTGCTGAAGATTATTTTTCTTGTTCTTGTTGCAGGACATGTGGAACCACAAGGAGATTAATCAAGCCGACTGCAGCTCAAACGGCGAGGTCACGTCGATTGTTTACTTCAAGAACTACATCTTCTCCGGCCACTCTGACGGGACGCTGAAGGTTGGTCTTTCAAAATTAAAGAAATATGGAATGAACAAAGGAATTTCAGTTTCTGAAGTCTGATTTTTTTTTCAACATTCAGGTGTGGGAGGGAAGTGAGAACATCCTTCGGCTCGTCCAGGAATCCCAGGAGCACACGAAAGCAATCACCAGCTTGTCAATCTTGCCCTCTGAGGAGAAGCTGTACAGCGGATCAATGGACAGAACAATACGGGTACAGACCACACGATATGTTCGCAGGATCAGGGAAAATGATACAGTCAGAATAAAACCTGATAGTGTACCTACATGATCGAGCAGGTGTGGCAGTTCCGGGACGGCCTCCGGTGCGCGGAGGTCCACGATACGAGGGACCCCGTGCAGAACCTGGCCGTGGCCACCGCCATGGCGTGCTTCGTGCCGCAGGGCGCCGGCGTGAAGGCGCTGAGCTGGAACGGCGGCAGCCCCAAGGTGGTAAACCCGGGCAAGTCCGTGCGGTCCATGGCGCTCGTGCACGGCAAGCTCTTCTGCGGCTGCAATGACGGCAGCATACAGGAGATCGACCTGGCCAGCGGGACGCTGGGCGTCATCCAGGCCGGGAACAAGAGGATCCTCGGCAAGGCCAACCCGGTGTACTGCCTGCAGGTCCACGACGGGCTGCTCTACACCGGCAGCACTCCGCTCGACGGCGCGTCGGTCAAGGTTCATGCTCTGCCCCAACTGATGCGCCTCGACTGTTCCGTGAACTCGATCGCTCTCAGTTTCTCACTGCGATTTCTCTTGCATATCTGCTGCTGCAATGCAGATATGGAACAGCACGAACTACAACTTGGTCGGATCGATACCGTCGCCGGCAGAAGTGCGGTCGCTGGTGGTGAGCGCGGACCTGGTGTACCTGGGATCGAGGAACGGCGCAGTGGAGATCTGGTCCAGGGACAAGCTCACCAAGATCGGAGCGTTCCAGGCAGGTGGCCCCGGCTGCAGGGTCCAGTGCATGGCGGTGGACGCCGACGGGGACGTTCTCGTCGTCGGGACATCTGACGGCAGAATTCAGGCTTGGGGACTGACTTGAGCAGAAGCAGATTACTGGGTGCAGAGTGCAGAGTGCAGAGTCAGAGATAAAGGAATAATTGGTCTTCCTTTGTGCAAGAATGGATAATAAACTGGTGATACACAGATGACATACTTGTAATTGTAATTGTAAATGTGTAATTTTATTATTATTCGTTGGCACGTGTTTGCAAGGAATGCGAAGGTACATATTTACTACACGCAACGTTTGAATCCATCCTGATGACTTCGTTAACGACACACCACATTTTTCTGGAAAAGGGGATATCCCGCTTCTACGTCGAACTATCCATATATCACTTTTGTGAGTTGCAACCCATGTGTCACTGAAAAAAAGGTTGCAATCCACTTAAAACTCAAAATGTCAATCGTAACTCATTTGCAACTCACATATTACACGAATAATATGTAGGGATAAGCCAACTATTAATGTTTATATTTTGTTATCGATGGAAAGATAAACACCAAAGAGTGATCGGAAGATGGAGAGTGAAATATATAGTAGTAGGTAACTTCAAATTTTTGGACAATATAGCTAGTAACCATAATGTAGCGGGTTATTTACTTTATCATATAATATTTTTCAATTAAGTCTATTAACTTTGTAGGAAGATATAAATATTGTCACAATTAATCAATATATACTGAGTAAACTAAAATAATTTTTATTGCACAAATATCTAACTAAGAATTAACTAAACTAGTATTTGGATAGTGCATTTAAGCTACATGCTTTCTCTAATGTTTTTTAAACATTTGCCAAATATACTATTAATATAGTAAATTTACAAAAACATAAACAGAGCAATATACAAATCTAGCTGCTCAAATGCGTGGGTCAAACTGGTAGTTGTACATCAAAGCAAGATTTTTTTAAGCAAGTAGTACTCTGCTTTTTAGCAAACGTGAGTCTACGGCATTCTTGTTCGGCTAGAATTACCTACTGTTCATGTCCTAGTCGGATTGCATCAAGGCCATAACTACAACATAATTCTATGTGTACAATCTTTAGAGTGACCTCGGACCAGTTTTCTTAAACCCTTAATTAGTTTTTCAAGAGATTTGTACAACTCTATGTAACCACAAAGCTCTATGTTGCCACCTTGCATAACCCTGTGGGTACAGCTTGGATCAAAGAGAATCATGCATGCATTGCCCAAAACCCTCCAAAGATGAGGTGTCTTGGGGGTGGGGGGTGGGGGGGGGGGGGGGGGGGCACTTGCCCCCCTCTCCCCAATTGAAGAGCTAGCTAGGTGTGATTTAGTTAATACTTTCCTCCCCTTTTATATCCAGATGTTTCTCACTCGCATAGTGACAAAGGGGACGTCCTCGTTGCCGGGGCGTCTCACGGCAGAATTCAGGTATGATTCATGGTCGCCTTTGCAAATACATGCAATCTAACAACGGATTGTGATATCTATAGATCTGGCAGAAACCCTTACGGTCATGCACTTAAGTCGGGAGTTCTTTCTGTTGCACGAGCTTGGGGACTCACTTGAGCAGGAGCAGATTATTGGGTGCAGACTACATAGTCGGAGATGAATGAATAATTGGTCTCCGTTTGTGCAAGAATGGAGAATAAACTGGTGATACAAATATGACATATTTGTAATTGTAAATGTCTAATTTTATTAGTATTATTTTTTGGCATGTTTTTGCCTGGAATTCAATGGTACATATATTACTACACATAACGTTTGATTCCATGCTGATGACTTGTTAAGTACATAGCACTTTTTTTCTTTCAAAAGGGGATATCCCGCGCTTCTGCATCGAGCGATGTACATATACAAGGTTAAAATCCACAGTGATACATAGTGGATATACAAATCAACCAAAGTAATAAAAAATATTGTAGAACTGGCTAGTTAAAAAACCGTTTGGCCCCCACGTCGACCCGCTCGGGCGACATGGGTGGCGACCGGGGGAATTTATTTTAACCACCTCATCTTGCGTGCCTTTGATCATAGGCCCCATTGTTTGTCTGCCTCGATTAGATGCCCCCACTTCGTCTATACTGTGACGATGACCTTTTTCCGGGTTGGATGTAGCGTTCGGCCACCAAGTCTTGGTTGGGGTTGAGCAGAAACAAAGGGATGAGAACGAATGGGGATGCGCAAGCCAATCGTGAACTCATGATGCCTACAAGTCCAAATGTTGTTGTAGCTAGTTTCGAAGTAAGAGTTTGTTGAACCACACGAAGCTGAAGGAAATGGTCTCAGGTCTTTCCTTTGGTTATTCAAACATTGTACAAGTTTATCCGATCCAAAGGAAGCAAGTGTGTGGAAAAAGCGTTGTTTGTGTTGAGAGTGCTTATCGGAAAGTGAGAGCAATGTGAATAGTGACAGAGCAAGCAAATGGTGATGGTTATGAAAACTGCAATAAGGCTAAGGGCGTTCCATGGAAGCGTTGGTTCCACCCTAGTATGTTCTCATGAGCGAAGATAGTTCATAACGTTTAATATCACATTATTCATATAGAACCGGAGTCCCTTATAAAGACGTGCCCTGAATCTATGAGGCATACATGCCCCGCACAACCATTAATATCCTTGGTAAGAAACTCGCCCTCCTGGTTGCCAAAGGAGCGCCAGCATACGTGGACCGAGCCACTAGTAATTAATGGTATGCCCCATTGATGTGGGAGAGGTCACGTGGATCCCCGTTATTCTCATGCCAAGCCAAGGAAAAAGATTAAACCTCACCGCAAGAAGGATATGAACTCTTCCCATGTTAAGTGAGGTACAATGGCCTTATCCTTCCTTGTCTTATACGAACAACCTACTTCTGACCCGAAGGCAAATACCGTGTAGTTGACGTTCGCACTGTAAACAGAAGTAGACGGTTACTACATGGCAACTGGTATTAAATCATATGATTCTATCTCATCTAAAAATAGTTATACTAGGGTTTTCCCATCTTCCCAATAACTAATGAAACTACTCACACATGAAAGCACAAGACATCATCATAATAATGGTATGAAGGTACCGTAAAAAAGTGGTATGAATACGAGCACAAATTCACAACTACAAGTTTTGGAATTACAACAAGATGGATGAGGGATTCGGTGGTTATGACGAAAGAGATGGTGCTGGTGATGATGGAGATCGATGCCTTGGCCTTCCGGATCGCAACAGTGAAGATGGTGGAAGCCTTCTGCTGTTTCCCCTTCCTGATCCCTTCCGAATGCTAGGTTTTCTGGACTGTTTTCGTGATGGCGGTTGCTGTGCTTGTCTCCTCATGGCGAGTGGTACGGTCGGGTTCGACCGTAGCGCGACTCGTTATCTTCTCTGTTTATTCTGCTTCGTTTTCTTCTCCTTCTTCTTTATTTCCAGTGAACTTTTGTTCCACAAGGAAGGCTTTTAATGCTCCTAATCAGCATATTTCATTCCATACGGCCCAATAGTCATTTCCTGATGCGATTATACTCATATTTATGATTAATAGATTAATGATGAGGTAAACTCCTAAAATGGGATCAATGTCATTGGGGACATATAATCGAGGTAGACAAACAAAGGGGATTATGATCAAAGGAACGCAAGCTGGGGGTTATAATCAAATCTCCCCGTGGGTGACCCTCACTCGTGCCAGCGAGTATTCCCCGCCTCCACTCCCCTCATCCTTGCCGACGCAAGTCCTCGCCGCCGGGCAAAGCCCGTGTGGTATACTGAGAGGGCATGGTCTCTTTCGTTTGGCTAGAGCGGAGCTGGTGCTCACGGTTGGGTGGCGCGGTGGGCGTATGAGTGTCGCTCCTCTGGGGCGGCGTGTCCTTGGCTTAGGTCTAGGTGCGATGGTGCGGCTGGGTTGGGTCGAGAGTGTGGCGGTGAAGCATGGGCTGCGGTGTTGCACGGGTGTGGGCTAGATGTGGCCTCGGATCTGAGGCGGCCATCCGAGTCCTTTTGGGACATAACTGGGCTTGCCGGGCTACGGTCTGAGCGTCGCTGCAAGGTAGGCAGCACATGGCGCTGGTCCAATGGCGGCTCGGTGGCGATCGATGTCAAGCTCGCCTTCCTACTCACGTGTGCGTCCTCCATCCTTGGTGGAGGCTACCTCCGACGTGATGCTTGCCTCTTCCTCTTAGCCAAGATCTTTGAGAGTGTGGATTGGTGGTTCGAGGGAATCCCATGCCCGTGTGTCCAGCACCGACGTACTTGCTCCTATGGGCATCCCCACCCCTTACCGGAGGGCGTCGTGGTAACCCCAGTTCCACTCCCCTGGGTACCGGGGGAAACTCTAAGGCCAGCTCGTTGGTCTGGGTAGCAACACCACGATTTGGTTGCACTCCTTCTTGAAGGTGATGCTTTGATGCTCATTGTTCCTGGTCCATGTTTATTTGTTCGGTAGGCGGTGCAAGTCAACAGGTTTGAGTCGTCGACAAATATAGATGAAGATCTCTCAGACTTTATTCATTAAGTAGCTACAGAGCTAGTACAAAGGCGATCTTGGCGAGTTATATGAGGTCTCGGTCAGAGATTATAGATGTGGATCTAGGTTCTAGGGTTTTACAGAGAGGTAGTGAAAGGACATATTTTATGTCCCCCATGGTTTGTGTGTTAGGCAACAACACTAGGAGTTATTTAATATGATGTTAAGTGGTGCAGGAATGAAAAGATATAATTACACTTTGCATCGAAACAATTGTCGAAGAAAAGGGAGTTTGCAGTTTATCTGGCCAGGCCGGAGTTTTCGGCCTGAGGGTGCTCAAGGGCCGGAGTTTCCGGCCCACCAAGCTTTGAAGCCTCATGGCGGCAGTCCCTGTATTGAGGCCGGAGTAGGTCCGGAGTTTCCCCGGAGTTTCCGGTCTCAGGGTCCAGAGTTTCCGGCCCATCAGGAGTTGCTGCGAAGAAAGCAACACGGCGGCTGTCGCGGTATCAGGTCCAGAGTGACCCCTGAGTAAGGCCGGAGTTTTCGGCCTCCCAGTCCGGAAACTCCAGACTAAGTGGACTACAACGGCTAATTTTCTGGGAGGGGTATTTATACCCCTCCACCTACCTCCAGCCAGCTAGCTCGCCCAAAACTTGAAGACTCCATTATTGCAAGCTCAAGAATCACTAGATTTCCCAATCCCTCCACCCAAACTTGTTGATCTTTGGAGGATT
Organism: Poa pratensis; assembly: GCA_947311845.1. Classification (NCBI taxonomy): domain Eukaryota; kingdom Viridiplantae; phylum Streptophyta; class Magnoliopsida; order Poales; family Poaceae; genus Poa; species Poa pratensis. The sequence goes on from CAMZMU010000110.1 coordinate 10,964,931, forward strand.
GAAAGAGAAGGCCCGGATCTACATCTTCACCAAGCCGTTCTTCATTTCCCCCTCATTTACTTGAGGGCCCCTTTGCTAGGGTTTCCATTTGGGAAAACCTAGCTTCTTGTTGATCTCACTTGTTGTCATTGTGACAGATTTGTAGCTGTTTGGGAGGCCCCAATCCTCTTGTGGGTTGTGCCCCGGATCGTTGTTGTAAGGGCTCCGGATTCCGCTTTGAAGGATTCCGATAGTAGAAGGTGAACCAAACCTTTGTGGTGCGGTTCATCGGAGAAGAAGTTGATGCCTTTGTGGCGGTTGAGTTTTGACCTTCGTGGTAGCTCACACCTCTCCAACGAGACGTACTCCCCTAAAAGGAGTAACTCGGGATTACATCCGTGTCTCCGCGTGCTTTCACTTCGGTTACTTCTATCCTTGTTTATATTCTTTACTTCGTGTATCTTGTTTAGTTACTAGCTTGTCATATAGGTAAATTCACCTTAGTTGCATATCTAGAGAATTTACTTTTTGTGTCAAGCCTAATTTGAAAAAGTACTAAAATTGAAGTAGCACCTATTCACCCCCCCCCTCTAGGTGTCATACGATCCTTTCAATTGGTATCAGAGCAAGGTTCTCTTGTCGGGCTTAACCGCCTAAGAGAAGTACGACCGGTGTGGGTGATCCCGTGGAGGACCAAGCCACTACGGCATCATGGCCGATCTCAAATTGATGGAGACATCTTTGAAATCGTCCATGGATACCCAATTTGCCGAGATGCGTGACTTGATCAAGCAACTCGCAAGTGGCAAGGTTCCTAAGGAGACCACCCCACTAGAGGACTCCGCTACCTCCCATGACGGTGATACCGAGGAGGAAAAAGAGAAAAAGAAAGGGGTTGAAGATGAAGAAACCGACCCTAAGAAATCTTCCACATCTACCACCACTCCCGAAGGTGGGAAGCCGGAGTACCATAAGGTCCCCTTGTGTACTCTCCCGACCCACCTATCCATCATACTCGCATAAACCCTTTAGGTCCACCTCCTAAGCTTAATGCATTGGCTTTTGCTACTTGGCAACACTTATGAAATCTCATATCTATAGTTCCTCTATCGAGCTTTGGAGGATCATTCAAGTGGGATACAAGGCCGTGAATCCTAACAACTTGACAAGAAAAGAAGTGGCGGATGCGCAACTCAATGCCTCCGCTCTTCACATGATTGAACTTGCCGTTGGAGAAAGTGCTCTTCATCACATTCAAAATATCACCACCGCCAAAGAAGCTTGGGATTGCCTTTCCACGGTGTTCCTTGGGAATGTGAGCATGAAGAGGAATAGATTTGATGCTTTGAACAATGAAGCCGAAGGCTTCTACATGCTTGATAGTGAAACTCATGAAGAGATGTATGCAAGACTCAAGACTCTTGCCCAAGCCTTTTTCAATGTTGGGGCAACCTATGCGGATGATGCTTGGATCAAGAGGAAGTATGTGAATGCACTCATGCCCTTCAAGCCCATTGACTTGAAGGCCCTTCAAGGAAAATTCAACTACCTTGAGATGACATCCAATGAAGTTATGCAAGAGATGCAAGCCTCCAAGGTTGCCACCAAGAATGCTCTAGACAACCGTGCTAGGGCCATGGGAATGAAGCAAGGTTCCTCTCTTGCTTTGAAGGCCAAGGTTGTGTGCCTTGATGAACATGATGAAGTTGAAGCATGCCCGAACAACCTTCCTCCCGATGATCTTGAACAAGCCCTCCATGGTCACATAGCTCTTGCAACAAGGACTTTTTGGCGTGACCCGGCTAAGGCAAAGGCTCAAGTTGATCATGCAAACAATCCAAGCGGGAAGAAGGAGTTGGCTAATAGAACAAAGACTTGCTACAATTGTCATAACAAGCATCACTTCATCAAAGATTGTCCTTATGAGAATAGAGAGCAAAACGGTGGAAGGCTTGTCCTCAAGAGCCAATCTAACATGATTCAAAAGAAGCCTTTTGTCAAGAAGAAGCCATTCTTCAAGAAGGCACTAAGAATTGTGTTGATGACTCAAGAAGAGTATCCTTCCGAGGATTCCGAAGAAGAAGAAGAACCCACTCATGAGGTGGCCGCATTGGCCATTGTGTCAACTCCTTCTCCTTCTCTCTTTGAATCCCCCAATGAGAACCTCTCCATCAACACCGCTCGTTGCCTCATGGCTCACATCACCGAGGTATCATCTTCTTCTCCCAAGACTATGCATGAAATAGATGATAAATCTAGTCTTGTGATTAAGAAAGAACTTGTTGCTTCCGATACTATTATGGCTAACTTGCAAGGTGAAACTAAGGCATATGTTGAGTCTCTCTTGAGACAACTTGATGCGGCCGAAGAAATCCTTGATGACAAGGGAAAGATTGAGAGAGAGGATGCTCTCACCATTGCATCCTTGAATGCCTCTCTTCTTCAAGAAGAGAGTGAATATAGAACTTCTCTTGAGGAAAGAATTGAGTCTCTTGATGATAAAAATGATGAAATAATTGCTAAAATCATTAAGGATAGAGACCATGTCTTTGCTAAATATAAAGTGATTAAAAAGGAGAAAGCCGAGTTTGTGGTTGCTAATGCTAGACTCCTTGAGGATATGGAGAAACTTAACAAGGCTCACAAGGCCTTGGAAAGTACCCACTCTCTTCTAGTCAAGTCTCATGAGCAACTTCAAACTCAACTTTCTAAATCTAACTCACCTAGCACTACTACTCCCTCTTGTGATCATGCAAATGTTATTGAGGAAATGCTAGGTTGAAGGTTGAGCTTGCCAAGCCCACTAGTGCCAAGACCTCTATTCCTAAAAGTAAAGAAAAGGTTGTTGCTCAAATTTTTGAGCAAAAGCCACACAAAGGGAAGGAGGGCCTTGATACGTCTCAAATGTATCTATAATTTTTGATGTTCCATGCTGATATTATATCAATTGCTACATGTTTTGGCTATACTTTATATCATTTTTATGCATTTTCTGGGACTAACCTATTACCAAGATGCCACAGTGCCAGTTCCCTGTTTTCTGCTGTTTTTTGTTTCAGAAAATCTATTAAGGAAATATTCTCGGAATTGGACGAAACAAAAGACATCGTCAATAATATCACGAGGAGATCACGGAGTCCAAAGGGGAGTCGGAGCAGACCCACCAGGGGGCCACGCCACACTAGGGCGCGGCCCAGGGTGGGCCCGCGCCCCCTATGGCGTGGTGGCCCCCCTCGGCCACCGACGCCGCCTCTTCGCCTATATATTCTCCGCGACGCGAAAACCCTATTACGGTCGATCATATTCCACGAAAAGTTCCGTCGCGGCCGTCATCGTCAATCTCAGATCGGAGGAGTTCTGAAGCTCTTCCCGGCACCCTGCCGGAGGGGAGATCATCACCGGAGGGCTCTACATCACCATGCCTGCCTCCGGAGTGATGCGTGAGTAGTCCACCCCTGGACTACGGGTCCATAGCAGTAGCTAGATGGTTGTCTCTCTACCTTGTGCTTCCATGGTTAGATCTTGTGAGCTGCCTAACATGATCAAGATCATCTTATTGTAATGCTAGATGTTGTGTTTGCTGGGATCCGATGAATATTGATACCATGTTTATTCAAGTTGTTTATCTATGTGCTCTTGATCTTGCATGCTCTCCATTGCTAGTAGATGCTTTTGCCAAGTAGATGCTTGTGACTCCAAGAGGGGGTATTTATGCTCGATAGTGGGTTCAGTCTCTAGATATCTGGATCAGTGACAGAAAGGTCTAAGATGGTAGATGTGCTGTTGCTACTAGGGATAAAACATTGGTGCAGTGTCCAAGGGCACTTGTATTGATTACATTACACACTTTACTTCATGCAATAATCTGTTGTTAGCAACTTAATACTGAACAGGATGCGGATGCTGCCTTGAAGGTGGATTATTTAGGCATAGATGCGGTTGGAATAACGGTCTATGTACTTTGTTGTAATGCCCAACTAGATTTCATAGTAGACATCTTGGCATGTATTGCATTGTTATGCCCTCTCTATTTGTCAATTGCCCAGCTGTAATTTGTTTACCCAACATGCTAGTTATCTGTTCTGAGAGAGACACCACTAGTGAACTGTGGACCCTGGTCCAATTTGCTCATACTGTTTACACAACCTGCTGCAATCATCTGTTTCCTGTTACTTGCTGTTTTTCCTGCTGTTTTCCACACCATACGTTTAACTCTTTGTTTCTGCAAGACCGGAGAGATTGACAACCTCTCTGTTTCGTGTTGGGCAAAGTTCTGGTTTGTGTCTGTGCAGATTCCACGTTGGTGCAAGCTCCCTAGCGCCAGGGGAGTCAACATCAACAACCTTCCAATTGATCGTCAAGTCCTACTGGTCCGATTAAACCTTGGGTAGATTATTCAAGGGAAAACTTCTGCTGTCTACATCATAACCTTCCTCTTGGGGTTCACCAACACGTAGCCATCAAGCTATTTTCTGGCGCCGTTGCCGGGGAAGTACTCATCATCACCATCATCATCATCCTCAAATACTCTCCCGTCAACCAGGCACCAGGCCTTGGTTATGTGGCCAAGGCAAAGAAGAAGAAGAGCAACACCGATGCCAAGCCCGCACAAGCCAAGACTTCCATTGCGGGTGGTAATGCCACTAGGGGCAAGACCACTCGTAGTGACTTTGCGGGGCATAACAATCCCAACTACATTCTTTATGTTGATTATTATGGGGATGTTTATGCAAAATATGTTGGTCCTTATGATGGTTACATTGCTTATTCTATTTGGGTTCCTAAGACCCTTGTTGCTAACAAAAGAGGACCCATTGAGAAATGGGTACCTAAAACCAAGCAATGATTTCTTGTAGGACTATGCTTCCGGTGGGTCTAAATGGGTGGTTGATAGTGGATGCACTAGTCATATGACCGGAAGCAAGAGATCATGACGGAGTTGGGACCAAATATAAATCAAGCATCCGTCTCCTATGGTGATAAATCAAAAGCGGAGGTAACGGGCTCGGCAAGGTGGTAGTTGCAAAGGATATCACCCTTGTAAATGTCATGCTTGTCGAGTCCCTCGGTTACAATCTTATGTCCGTTCGTGCACTTAATAAGATGAATTTTGATGTCCATTTTACTATTGATATGGTGGTACTCTTGAGGAGCAAGACTCTAAAGGTCATGTTCGTTGGGTATGTTGAAAATGAGTTGTTCGTGGTGGACTTTTCGGGGTCTACCAACACTCAAGCAATATGCCTATTCGGAAAGGCCGACGTGGGATGGTTGTGGCATCGCCGCTTGTCCCATGTCAACATGAGAACTTTGCAAAGTCTTCACAAGGGTGGCCACATTCTTGGACTAAAAGACAATGTTTCTTTTTCTAGAGATCGTCTTTGTAGGGCTTGTGTTGAAGGAAAGATGCATGATTCTCCCCATCCAAGCAAGACCATCATTTCATCAAAGAGGATATTGGAACTTCTTCATGTTGATCTCTTTGGTGCCGTGCCTCAACCAGTCTTGGTGGGAAGAAATATTGTTTGGTGATTGTTGATGACTATTCAAGATTTACTTGGGTTTATTTCTTCAAGACGAAGGATGAGACCCAACAAGCCGTCATCGACTTTTCCAATGAAGTTCAACGCCAACACAATGTCCCTATATTGGTCATTAGGAGTGATAATGGCTCCGAGTTCAAGAACTACACCTTAAATGAGTTTCTTAGTGAAGAGGGGATTCGTCATCAATATTCCGCTGCATATACCCCTCAACAAAATGGTGTAGCCGAAAGGAAGAACCGGACTCTCATGGATATGGCAAGGTCTATGTTGGCGGAGTTTAAGTCTCCACTTTCTTATGGGCCGAGCTATCTCCACGGCGTGTCATTCATCAAACCGGCTATTCTTTCGCGTTGGCAAGAAGTTTACACCTTATGAGATGCTCACCGGCAACAAGCCCAATGTCTCCTACTACCGAGTATTTGGTTGTAAGTGTTTCTATAAGAACAAAAGTGTTCGTTTGTCTAAATTTGAATCTAAAGCTTTAGAGGGTGTTTTTGTTGGGTACGGTGCCGAATCTCACACCTATAGAGTCTATGACAAAACCGTTGGGAAAGTCATAGAATCTTGTGATGTGAGGTTCGATGAGAATGACGGCTCCCAAGTGGCGCAATTTCATGTTTGTGATGTAGATAATGAAGAGCCTCAAGATGCTATAAGAAGAATGGGCATTGGTTTCCATCGTCCCGTTGAGATTCATTACGAGTCTCCTCAAGCAAGTCCAAGCTCCATTCAAGTGGAGGCCTCTTCATCACAAGTTGAAACGGCGCCTATCATGGAAGCAAATGATGCACCACCCCAAGAACAAGTTCAAGACCCTCCTCATGTTGACCAAGTTGCTATGCAAGAACCAAGTTCTCCTATTGTTGATGCTAGCCAAGGTCATGACCAAGATCAACCCTCTCCTTCCATTGTTGAAGATGTGCTTCAAGATGATCAAGGTCAACATTCCGGTCAAGACGGGGACTCAAATGATCAAGATGATCAAGAGATACCTCCAAGATGCAATAGAGATATCGAAGCCCGTCGTAAAGCAAGAATTGTAAAAGACTTTGAATAAAGAGTCACCATCTAGAAACATCCTTGGTGACCACAAGAGGGTGTTACCACAAGAAGGCAATTGGCAAGCTTTAGTGAACATCAAGCTCATATTTCCATGGTGGAACCAAAGAAAGTGTTTGAAGCTCTTGAAGATCCGGATTGGTTAGAAGCTATGCATGATGAACTCAATAACTTCAAGCGCAACAAAGTGTGGAATCTAGTTGAGAAGCCAAAAGATTGCCGCAATGTTATAGGCACAAAGTGGATATTCAAGAACAAGCAAGATGAGCATGGAATGGTTGTGAGGAACAAGGCAAGATTGGTTGCACAAGGGTACTCTCAAGTTGAAGGCATTGATTTTGGAGAGACTTATGCACCCGTGGCTCGCCTTGAGTCCATCCGTATCCTTCTTGCATATGCATCACATCATAACTTTAAATTGCAACAAATGGATGTGAAAAGTGCTTTCTTAATGGTCCTTTAAAGGAGTTGGTATATGTTAAGCAACCACCGGGTTTCGAGGACCCTAAATTCCCTAACCATGTCTACAAGCTTGATAAGGCGCTCTATGGTCTCAAACAAGCACCTCGTGCTTGGTATGAGCACCTAAGAGAGCTATTGCTAGACCGTGGATTTGAATTGGGGCAAATCGATCCCACCTCTTTACCAAGAGGGTTAAAGGGGAGCTTTTCATATGCCAACTTTATGTTGATGATATTATATTTGGCTCATCTAACAAAGCTTTCAATGATGAATTTTCAAAGCTTATGACCGATAGGTTCGAGATGTCTATGATGGGCGAATTGAAGTTCTTTCTCGGTTTTGAGATCAAGCAATTGAATGAAGGGACTTTCATCTCTCAAACCAAATATACCCAAGACATGCTCAAGAGGTTCAATATGCACAATGCTAAGGGAAGCGGTTTCCCATGGACACCAAATGCCATCTTGAACTTAACCCGACGGTATCGATGTTGATCAAAAACTTTATCGCTCTATGATTGGTTCTTTGCTTTATCTTTGTGCATCTAGACCCGATATTGTGTTGAGTGTAGGGGTGTGTGCAAGGTATCAAGCCGCTCCTAAAGAAAGCCACATGGTGGCGGTCAATAGAATCCTTCGATATTTGGTTGATACCCCAAGGTTTGGTTTGTGGTACCCAAAGGGCACTAATTTCTCTCTTGCCGGGTACACGGATTCGGATTGGGCCGGTTGCAAGGATGATAGGAAATCAACTTCCGGGGCATGCCAATTTCTTGGTAGGTCCTTGGTGAGTTGGTCTTCTAAGAAGCAAAATTGCATATCTCTATCCTCCGCCGAAGCCGAGTATGTGGCGGCCGCTAGTGCATGCACTCAATTGTTATGGATGAGGCAAACTTTAAAGGAATACGGTGTCAATTGTGACAAAGTGCCTCTTTTGTGTGACAATGAAAGTGCTATCAAGATTGGCCACAATCCGGTGCAACACTCAAGAACGAAGCATATTGAGATTCGTCATCATTTTATTCGGGATCATATTGCTCGTGGTGATATTGAGCTTGGCTATATTCCAACCAAAGATCAACTTGCCGACATTTTCACGAAGCCACTTGATGAAGCAAGATTCACCTTTTGAGGCATGAGCTAAATATCGTGGATTCAGGAGCTTGACTTGACCATCTTGCATACACACCTATTTGACTATCTATTTGGTTTAGGTGTAGGCATGGACATAGGGGGAGTGCGGTCCTAATCCATTGGACTATCCCTCCCCCCATTATGCCGATAGTAAGACCTCATTTTGTCTCTATATTTTCATTTCATGAATTGTGAGCTTAAATGACGAGTAGTGGCCGTGAACCCAAGATACATCTTCGCGGTGTCACACCACACACTCATACATGGTGGCCTAGGCCACCGCCCTCCTCCTTATGAGGAGTTGATCTTATTTGGATCTTATTTGGGTTTTCTAGACCTTTATTTTATTTTGGGAGAAACACTTGGAAATTGGCTTTATATTTGATCTTGCAACTACCAAGTGTCTATCCCCTCATCAGTGACAAAGTTCTCATCCTAAGCCTATTCCTACCTAAAAACATGCTCCTCTTGCATTAATACATGTCCCCACCAAAAATCTGGCATTTTGGAGTGTTTGGGTCCGGAGACTCCGGTGTGTAACACCGGAAACTCCGGGCTGTCCAGAGTCTCCGCCCTAAAACTCGGAAACTCCGGCTCAGGCCGGAAACTCCGGGTTTAGGCCGGAAACTCCGGACTCGGCGATTTCTCTGGGCTCCTAAAGGGGATCGGGGTGGGAAGTTAACTCATAACTTCCCACACACCCCAACCCCAACACCTCCCAGTCGCCGCCGCCGCCGCTCCGGGTGCTCTCCGGCCGTCTCCACCGCCAGATCCAGCCGTGCCACCGGCCTCCCCACTTCTCCATCGCCGGGGATCCTTCTCCCCTTCGTTGGATCTCACCATGAGAGGCAAAGGTCACCACTCTCTCTCTCTTCAAGGATTCTTCCTAGATCTTGTTTTGAGAGTAGTTCTCTTTGTTTCACTTCATGTAGAATCTTATTTGTGGCAAATGCAGTCTCTAGAAATTAGTTGCAACAAATTTTTCCTTGATTTCGACCCAGATTGGGATCTCTCGCCCCAGGGCCGGAGACTCCGGCCTCCATGACCGGAAACTCCGCACCCTGTGGCCGGAAACTCCGGTCTGGATCACAATTTTGGGAAAATTTCTTGCAACTGCTTTCTCCCTTTGGCTTCCATGGACATGTATGCTTATCTCTATGCTACCTACCTACTCTTTCTTCATAGATAACAAGAGGTACCATTCGGGTTCATCATCCTCCAAGCCCAAAGTTCCCAAGCCGTCCGGTCGACACTATTTGGATTATGATGAAGAGAATGACCGCCATGTGCAGCGTGGTACTGCTACGCAGGACAGGGTGTCCGAAGCTAGAAGGGCTAGGCAAGTGGCTGCCCTCCAAAGAGAAGAAAAGGCCAAGAAGGCAAGGCTTGAGAACATAACCACCGTCAAAGATTTGAACAAGGAAGACTTACGAACTATGAGGGGGCAAAGTTTCTATGATATGCCCCAGAACTCCACCGATGCTCACTTTTGGAGGAAGGAGCAAGAGCTCATCATGAAGGAAATATATGCCCACATGGATCCCAAAGCTCTTGTGTGTCCGCAAAAACCTTTGAACCTTGAAGCTTTGGCCAAGAAGGAGTACTTTGTTGATGCTATTTGGGTTGCTAGGAAGCTCGGGCTTGAGAAGCAACAAGACTACAATATAGAGATGGTCCAACAATTGTTTGCCACTCTTGTACTTGGCCCGGAGGAGAACACCTCGATGACTTGGATGACGGGCCCCGTCAAGTGCATTTCTTCCTTTGAAAAGTTTGGGCAAGCATTGGGTTATGAGTTCAAGGGAGCCACCGTGTCCGTCGGTCGAAGGATGCATCATGATGGAGTGGACTATGATAAGAAGCTTCTTGCCCCTCTTGTTGCTAAAGAAGGTGCCATTGCCACCACACGTGGTCTCAAGCCCATCTACAACATCCTTATTCGCATGTTCCGTGAGAGCATTGCCCCTCAAGCCGGGAATACGGATGCAATCCGTGGAGCACTCGTCAACCTTATGTATCATGCTCATAGAACATTTCTTGCCGGACCTTCTTGCCAAGGGTATGAGATTGATGTGATGGACTATATCAAATGTGAGATCAACATTGCTATCCATGAGAAGAAGACTCCGATGTATGCCCCGTATGTCATGAAGCTTATCCTTCAAGAGCTACCTCAACTCGACACATCTCGCTTCAAGCAACACAAGGTTGGATCTCTCCATGTGCTTGCCATTCATCTTCCTCCGCAACCTTCTTATCAAGAGAGAGAGGAGGAAGAAGCTCCAAGGACTCGAAGGAAGAAAGCCACTCCCCCATCTTGGCATAGTGGTGGCAAAGAAAGGGCCAACAATGAAGTTAAGCATATCTCTTGGTTGCAAAAGATCAAGCTTTGTATGGGGATTGCCATTCATGAGGAGAACTATGAAGGCTATGTTGAGAGGAAGCACATCCTCTCCAACCAACACAAGATGTTCAAAGAATTGCGCAAGATCAACAATGGTGGAAGGACACCTCCTCGTCCCGTTGGTACCCCCGCTTCACCGGAGTCCGATACTACCCTTCCCATTGAGGAATGGAAGAGGGATAAGTTTCCTTGGGGTGACTTTGATGATGTTTCTTCCATGCCATCGTCTTCTCGCAATGCCGGCAAAGCTCCAATGCGCTATCAAGATGATGATGATGAAGAGGGTGATGAGGATGATGATGATGAGGAGGAGGATGCAACGTACAATGAGGAGGAGATACAAGAAGCAAGTGAGGATGATGCCGATGAAGACGAAGAGGATGAGTGATCTCTTTGGGACGCATTAGCATCGCTCTTTTCCCTTTTTGGCGTTTCGATGCCAAAGGGGAGAAGTAGTTCTATTAGGCTCTCTCACCGTGGGATTTGCATGGGTCGGACACAAGCATGTGCGTTTATCATTTCTTTGCGCTTGTGTCCATTTATCTTATGTCGTTGAACCTATTTGCTTTGGTTTTATTGTGTGAGACTATGTTCCTATTTGTGGTACTATGTGTGGTATGAGACTATGGATTTCATAATTCCTATGGTTGAGATGTTATTGTATTATGGTCTATTATTGTGCATTGGTCTCTATGTCATATTATTATGCACAAAGGTATGGTTCCTTTTCATCTCAACTCTATATCATGGTTCGTCTCATTTTGTTGCAAATATATCTTGTTCCATTTATTTCTTGTGAGTTCCTCTCTTCTACATGTTGAGCATTTATATTCCAATACAAATTACGTACATGCACACATGTAGGGGGAGCTTCTCTATTCTTTTATGGAACATGTCGATATTATTGTGTATGCTTTGTTGCAAATCCTAGTGTTGTCATCTAACACCAAAAAGGGGGAGATTGAAAGGACATATATTTTATGTCCCCCATGTTTTGTGTGTTAGGCAACAACACTAGAAGTTATTTAATATGATGTTAAGTGGTGCAGGAATGAAAAGATATAATTACACTTTGCATCAAAACAATTGTCGAAGAAAATGGAGTTTGCAGTTTATCTGGCCAGGCCGGAGTTTCCGGCCTGAGGGTGCTCAGGGGCCGGAGTTTCCGGCCCACCAAGCTTTGAAGCCTCACGGCGGCAGTCGCTGTATTGAGCCCGGAGTAGGTCTGGAGTTTCCCCGGAGTTTCCGGTCGCGGCCGGAGTTTCCGGTCTCAGGGTCCGGAGTTTCCGGCCCATCAGGAGTTGCTGCGAAGAAAGCAACACGGCGGCTGTCGCGGTATCAGGTCCGGAGTGACCCCGGAGTAAGGCCGGAGTTTCCGGCCCATCAGGAGTTGCTGCGAAGAAAGCAACACGGCGGCTGTCGCGGTATCAGGTCCGGAGTGACCCCGGAGTAAGGCCGGAGTTTCCGGCCTCCCAGTCCGGAAACTCCGGACTAAGTGGACTGCAACGGCTAATTTTCTGGGAGGGGTATTTATACCCCTCCACCTACCTCCAGCCAGCTAGCTCGCCCAAAACTTGAAGACTCCATTATTGCAAGCTCAAGAATCACTAGATCTCCCAATCCCTCCACCCAAACTCATTGATCTATGGAGGATTGAAGGAGAAGGCCCGGATCTACATCTTCACCAAGCCGTTCTTCATTTCCCCCTCATTTACTTGAGGGCCCCTTTGCTAGGGTTTCCATTTGGGAAAACCTAGCTTCTTGTTGATCTCACTTGTTGTCTTTGTGATAGATTTGTATCTGTTCGGGAACCCCCAATCCTCTTGTGGGTTGTGCCCCGGATCGTTGTTGTAAAGGCTCCGGATTCCGCCTTGAAGGATTCCGATAGTGGAAGGTGAACCAAACCTTTGTGGTGCGGTTCATCGGAGAAGAAGGTGACGCCTTTGTGGCGGTTGAGTTTTGACCTTCGTGGTAGCTCACACCTCTCCAACAAGACGTACTCCCCTAAAAAGGAGGAACTCGGGATTACATCCGTGTCTCCGCGTGCTTTCTCTTCGGTTACTTCTATCCTTGTTTATAGTCTTTACTTCGTGTATCTTGTTTAGTTGCTAGCTTGTCATATAGGTAAATTCACCTTAGTTGCATATCTAGAGAATTTACCTTTTGTGTCAAGCCTAAATTGAAAAAGTACTAAAATTGAAGTAGCACCTATTCACCCCCCCCCCCTCTAGGTGTCATACGATCCTTTCAGGTAGGTGCAGAGTTTCGACGTGTAATGGATGTCCCGATCTTGGTGAAGTCCTTCAATATATATACGTCGAGGTAGTGCCCGATCCTCCATGTGCCTAGGGTTCTTGTCTTGCCTTGTACGTTAAGTCTTGATCTCGTAGCCTTCCTTTGAATGTAGTTCGTGGCGAGTAGATCTTCGTAGAGTCTTGGTGGGGGACGACAGGTCTAGGTCGGTGGAAAAGCTTCTGGAATAGAGCTACCGGCGGGGAGTCTTAGTCTTGAACGTCGTGAGCCGAAAAGTGGTGCAAGCCTATGAGGTTAAGGCCTAAACCCACTCCTATACGCCAGGCTTGATTTCTTTTTATCTCACATTTTTTTGGAAAAGAAGAGCGATGAGAATAAAAAGAAACATGTGAAATCCACTTTGGCACCCGGCTGCGTATGCACCCGGTATTTAGAAAAACATATTTTGCAATTTGAAAAATTCCAAAATAAAATTTTGTGGATACATCTTCACGTTCTATGTGTTCACAGGGTCGTTTCACGAAAAATCGATATGTTTTGTACCTGTGTAAAAAGACAAACATGTCGTGTGAAAAGTCTTATTTTAGCATCAAATTTTGTCTTTTTACACATGTGACAAAAATTGTTGGTTTTTCGTGAAACGACTTCATGAACACATAAGATGTTAACATTTATGAGCGTACAATTTTTCGTAATTATTTTGACATTTCAAAATGGGTTTAAAATGCATTTTAAATACCGGGTGCATTCGTGAAACGACTTCATGAACACATAAGATGTTAACATTTATGAGCGTACAATTTTTCGTAATTATTTTGACATTTCGAAATGGGTTTAAAATGCATTTTAAATACCGGGTGCATATGCACCCGGAAGGCAAAACGCCCTCCTCAAGAAATATCTACTAACCAAACTGAACATTTATTGTTGCCCAGAAGACCATGGTGGTTTGGCAATTGGTTAAATGAAGTTGACATGAAAAATAAATCTAGAATACACACTGGTGTTTCAGCTTTTTGTTTGGATATTTGGACATGTAGGAATAACATTGTGTTTAGCAAAACTAGTTGCACCAATTCCTTTACATATTTACAGTAACATTAACAAATACTGAAAACAGTAAAAGCAAATACAGCAGAAAGTTGTCTTCGTGAAAAATCTGAAAACAATCATGCCCTGCATGTGTGGAGGAACACGCTAGCCTCGGAGAAGCCCACCAGGGCCTGCAACCGTCGTGATCAGGGCCATCGGGTTCCCAAAGATCACCGCGATGATGACGCTCACGACCACACTGACGACCTTGCGGAAGCGCTCGAACCCGCGGCTCCCCCGCGTCCTTCTGGGCAAGCTCTGCAGCAGGCCTTCCATTATTGGCGCTCCCGCCAGCACGACGTGACCGCCGCTGCAAACGTGCCGCTTGAGGCACGCCACGTGCAGGTAGACAGCTTCGCCGGCGTCGTCGTAGGAGCGGTAGGCCCAGAACTTGCGGCGCTCCCCCTTGTCCCTGCAGAGGCCGCACCGATGCGACGCCTCCTTGCGGAGCTCGAAGGTTTGGCCGTCATGGACTAAGCTCTCCTGCAGGTCCGCACAACAGGGGTGGAGATCGAGGCCGCGCTTGCCGCAGTGGTACACGAAGCCAGTCACATCGTCGCCGCACGCGTCGCAGAGCCGGCCGCAGGCGGGGGCAGGTGGAGGCTCGTGGTGGAAGGTGAACGTGCATCCCTTGAAGAGAGCGTGCTGGACGGTGGCCTTCGGGAGGGCGCAGCGGGTGTGGAGGTCGAAGTTGCATGGCCCGCACCTGTACCTCTGCGCGTGGCCGGGCTGCATGCAGCCATCACATCGGAACGGAGCGCCGGTCACCAGCTTGAGCTCGTGCGCCCTGTGGGCTGAGTGGGAGATCACCGGCGCCGGTGGATCCTCGATGAGCGTCATGGTTGAATAGCTTGACTTGCTGCTCGAGGCTAGCTATAGCAAGTATGCAATTGGTAATTCTTTGCAAGAAGACAGTAGGTAACAACTTTTGAGAACTTCTGAGGCTATTGGTGCCGTATTTATGGAGAAGCTGTATTCTAGAGAGAAAAAAAATAAAGAAGCCTTCTGGCTGACTTAAGAGTATACGTGCATTGGTTAGGTCACGAGCATACGTATGTTTCTTCGAGTGAAAGATTCAGTGGACTTGATCAGTTTGTAATAACTACTGCTGAAGGAAATTTCCTCTAAATTATGAGAAAACGCGGCCTCATCGTCGTTAAACCAAAACAGTGTCATCGAAGAGCACTATCCTGGAACGCCCCTTCTGACCTGGGATTACATACGCGTTTTTTAGCTCTCGGTCGGGCCCCCTTTCTCCTTGGTCGGTGAGACCGCGTATACTAGGTATAGTATTTTCCTAGAAGTTTGAGCTCGGATCGAGTTAGCTGTTCCTATTCGACAAGCGAACGCGGGCGCGACTTGACCTGCAGGCAATATACAGAAAGTGACTATGAACGGATAACGTCTTGGCAGAAGCGACCGCGTGTTCTTCCCCAGGTCTTGCATGAAAACTATACTAATCTAAAAAAGAGAGTCAGAGAGAGCTGGGTAGTCACCGCGTTTTCACAACGATTTGGAGCTCCTGGCCGTTCGATCTTCACCGCGAGTCGATCTTCACCGTCCGTTTATGCGTTGACTTCTTGGTGCAGATTTTTGCCCCACCGGTCAGCCTCTCTCCGGGTCAGAAATCCTGTGCAGGTTTCCGGCTGGGGCTGTGTCGCGCGGAAAAAAGAGCCTCGCGCGAAAGAAAGGAGCGGTGGAGAGAGTTTGGGGCCCCGCCTGTCCTGGTTGGACGTGGCACGGTCCGATATTTTGGAGGGAATGGTCTGGGCTATGTGCGACTTTTGCCCGTCTCTTACCTCGGTACTCGGTACAGTGCTGGTCGTATCCAGTGACTTCACACGCTGCACCTTTAGCCATCTAATCTTCGTCCGTTTTACATCCAATGGTCCAGATTGCACAAAGGCAAAAGGCTCCCAGCACTTGGCAGTTTTCAGTGCAGAAGCAAGGAACGATACAGACTAGCTGCAAAAATCAACAGTGGCCACTCCGATTCAGTTTATTTGAACATATTCTAGCAATAAAAATCAAGAACTGAGAATACTCATGAGCAGACTATAAAAACAAAAATTAAACAAATTATACAGTAGCGTATTATGCAATCAAAAGTTGAACCATTCAGTACACAAAATGCTACAGCAATAACATTTCAGTACACAAAATGCTACAGCAATAACATTTCAGTACACAACATATTATGCATTTTACATTGAAAGGATGTAGCAATAACATCCGAATGCTACAGCAAGAAATGCCAATATAGAGTAATCATTTCAGTACACAAAATCAAGCCATTTCCCTTGTACAATTAGGCCAAAAGAGACTACGGTAACCCCAAAATATTGTAGTTAGCTATGTCCAAAATACTACCTAACAACCTTGAAGATACTAGATCAGATCATCATAAAGAATATCATCTTCAACTCTCGAAGCTGTCAAGAGCTCGGTAAAGCTATCGATTGTATCATATTCTTGACGCTTCACATTTGCTGCTATGGGACTCCCTCCTCTGCTGGTGCCATCATTCTCCACTTGCACTTGAGGCTGCACACTAGCCTTTTTCTTCTGCTGTTGTTCCTGCAAATGTAAATGAAAAAACAGTTTGTTAGTTTATGAATGAATAACAAAGCATATTACATACATACATACTACAGCTTACCTTTGCTCCTTTTTTTTGTTGCTGCAGGTGGTTTGTCTTTCGCACCTTGCGCAACTTATCGAACCAATTTGTCTTTCTCCTTAAATTTTTAGATGAAATCTCCTTTTTCTTCAGTCTTGCGGAACTAAGCAAGTCATTGGCTTGCTGCACATTTGGATCAACATTTTCTTGGTCATTGGAACATCCATTCATGGGACTAGTAGCTGATGCATTCAGTTTATCTTCTAGTTGTGGCCAAAGAGAATCAAATGCATTTTCTAGCAGCGAACGACATTCGGGAGAGTTGGCTATTCTATATGTCATATTGTGAAATTTATGAGACATATCTCTGGACCAAAGCTGATCTTCCAGTTTTGGATTTTCCACCACTTTCCTTCCTTGCCTATCTTGTATACTTTCATTACGTGCTTCTCTAGTCCATCTCTTTAGGACATAATGTGTTGGCAATGTCTTTACATTCATCAAATCAAGAACTTTCAAACTATGCCCACACAATATTCCCGCCCTATTGAACATTTGACAGCTACATGAAGCTGTTTGGTTCAAAGGATCACCAATCACTATGCGCTCCTCCTCCTCCTCATAAGTCAAATCACCATGCAATCTCCCAATAGAAATAGCGAATTTGTTGTTTCCATCCAACACTCTAGTGCAAGCAGCCATGGATCTTTCATATTCACTTTGGAAAGCTTCAAAAATAATTGGAGTGTACACTTTGCTTGCTTGCACCAACATCGGTGTGTACATTTTGATTCTTGGCAACTTTTTCCTTGCCTCATATTCAGATTCCAATTCCTTTCTTCTTTTTACTTCAACCGTCCTCTCAATATGCAGCAAGAATCGAACAATATGGAAATCTGATTTCAAATGGTTCTTCAATGCATTGTTGAAACTCTCACTTAGCTGTGTACTTCTCACTCCCAAACTGAAGACATCTCTCATATAGCATTCAACCCATTTTTCTTTCACCTTGTAGATACTATCTAACCAAGTTTGCTTATGCACTTTATGTCTCATGTTGTCAAATGCTTCTTGAAATGATGCCTTGTCCTCATAGCCATACATACAAGCACTAAAATCAGAAAGAATATTAGATTCTTCGTCTTCCTCTTCCTCTTGCCCTTCATCTCTCTCTTCACCCTTGACCGGAGATAAATGTTTGACAGCATTCATCATAATGTGAAAGGTGCACAGCCCGTGATATGACTCTGTGAATACTTTCTCTATAGCTTTTCCCATTGCTGCATCTTAATCAGTATAAATAGTTTTAGGTTGTCTTCCATTATGTGCTGCTAGAAAAGTCTCAAATACCCTTGTAAATGAGTCCTTTGTTTCATCAAACAAGAGGGCAGCACCAAAAATAGTGGTTTCTCTGAATTGATTGAGCCCAAGAAACACACCAAATGGCCTATACTCTTTGTTTGTGCCAAAAGTAGTGTCAAATGTGACCACATCACCGAAATGTGCGTAGTCGAGTATCATTTTAGCATCAGCCCAGAATATGTTGGTTATATCCTCCTCACAATCCAATTGTAATGCGTACTGGAATGACGGATTGTCAGCAATTTTGTCTTGAAAATATTTCAGCATACTTCTAGCTTGTCCATAAGCCAACTCCCTCTGCCGCTTAGTTCGCAAATGATTATTTTGGTCACGGCAAGTATATCCAAGGATAGTCGGTCCACCAACTTGACGAGAAGCAAACTCATGTGCAGCTTGTGGCATAATTCCGGAATCATCAGCGGTTTCAATTTCAAAAGCTTGTCGTTCTGAAATCTTTCTTTGGGATATCATCAAGTGGCGGGTTTGTGGCAACTGAAGCAAGTGGTTGTGTTCAAGTACAACCTCGGTTACTTCATAATTTCTGGCTACTCGATCCAATTGCAAACACATATGAGCTTCGCAATCGGTTCTTGTTTCAGCTCTGAAACGCTTTGGTGCATGATCAGTTTGCCTTTTCTTCGATGACCCTCGTTGGAACAAACAAATATGCATGAGCCAACCTGACCATCAAGTCTGCTTTTGTTTGCATATCTCTTTCTCACATCAAAACCTATCTGACCCCCATATTCATGCCAAAATGCCCAAGCCTCATCTAAATTTCTGAACCTCGTACCAACTTGAGGTGTCCCCTTACAACTTTCTGCCATCAAACAACACTGACAATAGCAGATTTCAATTACTCATTCCTGAAAAAAATCAGTTCGGGACAATATTAGTATGCTAAAGTTCAGTTAGTACGCTGGAGATCTAGTTTTAATTACATAGGACTATACAAATCAGTTTCAGTTTAGTATAGTTAGTGAAAATATGCCTAACAATAATCAGTTTCAGTTAAAACGTCGATGATCTAATATGACGTACAGAACCTGTAAGCAAAGCCACAAGGACGTGTAAAATTACCTAGCAGGCGTGACGTTGAGGCGATTTCCGGAAGGAACGATGGCGCAGATGCGGCAGCGAGGCCTTCTCCTTGGCGGAGCGACACCGCGGTGGCGGCATCGCCTCCTTCCTCTCCTCTGATGGCGGCCGGCCCTCCTCTCCTCCAGCAATGGCGCGGACTGAATCTCCTGCTCTCCTCGACTAATGGCGCGGCTAGCTCGCCGTACTCCGCGGCCGCGCGGTTCCTCTTCCTCCCCGACGGTGGCCGACCCTCCTCTCCTCCAGCGATGGCGCACGGTTCCCCTCCCTCTCCGACACGCCGGCGCCGCGGGAGAGCAACGGACGCGACACGCAAGCCCGCGAAATCCCCAATTCTGTGCCCGCCATTGCCAAAACTGCTAAGTACTGAAGTTTTTGCCTTTATCTCGTGTGGACCGTTGGATGTGGATTGGACGCAGATTAGGGGGGTAAAGGTGCAACGTGACTTCACATAGTGAAGTCACTGGATCCCAGTCCCTATAACATGGCATCCGGCCATTCGTCCACGGAGGGACACTACAGCGCCGGTGAGAGTAGTTGTTGCCCTCTCCTTCCTTTACAAGCCTCAACGAAACCCTAGCCACCTCCACTCAAGTCCCTCGCGCCTCTCCTCCTCCAATCCCCTTCTCCCATGGCCGCCGCCACCACCAACGTCCTTCACCTCCGCCGTTCGGCTCTCTGCAGTCGATGTTGCACCGCCGCTCCGCCCTCCTCTCAGCCCCTTCTTCTCCCACTACCGACCTTGGCGCTATCAGCCTATCACCATCGTTTCGGGGACGGGTCTCCCATGTGGTGGTTCAATAGGAAGAACACAGGGTTGGCCGGCAGCGCATCTGCCTACTTTCTCCGCCTCTTAATCGTCACCGGAGACGCCAGCCAGGATGCCAGATGCCCGCCATCCACCTCTTCTTCATCTCCAGCGCCATCCATCCTCTTCTGTTCTACGACCTCTCCCCGTGTCTTGATCTCAGGTGCATCTCTCTCTCTATGCCCCTTTGTGTTGTAAAGGCAACGACCTGCCTATGCCCCTGATTTTGTTTGATCTTTTTGTACAGTTCCATGTTTTAGATCGGATGAGTTCGTGCATGTTACAGAACATATCAACTAGAAGATGCAAGAAGGTGCATTTTTCTTGTGTCTTTTGCTTTCCTTTTCTATCTTATGATCCTCTGAATCTGCCAAATGCTTCTATAATCTAGCTTTCCTGTAAAATGCTTTACTTGTGTGGCCCCTTCAATGCAGCGTTATCAAGGTAATCGACTCAAATCTTGTGCCCTATACCATTTTACATCAGTAGTCTTTAAACCTGCCATGAATTGGAGTGGTGGATTTGCAGCTTTTTAGTGAAGAACAACTCTCTCATGCTCACTTGAGTTTTTACATACACCAGCTCTCTCATGCTTTCATTTGTTAGGCTGCTCGGAAAAATATTCAACTGCTTCGCTCTTCCCCTTTGTTTTATTGGTTCACGGAGCAGCTGGATATTTTTCCCTTGCCTAATATATTTTTTCGTGTTTGGCATGGGGTGATTGTGGAACTTGATTTTTCCTGTTTGGCTTAGTGATCTTTTCCAACATGGGCTGGAGGATTTTCTTGCTTGATAAAGATAACAACTTGATTAGGATCAAATTGTTCTTCCAATTATCTAATGCAAACAAATGTGAAACTGAATCAGATTCCTGTGTAGCTTAATACTGATGATTCTGCCACCGCATTCCTTTTTAGGCTCTTGCTTCTTTTAACAACTTGAAAGTTTTTTTTCTATTTCATATATTGTATTGACAAGAAATACCAGCAGTTAATTTCTTTCTGTCAGGTCAAGACATCACTTGATGTGCATTTTTGTACTTATATATGCATGCCTCATTGGTCTTGCTATGTAGGTTCATCTAGCTGCATCTTATTCATAGTTACCTGTATCTACAACTTTGCACTGGCGTGAATTTTTGAATGAGGTAACGCCGTGTACAATGATGCCACGGCCGGATCGATGGTCCAAGCTCCAGGTCAAAATACTCTTTATTTCTCATTTATGTTAGATGAATTGTTGATTTTGATTTTGGTTAGGATCTGTCTAGAGTTAGCAATTGCCTAAAAATTAAATTAGTTTTGAGTTATTTATTTTGGTTCTATGCTCTTCAGGTCAATATACAGATGCTTAGTACTATAATCATGTTGTGCTACATCCGATGGACAACCATTAAATGTTTCTTATGAGAAGTATGTAATTGCCGGACCAGAGATTAGTGTGTCAGATCAAAAGTTAGCGTCGAGTCGAACATTGCATGCAGATTTCGGATCAAAAGTTTATAGTCACGTTCCTGTTAAATATTCTTGCAGAGTTTTCTGATTTCTGCTCATATATAGTTAATATACAAATGTGGTTCATTTTTGTGTAATATGGCAAGTACGAGCAGTGCACCATTTGAGGATTACACTAGTGGAGACATGCCCTTCTGTCCCGGCCCGTGAGGGGCTTTAGTCCCGGTTGGCTAACCGGGACAGGCCAAGCGGTATTAAATGCCCAACCTTTAGTCCCGGCCCTGTTACCAGCCGGGAGCCGGGACCAAAGGCCCTCCACGTGGCCGCCGCGGAGCGCGCTGGGGGCAACTCCTTTAGTCCCGGCTCGTATAACGGGCCGCGACTAATGATAATTTTGTTTTCTTTTATTTATTTCTTTAGGGTTTAGGGTTTATTTGTTTTCTTTTATTTATTTCTTTCTTCAAAATAGTTGTCGTATTTCTACGCTACCACATACCGTACACGTTCGTGCATATAGAAGATAACTTGTCTTACGATCGAGCATACAAATATATACAATTTTGATAGTTACATGGAGATCACAATTACCGGGACTAGAGCCCGTCTATTCGATTACACGGCCGGGGATCATCAGTAGCGCCTATTCACACTAAATTCTTCGGCGTCGTCTACCATCTCTTTCAACAAAAATCCCGCCAGTTCCTCTGCAATTCCTAGTACGCGTTGCTCTGGTAGGAGCTGATCCCGCATTCTCTCGAACTATATAAGAAAAGGAGATTAATATGAACATCAATCATGATAACAAAAAGTGACGGTAATAAAATAATGTTGTGAATGTATTGCTTACGTCGAGTCTATAATCATTGTGCTCAGTGGTAAACGTGCGAATGAACTCGCAAACATAGTATCCACATAGATTCGTCCCCGGTGGCTGCCTCGCGCACTTTACGAGAATAGAATTTAATCAAAATAATAATCTAGCATCATAATTGTATTGAAACTAGAAGTAAAGAGATGCGCGGACACATCTCATACTACTTACCGAGACCGGAGTAAACGTCAGCTTCTCACTAAAGGAACCCGTCACCACACTCTTGAACAGGTTCCAAACCCTGCCCGACAAAGAAAATGAATTAATGAATGAGTTATTCATTACCTGATATCTCATGAAATCAACGAAAGAGACCGATATAGCGCGAAAATTACCTCTGGAGCATGTCCTGCATGCTGCGGAACTCTTCCAGGTGTCTCTTTAATGGTTCCATGACTTCAACTATTCCCTTATCAACTCGAATGTTTAGCAGAATCCAGTGGAACCTGCACACGTTTATATATACGTCAGTAACTCATCAATTACACTTAACATCGAGTAAGCAAAAGTGAATGTGTACAACAGAGTAAGACCCTCACTGGAAGTTGTAAGGAAACAGTATGTGGTCACAGAAATTTTGCTCCGTTAGAAACCTTAGAAGGTTTTTCACCGTCTCGTCGGGTTTCGTCGTTACCAATAGATCTTGCATTACTCAAACTATCAATAAATTAGACATGGTTTGTTTTGGGTGTACCTTTTTATTTCTCTGGCCATCTGGTCAGGTGGCTTAGTTGACAAGTTTGCTTTTTTAAACTCTGAATTCCAGTTTACATGTTATTTGGCAGGTCTTCTTTGTGATGCTCGAATTTATGTGTGCTTCAATATAACTTGCTACCTCTTTGATTAATCCTCCATAATATTTCGAAGGATCTTGGTCATCTAATGTGCCCCAGAACAGTAGGCAGCAAATTTGTATTGAAGGTTCACTCTGCAGCTTTGGAACTTCATAGCCTACTAGACATGGATTGGATCATTCATTCTCTTGACTAGAACAATTGCATTAAGCTTACTGCAATAGCAATGTAGGTGTGCAATTGTTCCTACAGATTTGTCTCTTTCTCTCTTCCATTACTCTCTTTTGGTTTAACCTCCTAATCCTTTATCTTTGTTTGTCCAGATTCTTTTTTATTTTGCCTACAAGTTATTTGATGAAAAGGCAAGTGGGCTGCAGGGGAATATTGATCAATGTAATATTCATTCAGCTCAATGGATTATCTTTCCTGAAATTTAGTTACAATATGTGGCTTGCAGGTACAATATATTTGCTCTCTCGATTATGTGACTTGCCTGGGCAAGCTATTATTGCTAAATAGACGAGTCATTCATTGGAAAATATATTTGTGCCTGGTTGTTTGAGACGCACACATCAGATAATAATTCTCAAATTTAAATTCCATGTTGCTGTTAATTTTGTACAGATTCATCCTTTGTATAGTATCATTTTGGAAATCAATTTATAGGCAGGTTTCTACTCTTCGTTTGCAAATAGTTTCAAAGATTTTTAGTCAATTCTCTGAATTTTGTATAGATTCACCCAAGAGATAGATGAGGTCACCGAGTCGAGTGGAGATGTTGCCGATTCGCCATCTATATTTATCTACCTAATACCTATGTTTTTTTGATGTCTTGTGTTGTTCGTGTAAACATATTATTTTGAGCTTTGCAGTTAAGTCAGTGCACAGTTTCGCTTTTAGGTTCTGGAACATATTGAATAAGCTATGTCCGCATTAGTTACTTTGACGCTCCATATATTGCTTGATCCACTGCCTGTCGGTGCACTAGGGTTTTACCACGATTGGACGGCCGAGATGCATTGGAGTTTGGTCCGTCGGTGCAGGCGTCTTTGATCACATATGACATAGCTGTGTTGTCCTTTTGTTCAGGTCCTTGCCTTCCCTATGTTGCTTGATCCACTGCCTATCGTTGTCATGCTATAGGCTGCTACCTTCCCTTTTCTGATTCAGTTGTTTTGGCTATTCCCTCCTTATTCTTATCATTTGGTCAATCTTCTATTACTACCGCTATGCCTGATGCTTCGATCTTTTTCCTGTTCCTCTCTTTTGTTATACTTCGTGCCTAAAGTATATTTATTTTATACTATTTTGGTCTTTTTGTTGATCAGTGGTAATTAATCAGTAATGATTTGTTTCTCCAACAAGTTTAACTGGTTGTCAGCTATGTAATGTGCTTATGTTGATTGTTGGCTAAATGATTGGCTATGAGTTGTAGTTTATCTATCCTACTTTGAAATCCATAAGCTCGAGTAGAATAGCTTTGCTCTTTATCTGATTCTCCATTTATCTATTTCCTTTATTTTTTTAACTGGTTTTTTCGTTTGTAGCTAGATGAAATTCTTAGTCAGAGAAAGTTGGTTTCTGGTGAAATTATCATCAATTGTTTTGTCTAAATGCCTTAAGAAAGGAGAAGAGCAGGGGGAATGAAGATTTATTCATTACGCTTTTCTTGATTCACATTTACCAAAAATCGTATGATAGGTGTACATACTTTTTCTAAGAGTGCTAAAGTATACATCCTGATCATATATTATGTATAGAAATAAGAGAAAGGTATTCAAATAGATATATGCCAAGCTTTGCAGCGTTTTGCTCAATTGTTGTGCTTCCCTTGGTTTAATCCATCTAGCTCATGTCTCTTGCACTCCGTGCTAGCAGCTCGGTGGAGAGCGTCGAGATCCTGACTACCATAATGCTAGAAGCCATCCTCAAGAAAATGCAACTTCCACACTCTGAATATGAGACCCGTGCAACTGAAGGAGGCCACATCGTTTGCAAAAATTGTTTTCTGCCCCTCTGCACAGTGTCTGCTTCATTCATTTGGGACTCGGTCACTGTCTACCCATCAAACTCCATTGAGTCAGCAGCAATGATGCTGTGGTCCAAGCAATCAGGTACATGGATAATGTCCAGAAGAAGGTGCTGAAAGATTTCAGCTACACCCAGATGTAGAAAAAGAAAAAAAAAATGTAGTTCTTCTCCAGAAGCTGAAAGAGAAAGATGAAAAGATTTAAAATAAGACAACCCAACAGAATGATTTTGTGTATGTAGTAGAACAGCTAAGTTGTGTAATATGTCCCTTAGGTCGTCACTTAAGTTGACATCACATACATGTTACACATTCATAATTTATAATAACAGCTCTTATATATATTTTAAACCAAACTCATCAACACGATGTCAACCACTAAGTATCATCAACACAATGTCGAACCACTAAGTGTGTTCCTCTTAGATACCAGGTGGCGCGCGGCAAGCCGCGCCCCAAATCTAGTACAATACATAGCCGGACATGATCGGGGACAATGGCCACGAAGATTACGGCCACAACGATTACGCCACCGGGGATGATGAAGTTCCGCCGACCGGCTCTGATATGATCAACATCGACGCCGAGACTTTTTTTTGTCGACGAGCTCGAGAGCCAAGCCCGGGTTATGAAGAGGAAGATTAGCCAAAGGGACGCCTCATTCATCCAGAAGGAGGATGAGCTCATTTACGAGTCATGGATCAAGGTTGGAACGGATCAAATCGTCGAGGCTGAGCAAAGAGGGAGTGCCTATTGGGGACGGTTCTACAAGCACTACAATGAAAAGAGGATTCTTCCTCCCTATGAAATAATGGTGAAAGGACCGACGCATGGAAAGGCCTTCAGTCTCCTATGCATAGGTCTTGCAAGCATTGGAAACTTTCAAGACTCAACATGGAAAGGCCTTCACCTTGACCAATTGCTACAAGGTACTCAAGAATCAACAAAAATGGAAGGACCTCTACGCGTCCCTCCAAAATGGTGGGAGCCAAAGGCCACCGAAAATGAGGCCGACCCATCGGAGAAGGACAAGAGGCTAAGGGGGAGGAACAACTCCAAGACCGAGTTGAAACACGACACAACAACAATGGCATTGCAAGAGACATTGAAAATGACCAAAAGTGATAAAAAATTATCAAAAACCCTAGCCGTGCGGACTAGATGCATCGGCCCGTTGGGTGCAGTGGCCAGGGAGGGGCAGACATGGGCCGGACGCCTTTCCATTTGGCGACACAAACGGACAAAACGCGGACAAAAAATGTGTCGTTTGCGTCGGCCCGTTGGAGTCATCCTAAGCTACTTGATGAAGTGTGGCCATGGGGTTCATCGTGCTTCTTCTCGAGACGGTTGTACCAGAGAGTCGCGTCCTCGGTCAGATGGTACGAGGCCATCCAGACCTTGTCCACCTCCTCCGTTTTCTGCCCCATGAAGAAGCTCTCGATGCGGTTCAACCAAGGTAGTGGATCGCCTTCCCCATCGTATGTGGGAAATTCGAGCTTCAAAAAATTTGGGGGCCCTTTCCGCTCCCCATCACTAGTACAGAACAACACATCGGATACCCCTCTATGTAAATGGCACGAGTTAGGCGACGGAAAATCGAGCTTTCCGCGCGGCCGACGCGGCCTGATTGACCTGGGCCACGGCTGGCCCGTCAACATTGGCCACGGAGAAATTATTAACTTCGTCGCCCATGTTATTGGCAACGGTCATTAAAATAACCGTTTCCATTCTGTGCCTCTATGGTAATGGATAGATTTTTGTAACTGTTGAAAATGTTGACACGTGGAGGCTCGCGAAGCGGCAGATAGGGTGGTGGGCGGAGCAGACCCGCGAGTATAAATGCACAGCGTGGCCGTCTCTTTGAAGCTCCATCGCCTCCCGTTTTCCAAACTTCTCCACATCCGCTCCGTCCAAATCCATGGCAGAGGTACCAGCAGCGGTCGCGGCCGTGGACGAGGGCGCGGGCGTGGACGAGGGCGTGGCCGTGTTAGGGGGCGTAGCAGCAATGCCACGCCGTCGGTGTCGCCCTCACCGTCGGTGTTACCCTCACCCTTAGCTGAAGACTTGTTCTCGGAGCTACGTGGCTTCGAGTTCATTATTATCCTGTA
Organism: Poa pratensis; assembly: GCA_947311845.1. Lineage (NCBI taxonomy): Eukaryota > Viridiplantae > Streptophyta > Magnoliopsida > Poales > Poaceae > Poa > Poa pratensis. The sequence continues at coordinate 10,992,003 of CAMZMU010000110.1, forward strand.
CAAGGGCATCGAGGGGCGACTGAGGCTCCCGGCGGCATTCGCGGAGAAGCTCCGAGGCAGGGTGCCAAGTACTATGTATATAAGGATGGAGTACTACTAGAACGGAAGCTGGGCGGTGAAGATGGACGTCGGTGGAGGGGGCATTTGTACCTCGCCAAGGGATGGAGGTTTTTCGCCGAAGCGTACAAGCTTGAGCAGGGGTACTTTCTGTGCTTCGAATTCGACGTTGACAATGGGTTCTTCATCAAAATCTTCGACGGCACTTTATGCCGGAGCGAGGCCCTCGTGTACAACGACGATGAGTATTCATCAAGAACTGCAAGTAGTAGCAGTAGCTAGGCTCGGTAGTAGCTTGTAGCATATATGTAAGAGTTTACTTTATTACTAATATCAAGTCCTTATGTAATTCAGGCATATTTATTATAAATATATGTATCCTATGTGGTTCATTACTATTAGCTTCGATTATAGTAGAAATTCTCATCTTCTGCAAGTAGTCCTGGCTTGTAAATGTTAGACACGCAAAGGAAACGGTTTAAATTAAGAACCGTTTCCTATGTGGTACCTGCGTTTGTATATATATTGGCCTCGGCAGAATAATCTAACCCTCTCACTCTCTTCCCTGTTCGTGACGGCGGCTCATAGCGGCGCGAGATCTGTTGCTGGTAGCGTCGATGCGCGTGTGGCAGATGCCCGCACCTCCTCTCCAGTTAGATGTGTTGCCGGTGGCGTCGATGAGAGTGTGGCAAATGCCCGCACATCCTCTATGGCCAGATGTGTTGCCGGTAGCGTCGATGCGCGTGTGGCAGATGCCCGCACCTCCTCCCTGGCCAGATGTGTTGCTGGTAGCATTGGTGCGCGTGTGGCAGATGTCGACACCTCCTCTCCGGCGAGATCTATTGCTAGTAGCGTCGGTGCGTGTGTGGCAGAGGCCGGCACCTCCTCTCCCGACGGTGAAAGGTAAAAATCTTTATGTGGCCGTGATGCCGATGAACTAGGTTCTAATCATGTATGCAAATGCATCTAGACAACATGTGTAGACCACAAACATATGTAGATATTATGGGCATTTTAACACAAACAAAAACGGAGGGAGTATATATGAGCATTTTAACACATAAACAAATTCAGCCACAAACATATATAGATATTATTACAAACACTAGTTATTCAAACACCTAGTTCAACATTGACATCCAATGCCTAGTGCAAATTCACACACACATGTTCTGAAAATTACAAACACTTATTGCTGTGTTCAAACTAGTTCAACACCGACATCCAAGGCCTATTGCAATTCACCACTCATCATCCCACTTATTGCGCTTGTTGTTCGTAGATCCCTCGCCACTCCTGCACCTGGGGCAGAGCATTTCCCGCCATGTTGGACATAGCCTATCCTTCAAGGTTAGGATCTTACGATACAACTCGTAGGTCACGTACCCATCTATTGCTGCGTACTCAAGGTTAACTTGGTACAGCAGCTTCCACTCCCAAAACTTGTGTTGCTTGGATGGGAATTTATTCTTCATGTTAGAGTATTTACTGTCGATGAGGTCCGCCGCTAGATCACCCATTCCGTCCCTCTCGTCTCCACCCTTGATTTTGTATACTAGTTGGATGTCCACGTAGTACTCTGCTGGAATGTGAAGCCGACATGAGATAGCACTACGATGTCGTTGGTGATGTCCACGCTTGCGAAGGTGATATTCTTGTGTTCAAAGAATTTGCCCAGCGCCGGACAATGCATCGAGGACCTGCACCAGTGGAACACGAGGACGTGATGGCGCATGGCGAGTTGTAGACAACGATGTCCCGACGATTACGGTGTACTCGATGTCAAGGCCGACGAACCGATACTTCTCCTCTGCTAGCCATTCCTCGTACTTGTTGAGGATCTGCTCCACGGTATGCTCCTCGTTCGTATACACCACCTCCAGAAAGGTGTTGCCGTGGGCAAGGACGGTAGTAGTCTTTGTTGTTTGTTGGTGGTTGTCCATGGCTGGTGGGGGATTGGGGTGGAACGAGGAAGAAGAAACAGAAGGAATAGGAACTGTCTGCCACAAAGAAGAGACAAGATGACAACCGAATATAGCAGTTCCTAGATAATTGTGACCGATCTTAGCAGTTGCTTGAAAATAGGCAACTGAACAGAGCAGTTGCTGGAAAATAGACACTGATTTTTCTTTTATATCCAGATGCATTTTGTATATTTAGTTAATCTTTTATTTATTTCACACAGGAGTTTATTTCGGCAACACTGAATAAAAGTACCAACGTACCATTCCGAGAACCAAAAATCTTGAGGCACGGAAACTTCGAGGATGCTGGTCTTGGAGCGGGTGCATCGACGAATTAGAGCTCATAGTAGGTGAGCTCCAACTCAAAGATGGAAGGCTGGCTTAGTTAAGCCAGCCTTCCATCTTGTTAGGTTAGTTGCTTAGAGCATCTCTAACAGCTGCCCTATATTAGGCTTGGTGCCAATAAACCGTTTGGTAGAGCACGAGAGGGCAAAAACACGTCTCCAACAGCTGCCCTATCACGTGCCCTAAAATGGCGCTGCCCCAAATTTTGCTCCCTCTGCCCTTTCCCTTCCAAATCAGCGCGCGCCCCCTTGCCCTTTCCCTTCCAAATCAGCGCACGCCCACCAACCGCCACGTTGAAAGTAGTTCCCGCCCCCGCGCCCCGCCCCGATTTGGCCGCTGTCGAGCTCGATTCGCCCGCCGAGACCGCCCTCCACCACGGAAAGGCTCCGCCGCCCCTCCGCAACCTTTGTCTCGCCGCCAAATCGGCTGAGATGGCGTCCGACGCTCCGGCGTTGCCGTGATTCGGGACCGAAGCTCCGCTGCCGCCCGGGCTCGATTCGGCCTTCTTTGTCGCTGCCGAGGGTCGGGATTGACGGATCCAGAGCCTCCTCGCCGCCCTACCGCTTCCCCGCCGCCGCATGCGGCTTGCTGAGCTGGTCGCGCACCATCCCCGCCGCCCACACTGCTTCGCGCGCAGCCGAGCTCGGCTGCGGCATCGTCGACGACCGTGGCCTTTGCTGGGTCTCCCCGTCGCCTCCACTCAGCCGTCGAGCACCTCCTGCCGCTCTAGCTCATCTGCGGCATCGTCGCCGACCACCTCCTGCCGCTCCGGCTCGGCTAGACCAAAGGTGAGCATTTTTGTTTTCATTTCCAAATTATTTTGTGCAACAATGAAGTGTTAAATAGAAGTAGATTGTAATTTAGGCTTGTGTATTTGTAGATGGTGGTGTTTGACTACACCACGTCCGATGAGGAGTTTGATACGCAAGAGGAGGAGGACATTGCTATGGTCTTGATGGTACATAGCAATATGAACAAGAGGCCGAAGCATGGAGGTTCTCAAATTGGCCGAGAATACATTCGGAGGCAGCGGAAAGAAGCACATGCCAAGCTCATGGCCAACTACTTTGTGATAAGCCGGTGTTTCTCGAGAGGTACTTTCGCCGCCGGTTTCGCATGATCATTGATTTATTCAAGCACATCGCCGAGAGTGTCAAGCTGCACGACAACTTCTTCAAGCAGAAGAGGAATTGTACCAGAGATCTTGGGAATAGCACCTACCAAAAGGTGACTAGTGCATTGCGGTAGACGGTTTACGGCATTCGGCAGATATGGCCGACGATCACTTGGCAATGAGTGAGAGTTAGAGCATCAAGTGTGTGAAGCGGTTTGCGGTGGCGATGGTTGAGGTGTTCGGGCCTGAGTACTTGAGAGCACCCAATGCTCAAGACACGGCTCGGCTACTGGAGATGAACAAGGCCCGTGGCCGACCATGAGACTTGGATATGGCATGCATTCAAGCGGCGGCTAGGAAAGATGTGGAGAGAGCATTTGGGATTTTACAAGCCCAATTTGCAATTGTGAGAGGACCGGCTAGGTTTTGGGATCAAGAGATCCTTTGGTATATCATGCATGCATGTGTGATCATGCATAACATGATCATAGAGAACGAGTGTGGCCAAAATATTGTCTACGGCACATATGAGTTGATGGGCCCGCCGGTCAGCTGAGGCGAGGTGGAGATCGAGTTGCCCGCTTCGTTGACTCCTACCACAACATTCGAGACTCCGATGTGCATGAAGATCTTCAAAAGGATCTCATTGAGGAGTGGCGGTGGGCATGGAATGGAAGGCAAAGATCAAGGCCTTGTACTTGATCAAGGACCTCACTTGTGTGTTGCTGAAGAACTATTTGATAAACCATTTGATAAACTATTTGTATTGTGTTGTAATAAGTAAGTACTATTTAAGTTGTATTTGTTTGCATTTATTTTAGATCATTTATCATATTATTTGTTTGATATGTATGTGCAAATGTGTAAAAAGATGATGGAGGGGCGCGGCCACGCTGCCCTAAAATAGGGCAGCTGTTGGAGAGGAGGTACCCTATTATAGGGCAGCTGGTAAAGCATAATTTTTTTGGTGTCCTAAAACGTTAAAAACAGGTGCCCTATAACCAAAAATGTGGTGCCTAATATAGGGTAGCTGTTAGAGATGCTCTTATAGATTTAGATAGATATGATTGTAGTCGAAGTGTAATCGGTGATATTCCAATCTATGATAGATATGATTGTAGTCAAAGTGTAAACGGTCATATTATTGTGTACCACTGTAATGATGACATTTGTTCTGTGTTATGAATTGAATAACATTTCGTGCAATGTGCAATCATACTTTCCATGTGCAATGTGCAATCAGGCGTTTTGTGCATATATTCGAAAATATGAGAAAAGCTCATGCAAACGGGTAAACAGAAAACTCCAAATCTGATGAAATCAAACTAAAGCAACGGAGACCAATGGCCACCGTTGCTAAAAACTATCCTCATCGGTAACGGTGTTTTTCCTCTGTTGCCGATAAGTGCCTGCATATCAGTGACGGGGTCGGGGACACGGACCGTTTCTCCGATTCCGATGGCTTTTTGGTCTGTTTTCGATGTGTCGTTATGTACTAGTGCATCCAGGCGTTCTGCTGCACCGTCTAGCTTGGGCATGTCATTGGCATCTTCGGTGTCCTCCGCCTGGCCTTGCGTGAGCCACCTTGCTCCAGGATCCTGATGGCGCAGGCGTTCGCTGACGTCTACTCCTTCAACTCATCGACATTTGTGGCCACTTTGTCGAGGACGTCGGCCTTCAGTTCGGTGACATCTCCTGCTTGAGCGCCATGATTTTCATGTCAAAGAGTTGCTCGATCTCGATGATAGTCGGCGTCGCAATGTGTGATGGGAACAATCCAGGAACGACTGCTCTGATACCAGTTGTCACGAGCCTTGGGTTTGAGGCTAATCTCCCTTAATAGTTTATTTATAGATGATATCGTTTACATATGAGCCTCTCCATATATAGAGGTTTTAGTAAATGGAAAGCTTGAACCAATCTGAAGGTTTGGCAAGCCCTAACAAACTTGGAAACAAACTAGTTAGATATACTTAGGAATCAAGTCGTCTGGCTCTTCCCCTTATCTTTAGTATGGAAGGTATTCACCCTGCCCCACATGACATCACTCCCTCCTTCGACGGGCAGACGTCCCCGAGCTACCATTCAGGGTACCGCTGTTTGAAGTTTTCAAGATCTTCCCAAGATGCTTGAGCAGGGTCTTAACCAACCCATTGGACAAGAACCTGGTGAACACGACGACATAGGGGAGCCTTAAGGGTGTGTTCGGTTCTGGGATGGAGTGGAACGGAATGGAACCGTTCCACACCTAGAACCCATTCTTTTGTTCGGTTGAAAAGTGGAATGGAACGAGGTGGTTCCCAGAAAGGGAATATTCCCTTCAGATGCGGAACGCACCGGTCCGGCCGAATCGGCCGGACGAGGTGGAACGGCCGATAATTAATCAAGTTTAGGAACAAATTAATCAAGTTTAGGAACAAATTAATCGAGTTTAGGAATAATTAATCGAGTTTAGGTATAATTAATCAAGTTTAGGAATAATTAATTGACATTAGGAATAATTAAAGAGGTGACCACAAGCCACTTTTAGCCATTTCATTCTCACCCCATTTCAAAACCGAACACAAGAATGGAACGGTTCCATGACAGTTTTTTGTTCAAACCGAACACAAGAATTGAACGGTTCCATTCTGCTAGAATGGAATGATTCCATTCCATTCCATCCAATTCCACAACCGAACACACCCTAAGTACATGTTCTGGTTTGAAATCACGTGGCCATGATGGATGTCAACCAACGATGGGGGAGCAGCAGGAGGATCTCCCTTGAGGTTTAAATATTAGCGATAGAATCAGTTTAGTTCAGATATCCCATTTGTTATGGGATTGTGCATATCTGTATTTGAGGCAGGGATCGGATTGTGATCACCTGCCTTGCCGTGTACGTTGTATTCACCTCTTGTGTATAAAGAGAGAGACCCCACGATGGGTTTAGTACGACAAATATTTTCTTTGACTTGGTATCGGAGTGCGTTCTGATTCCAGGGTTCCCTCTGTGAGTCGCCGTGATGGACACCAACGCGATGCAGCTCTCCAAATCTGCCGGACCCATCCAAGATTACGTCCTCGCATCCATGTCTGCCGGCGTGAGCACCACCATCCCACCACCCTTCCCTCTGCCTACTCCAACACCATCACGGTCAGCCTCGACCGCACCAACTAACTCCTATGGCGGACACAGGTCGTCCCCAACATCGCCAGCCAAGGTTGGTTCGGCTTTCTCGACGGGAGCTGCGCTGCCCCGCCGAAGACAATCACCACCGGCGAAGGGGCACGACTGTCACCTAGCCCAATCCGCAGTATGCGATGTGGTGGTACACGGACCAACGGGTCCTCAGCACTCTCCTCGGCAATATGACCCCGGAGATCCTCGGCCAGATGGTGGGCCGGCACACCTCCGCCGCTGTATGGGAGTGCCTCACGTCCATGTTCGCCGCCCAAAATCAGGCTGGCGTGCGCCAAATCCGGCGCCAACTCGCTACGGTGAAGAAGCAGGATCACACCGCTGCCGAGTACTTCAACAAGATGAAGAGCTTCGCCGACGCCATGGCCATGGTCGGCCACCCCATCTCTGATGACGAGCTGATCGACTACATTGTCGTCAGGCTCGTTCGCAGTTTGAGTCGCTGCAGTCCGCGCTCGCCGTCCTCAGCGCCGCCGGTCACTCCCTTTCCTTGCCTGATTTTTATGCCATGCTCCTGTCTTGTGAATCCATGCGTGAGCAGAACAACGAGGCCGGCGACTACGCTTCCTCGGCAAACTCCGCTCCCGGCACGGCGATGCAGGCCGTGGAGGCGGTCGTAACTTCGACAACAACACCGGGCGCAACGGTGGCAGGCCCAATGGAGGCCAGCAAGGTGGCGGCCCTCACTCCGATGGTGTCCAGCAAGGCTACCAAGGCAACCGCAATGGCGGCGGTGGCCACGGTAATGAAGGCAGCGGCAGTGGCTACGGCCACGGAGGCGGTGGCTACGTCCATGGAGGCGGTGGCAATGGCGGCCGTGGAAGCGGCGGCCGCCGCTTTCGCCCTGGCTGCCAGCTCTGCAGAAATTGGGAGCACAATGCCCTCTCGTGCCGCAAGTACACCCATAGCCACTAGGCGGACGAGCGGCGGTCCGATGAGAGGCGGTCCGACAATTATGCCACCATGCACCATGATGATCACCCGTGGGTTCTCGACACGGGTGCCACGGATCACCTCACCAGCGACATGGATCGTCTGAGCATGCAGGAGCGCTACCATGGCAGGGATCAAGTCCACGTCGCCAACGGTAAAAGTTTGTCCATTGCGCATATTGGTCATTCTCGTTTAGCTGGTCCTTCGCAATCTATTGTCTTGAAAAATATTCTTCATTTCCCTGATATTAGGCAAAATTTGCTGTCTGTTTATCGTCTCGTTTCTGATAATAACATCTTCATTGAGTTTCATAAACATTTTTTCTTTGTTAAGGACAAGGCAACGAAGAACATCCTCATTCACGGTAGGAGTCGTGGAGGTCTCTATCCGCTCCCGTTTGGTCGTGCTCCATCTCATGAGCGGCACGCTTCTTCCAGCGTCAAGCTTTCGTCGAGTCAGTTGCATCAGCATCTCGGTCATCCTTCGAATAATATAGTTCAAACCATTCTTAGGTCCAATAATTTACTTTGTTCTCCAAACTTTGAGTCATCGGTGTGTGATGCCTGTCAGCGGGCTAAGAGTCATCAGTTACCTTATAATTATTCTTCTCGTGTTTCGCATACACCTCTTGAGCTTATTCACACTGATGTTTGGGGGCATGTGTTACCTTCTTCTGGAGGTTTTAAGTACTATGTTAGTTTTATTGATGATTATAGTCGCCATTGTTGGATATATTTGATCAAGCATAAATCTGATGTTGATGGCATTTTCTATTTTTTCAGAAACATGTTGAGCGTCTCCTAAATACCCAAATTCGTACCGTGCAATCCGACTGGGGTGGTGAGTACCATCGCCTCCATGCTTATTTCCAGCGACGTGCATCTCTCATCGTGTTTCCTGCCCCATACCTCCCAGCAAAATGGCATCACCGAACGCAAGCATAGACATCTAGTCGAAACGGGGCTCGCCCTCTTAGCTCATTCTTCTCTTCCCCTTCATTTTTGGGATGAAGCTTTTCTCACCGCTTGCTACCTCATCAACCGCATGCCCTCCCTGTCCTTGACAATGCCACACCCATTTTTCGCCTCCTTAACATAGCACCCGAGTACACTTTTCTCCGCACTTTTGGTTGTGCGTGTTGGCCGAGTCTCCGCAAGTATAACTCTAGGAAATTAGAGTTTCGATCCAAAATGTGCATCTTCCTAGGGTATAGCTCTATGCATAAAGGGTATAAGTGTCTCGCCCGCAGCACTGTCGCATTTACATATCTCGTGATGTCATTTTGACGAGAAAGTCTTCCCTTTTGCCACTCCCGGTGTTACCATTGATTTATCCAAACTCCAGCCCGTCTCTTTTCCTTTGCATGAACCAGCTATTCAGAATACTGCCTGGTATGTGTCTTCTCGTGCTCGTGTGCAGGAACAGCCGGCTGTGATCGATGAAGCGATCGACGTGCATGCAACTCCTGGCGAGCATGCCTCGTCGTCTGCGCCAGACCAGGATCCAGCGCCCGGCCATGATGGGCCGTCATCCCGCCCCGGTCCCCCGGTGGGCCGGCTTTCGACACCTCGTCGCCTACCGCCTCGCCCTCCCCTGATGGGCCTGCGTCGTCTACCACTGCACCCCTGATGATGGGCTCGCGCCGCCAACTGTTGATGGGACATCGGGGCCGCGACGCCATCTGCATGATGCATCTCCTGGCGCCGCTGCTGCCCCGGTGCAGCACACCATGATCACTCGCCGACGTGCTGGCATGCACCGGCCGTGGCAGCCTACGATGGCACGGTTCGCTACAATCTAAATCACCGTCGCCGTGGTGCTTTCCTTGCTGTTCCGTCCTCTCACCGCACTGCCTTGACCGAGCTAGCATGGAGGACTGCTATGAAGGAGGAATTCGATGCGCTCATGCACAATCGTACCTGGTCGCTGGTTCCTCGTCCTTCTGGTGCTAACACTGTCGGGAGTAAGTGGATCTTCAAGACCAAGTTTCGTCCAGATGGTTCTGTGGATAAACACAAGGCTCGCTTGGTCGCTCGTGGTTTCACTCAGCAGCATGGCATCGATTATCATGATACTTTCAGTCCCGTGGTGAAGCTGGTCACTGTTCGTCTTGTCCTCTCCTTGGCTGTCTCCCGAGGATGGTCCCTTCGCCAGATCGATGTCAGCAATGCTTTCCTTCATGGTTTTCTTGAGGAGGATGTTTATATGCAGCAGCCGCCTGGATTTGAGGACTCTCGCTATCCTCAGCATGTTTGCAAGCTTCAGCGCGTTCTTTATGGACTCAAGCAGTCTCCTCGCGCCTGGTATGCTCGTCTCAGTGAAAGATTGCTTCAGCTCGGTTTTGTTTCTAGCAAGGCGGACACCTCTCTTTTCATTTTTCATCGTCAAGGTGTCACCATTTATATGCTCGTTTATGTCGATGATAGTGATTGTTGGTTCCTCTGCTGCTGCCATTGAGCGTCTGGTTCAGACTCTCTCCAGCACGTTCCCTATCAAGGACCTTGGTCGGCTAGAGTATTTTCTGGGTATAGAGGTTGCCTATAAGTCACACGGTATGGTGCTTACTCAGCACAAGTATGCATTGGATTTGCTGCATCGAGCAAACATGGAGAACTGTCGACCTGTCCCCACTCCCATGTCTACCACCGACAAGCTCTCTCGTGAGCTTGGTGCTCCTCTTGGTACTGATGATGCTTTCCGGTACCGGAGTCTCGTTGACGGTATTCAGTATCTCACATTGACGAGGCCAGATTTGTCTTTTGCTGTGAACAAAGTTTGTCAATACCTGTCCCAGCCTACCACAGTTCACTATGAGGCAGTCAAACGCATATTGCGCTATGTCAGAGGCACAGTCTCCACTGGTCTTCGTATTCAGCCATCGACATCCTCTGTGCTTAACATTTACACTGATGCTGATTGGGCGGGTTGTCCGGATGACCGTCGTTCCACCGGTGGTTTTGCTGTCTTCATTGGACCAAATCTCATCTCCTGGAGCTCTCGCAAGCAGCCCATGATTTCTCGATCCAGCACTGAGGCTGAGTATAAAGCATTGGCGAATGGCACTGCCGAGGCGACCTAGATCCAGTCTCTTCTCAAGGAACTTGGTGTACCTTCGTCGCGGCCTCCCGTTCTATGGTGTGATAATCTTGGCGCCACCTATTTGACAGCCAATCCAGTTTTCCATGCTCGCACCAAACATATCGAGATCGACTTTCATTTTGTTCGTGAGAAAGTCGCTGCCGGTGCACTGGATGTTCGTTTCATCGCTTCTGGAGACCAGCTGCTGATGTTTTCACTAAACCAGTTACACAACCTGTACTCCGTAATTTTAGTTTCAATCTCAACCTTGTTCACGACGGTTTAGATTGAGGGGGAGTATTAGCGATAGAATCGGTTTAGTTCAGATATCCCGTTTGTTATGGGATTGTGCATATCTGTATTTGAGGCAGGGATCGGATTGTGATCACCTGCCTTGCCGTGTACGTTGTATTCACCTCTTGTGTATAAAGAGAGAGACGCCACGATGGGTTTAGTACGGTAAATATTTTTTTTGACTTTAAACAGGCTGACATGAAACACATTGTGGAGGTGGAATCTTGGTGGCAGCTCTAGGCGGTACGCAAAAGAATCAATGCGCTTAAGGATTTCGAAGGGTCCATAGAACCTGGGAGCTAGCTTGCTGCGGCCAGGGCCCGTGAGGGACGTGGCAGGACGATGATGGAGGCGCAGCCACACCCACTGCCCAACCTCAAATGTCACCTCACGGTGGTTATTGTGGTGGTAGTGCTTATCTCCCTGTTGGGCCTGGACAAGACGATCATGGACATCCTGCAGGAAGGCATCTCGGACAACAACTGATTTATCAACTATAATTGTGAGAATACTTGCTGTTTGGTTATTATTTCGTTGCATTTGGAGGACACAGATCAAGAGAGATCGCGCCCGCGTGCCAGCTCCCCTCCGCGTCCTGCACACGAGAATCAGTTGGAACCAGACAAGAGGAAATGGATTCAGAGACAGGCGAGGGCCAGGGGTCGCATACTCGCATGCGCACGGTCAGGTGGTCAGTTGGAGCCCAATTGTTAGTTTATAAATAACCGTTGATGAACATCTCTGAATCCATTCTGAATCCAACACAAGGTTATCATAGCTTGCTCCCCTGAGATCCCTTTGGTCTGGATGTGGTCATCCACTGCCGGCCAATTGCCACCAGCTCGCCGGTCTCCTTCTTCCGGACCTCTGTCGTTACCGCTGTCATCCTCCCTTTCCGGTCAACCACCCTCCCATCCATCTCCACTTCGTCCTAAAAACATTTCAGCAAGCCTTTACTTCAGCTAGGTAAAAAGTACTTAAACGCGCGAGGAGGAAAAAAATGCAGCTGAAGCAACTACAGTAAATGTGACTGAATGACTATAACTGCGCAATTAAAGGGAACTGGAAAACGTCTAAAAATGGAATGCTGGCATGTGAAACTAATGCCTAGTTTGGGCCATGATCAGACTGATCCCTTAAAAGCTCAGTGTGCCGCGGCTGAAAATGTCACAGTCCTAAATTGTGTGAGAATACTCCTTCTTGGGTAACATAACAGCTGCATTTTTACTTACTGGAAACCTGTGTTGCATTATCAAAGAAGTGTGGCTGGACCCTGGTTGACCCTAGGCAAGCTGACTGGTGCAGAGCTAACCTTGGCGCAAGACACCCACCTAAGGCTGGCAATCAGGTCGGGTTTGTCCGGGTCGACCTCTCCTATACCCATGCTCATTTATTAACGGGCAAGGATCTCTGCCCACGACCCTACCCATGGGTCTAAAACCAGACCCATGACCGAACCCGATGGGCAACCTGACCCGATGGGTCACCCATTGGGGTTCGATTTAATTTCTTTTATTTCTTTATTTACGTTTTCTTCGGTGCCGAATGAATTTTCACAGGGTGATGTCCCTGTTGCTTATATAGGCAGAGCTCCACTGCCCAAACGATTCACTGGGCGAAGTGGTACTAAACCTGTACACTCGTGAATGCTAGCAGCATATGTACTACATGGGCTTTCAAACTACAAAGGCCCAATAAGTTAAAAGCATAATTCACGTTGCCAAGTCCAACTAGTTATAGCCTAGGCATAGCATATGATTCATCTGTGATGCACGTTGCTTCTGTCAAAGGAAAAAAGATGCATGCATCGCTAGCTAGCGTAGAACACACATGTCCTTTTTGTTAAAAATGACAGTAGGATAACATAAAGTCTACATATCATTCATAATATAAATATATTTAATAATAAAAATTATTAATCGGGTGACCCGTGGTCGTAAGCTCATGCCCATACCCTGCCCACGACTAATCGGGTTGCCCATGGGTATTTTTCATGGGCGAAAATGGCGACCCATACCCTACCCATTAGGGTCGGGTGCCCATGGGCGGTCGTGCCCATGGGTCGGATTGAACTAAGGAATATGTGGCGTGGAAGATCACAACTGACGGACTGGCGAGACGCCTGGAGAAGAACAACCTCAAGCTAGTTGATGTCAATGGGGGCGCTGAGGGTGATCGACGCTTGATCCTGCATTCCAGTTTCCCCCTTCTCGCCTAGCTTTTTTTTTGTTTCTGCTAGTCGTTGCTTAGTTTGTTTAGGTCTGTGGTATGAACTCTTAGTTGCTCGCTTGAGCTGTGTCTCGCATTCCCGTGAACTGTGCTGTAAAAACGACTGAAGTTGTAACCCAACTTTGCTGTGGTTTCTTAAGTGGAACCGGGGCGAGGCCCTTTTGCTCTAAAACAATTATAAGAAGAAACAAAACTATGAAGCCTTGGTGGAGAAGCCACCCTTGCATTGTATCTTGCCAAACTATTCAAAGAACAAGAAAAAATGAAGAAAAAGGAAGAAACTGTTGAAAGATTCTCAATAAAAGCATCTATAGATGGATACTCAACTCCGACTTTACAAAGCACACGTTCATAAGGAATAATTAACCAAAAAGCAGCTTTCCAGGGGAAAGACCAAGCTCGCCTAATCCAACTTGATACGAGATAATTTGATCCACGGAACAAACTACACAACCTAATCGCCGCCATAACAGTGCGAAACAAGTAATCCACTGTCTGATTTTTTTTCAGGACCAGTTTCGTCAGAATATGTGGCACCGGTCGACGTGGGGCCCAAATTTCAGTCACTCAAAAGTCAGAGTGACTTACAATCCGAGAATCTGGGCGCCATAATATAACAGTTTGTCACTTCCTCTTTCTGACCCCTTACCAAGCTAGATCATCGAAAGAATATGATGATTACACATGTAAAAATTTGCTACTACCTCTATCCACAAATATAAGACGTTTTGGTGGTCTGTTTTAGACAACAACTGATTTATCAACAACTGGTATTTCAGCATGAAATTTATCGTGGATAGCTGATAGACAACAACCGATTTATCAACATAACGATCGCATTCTTTTGTCCTAATATATAATCGATTTAAAATTTTGCATTTGGAGGAACGAGAGGGTAAGAGAACGCACATGGTGCTTGGCCGGCGCGAAGTAGGAGATGTCGTAGTGGACGGAGACCTTGATGATGCCCTCCACCGACATGATCGCCGCCGCGCAGACGTCGTCCGCCGCCGCCGCGATCGCCCCCGCGTGCCAGTTCCCCTCCGCGTCCTGCACACGAGAATCAATTGGAACTGGACACAAGAGGAAATCGATTCAGAGACAGGCGAGGGCCGGGGGTCGCGTGCGCACGGTGAGGTGGGCGGGCACGCGGAGCGAGCAGAGGGCGCGGCCGCGCTCGGCGAGGCTCACGCGCACACCGGATAGCGGCAGCGCGTTGAACGCCCTGCGGTCGTCGCCGGTGCCGGCGACGTCCTTCCCGATGGCGCCGGCGTCCTCTAGCCACTTGCGTGCCGCGGCGGCCATCCACTCCGGCGGCATCGGGTCGGCCATGCACGCGCCGTGCGGGCGCGGGGTGCGTCGGCGGCGTGTGCGGTGGAGCGGGCTTAGTTTGACTCGACGACTTGGTAGGGCCGAATGCTACTTAACGGGGGTTATTTGTCTTCATCCTCTAATCTCTCGCATTCTTTCGAGCAAAAGACAGGGACACTACCATCCCACTAAACAGAGCAGAGTTGTATGTTGTGTAACCCATACCCGAATATATCAGTAGAAAATTTGACAAGTTGATCTCCATGTAAATCTAAGTGATCTAACCAAATTTCATTTACGATGTGTTACTATTTATTAGCAAGTGTTGCTATTTATGAGAATTGGTGATGTTGTTTACAATATGTTGTTGTTTAAACGTGATGTTGTTTATAATGTAAGGTTGTATGTTGCTATTTCTGGCCATTTCTTGGCTCATTTTGTTGTGTTACAAACATAGACAATTTTACCTAGGGGTGGCCCTTTACCCTGTCGGGTGATGGGTATGGGAAAAAATTGAACACGCTGACGGGTATGAGTATGGGTGGCGGGTCAACTCAAAGGGAACGGGTAAGGGTATAGGGCGGCTCCACCCGCACCTATAAACTGTGGGTGCTACTCTATATGTACAGAGGGGGCAAAGGGGGCTTCTAGCTTACGGTCAGTCGATCACCAATGGGCACGGTTGATTTCCCAAAAGCACATGTGTGTCATTTTGTTGTCAAAACTGGAGGTATAGAAAAAGACCTGAGATGGAGAAGAAGATTGAGGGAAAGAAAATCCATCGCCGCACTACTGCCAACGCCACACTTCAGATCCGGCCAGCCCGCGCATTCACCGCCGGTCGGGTAGCTCGCTGGCGGGGGCGCTCCGGCGACCGCCACACCGTACCACTGTCCTCGAAGCTCGATCTCCGTGGCCCTCTACCATCCCAACATTCTCTCGAAGGTATGACGCCACCCGGGTGGTCTCTGTCGTCGGTGCACACGCACCCCCACCTCTGAGCTCATTGCTCGTCGGCAGCTCGCTTGGCTTCTCCGTCTCGGCTCCCTAACAGTCGGGGTGGCATCGTTGGTGTTGTCTCGATGCTGGGTGTTGGTGGCCGGTGGAAGAGCTCTACTTGGGGAGGGCTATTATGGCATTGCCCTCGTCATGAGAAATTTAGGGGGACGAAGATAACAAGGAGGGGATCGTGGAATAAGATAACGAGATGGATTATTATGGTGGGGCCCATGTGTTTTCGGGGCTTCCAATTTATCCTCTCATGGGTGATCATAAGCATCTAGGAAAGAGTCGTTTTGTCTACATATTTATTCAAAAAGTAAATACCTAAATTGGTTAAAACTAGGTTAAACCATGGTCTCCAGGTATTGGGCGGGAAAGCCCTCTGCGCCAGGTCCTCCCAAATAGCCTCCCCCCACCCCCCCCCCCCCCCCCCAAACCCACATCTAAGAACTGCATAGATGATGGTGCCATGGCCTCATGTTGCATGCGTGTCCTTCGGGATGCCCACGACGGTTTCGTCCCACTAGTCATTTAAAGTTTCACCATGCTCGCAATGTCGAGACGCCAAAAGTCATGTTCAAAGTTTTATCATGTAAAGTTTTAGTCGAGTGTGAGGTGTTGACGGCCTCTAGCATGATCTGCAGAGCTTGCCGATCGAATCAAGTGGCAATACCCGCAGTGGTGGAGCTAGGATTAGGAGCACGTGATTCCAAAATCCCAAAAATACATGATCAATGAGACTAATGAGATTATTTTCTAGTACTTTAATGGTCAAAAGTAACATATCCATGCCTTGCAGCCTGGCCACTCTTCGAGGGAGTGCCCTCTGTTACGCATCCTTGTTTGTGCTCCGCTGCTTTCCCCTTTCCGGTGATCCTGTCCCGTCGTGGCTATTCCTACCCTGACTCTCCAATCCCAACACTTCCGATCCCCAATCATGGTTGTGACTTATCCGGCGTCAGCCTCAAGGGCGCCCCGGTCGCCATGAAAGCCCTGGGATGGAATTGTCAAGGGATCGGCAGGGCTCTTGGCAATCCTAAAATGCTTCACCTTGCCAGGATGATCGTCGCCACTAAAGCTCAGGTAATTTTCGTTTCAGAAATCAAATCTTCCAAATTTTCATCTGCTGATATTGCCACTCGTTTTAGCATGTCGGATAGTGTTGTAGTACCTTCTCGGAAGCGTTCGGGAGGGCTCTGGCTCATGTGGTCGGACGACATCCAGCTCTTGTTCATTCCGCCTCGTTCCACCTTATCCTAGCTATAGCTACTGATAGGTCTCTTAATCAAAAGTTTGGTTTAGTGTGTATTTATGGGGACCCTTATCATCGCCAAACTGCTGCTATCTGGGAGCAAGTCGCAAATTTTGTGCATGATAACAGTGACTTGCCTTTTCTCTGTTTAGGCGATATGAATGACCTGTTGTATGCCTCGGACAAAAGTACTCCTAATGTAAATTATGCTCGTCTTTCTTCTTTTCGTTCTTGTATTAAATCCTGTGGTTTCTTTGATCTGGGTTTTAGTGGTTCTGCTTTCACTTGGACCAACAAGCGCTTTTCCTCGAAGCCTCTGTTCCAAAGACTAGATAGATGCTTGGTCAATCAGGAATGGTGTGTGATTTATCCGATCTCTAATGTGTTTAACATGCCTTTGATGCATTGCTATAGTGATCATGCACCTATTCTGCTCTCCACAGATGGTACTAGTAGGAAAGTAAAACCCTCTTTCAAGTTTGAAAATTGGTGGCTGAAGGAGGAAGATTTCCTTTCTGTGTCTAAAAATGTTTGGACTCAAAATTCTTCAGAAAGATTCTCTGATCGAACTAAAAAGCTTTCAGCAAATCTAAAAGTCTGGTGCAGGAAGAAAAAACCCTTGCAGGAGGAGCTTAAGGAACTTGAAGGAAAAATTCAGCAAATTCAGAAACAGCCGATCCATCTTCAAGATCACGGGCAAGAGCAGAATCTTGTGACAAGGTATGAACAAACTATGACCAAGCTCAATGATTTTTACATCCAAAGAGCTAAACAACACTGGATAAAAGATGGTGATAGGAATACTTCTTACTTTCATAGATCAGTGGCAAAAAGAAGAAGGAAAACCACAATTTTATCAGTTCAAGATGAAAACAATGTTCTCCATTTCATGCCTGACCGGATTGCAAACACCTTTGTCTCTTATTTCAGGTCTATTTTTGCAACAACTAATACTTGCAGGGACAAACCATTTGAGGCATCCATGCCAGCGGAGCTTGATGATCCTACTTACTCCATCCGGATAAAAAAGAGCTTTTTGACACTCTTTCTGAAATGAAAACCAATGCCTCTCCAGGACCTGATGGTTTCAATGTAGAATTTTACTTGGCAACTTGGGATTGGATAGGAGAGGATGTTTTTCGTTTGGTTCATGATTTTTTCATTTCTGGTCTCCTTCCTCAGCACATAAATGAAACTCATATTGCACTAATTCCGAAAAAGCTTGTTCCTCTAGTTCCGGCTGATTATCGTCCTATTAGTCTTTGCAATGTTATTTATAAACTTATTGCAAAATGTCTTGCCAACAGACTAAAAGCTCATTTGCCGGATTATATTCATCCTTCTCAACAAGCTTTTATCAAAGGTCGCAGAATTAGTGACAACATCATTATTGCTCAAGAGATCACACACTCTTTTGCTCTTTCTTCCTGGAAACGTCAAGCTTTCATGCTTAAAATTGATCTTGCCAAGGCTTTTGATCGCTTGGAATGGCCTTTTATAGTTGCTGCTCTCTCTCGTAAAGGGTTGCATGGTCATTTTATCAATCTCATTCATGCATGCATCTCCTCGCCGACTTTTTCTGTGATTATTAACGGTCAGCCTTTTGCAAGATTTGTTAGTGACAGGGGAATAAGACAAGGTTGCCCTTTATCGCCTTACCTTTTTGTACTTGCAATTAATGAGTTGTCTCTTGTCTTGCAAGATGCTCTGTCTGCCTCTTCGCTATCTGGAATTGTCCTGGGACCAAACTGCCCTCCCATTCATTCGCTCCTTTTTGCTGATGACTTACTTATTTGTGGGAAGGCATCATTAGAGGAGGCTCAAAAAATGCACCAGCTTTTGTTATCTTTTTGTCACTCTTCTGGTCAGCTTCCTAATTGGGCCAAATCGGGCATTATTTTCAGCAAGTGGGTTCCTCCTTCAAATCGTCAGGATATTCTCTCTGTTTTTCCAGTCCCTCTTATTGACGATTCTTTTATCCACCTGGGACACCCTTTAATTTTGCCAGCCAAAAACAGATCTGACGCCTACAGTTTTATTCTGGATAAATTTAAAGCCAAACTTGCAACTTTTAAAGCGAATGCCCTTTCTCATGCAGCTAGACTGGAGCTGATCAACTCTGTTTTTGCCTCCATTCCGGTCTACTACATGTCGAACATTATCTTCTCTCGAAAATTTGTAGCAAAGTTGAATGCTGTTATTAGATCGTTTTGGTGGTCTGGTGTTTCTTCTGAGCCTACTAAAAAATCTCTATGTCTCAGAGCGTGGAAAGATATTTGTACTCCTAAAAGGGAAGGGGGTCTTGGTATTCGAAATTTGCAAGCTGTTAATTATGGGTTGATCTTAATGGCGGCCTGGAGAATAGCTCAACAGCCGGCGAGCTTTCTCTCCAAAGTTCTTCAGTCTAAGTACTTTTATGACTCCTCCATTTGGAGGCCCAAGCCCAATGTGCCAAAATCAGCTTTCTGGTCCTCTGTTCTAAAAGTTATTCCCATCTTACAAGCAAATTCTTTTTATCAAGTGGCAAATGGGAATGTGTCAATTTGGAATCAGCCTTGGTTTTCTAATTGGAGTACAATTTACGATGATCTTATTATCCAGCCTCCAGGTTTCTCTTACCCTGCTAAGATTTCGGATCTTTGGCTTCCTGGTCAAAAAAGATGGAATGGACCATTGATTCTTTATTTCTTCAATCCTCTGCCTCGGTCATGAAAAACACTCCCATCCTTCCTACTGATGTCGATGACATTTTGTGCTGGAAGCCGACTCCGAATGGTAAATGCAATTCCAAATCTGCTTACCGTCTTTGCTTGCAGTTTTTGCATGATGCAGGGATGCCGAGGCCAAGGCAGTTGGATTCACAAACAATCAAACTTCTAAATATTGTGGAAGAACAAGAAACTGATACCAAGAATCAAAACGTTTGCTTGGAGGATTCTACGAAAGGCTATTCCATCAGGAGAAAGAGCTGCTAGATTCTCAACCCATATTGACCCTTTGTGTTGCAGGTGCGGTACGCCAGAAAATGATCTTCATCTCTTTTTCACCTGTCCTTTTGCCAGAGCGGCTTGGTTTCAGCATCCTTGGTATATTCGGCCTGATATTTTCACTCAAAACTGTGCCTCTTTTTCACAAATCATTTTTAACCTTCTGCAACTTGATCATCCTCATGTTTCGCTTGAAAATATTTTCACCTTCCTCTGGTGCATTTGGAAATCTAGGAATGATCAGCTGTTTAATAGAAATCAAGGTCAGCCGTATCAAATTCATATAAATGCTGCTGCTCTTCTAAATGATTTTGAAACTGATCTTCACTTGCACAATATTGCCTTATCTCTATCTAACCCTTCCTTGTTCCCTCTATTTCTCTCTCGAATGATTTGCATGTTTCAGGGAACAAGCTTTATTGTGACGCAGCATGGAAGCCGTGGAGATCATCCTCCTCCTCTCCTGCAGGATTGGGAATCTACCTTCGTCTCCCTGTATGCGATCATGTTACTGATGTCTTCATTCAGGCTCTTGCTCCTCGGATTACTTCTCCTCTCCTGGCTGAAGCTCATGCTCTCCTTCTTGCGGGACATCTGGCGAGACAGCTCCAAATTTCTCAGCCAATCTTCCTTACGGACTCGCTCATTCTGGCGCAAGCGGTGGCAGCAAATTCACCGGATAATGATTCGGTGCCCTGGGAGATTAGGCATCATGTCATCAGTTTCTTACAGATTGCTACTCCTCTGAACCATAGAATCTTTCATATCTCTAGAACTTTTAATGGAGTAGCTCATAACTGTGCGCATCAGGCAAAACGATCTCGTCGATCTGAGCCTACCAGTTCTTGCAGGAACTCAGCTCATAGCTCATCTGCTTGTCCCATCATTGCTGCCTCCTGTCAGCTGCAATCGCTGGGTCTTGTAATTCTCAATGTAACTTGCTTTTGAGCTGAATGAATTAGGCACTCGGTGCCTGCCCTTGTTCTAAAAAAAAGACCGTTGGCCATGGAGTTCCTCGGCCCAAGAAAGATGACAAGCCCCTGGTGTTGTACATGATTGTCTAACCCACGTCTCTCTTGACGAATCTCATAACGATCCAAGTGTATTTTTGGGTATGCTCCGTATCAACTCAATACTAGCTACAATATTGTATATTTATGGAGCATCACATTCAATCATATCACAAGGTTTTGCACAAATGCATGACATACCTTTCGAAGCAATGCATCCCCTCTTGGAGATTACTACTCTCGGGTCTTGTTCGTGCAGTCAAGCAACGAGTGCCGCCACGAGTCCTCGGCTCCACAGATGCCGCAGGAACTAGCTGTAGCAATATACCGCCGGTGAAGGAGATCAGCCGTCTGTAGGAATTTGTGTCTTGCAACATTTTATTTGTACACTAAATTCTCCGGAATTAAACTTCATGTGGAATTATCATGGAAATAACAGGAAACTAATAATGTGGAATTGTACTTAAGAAAATATATATGCCGGAATTATACCCGGGACAGTATAGAATGGAAAGCCAGCTTGTTCATATGTTGGCTATATGAATTGATTAAAGCCTGCGAATTTAAATTATTCAAATTCGACACGTGACTCACACACGTGTGCTCGTGGGACTAATTGCAGATTGAAACTCCTAGATGGTTACTGATGATCGTGGTTGGTTTGGTTAACCTGAAGTTTCTGTAATAAATATCTGCGGAATTATGGTTTAAATAAAACCGGAATTAACCCTAACCCCTAGCCTCAAATTGATCATTGTGAGCGGCACCACGGAAAAAGATCGGAGGAATAGGGGTTAGACCGTATTAGTGTCTAAACCTAACATTGGTATCAGAGCCAAGTTAGGTCTGAAGGTCGTCGTCACCGGGAAGTCCGATCTGCAGCTCCGTCCTCTCGCTGCGCTGCCATGTTCCGCTGCACTCATTTTGGTCGTGGGGCCGGAAGTCTAATCCGCTGGGCAACTCTGCCTTCGAGGTCGCCGATCAAATCCGTCGCGAGCTCTCGGTCAGATCGATCGCTGTTGAGATCCCTACGCTTCCGCTACGTGTACTTCTCCGCAGTCTTGCATGCGGGATATCCATCCTGATGCATTGATTTAATCTGGCGGCGGGTGATATCGAGAAAAGCACTGCAGATTAAGACTAGTCACAATGGGAAGTAACATAGGAGTAACATCAGTGCCACATAGGCAAAAAATCTGATGTGGATGGTAATTAATGAGAAGAGAGATGGTTGTGGTAACTAGCTATGTTACCATAACATCACACATTTCAAAGCAAGATGAGTGTATAACCTATTAAATATCACACTACACATATGTTACTTCCCACTATGGAGGTAGTAACTTAGAGTTCCCGTGCAAGAATTATATTTGACGGTGACTTGAACTACTTGATCCACGCATGCGAAGCCTTCCGTTTGCTGGCTGTTCCTCCCGGCAAACCCAGCAAACATCCTCGATCTATGTGCGCAGACTAAATCAATGCATCAGGATGGATATCCCGCATGCATGACTGCGGAGAAGTACACGGCAAGAATTATATTTGACGGTAACTTAGTTACTCCCCATTGTAACTAGTCTAAACAGTTCAAGTCACCGTCAAATATAATTCTTGCCGTGTACTTCTCCGCAGTCATGCATGCGGGATATCCATCCTGATGCATTGATTTAGTCTGCGCACATAGATCGAGGATGTTTGCAGGGTTTGCCGGGAGGAACAGCCAGCAAACGGAAGGCTTCGCATGCGTGGATCAAGCAGTTCAAGTCACCGTCAAATATAATTCTTGCACGGGAATCGAGGTTTGTTCGTGAGAGAAGTCAATGGATTTCGCGAGGAACAAGGAAATTGATCTGTCTCGGACGGAGATAGATTAGAGCATGCTCGGTTTTCTCGCTATGTGGGCATTGGTATGCACAGTCGCTGGTGCCTTTCGATCTGGAAAACAAAGCAGTGCTTGATGTTGCCGCACACGGATCGATGAACATTGTCCATTGCTTGCTGGATCGGTTGATGCTGTACGGGAACGAGGAACCAAGAAGCAGGTAATGACCTGGAGTACTACTATCAGCAATTCACGCTAAGGCTCTAAATTATGGCTATCACGGGTCAAGGAACACTTGTTTCTTCTCTGCCTTGGGTTGACAGCAAGGAATAACATCATTCACGTCTGCGCATCAGCTTTCCGCGTCGCTCGTTCTACATATCGGTAACAAATTTCCCTCGATGGCATCTAATTACACGGTTTAGGGAGAAAAAAATCATCAATTTATTTCAGCTGAGTTATTTGGAACTTGTAGATTGGATGGCTCTAATTACACGGTTTAGGGAGAAAAAAATCATCAATTTAATTCAGCTGAGAATATTCATTTATGTCATTGATATATCTAAACTGGAAAAGCCAAAGGGAAAGGAAAACTATGGAAACTGACTAAAGAAAACTGACTAGTTCACATAGGGCTGGCTCTGGCCCAGGGCAAGAGGGGCGACGGCCAGGGGCCCGCCAAATTTGGGGCCCACAACTGGGACGTATATACTAGTGGCGTGCATTACAGGATACACGCCACTAGTAGTTTTTGTATAAACTGCCTGGATTATTACTGCTGGCATACAGAAATAGACGCACGCCAGCGGTAACACATAAACGACATAAAAAATGGCTAGAGGCCGTAGATTAAGGGCCCATTTATAGAGTTCGCCCCGGGGCCCCTAAAATGTTAGAGCCGGCCCTGAGTTCACATAGTTATACCCATATTTGATTCTTTACCTATTGAATATGAGAGTGCACAGATTACGTGGAATATTTTTACGTAACCTGGAAAAGGATTTTTTTTTTCAGATTTATCATCTATTTGGTATTTCCGGAGGAAATTGGAATGCATTCTGAGGGAATTATTAAGCTCTTCATCAGATGGATTAATTTTCTTTTTGTCACTACTATTTTTTTTATTGCTACAGGATTAATTTTGTCCCGGAATATATTTGGAACTCGTCGGAATACAATGGAACCTATTGGAGTACATACTGATTCACTGGAATTACCGGTGCAATAATGACGAGAAGGCATGAAGGATGTTTATATTGAAATTGGCATCTCTTATTTTTGGAGGAAAAGGGAGAACACTCCATGGGAAAGGAAATCAATATTTACTCAACGATATGTTAAATGTTATTGGTTGCACTAAATATTTGTTTATAACTACTTCTCCATATATAGTTTGGATTTTACTTGTACGTCATATTTTGATGGAATATGCAAACAATTCCAAGCGGAAATAGATATATCTACTTAGGCATTATTACTAAATGTGATATACTTGGAATTTCGAAATTATGCAAGCAAACTCCCTTGTGGAGGAAAATTATTATTGTTTCTATTCACCAACGATGAGAAGAAATTTAATTTATACTTCTTGATCGGAATGTGTTGGTTGTGATATACTATTTAGAAAAGGAAGAGTGGAAATGTTGCTCAACTGGAAATTAGTGCATTATGGAATCTAACACAATGGTCTCATTTATCTTGACAATCCATTGGAAGTTGGTGGACAAATTGTTTATTTTATGAAGATAACTCCATATGGAGGAACACTTGTAATAGGAACACATGCTCGGAATTTTATTATTTATTGTCAATGGAATTTACGACTTGTTCTTACTCTAAAAACAGAATTACGCTTATTAATTGTGAAATTATAAACTTTAAGTGGGAGGACTATGAGTTATGGATTTTTCTTCAATGTGACATTTGGTTTTACACTCCCACTAGAGGCTCAATTATTTTATCTCATATATATGACTTGATCACATATCAAGGAACATAATTAGTGGATTATTATTTCTGGAATTCTACACTTAAGTGGGAGGATTATGATACTTTATCAACTTATATTTACGGTATTCTTTTTGGACACTCCTACTTGAGGTTATTTCATGATGCACTTGATAGGGCTATTATATCTTTTACAATACAAGTCGGAAGGCTTTTGTGGTATTAATATCTCATACTGAAGTGGAAAATCAGTTCATCAAAGGATTTAATGGTTTGAAAACTGATTGGTGGGGGAAGCACACTTCAGGAATATTAATTGTAACTAATGTAATGAGCATGGAATCATTCACTGATGTCTTATTTCATATACTCCGTAATTTAATGGAGGAATACAACTCTTGATTATGAGGAAATGCGTCACATGCCATCTGTCGTGTCTCGTTGCACGGACACCGGGAGTATAGGATACCCCCTTTTAGGTTCGGCACGGGGCGCGAAGGAGGCTGAGAATCGTCTTCTTGGGCGGAGTCTAGATCAAGCTCTCCTCTCCACGATCAGAGCATGCAACCAAAGGGACACAAGGAGCTACCCAGGTTCAGGCCGCCCGGAGGCTAAAAGCCCTACTCCTGCATGTCTGGATTGATGAGTTCTTCATAGTGTGGCTTACAATGGAACCTCCCGGGCAGGGTACCCGGAAGGGTTTTGGCCCGAGGTAGAAGAAGGACAGATCCTGACCCAGAGGAGATCACCTTCCTCTCTACCTCCGCAGCCCTAGTTTAGTCTTGCTCTGGTTCTAGCTTGTCTTCGTCCTTGGTTCGACCTCTCTCCCCCTCCTCCGTGCCTTGGTCCTCCTTTTATAGGCTAAGGGGTTGCCACAGGGTCACGTGGGGGGCGTGAGGGTCCTTCACTCCTCATCTAGTTTAGGGGGAGACGTGGCCTCTCCTCAGCCTAGCGTCTCTCTTGGGTTAGGTGGGAGCGTCCGCCTTGGGGGTGGACAGGAGCTGACACCACCACGGGGCGTGCTTCCCACCCGCGCTGCCTTCGCCTTGCTTCCCAAGTCTTCCGTGGTGAGGTGGAGTTCTTATCCACAGGTACGTAGGAGGTACCCGGGAGGGAGCCTGGCCTCCTGTCGGGAACTCGGTCTCGGGTCCTTCCTGGCCTTCTTGCTTGATTCGGGGACCCGGAAGGTCCCCAGGACCGGAGCCCTTAGTCGATGCAGGCCTTGCGTGTCTTGACGGTGAACCCGCCAGCTTGACTTGAGTCTTGGTCTTGTCCATCTTCAACTTAGGCCCACATGGGGTGGACCCACTTTGGCAGTACTAGGGGAACCCCATGTTCCACTGTTGCGACACCATCACATGCTACTACTTTTGTTTAGTACTAGGAAACATGACCGTGCGTTGCAACGGGAGAGAAAATTGCGTCGTGGAAGCGCACATGGACGCCAAGTTAGATGACGTCGCACGCAACGATAATGTGTGTCCCAGGTTCTCGCTTGGATCATCCTTATGTATCATGACAGCAATCCTTTCCAGCATACCACCCCAAATAGGATCTCTTCGACACAATATTTAATACATAAAAAGAGATCAAACATGAGAACAACTGAGTATTGAAATTTTTAATGACACAAAGGTAATAATAGTGTTCAAACAGTAATAAGACTCAAGTTACATGAATATCAGACATAAGAATTACTCTCTAGAAATAGGAAAACGACTAAGTACTTCTGCACTACTAAAACAGCTCAATCATTTTACTGACTTGAGAGGTTTTCCTCTGCAACTTGGAGAGGCGGGCCCACCAGCTCTCCCAGGAGACCCACCTCTGATCCCCGGCCATCTCCTCTTCCCTGCTTCACCTCTCTAGGAACCGGCCTCTTCTCCTCCCTGCTCCACCTCTCAGCTGGCCACCCGTTCACCTCTCGGCGGTGCGTCCACAGTTATCGCATGGAGCTCCATGCGGTGGAGGTATGCAACCTGGTCAAGCTCGGCGCGCACGGGGTATTTAGGGTGCTAGTTAGAACTAAAAAATAATGATCTATGAGACTATGACATGCTTGACTGTGTTTACCAATCGGTTTGGAGTTTCCTCCTTTCCGAGAAACAATGATCTATGGCATTCACAACCAGAGATTTTATAGATTATCTGTTTAGCATGGCAACTGAAGTGATCCGATTGATCTAATTATGTGGGGGCATTTTTCCAACAAAAAGAGAAAAGAGTTGCTTGCACCTCATGCAAACTGTAACACTGAGTCAGAGGATTGAAAGACAGGGCAATGGATCACATTTATGAGTCAATAGAAGTAATCAAGACCTAGGCCTCTGAAAATGCAATATGTGACAAAACCTTTGTGAATGAAACAAGAGACGTACAAAGCCAGGTTCTAAGAAATCTATCCAAATGTTGTCAACTTCACAACATCAACTAAGTTGAACAATTCAGAATAGTAAGATATTGGCGACTTAATGGCATCAGCTAACTCGAGCTGAAAAAATATGTGCCCTCGGCAAAGTGCATGGCATACTACATGTAAGGAAAATGATATACTGAAACAGGGGAATGTTAGTTAAATTCATGGCATCAATGAATACTGGCCAATTTACTAAATCTAACCAGGGACCATACGATCAAATATCAAATTACAACCTTAATCAAAAGTAATGTGTGGATACAAGGAGTACTTCACCATATCGCAAGATCTCTAGGGACATCTTGACACGGACACCTGGCCAAAAAACTGAATGGGAGCGACCTCTTATTGCAGAGAGAAGACGGAAACACTTCGGCACATAGTATACTTGTGAGAACGGCGCATCACAAATATTAGGGGTGCAACACAAAACACAAAGATTATTCATGGTCCTAAGGTACCTGCAATAAGATGAGAATTTTTTGTTGTCTAATTCTGTACAAATCTCACTACTAAAACCAATAGCATTATCTCCTCCAAAAAAGCAACATCCATGGTATTTCTGGTGTCAATAGAACCTGGTGCTGTTTGGAACATAACATCCACTGTTGTTCACAAGGGGAACACAGTTTTCTTTGGAAAAGATTAATTTCCTTTAGTCTCCAACAGAACCAATGCTCAGGTAATATCAGCACTGCGACTAACATTTTTGTCAAGACACTGAAAGAACCGTAGCATAATCTGAATGCGCATTAATTTTTCAATTTTCAGAACCTTTGTTTTACTGATAGCGCATTAATTTTTCAAATTTGAATTCATATTAAAAATCGCCTACAGCTTTACCGCTGATACATTGGCCAAGTAGGCGAGTTCAGATTTGAGATTAGACAGGCTTAGTGGCTTATGTAACCTACGGCTCCAGTTCAGATTTCAGATTACTCTGGCTTGGGTGTATACAAAGAAAATAAAGGCATAATTTTACTAACATTCCTCTGGCATTCTGGAAGCAACCATCAGCTTCCAATTTTAACAGCAAGTAGAACATACCTTCATTATTTTCTTGTCTTCTTCTCTTTCCTCCCTTCGCATCACATACTCGTCCAACACAGACAGAAGCAGTACACCATCCTACATAAAGGACAAACCACGGCCCTCTTCCCATGCCCTAGTCTTGGCCACCAGAGTTTCGACAAGTTCTAGAATGAAAGCATCCATTTCATTAGCAAGGAAAAGAAGTACGGAAGAAAACGCATGAAGCATAACTACAAATAAGACCAATGAACATCAATCGATTTCCAATGCATAAAAATCTTCATAACGGATGTTTTTGTTTGTATTTCAGACAAGTACCTGGAATCTCGCTGACAAGAATACGAGCTTTTGCTGCATGTTTGGAATTCAGATGGGCTCCTCGGCTTGACTTATATCTGTGTCATCCTGTAGAAGGATTTAAAATTTGCAAGTGAGAATCGAGAAGCTACTCCCAAAACCAGCAGACCTGGGTTGCTAAAATTAATTATTAGCATACCCAGTTATAATCTGGAAGCTAGCTTTCTTCTTCACACGCAAACATCCCGTTTTCAACCGTATCTAATTTATCTTTCTGCTCCATGCTGCTTCCTTTGCTTTTGCTATCTGACCTTCATGTCTGCAATCAGTTTTGTTTTATTTTTTGCAACCAGTTCTTTCGTCTATGTTCCCTGCCTTGCCTCAGTCAGCAACAATAATTCCCTGCCTCAATCAGCAAAAATAATTTCAAATGGGCCGCAATGATGTCTATTATTGTGTAAGCACCAGAATGGATATCTTCCAACTCAGTTTGCTTCTTGAAAGCGATCTCTTTCGGGTATATAGCTCCCATGCGACGTCTTTTCACGTAATCGTTCGAAACGCGACGTCGCTGCCTGAAATAGCTCAAGTGCGACGCCATCTCGTGGCTGCAATAGCTCTCGTGCGACAGTCGGGGCTTAACCGCAAGGGACAGGTTAGGGTTGGAATTATGTGAGCCTGGTGGGACCCCAACTAATCCACATCAGCAAAGGACCCACAGGAGCACCTCCGACCGCGGGACCCACCTCATCAGCTGGTAGAAAATAGAGACATCTCGCCCTCGTGCCAGAGCCATCCCCGCCTTCTTCTCCGGCGACAGCGCGCAGCAACGCCGGCGGTAGAGGTATGTTGTCGGGCTCCGCTTCCACCTGCCAGCGTAAATGGTCGAGCTCCGCTTCCGCCTGTCAGCGTAAATTGGAAGGTGCCCTGATTGCCCACGGACGGCACCCCTGAAGCGGCGAGTCACCACGAGAATGGCAACGCTGGGCGCGAGGATGTGAAATGTGAGAGCAAACTAGAGCTGGAGAAGGTGAGATCTGAGTTTCCCCTCTCCCAATTTCGTTTTATTTTCCTCAATTTTGGGTTTTCATCCGATTTGGGAATTAGGGTTCATATTTTCTTATTTTCTTATTTTTAGGATCTGCCGACATGCGACCATTTTGAGTGGACATCAAGAGGATTGAAAAGGAGGGCACATCCCTCCCGGCCCCAATTTGACGTCGGCGGTGGAGCAATTGCTCTTTGAGTTGTCTATGTGCGGTTCATTAGTCAGTAAACAATGTTTGTTCTTCAGTTAACGGTCAAATACAGTGTTTGTTCTTCAGTTAACAAAGTGCAGACCAATGTCCCATTTTTGTTCATGGGACCATGTAAATAAAAGGGACCCGTAAATAAATTTGTTTCACCTTGTCTAAATCAGCCAAACAAATTCAGTAATGAAATGGAGGGTTGTAACTATTACCTCCTAATGGTGGTAGATTTGTCGCAAACATAGGCATAGCCTAGTGGCAAGGGTTGATGCCTCCCTTTGCCCACCCAAGTTCGAGTCCCATGCTCGCAATTTAGGTGTTGCACATTATTCCCGTTCTGGTCCAGTAGCTTCGTGGGTCTGGCAACTTACTATTATAGATTAAAAGATCTATAATAGTGAGTTATCCCATCTATGAAGATGCTACACTGGGACAATTTTTTTGAATTAATCTTCATATTATTTATTTTCTTTTGATTTTTTGCCTCGTTTGAATTCAACTTTGAATCAAAATTCAAATTTGAACCAAAAATCAAACTTTACATGATATTTCTGATAACCTTGGATGTTGCAATGATTTCAAACTATTATGCACTTGTTTGATTTAATTAGGTCATCAATCCGAGTCATTTTGTTAAGTCGTGAAAAATGTGTTTCAAATGAGTTCCAAAGGTAGGGTAAACAGCCCCATTTCTAAGCAAGTTTTTTGTCCACCATGTCTAAATCAGCCAAATAAATTTGAGTTGTTAGTATATGACATACTAAGACCATGTGCACAGGTTTTCCATTTTTTTGATGTTTTTGAATTTTTTATGCTTATTTTGAATTCGGTCAAAGCTAAGTTTGACCAACATTTAAACAAGTTTCAAACATGAAAATGAAAAACCAAACCGGTTCCTTCTTAGTCACTCCAAAATGAAGCTTTTGTGAGTTTTTTGAAAGTTCCATGTTCCACACCCAAAACCACTTCTCTTCACACATGAGAGTTCATAGTTTGAAATTTGAGATTTCACACTACATACATGAATATTTTGTTTGAATGTATCTAGACCTTGTTTATTAACTTGAGTTGTTAGTATATGACATACTAAGACTATGTGCACAGGTTTTCCATTTTTTTATTTTTTGAATTTTTTATGCTTATTTTGAATTTGGTCAAACTTAAGTTTGACCAACATTTAAACAAGTTTCAAACATGAAAATGAAAAACCAAGCCTGGATCCTTCTTAGTCACTCCAAAATGAAGATTTTGTGAGTTTTTTGAAAGTTCCATGTTCCACACCTAAAACCACTTCTCTTCACACATGAGAGTTCATAGTTTGAGATTTGAGATTTCACACTACATACATGAATATTTTGTTTGAATGTATCTAGACCTTGTTTATCAACTTGAGTTGTTAGTATATGACAGACTAAGGCCATGTGCACAGGTTTTCCATTTTTTTATGTTTTTTGAATTTTTTATGCTTATTTTGAATTTGGTCAAATCTAAGTTTGACCAACATTTAAACAAGTTTCAAACATGAAAATGAAAAACCAAGCCTGGATCCTTCTTAGTCACTCCAAAATGAACCTTTTGTGAGTTTTTTGAAAGTTCCATGTTCCACACCCAAAACCACTTATCTTCACACATGAGAGTTCATAGTTTGAGATTTGAGATTTCGCACTACATACATGAATATTTTGTTTGAATATATCTAGATCTTGTTTATCAACTTGAGTTGTTAGTATTTGACATACTAAGACCATGTGCACATGTTTTCCATTCTTTTGACTTTTTAGAATTTTTTATGCTTATTTTGAATTTGGTCAAACCTAAGTTTGACCAACATTTAAACAAGTTTCAAACATGAAAATGAAAAACCAAGTCTGGATCCTTCTTAGTCACTCCAAAATGAAGCTTTTGTGAGTTTTTTGAAAGTTCCATGCTCCACACCCAAAACCACTTCTCTTCACACATGAGAGTTCATAGTTTGAGATTTGAGATTTCACACTACATACATGAATATTTTGTTTGAATGTATCTAAACCATGTTTATCAACTTGAGTTGTTAGTAT
This sequence comes from Poa pratensis, assembly GCA_947311845.1. Lineage (NCBI taxonomy): Eukaryota > Viridiplantae > Streptophyta > Magnoliopsida > Poales > Poaceae > Poa > Poa pratensis. The sequence goes on from CAMZMU010000110.1 coordinate 11,023,584, forward strand.
AAGACATACTAAGACCATGTGCACAGGTTTACCATTTTTTATGCTTATTTTGAATTCGGTCAAACCTAAGTTTGACCAACATTTAAACAAGTTTCAAACATGAAAATGAAAAACGAAGCCTGGATCCTTTTTTTGATGTATCTAGAAACTAACACAATTGAGTTTGCACAAAAGTTAAATTCACAGAAATTATTAAAAATGCAGAAAGTGTTTACTGGTGTTATCTACACAAGCATGTAACTTTTAATCTAGGCATCCTAACAACATGAGGTAAAATTCTAGTAAAAGCTACTGCAGAGAGCTTTCCAAAACATTTCGATTCATAATTTTTGGATCTATAAATTTTGAGTTATGCACAAAATACTCTTTCTGACCATTTGCAGAACAACATTTTTCATGCACTCACAAATGTGTATTTTCCAGATCTGCAAGTTGGAGGTGATTCCAAACTTGTCTGGTCACCTCTGTGATTTTTCGTTTGAGCAACTTTTAGATCTAGGTGTTTTATTTCGAGTTAAACTGACAGACTAGAAACTGCCTAAACAGAAAAAGAACAAAACCTAGAAAAAAACGCTAACTGGGCCAGATCTAGCACTGTTCTAGGCCCAGCAGCTGGATTCGGCCCCTAATGTTTTTTCGTTGATTTATTTGACGGCCCAGCTTTTTTTTTCGACCGCCTCCCGTTCCCCTTCCCCTTCTTATCCACTGAAAAGTGTCGTACCCTAGCTATTCCCACTCGCTCCAGATCTGCGCCACACTCGCCGTCGGCGACCAAAACCACGCAAATCAGCTCCGCCGCCGCAGATCCAGCACTGCCTTGCGACGATGATGAGGCGTGGGGGTTCCAGCTCGCGCGGCGGCAATTCCAGCGGAGCGGAAGCAGCGGAAGCGGCCGGCGCCCGCCTCTGACCCCCAACGGGCGGCGCGGGTTGCTTCCGATGGCGGTCGGAAGCACGGAGCGCGCAAGTGGACGAACTAGGCATCGCGCCGCCGCCTGTGTTCACCCGGCGCGAGGTGCAGGAGTACGACCTCCGGATGGAGATGGCGGCGGCGGCGCGAGGCAGCCGCTATGAGTGTGAAGCTCCTCCGGCGCGGGGAGCTCCTCCATCGCACGAGCACGGCTGCCATCGCCGAAGAGGGAGGAGGAGGAGCAGCAGGACTTGGCACCGTGCGCCGGGCGCAGCGGCCTTCTGCCCGGAGACTACGTCCACGACGGCGACCTCGACAGGATCACCGCCGAGGTGATAGAACGCACAAAGGACGAGCAGCAGCAGCTCGACGCGCGCCGGGAGATGGAAGAGGAGCTCGAGGAATTCCGCTTCCAGCAAGCTATCGAGGCATCCCGCGCCGACATGGGGTGGGGCGCCGATGACTCCGACTCCGACCCCTACTCCGACTGAGCGGCGCCGCCGCCTCGTCGCCGCGGCACCCCTGGGGCTCCGGTGAGCCCAATTTTGGATCGAACTAGGGGTAGGAGCTGCGGTTGACACTACTATGTCGTCCTCTATGTAATAGCGTATTGTTCTATCGAACTACTCCGTGTGTGGCTTTTGATCCGACGAGCCCGCCATTAGAACTACTCCGTGTGTAATAGCGTATAATTATCTGCTATGTTTGCTGAATCGAAATCTATCTGTGTGTTGCCTGAATTCGGTTGAATGTTTGAAATATTTGCTTTTATGTTTGCCTGAATCAGAGCTCGCCGGCGTTGCCGTGCTTCGTCGCCGGAGAAGAAGAAGAGGGAGGATGCGCGCGCAGGGGAAGAGTATATAACGGTCGTCGCTGCTGTGTGGGTCCCATGCTGACGTGGATAAGCTGTGGGTCCCACCTGGCTCCCCTAATCCTGACGGAGATTGCGCTTAAGGGCCATGTCGTGCCTGAGCTATTTGTGCTCAGAGAGATGTCGTAGCAGAGCAATTCTTGCGAACGATGTCGCTTTGCAGCCAATTCGCTGGAAAGACGTCGCATAGTAGCTATTTGTCTATCTCTTTCATCTTTTTGTATTTTAGCTGGTCTACCCTTTAAACTTCTGTCTCAGCCTGAATTTGAAGGGAAAGATCAGAACATAACACATAATTCAGGCCAGAGAGTAATTCTCTACGAGATATTTTCCAGTGTAACATCACCTGTTCAATTTAATCAAGGGCTAGAGCTCCAGAAGCGGTGTCTTCATCTACAGATGTTGCTGGTAACATGATCAAACATGCTCCTTTCTTGCATGCGAGCATCCATGAGATCCCAAAAAGAGGCAAAGATCACAGAGTTGACATCAGATTGTAATAAAAGGGCTTTCGTCGCCATGGTGACTACTGCTAGCACGGCTACGTCTATTGCGAACAACGGGCAATTTTGTTCATGTAGAGAAAATATGCGATTTCTGAGCAATCGATACAAAGCCTAGAAAGCCCTGCCACGCCGTGTAACTTTAGCAATGAACATCGATCTAAGCTACAAACTCGAAGTTCCGCTACGTCGTGTCGGGAAAATCAGATCTACGAGCGGCAGGAGGGATCGGATGTATGGTACGGGAGGGGTGCGATTTGAATGTACCCATCAGCGAGGCTGACTTGGTCTTCTTAGACAGTGGTGGCGACGTTAGCGGGAGCAGCAGAGGCAAGGAACCCGAAGAGGACGAGGATGGTGACGCGGACAGGATGCCGTCACAAGGCGGCGAGCCGGCGCAGGCAGGAAGGCGACGTATGCGTGGGGGCAGCGTGAGCAGCGGCGGCGGCGCGTGCAGTACGTGGGAGAGAGAGGATTAGGAGAAGCGCAGAAGTGCGCGGCTTCGTCTCTTAGATGAGACGGAGGACGGGAGGAGGGAACGATCTTCTCGGGGGAGCAAATGCCGCCGGGCAAAATTGGTGGAACGAAACGTCTCCCCGCAGATTTAGCGATCGACGCGCGACGAAAGTTGGACGAAGGACGGGCGAAACGTTTCGTTGGCATACTATGGAACCAATCGTGCTTTTTAGATAGGAGAGAAGTCATTATCTATCACAGTCACTGTTTATATTTTGTGAACTGGAATGAAAGTGTTTTATTTATATTTTGGTAGTATGGAATTGGAATGATAATTTACTACATAGCACACCAATATTTTACTTTAATGTTTATATTCTAGTGGATCGAATGGTATTTCGTTTTTATCTAGAAAAAAGAAAATTGGTGGAAAGTAGGAATATGGTATTTTATCATGAAAGGGTGTGTTTACTAATAGTCACACCGGAATATTATATGTGCGAAACTCAAAGGGAAATTCAAGGGAACTCTCAACACTAACATGCTTAGAAAAAGTGGGAGGAATAAAAAAAAAGGACCATCGTATCCTGGCTATTATTCTGTGTTTTTGAGAAAGTTACTCTATATTTTAGAGAAAAACGTACTTAAACTTGTTGCTAATGTTAACTATGTGTGCAAGTATTGCAGGAAGGAATAAACTCAATGAAGAGGAATAAAAGTGGGAGGAACTTGGTACTTTACCAAACAACCGCAAGCCCATATGTTTTAAATGGATTTATTTACAAAGAAGTTTAATGCAACATGCTTAGTGGAATTTAAAATTCAAAGCTTGTTGTTTAATTCTTTACACAAAGGAAATATTTATAATTTGTGGAAACTCTGAAATTTAGAGAAACTGCTGTTGTTTAATTCTTTACACAAAGAAAATATTTATACTTTGTGGAAACTCTGGAATTTAGAGAAAGGTGTTGTTGTTTTATTCTTTACACAAAGGAAATAATTATACTTTGTGGAAACTCTAAAATTTAGAGGAGGTGGGAATAAAGACATGGTTTGCTAACTGATTAGAATCATTCATGTTCATGGACTTCACATCAATGATCAATGGTATATCAGGTCATATGGCTTTATTAATGATGGAAGACGATCATATAAACATGTTAGTATGATTTATTTATTTTGATTTTACTATATGTGCTAACTATGTTCTTATTGATTTTAAAATATCACATTGATGGAAGTGAAAGTTTGGTTTGGTTCTAACTTTCTTATGAAAGGAATATTCAAAGTTTCCTGCGTTTTGGGAGTGGAGTTACATAGTGAATGTTTTTATATATTTTTCTATGGAAAAGTGCAAACCTGTCTAGCACCTTTGATAAAGGGAATGATACTTAGTGAGGAATCATGTTTGAACTCCTAAGGAAAAACAAGAATAATTGTCATACCAAAATTAGGGTGGGACATTATTATGCGACCTGAACTTAGCCATGCCACTGTAATTGTTGCTATTTTGATTAGCACGAAAAGCGATTTGCTGGACTTATTAGCAAACGGAATATGAATCTTATAAAGGTTGTTGGAATCACATAAAACACTTGATGCACAAGGAAATAGGGATTATTCATTATTTGGCGATCTCAACCTTCAACCGCGTGGATATATTGACGCTACATTCGGAATAGGCTCTCGGTGAAAGGTAATCTATTTTATGTTATACGTTAATATCTACTTTTGTAGGTCTTTGTGGCGTACAAAGGAAACATGATTTAGATACTCGTTATTTACGAAATATGAATACTCCAATGCATCTCAAGCATTGAAGGAAGGTCTATGGTTAAGGAAATTTCTTTGTAAACTTACGGTCGTGGAAAGGCGCATCATAACCTGTTACTTTGTAATAATATGATTGCTAAAGTCACAAAGTTTATATGCAACATGGATACACTGAAGGAACGAATTATTTTCTAACCATGCTAATTGTGTGGTAATTCACTTATTGAAATAAAATGTTTTCAGTCAAGTGGGAGATGTAGAAATTTGTGTCTTGCAACATTTTATTTGTACACTACATTCTCCGGAATTAAACTTCATGTGGAAGTATCATGGAAATAACAGGAAACTAATGATGTGGAATTATACTTAAAAATATACTTAAAGAAGCCGGTACGTATACAGTGTATGTGAATATGCTGAAATTATACCCGGGACAGTATAGAATGGAAAGCCAGGTTGTTCATATGTTGGCTATATGAATTGATTAAAGCCTGTGAATTTGAATTATACAAATTCGGTACGTGACTCACACACGTGTGCTCGTGGGACTAATTGCAGATTGAGGAGGTGTTTGTTTGGACTGTGGCTGGCTGTGCTGCTGTGTAGGAAAAGCTGCTGTACAGTGGAAGCTGCTTTTCTGAGTGTCACTGTTTGACGACTTGGCTGGCTGTCTAGCTGTGTGTTGATGAATTGTCTGAAATAGCCTGAGAGTTCCGAGAACATATGTATTTACTGATTAAAGTATAAAATCATATCTCACTATGAAATACCAGGAATATACAACATTAAAAAGAACAAATAAGTAATATGATCTAGATTTTCGAAAATACACATCTGTACGATTATACAAATACCATTACACAAATAAGATATACCTTTATTTCGAGAAAAAGTGATGTTCACATATAAATCACGGACAATTCATGAGTACACAATATGATACTGTACATCGTATATGTAGTTCTGTACATATTAGACCAGCGCGCGTATCTGTGGACTACAGCAGGAAAAACAAAATTCAGAACAAAAGAAAACTACTAGTTCTAGCTAGCCGGATCTGCTGGCTCTTCGAGTGAGGGCGTTGAAGAGCAGCTCGTGGAGGTAGTTTGTCCGAGCTCGGACATGGACGTCACGCACAGATGACGAACCTCGTACGGCCGCGCAACTTCTGGAGGCCTCGCTCACGAGACGACGAGCGACGACTGGGGACAAGGTCTGGTCGGGGAGGAGGTCAGCCGGGGACGAGGTAGGAAGAGGACAGCGGGGAGGAGGTGAGCTGGGCGGACGGGGTTGGACGAGGACGGCGGGGAGGAGCTTGGCGGCAGGGACTGCAGGGAGGAGATGGCAGCGAGCTTGGATGGCGGCAACCACGGCGGGAAATATCCAGAGGCGGGGAGGGAGTCGGCCGTCGGGGGCCGTGCGCCGCTCGCCGGCGGGAGGCGAGCTGCAAGCTGGCGGCGCGGGAGTAGCGAGCGGGCGGTGCTGGGACACGAGAGCGGAACCCTATCCTCGAGAACGGGTGTGGGGAAAATGTGTTTGGACCTTCGGTGGCATTCCCTCGTAAATTTGGGCAAACGATATGACCCTATTAGAAAACGCTTCGCTCAACTTTGCGGGAAGCCGCGCGACGCGCGAAGCACCTCAGAGGTGCTTTCTCCTCTACATGTATTTCGTCCAGTGGCTTCGGCGAAGCCCGCAGCCACCGCACCCCGTTTGTTTCGTTTGGGCTGCTTTTTCAGTGGAAAGCCAGCAAAATCCCAAACAATTAAACAAACACCCCCTGAAACTCCTAGATGGTTACTGATGATCGTGTTTGGTTTGGTTAACCTGGAGTTTCTGGAATAAATATCTGTGAAATTACGGTTTAAATAAAACCGGAATTAACACTATATAAAGGTCCCTAACCCTAGACTCAAATTGATCATTGTGAGCGGCACCACGAAAAAAGATCGGAGAAATAGGAGTTAGACCGTATTAATGTCTAAACCTAACACCGTCGGCAATGACTGTCGTGCAAGACGCCAAAGGAACATCCTCACTTTGGCTTGTACCTGAATGTGCCACAGACTGACCCAATTCTTCTGAACTCTTGCATGGTTAGAGCTGGTAGTCCTCCCCTCCAGCCAGGCCTCACGCCTATCCTTTGTGCTGGCCAACATTCGGTAGGCTGATCGCACACTAAAGATTCCTCGTTTGTCATAATGCCATGCCCACACATCCGTCTGTGCTCTTGTGCTGATCGGAATAGTCTGTATGATCTTCACATCCATTGGCAGAAAACACATTCAGTTTCGTCAGGTCCCATTGCTTCGTCGGTTGATCAATAAAATCTGAAACCCGTACAGGAGGGTTGTCAACACGACAAGCAATCGGCCTCAGCGTCCCCTCCCTGGGGATCCAATTATCCGCCCATGCGTGGGTATCACTTCCTGTACCAATACGCCGTATCAGACCTTGTGCAAGGACGTCCCTTCCCTCTAAAATTGCTCGCCATATCTTCAAGGGATGGGATCCCAAATCTGCGTTCAAAAATTCAGAGTTTGAGAAGTAAACTTCTTTCAACACCCTTGCACTCAAAGTTTCTGGCTGCTGAATAATGCGCCAGCCTTGCCGCGCCAAGAGTGAAAAGGTTGAAGAGCTCAATATCTCGAAAACCTAAACCACCAAGGTACTTCGGTTTCGTCATATCTATACTAATATTAAAAGAGCAAACATGTTGGGATACATTAAATCTGTGCCGTTCAATATGCGATCAACGGTTCAGATCGTCCCAATGTTTGACAACTTAACACAGACCAATGTTTACTGTTTTGCCCTCCCACCAAATCACATAATACTACTAAATTGCCACCATACCGGTTCGTCATTTTATTTCTCCCCTCCTAGACCGAACCTGTTGCCATGGCCTCCTCGCCACGCCCCAGCACTCACTCCATCGTGGCAAGCTATGAGGATGGATCCCCTGTCGCACGAAACTGACGCTGCCGACAGGATGAGGAGCGGCTCCTCGACATCAACAGAGTTGTCGGCATCCCCGAGGACGTGACCGACGCCGACGAGGTCGTCGCCATCGTGTGCGTGAACGAGGCCGCACGGGGGCAGGGCGTGTGGAAGGAGCTGCTCATCAACCCAATCTGGCCGTGCCACGCATGCTGGTGGCCGGCCTCTGTCTCATGTTCATCCAGCAGGCCACGGGCGTGGACTGCGTGGTGATGTACAGCCTACGGGTGTTCTCGACTGCCGGCATCAAGTCTCGCCGTCAAGTTCCTGGATGGGGCCGCGAGGCATGCGCGTCCAGGAGGTCAAGTCTGGCTGCTTAGCCATCCATGTTTTTCCTACTGATCTATTCTGCACATCTCACATTGGTCTCAGAAGTTTTGTGCGCTAGAAAGACTGATTGTCCAAGCTTAATGACGATGAGGTTGCCGAGTGGATGAAGGACTGCTGCACGCTGAAGAGGACTTGCACTTGCAGCCGTGGACCTGGTAACGGGCGGAGATGTAGTGACGCGACAACGCGTGCCAACGAGGAAGGTCATGCCTACGCCTGAGTCCTGACGCGCGCACCGACGACGACTCGACGAGTGACGCCCAGCGTATGTGGACAAGCGCGCTGGTGAGGCGATGCTCGTCTGCGAGCGTGGACGTTGAGAGGGGCAGGTGCGTGCCCAGAACAGCAGCGGCCAACGGGTTAGATGGGATGTACAGAGTCTGTACTACAGACACAATCAAATTCAAAGTCATCAACAACACTGATGTCACAGCTGCTAATATGTCTTGTTAGTCAGTACATGCCAATACTCTCTCTTTCTGATATGTAGATTATGTCATAAATTGTGTATCAGAACTTGTACTAACTTGTCTTCTTACGGTCAGTATTGGCAAAATCTCCCAAGTACTCCCTCCGTTCCAAAATATAAGGCGCGCTATTTTTGTGCTGGTCTTCGGTGCTCAAGTTTGACCGTTAATATATAATAAATTATGTGGATCTAGAATGTATAAATGGTATCGCTGGATTTGTCTTGCAAAATTCTTTCATTTCATATATTTTTATAATAATTTTGTGGTCATATTATAGGTACAAATCATGGTCAAAGTTGGACGTAGTTGACCCGCGAAATTAAAAGGCGACTTGTATTTTGGGATGGAGGGAGTAGTAGGATGTGCTGCATAGCACCTACTAGCTATTAATATGAGTGTTTTCAAATTAACCTAGCAATGCATCTTCTCCCACATTGCGTGGGTGCATATAAGTCTGGGTATTTTTCTTGCCAGGCCTGATCTCAAAGGACACATTTGGAAATCATCGGCTGGTTCTGGATTTTGGATATTTGAATGTTTCTTTTAGTAGAATTTTTTAACATGGTCCAGTATATTGTGGGAATTTTGTTTTATCCAAAAGTATGTGGGATTTTTGTTTTATCAAAAATTATTTACATTTTCATTTTGTTGAGTTGTGAGATGATAGAGCACCCATTGGAATTGATATGTTGCCAGAGCACGGAGGAGATCCACGCAACCATGACAGCGAGTGAGCTGCGAAGCTTCTTCGGCGGATACCAAGATGGCTAGGGTGGGGACGTTGTCGTCGCTGACAATAAGTCGATGAGGAACGTGGCGCCGAGCAGGCCAATTTCCACACAGGCTTCCACTAGGAGATATTCTTAAGAAGCCCAATGAGAGGAGGAAGGATATTGAAGGGATTGATGGACCCCAAGTAATTTTGCCTACTATCGATATTATAACACTAGCAGCCATGTAAGTCAGACCCCTACACCGGGTTTGTAACAAATGTTGTTTTTATTTATTTATAGAAGAAGTTATTCCTTTAGTTGTAATTTAGAGTAGTGTGGTGTAGCCACATTCGTTCTGTTTGAAGAGGCAATGCATGCAAGTAGGTACGAGATTCGTGTATCAGCATATTATATATATTTTTTCTTCTAGAAGTCGTCTTCACATTGCGATGCTTCATTTTAGTCAACATGTGCGTGCATTTGAATTTTAAGACTTGTATATAACTCATTAAAAAGAGAAATGTGATTAAAAAAGAACGTATGTTGTGTTACAATTTGGAGACGTGTGTTGGACGTGCCAAGCAACTAGTCATCCCAAGAGACCCAACATGTCTTCCTTTTCCCTTCTTTTGACCCCACCAGAAGTTCCTGATCAAAGAATTTATATGTTGGCATAATCCTCTTGGTAGTTTAAAACATGACATGGAGAAAGTGGGTATTGCTTGCGCCACTGACTTTATTAGTACATCCTTTCCCCCAGCAGATAAACATTGTTCGATCCATCCTTGTACTCTCTTCCAAATCTTGTCCTTCAAATACTTGAAGGCCCCATTCGATGATCTCCCCACATCGGAAGGCATACCTAGATACTTCTCACTTAGGGACTCATTCTGAACTTTTAAAATGATCTTGAGCTCCTGCTTTACTGTCTCCGGGCAGCGTTTGCTAAAGAAAATGGAAGATTTATCAAGATTCACTCGCTGTCTGAAGCTTGGCAGTAATCATCCAAAGTATCTCGGGCTTACTGTGCACTTTCCACATTGGCCTTGATAAACATCAGACTATCATCCGAAAAAAGAAGGTGGTTCACCGCCGGAGCAGTAGGCGCCACCTGTAAACCTTGAAGGCTCGATGATTCACTTTTACTTTTCAAAAGGCACGAAAGGCCCTCCGCTGCTAACAAGAACAAATAAGGCGAGATTGGGTCACCTGACGAATACCTCGAGAGGGCTTGAATTCCTCCAATTGTTCCCCATTAAGCAAAACTGAGAATGACACCGTAGTAACCATCCTCATAACCATGGTTATCCACGAGGCATGGAAACCAAGCTTCTCCATGATCTTCTGGAGATAATCCCATTCAACTCGATCGTAAGCTTTCCTCATATCGAGCTTGAGCGCACAAAATCTGTGTTTCACCGCCTTGTTTCTCTTCATAAAGTGCAAACATTCATAGGCGGTAATGATGTTGTCCGTAATTAGCCTCCCTGGCACAAAGGTTGATCGTTCCCCCGATATAATGTCCGGTAATACTTTCTTCAGTCTGTTGGCGAGCACTGATGACATGAAACACACGTTCGTTGGGAGACCCCAAGAGGAAGGTATGATGTAGTCAGCAGCAAGTTTTCCCTCAGAAAGAAACCAAGGTTATCGAACCAGTAGGAGCAGCAACTCTTCAGAAGGTTGTCAACGGCGCCAGAAAAATAGCTGTCGCAGGGAGTCTGGACTGTTGACGTGGAATCTGCACACAACACAATCAAACTACTTTGCCCCAACGAAACAGTGAGGTTGTCAATCTCACTGGCTTGCTGAAAACAAAGGATTAAACGTATGGTGTGGAAAATGAGTATTAAATTGCAGAGAATGAAAAAGGAACAGTTTGCAGTTTGTGGTTGTTTAATCAGTGTAAAAGAATGGACCGGGGTCCACAGTTCACTAGTGGTGTCTCTCCATAAAAGATAACTAACATGTTGGGTGAACAAATTACAGCTGGGCAATTGACGAATAGTGAGCGCATGACAATGCATATACATGACATGTTGACTACTATGATATTTAATTGGGCATTACGACATAATACATAGATCGTTATCCAACAGCATCTATGACTAATAATCCACCGCCGGGTTGTCATCCGAGTCCCCCGTTGGTATTAAGTTGCAAGCAACGGATAATTGCATTAAGTAAAGTGCGTAATGTAAACAAACACATATGCCCGTGGACATAGCATCGTTAGGTTATCCCTAGTGGCAACAGCACATCCACAACCTTAGAACTTTCTGTCACTGTCCCAGGTTAAACGGAGACATGAACCCACTATCTAGCATAAATACTCTCTCTTGGAGTTACAAGCATCTACTTGGCCAAAGCATCTACGAGTAACGGAAAGCATGCAAGATCTTAAATAACATATAAGATAGATTGATAATCAACTTGACATAATATTCAATATTCATCGGATCCCAGCAAACACAACATGTAGCATTACAATAATATGATCTTGATCATGTAGGGCAGCTCACAAGATCTAAACATGATGGCACAAAGTGGAGAGACAACCATCTAGCTACTGCTATGGACCCGTAGTCCAAGGATGAACTACTCACGCATCACTCCGGAGGCAGGCATGGCGATGTAGAAGCCTCCGGTGACGATTCCCCTCTCCGGCAGGGTGCCGGGAAGAGGTTCTGAACCCTCCCGAGCTAGGGTTGACGACGGCGGCGTCTCTGGAACTTTTCGTGGATATTTGCTCAGGTACTTAGGGTTTTCGCGTCGGGGGAATAAGTAGGCGAAAGGGCGGCGGCTGCGGACCCCCGAGGGGCCCACACCACCCTAGGGCGCGGCAGAGGGGGGCCCGCGCCCTAGGTGCGTGTGGCCTCCTGGTGGCCCTCCTCTGCTGCTCCTTCGCTCCGTCAGGCGTGTTCTGGAAAAATAGGCACCCCCGTGTAGTTTCGTCCAATTCCGAGAATATTTCCAGACTAGCTTTTCTGGAATACAAAAACAGCAGAAAACAGGAACTGGCACTTCGGCATCTTGTTAATAGGTTAGTCCCAAAAAATGTATAAAAGTGATATAAAGTAGATGCAAAACATGTAGCAATTGGTATAAAACAAGCATGGAACATCAAAAATTATAGATACGTTTGAGACGTATCAGCATCCCCAAGCTTAGTTCCTACTCGTCCTCGAGTAGGTAAACGATAAAAACAAAATAATTTTTGAGGTGACATGCTACTATCATAATCTTGATCATATAATATTGCAAGGCACATGTAAATGAATGAAGTGATCCAAGTCAATGGTCTATAATTTGCTACCAAATAGATAATGAGTAAACAATGAATCACACAAGCTAAACGTTTTCATGAATAGTACTTTCGAGACAAGCATCAAACAGTTTTGCATAAGTGTTAACTCATAAAGCAATAGTTTCTAACAAAAGGTATTTAATCAACACAAAGGAAGAATTTAGTTTCAGCATTTGCTTCAACTTTCAACATATTTATCTCATGGATATTGTCAACACAAAGTAGTATAACAAGTCCAATACATTGCATATAACGCATGTTGTAACAAAGTTGACACTAGTGTTTGCTTGTGGAAGACAGAAAGAATAGGAAAACTGACTCAACATAAAAGTAAAAGAAAGGCCCTTCGCAGAGGGAAGCAGGGATTAAATCATGTGCTAGAGCTTTTAGGTTTTTGAAAGCATATAGAGATTGCATAAAATATTTGATACTCCTCCCAACCTTGCTAACACAAGCCATGGCTAACCGAATCCTCGGGTGCCTTCCATCAATCACATACCATGGAGGAGTATCTATTTTTGAGAGGTGTTTGTTAATTGTCAACGAATGGTAGCGGGTGAGAACAGTATTCTACCTGTCGAACGGACTTTTAAGAGCGGCTCCCATGAAGGACGTTATTTCTACCAGCAAGGCAGATCATCCCTCTTTCTCTTTGGTTTACACACATTCAGGTATTTCACTGTTTGTCATTGCTTACTGATGAATCAGGGCAAAAGTGTGAAGAGAATTAATTGGTTAAAGTTGTAATTAATTGGGACTGGGCACCCCGTTGCCAGCTCTTTTTGCAAGTTATTGGATAAGCGGATGTATATGCCACTAGTCCAGGTGTAAAAGTCCACTCGACAAATAGAATAAAGAATAACCACACTAATTCCTCATGAGCTAGTAAACATTGACACATAATAACATTTTGAATAATTTAAAGGTAGCACATGAAAAATTTACTTGGAGTGGCAAGGAAATACCACATATAGGTAGTTATGGTGGACACAAATGGCATGGATTTTGGCTCAAGGATTTGGATGCACGAGAAGCATTCCCTCTCAGTACAGAGTTTAGGCTAGCAAGGTTATGTAAGCAAACAAGAATATCAACCCGTACACCAAGTTTTATATGACAAACATATTGCAAACGTTATAAGACTTCATACCGTCTTCCTTGTTAACCAAACCCTGTTATTAGAAAATATCTAGACCTTAGAGGTACCACCGATGCAAACCAAATTTTCAACAAGCTTTACGGTAGTTCTTCACTAATAGGCTTAACTCATGTGATGCACAATTTAATCATGATCTACTTGTTAACTCAAAACAATTGACAAGCATCAAGTTATCCATTTTAGTGATCTACAAGATTAAGCAAGTTTTTCCTTATACCAATTACCACATGCAACATTTTCTGAACCAACCAAACACCAATCAATTTATTTCATCAACTCTCCAAACAAATATAAGTGAAGCAAGAGAGTACTTTCTACAAAAGAAAGCTAATAGCTCTGACAAGAGATACATGAAAACAAGAGCTAAAAGCTGAACAGCGCTAGATATGAATACTCAACAAATATAAGTGAAGAATAGGAGTATTCTCATGAAAAAGCGGAGCGTGTCTCTCTCCCAATCAAGAATGCTAGGGTCCAGTCAAGCTTTATTGAAAATAAAAATGCAATACTGAAAATAAAAGCACACAGACGCTCCAAGAAAAGCACATATGATGTGAAAGAATTAAAATATAGTTTCACTAGAGATGACCTGATAATTTTGACGATGAAGAAGGGGATGCCTTGGGCATCCCCAAGCTTAGACGCTTGAGTCTTCTTGAAATATGCTGGGGAGATCCATGGGAGCCTCCCCAAGCTTAAGCTCTTCACTCTTCTTGATCCTATTATATCATCCTTCTCTCTTGACCCTTGAAAACTTCCGTCACACCAAACTCAAAGTAGATCTCATTAGAGGGTTAGTGCATAATCAAAAATTCACATGTTCTATAAAGACGCAATATGATTTGTTACTTTAAACATTAGCTACAGCCACTGATGTTATGTGAAGCTCTTCCACCCAAAAAAGAATTTCACTCAACACTAGTAAAAGAGAGAATGCAAAAATAAAAAGGCATAATCTGTCTAAAACAGAACAGTCCGCAAAGACGAATTTTTTCGAGGCACTTACGACGCTCAGATCGAGAAACTCTGAACTAATGAAAGTTTCAGACATTCATAAAGATTACGCACAAAAATTTCAGATTTAATTAACAATCTGGTGATTTTAGGAATTTCGTACAGTGAACAGCAAAAATCTGTTTCTGCGCAGCAATCAAAATTAAGCATCATCTTATCATTAGAGGCTACTCTTGGCACAACAATGCGAGAAAATAAAGATACAAAGGAGTTGCTACAGAAGTAAACAAACTCCTTGACTCAATAAAAGAAAAATTGCAGAAAAATAAAATGGGTTGCCTCCCATAAGCGCTTTTCTTTAACGCCTTTTAGCTAGGCACAAAGCATGCATCAAGTATTACCAAGTGAAGAAGCATCAACATTGTAATTTGTTCGAACAATAGAATCATAAGGTGGCTTAATCTTCTTCCTAGGAAAGTGTTCCATACCTTTCTTGAGAGGAAATTGATATTTTATATTCCCTTCTTTCATATCAATAATAGCACCTACAGTCCTAAGAAAAGGTCTTCCCAGCACAATAGGGCATGATGGATTGCACTCAATATCCAAGACAATAAAATCAACGGGGACATAATTGTTGTTAACCATGATAAGAACATCATCAATTCTTCCCAAAGGTTTTTTAATAGTAGAATCAACAAGGTGAACATCCAAGTAACAATTTTCCAAAGGTGCTAAATCAAGCATATCATATAATCTTTTAGGCATAACAGAAATACTAGCACCAAGGTCACACAAAGCATTGCAATCAAAGTCATTCAATTTCAATTTAATGATGGGCTCCCAACCATCTTCTAACTTCCTAGGGATAGAAGCTTCATGTTTAATTTCTCTTCCCTAACTTGCATGAGAGCATTAGTAATATGTTTAGTAAAAGCCATGTTTATAGCACTAGCATTAGGACTTCTAGCTAGCTTTTGCAAGAACTTAATTACTTCAGAAATATTGCAACCATCAAAATCAAAGTCATTATATCAAAAGTAATGGATTATTCTCTTCCTTATTGCTAGAAATTTCAGCATCTTTATCAAGGACAGTTTCAGAGTTATCAGGCAATTTAGGACATTTTGCAATAGAAGTGGAAACATTACCAACACCAACTATCTTGCCATTAATGGTAGGAGGTTTGTTAACACTTGAGTTTGAAGCATTTTCAGAAGTAGTAATAGTATAAACTCTAGCAATATTATTCTTTCTAGCAATTTCATCCTCTCTTTCCCATCTAGCTAACATCCTCACATTGTTATCAATTTTAACTTGTATAGCATTGAGAGTTTTGCTCTCTTTAACATCATGAGGCATGTTCTTTAGTTTCAATAAGTCAACATCAAGAGCAAGACTATCAACTTTAGAGGAAAGCACATCAATTTTCCCAAATTTCTCCTCAACAGTTTTATTGAAAGCAGTTTGTGTACTAATAAAATCCTTAAGCATAACTTCAAGATCAGAGGGTACACTCTTATTATTATTGTAGGAGTTACTATAGGAATTTCCATAACCATTGCCACTATTAGAAGGATAGGGCCTATAATTGCTATTACCAAAATTATTCCTATAAGCATTGTTGTTGAAATTATTATTTTTAATGAAGTTCACATCAACATGCTCTTCTTGAGCAACCAAAGAAGCTAAAGGAACATTATTTGGATCAACATGTGTTTGACCATTTGCAAGCATAGACATAATAGTATCAATTTTGGCACTCAAGGAGGAGGTTTCCTCAACAGAATTTACCTTCTTACCTGTTGGAGCTCTCTCGGTGTGCCACTCAGAATAATTAATCATCATATCATCAAGAAGCTTTGTTGCAGCACCCAAAGTGATGGACATAAAGGTACCTCCAGCGGCCGAATCCAATAAATTCCTCGAAGAAAAATTTAATCCTGCATAGAAGGTTTGGATGATCATCCAAGTAGTCAGTCCATGAGTGGGACAATTTTTAACCAATGATTTCATTCTCTCCCATGCTTGAGCAACATGTTCATTATCAAATTGCTTAAAATTCATTATGCTACTTCTCAAAGAAATAATCTTAGCAGGAGGATAATATTTTCCAATAAAAGCATCTTTGCATTTAGTCCATGAATCAATACTATTTCTAGGCAAAGATAGCAACCATTCTTTAGCACGTCCTCTCAAGGAGAAAGGAAAAAGTTTCAGTTTAATAATATCACCATCTACTTCCTTGAGCTTTTGCATTTCACAAAGTTCAACAAAGTTATTAAGGTGAACAGCAGCATCATCAGTACTAACACCAGAAAATTGCTCTTTCATAACAAGATTTAAAAGTGCAGGTTTAATTTCATAAAATTCTGCTGAAGCAGCAGGTGGAGCAATAGGTGTGCATATGAAATCATTGTTGTTCGTGCTAGTGAAATCACACAACTTAGTGTTCTCAGGAGTACTCATTTTAGCAGAAATAAAAACAGTACAGAAAATAACTTGAAAGTAAACTAGATGCAAGTAACTAATTTTTTTGTGTTTTTGATAATTGAAAGCAAACAAGATAAAATAAAATAAACTAAGCAAGACAAAAACAAAGTAAAGAGATTGGAAGCGTGAAACTCCCCTTGCAGAAGACTGCTGTCTCCCCGGCAACGGCGCCAGAAAAATAGCTTGATGACGTGAAACACACGTTCGTTGGGAGACCCCAAGAGGAAGGTATGATGTAGTCAGCAGCAAGTTTTCCCTCAGAAAGAAACCAAGGTTATCGAACCAGTAGGAGCAGCAACTCTTCAGAAGGTTGTCAACGGCGCCAGAAAAATAGCTGTCGCAGGGAGTCTGGACTGTTGACGTGGAATCTGCACACAACACAATCAAACTACTTTGCCCCAACGAAACAGTGAGGTTGTCAATCTCACTGGCTTGCTGAAAACAAAGGATTAAACGTATGGTGTGGAAAATGAGTATTAAATTGCAGAGAATGAAAAAGGAACAGTTTGCAGTTTGTGGTTGTTTAATCAGTGTAAAAGAATGGACCGGGGTCCACAGTTCACTAGTGGTGTCTCTCCATAAAAGATAACTAACATGTTGGGTGAACAAATTACAGCTGGGCAATTGACGAATAGTGAGCGCATGACAATGCATATACATGACATGTTGACTACTATGATATTTAATTGGGCATTATGACATGTTGTCATCCGAGTCCCCCGTTGGTATTAAGTTGCAAGCAACGGATAATTGCATTAAGTAAAGTGCGTAATGTAAACAAACAAACACATATGCCTGCGGACATAGCATCGTTAGGTTATCTCTAGTGGCAACAGCACATCCACAACCTTAGAACTTTCTGTCACTGTCCCAGGTTAAACAGAGACATGAACCCACTATCTAGCATAAATACTCTCTCTTGGAGTTACAAGCATCTACTTGGCCAAAGCATCTACGAGTAATGGAAAGCATGCAAGATCTTAAATAACATATGAGATAGATTGATAATCAACTTGACATAATATTCAATATTCATCGGATCCCAGCAAACACAACATGTAGCATTACAATAATATGATCTTGATCATGTAGGGCAGCTCACAAGATCTAAACATGATGGCACAAAGTGGAGAGACAACCATCTAGCTACTGCTATGGACCCGAAGTACAAGGCGAAAGGGCGGCGGCTGCGGACCCCCGAGGGCCCACACCACCCTAGGGCGCGGCAGAGGGGGGGGGCCGCGCCCTAGGTGCGTGTGGCCTCCTGGTGGCCCTCCTCTGCTGCTCCTTCGCTCCGTCAGGCGTGTTCTGAAAAAATAGGCACCCCCGTGTAGTTTCGTCCAATTCCGAGAATATTTCCAGACTAGCTTTTCTGGAATACAAAAACAGCAGAAAACAGGAACTGGCACTTCGGCATCTTGTTAATAGGTTAGTTCCAAAAAATGTATAAAAGTGATATAAAGTAGATGCAAAACATGTAGCAATTGGTATAAAACAAGCATGGAACATCAAAAATTATAGATACGTTTGAGACGTATCAAGCACCTTGGATGCAATTTTATAAATGACATTGCATGGACTGATCGGACGAAACTGACCCAATTCTTCTGGCTTGGCAACTTTTGGATTTAACACAATAAACGTTTTGTTGAAAGTTGATGGATCATCCTCCCCAGAGAGGACCCGAAGCACAATGTTTAATTTCATCGCCACAAAGATCCCAGTGGCGCTAGAAAAAATGCGCCGGAAAGCCATCCGGCCCAGGTGCCTTTGTGGGAACATCTGAAAAATGGCTATTTTAACTTCATTGATATTCCCTCATTCATCTGAGTGGTAACGCGGGTAGGAACAGTATCCAATACCGCCCCCAGATTTTCTGTCCCTTCTGATCTGTAAAGGCTGCGATAAAAATCAGTAGTGACTGCTGCCATCTCCCTCGTATTCTCTATAACCTCACCATTTGGTTTAGGAAGGCTTGTGATTTTGTTCTTTCTCTTCCTTTGGCTGGCTCGTATATATTAGTACTTAAGCCCATGTACGTACTAATGCCCATAGCTAATCATCGTATATATTAGTACTTAAGCCCAAATTCACGTATATGTTCACAAATTGAAGCCCAACAAGTAAAAAGAACAGCCCATCTACTGAGTACCCACCTACAGGCAATTACCGGTCGTGGAAGCGTGGTCATTTTCCCTAACCCTCTCGCCTAGTATATAGATCGATCGAGGTGCGAGGAAGCCGCTCGCCGCCGGCGTCGACACTGGACTTTGATTCCCGGCGTATCCAGCAGCGAATAGTACGGAGGTGACCAACTGATCATTCTGTCCACTCGCCGCCGCACCTCTCGTCAATTCACCATCCCATTAGTCGACAAGGTACAGCGTGCTAATCGTGATAATCTAATCTAACTGTCCTAATTTGTTCAACTTCAGTTTACCTACACTTTGCTAGTTAAAAACTTAAAAACAATGAGAAACAACATAGTAGTTTGATTTTCCCTCCAATTGATTCGATCTCAAATCTGGCCAAGTGCTGAAAATTTAGAATTCAGTGACTTCTCCGTTTATATTTAAACTAGTGAAAAGTAGCTACCTTCTTGCCAAACATTTGACAATTTGCTTGATATTTTTTCTTTTGTGATACTATATATACATACTAGCTTACCATCAAATATATGTCGATACTGAATTTTTTTAGACTCGATACCTACATTGATATACTTGACCCAGCGGTGCCATAGTGGCCGGACGTGCACACCATTTTTTGGACAGAGAAGAATAGGCGTATCTGTAGCGACACACATCTCCCTCATCTTTAGGTAGCCATGCTTGCTTTGGGCAACATCAAGTATCGCACCCGTGTGTATTGACTAGCTCCTATGTTTTAATCGCTCGCCTCCCCCCCTAAGTCCAAATCCTGGCTCCGCCCCTGGCGCCGATGTTGGTGGCTACCGCAGCATACCCCCATCCAGTTGAACCACTAAGGGAGAAGGAGGCGCATCAATGGAAGAGAAATGTGCGGCGGCCATGGTTGCAAGCTGCGTTAAACTCTCATGGGGCATTGGGGAGATGGTGGCCACGACGGCGGTTGTTTTGTCTACGGCGCTAGGATCGACCATGCAGGCAGGAGACGTGGGGAGAGAGAGGGGGAGACAATGAGGAGGTTGGTAGGGTTTTTTCTTTCACTTACAAGGTACAAGTCATCTGTTGAACAGGGTGCTGAGTTGACAGATGTGTTCGAACATGTCAGGACACTGCTTCCAAGTGTCCGAACACTCTAGATCCACTTTTGAACTGATTAGTGTTTCGTTAGGGCAAGGGTAATAATATAGTCGGTTGTTGGCTATATGTTCTTGCCATGTCATGTATAGTTAACTGACAACCAACATGTATAGTAATTTGCTATATACATGCACAATTTAATCAATATTATCGATACATGACCCACTATATACTTTCATAAGGCGTCTAGTAGCACGTGATGCGGCTGACTACTACTCCCTCGGTTTCACAATATAAGATGTTTTAAATGTTTCACATGTTATCTAGATTCATATTAAAATGATTGAACATATATATTAAAACGTGTTTAGATACATATGTATACATGTGAATGTGGAAAAGTCCTAAAATATTTATTATTGTGAAATCGAGAGGTAACTTACAACCCGCTTCTATCCTCTCCTCTTTTTTCTACTCTAACAAAGTAAAATTATGTTATTTAAATTCTTATAGCGCTTATATGGCCATATTGTACTTGCTCTTTAGAGGCTGAAGTTTTGTCAGGGCGCGTGAGTGCGGGGCCTCTCTTGGACCTAGATCCAAACCTGAAAACAAATCAGGTTTCAGTCAGAGACGGGTCGCCACGTGAACCGCAGTTGGTTTACCATTAAAAGCAGAATCTTGGCACGGCAGCCCCATTTCAAATGCGGCAGTAAAAAGATCCTTCAGACCCACCCACTGCACTGATGTTTTGTAGCAGTGGTTTCCACTGAAGCCAGAGAGAGAGAGAGGAGCGGTGAAGGTGCAGAGAGAGAGAGAGAGAGAGGTGAAGGTGAAGGCAAAGAGATGAACGGCGGAGCAGCGGCGGTGAGCCGGTTCATCAAGTGCGTGGCCGTGGGGGACGGCGCCGTGGGCAAGACCTGCATGCTCATCTGCTACACCTGCAACAAGTTCCCCACCGTTGAGTACCATCCCTCCAAACATCTCTCCCATCTTCCCCTCGCCGGTTTGATCTGGTTTTGATGAGAATGATGGTTGCTCCTGTGGTCTGTGGATCGACCGATTGCAGGATTACATCCCCACGGTGTTCGACAACTTCAGCGCCAACGTGTCCGTGGACGGGAGCATCGTCAACCTCGGCCTCTGGGACACCGCAGGCCAGGAGGACTACAGCAGGCTGAGGCCCCTGAGCTACAGGGGAGCCGATGTCTTCATCCTCTCCTTCTCCCGCACCAGCAGAGCAAGCTATGAGAATGTGCACAAGAAGGCACTAGCCACGTTACACTCTTCTCTGCCTCGTTTGTTCTTAATCAAACAGCTGCATACTAACGGCTTCGCCTTTGATTTCTTTGGAGCAGTGGATGCCGGAGCTTCGCCGGTACGCGCCCGGCATTCCTGTAGTTCTTGTTGGGACCAAGTTGGGTATGTTCTTGCCCTGCTTCTAGACTATGTATCTCTGCCTGTTCTTGTTGTACCATCAATTTCCCAAACGAATGTGCAGATCTTCGGGAAGATAGAGCTTATCTTGCTGACCATCCAGCTGAGTCCATTATCAGAACGGAGCAGGTTTGTGCATTTCACACTCAGATGACAGCAACCAGCTGGTAATTTCCAACTAAAAATTAACTTTGCACGTGTTAGGGAGAGGAGCTTAGGAAGCAGATAGGTGCGGTGGCCTACGTGGAATGCAGCTCCAAGACACAAAGGGTATGACTTCTGCTGCATCCAGTCAATGAAAGCCTTAGGGTTTCAAGAGTTGTGTCATGTGTGGTCTAACAAGAGTAAAAGTGTAAACCACATTGTTTTCCCCCTCGCTGGTTGTGAACAGAACATTAAGGCTGTTTTCGACACTGCCATCAAGGCAGTTCTTCAGCCTCAAAGGCGCAAGGAGATAGCCAGAAAGGAAATTCAGACCGGCGCCAGTCGGTCGGTAAGGTAGGATTCAATAACCAACTGTTTTGTTTTGCACCGACTTCTCAACCTGGGCATCTCAATATTCATGTTGACGCTTCCACTTGGTTTTTGTAGGCGGTACTTTTGTGGAAGTGCTTGTTTCGCATAGCGGAGAAGAATGTTGACAAGTGTTTTACTCAATGTGATGTTCAAATGGTCCATGCCTGTGTTCAAAATGGGACAGAAGGTGATGGCATAAGTATCTCATTGCTAGCAGCTACATCGACACTTCTCTTGTGCACTGTGGTGGAGCCGTTTTGCTGTAAAATATTGTTTTCGATCTGGCAATAAGTCATGCGTGCCTACTTGTGTTCCCCAGTTAATGTGTACAATTATATGAAATGAGAAGCAATCCTTGAAACAGCTGTGGTTTGGTCTTGGCTAAGGTTTCTTGATATGATGATCCCTAGGAAACAACCTCTATTACAAATGTCCATTGAAATATTCAAAGAATCTTCAGGGTAACATGTTACTAACATGAGAAGGGACCTGAGCAGTATATGATCAAGAGAAGCATAAAAGGATAATTTTCCTCGGTATTGCGCCATTTGTAAAAGTAAAACACCAGCAATTTGGTAGTTTACAACATCTGGCAGCTATGACTAATACGCCAACACTACCACTGGCGAACCATAATTTGGTGGTTTACAACATCTGGCAGCTACAACTAATCTGCTGACATTACCACTAACCAACCATCTTTTGAATCAGTCGCGAAATTTATATATATAAAAACTTATGCTAATCACACAATGTGCAAGCCACTCTAAGAACAAAGGCCAACACATTCTCTTGCGCAAAATAAGCACGAGGCCAGGATAGTTCGTCGGCTTACGCACGACCTCGGGAGGGTAGTTTCTTCTTCGCCAATTACATTACATACATAATCTGGAGGCTGCAATTTGAGAGCTTATGGTAACTGTAATCTTTCCATCCAGAAAACGGAGCATCCATATCTTACAAGGAGCCTGCGTGCAACATCAATTACTAAAGTAAGTAGTTGATCATTTCCATCAGGGTGGTCTTTTTACAAGAAAATAATGAGCTTTACCTAGTATGCTTGTAAATATTTTGGAATGTATGCACGCCGCTGTCTGCTTCATAAGTCATCCCTTAAATACTCATTGTCATCACTAATTGTAGTAAAATCAGTTGGATTCATGTTGGTTACACAGATATCCTGTCTTACGAGCCTATCCAAGGGATTGGTCTTTTTCCCTTGATCTCTGGTCAAAGATTGAGCTGTACCGTTCCTCGATGAAGAAAATCCTGGACTGGACCTAACAGAACTCAACTGCAGCATATTCCATGCCGCTGAATACATTCCTGGGTTCAAGGCTTCAACATTTTCCCTTCTGTTTATATCAAACGATGATGCTATCCCTTTGGACACCCCTATTCTGTAACCAGACTGTGTCCCACAGCTCTCCGGCAAGTTTGCAATTTCCTTCTGCAGCAAGGAGCTGAGCACACCAACCCTAGCATGTGGGCGTAACGGTTTGTGCAAATTTTGGTGTAGCCGAGGTCGCGATAAATCTTCCAATGTCAACGGGACCTTTCCATTTAGGTTACTTCCGTGCGATGCACTAGCTGATCCTATGCCATTTAGGTGACTTCCATATGATGTGCAAGCTGGTCTTACATACTGATTGTGTACTCCATGTGATGTGCTAGCTGACCCAATGCCATTTAGGTTACTTCCATACGATGTGCTAGCTGCTCCTATGTACTGATTCTGTGATCCATATGATGTGCTAGCTGATCCTATGTACTGATTATGTGATCCGTACAATGTGCTAGCTGATCCTATATACTGATTATGTGCATAGTATGAATTCCGAAGTTGAAATTCCATCTGGTTCCCGCTAGACCCTTCATAATTTTGAAAGTCGGCTAACATTTGTTGCTCGGTCAGTCTCAGGAGCTGAGTAGCAGGCATGGTTTCTCTTGGATAAAAACCTGATTGTCCAGCATTTCTTCGATCATACAAGTTGCCAGCTTCCATGGTTGACATTGCACTTGGAAAACTTCTTGCCTGGACTGGGTTAACTGATCTGTCTGTATACTGGTCAAGTGCCGAAATTACTGGCTGGTGAGTGGGATAATAATTATTAGGATCTCCGGCCACATGAGTGGAAGTTAAATCAACTGTGTCAGTGCTAGATCTGAACTGAGCACGACATGTTGAGGTTGATGAATCCCTTGGAGCTGACTCAGAAGAATCCCACATCAACTTTGCTCTATGGCTCCAGCTGTCAGCTGGCGCTTCGCAATAGACTGATCCTTGTGTTGCGATAATAGTGGCGAGGTCGCAGCAATAGTGACTAATTCTCCCGTGCTCAGATGTGTCTGTTGTTCCTGGGTAGACATTAAATGACCAGGAGTCCGTAACCTGAGAGCATGCATATTGGTAACCTGTGATGTGGGTGCTACACGATCCGGTAATGCTTTATGGTAACTATCTGGTGCCAAAGACTTCTTCTGGAAAGCAGTGTGAAACACATTTGATGCAAAATTTTGACTATCCTCAGCTGGTATTACAGTACAATCTTCCTCCCGCTATCTTGGATTTACTATGACTAATATCAGAAGAATCAGTCTCAGTTATCAGTGGTGTCTGATCCTGATTTCTCACAAGCAGTTCAACTATGTCCATTGGGATGTCATCAATTATGGCCTGGTTTTCATGCATCAGTTGTTGCTTTTGTTTCTTTCTACTCGTAGCTATTTTCTGCTCAAGAGCAGTCACATTTCGGATACCACGCTTACGTGGGGAAACCTGATAAGATAAATGAGACAAAACGTTAATCTTTTAGGAAATCTAGCATAGAAGCACTATTGTCATTGTGTTCATTGTAAAATAATTAATAAATGATGTTAATTGAATATTGGAAAATTTCATATTAACCTAAGAACATGAAAGCACATACTAGGGGATGAGGGGTACATCCAGCATATATGCATCTTGCTTGTCATTGTTCTATAAGAGGTTTTTATGTCCTTCTGATTAATTGATTTTACCTATTTAAATAGGACAACATGCGACATGATTCACAGCAAATGTGTACAGGGAGAAGTCTGACTATGTACCCATAAAAAACAGACAGTTCTTAATTCTCACCTTTGTCAGGCGCCGCTGCACGGAATTTCTAGGTTCCATTTGGCATTGATCATCTGTTCTGAGAATAGATGTGTCTCCAGTATTGTTTTCGGTGTTTAGATCACCATTTGGGCCTCAACAGTTGAAGGAATGTTCCTCTTACTCAAACTCACCTTTTTTACCTTTGACAAGGACTTCTGTCTACAGTTCTCAGATTCCATTTGGAACATACTATCTGGGCCATCTGTGTTATGCACATTTCTCTCCAGATTATTGTTCTGGACATTTTCATCACCTACCGCAGTACTGGTAGTAGGTAGTATTTTTTTCTGGCTCAGTTTCTGAACTGATGATACAAAACCGTCACGAACTTTTTAGAAGCAATGTTATCCACAGTATATTCGGAATTAGCAGCAGAAGAATCAAGATCCTTTTGTTCTGTATCCTTTTTCTCAGTTCTTAATTTCTGGGAATTTTTTTCATCCAGTTCATAAGTGAAGATCCCTCACCATCTACAGCATCAACTCCTTTGTATTTTTTCTTCTTTTTAGCAGTTTTTGACGAGATTACGCCCACTGCCTGTCGGCTAACAGGAACAACACCATCTTGCTGGATATTGGCGGTTGGAGGCATCTTCCTCTTACTCGAACTACTTGGTTTTATCTTTAAGAAGGACCTATCAGTAGAGTTTTCAGCTTCCATTTGGTTCATGTCATCTGTGCCCTGTGTATTTTTCTCCAGATTATTATTCTGAATATTTTCATCACCTAGCTGAGTACTGATAGTAGGTAGGGCGTCTTTCTTGCTCAATTTCCAACTTGAGGATAGAATATCATGATGCATATCCTTTGAGACAAATGAATCTGCAGCACATTTTGAAGCAGAAGAATCAAAATCCTTCAGTTCTAAATCTTTCTTCGCAGTTCTTGATTTCTTAGGGATTCTCTTCATCCAGCTCATAAGTGAAGATTCATCATCTACAACCTCTTTCTCTTTTGCCTTGTTCTTAGTAGCTTTTGACCAGATTTCTTCCGCTGCCTGGTGGCTAACAGAAATATCATCATCTGTACTTCTATCATCCTCACAGGGATCAGCAACTTTTTTAGCATCAACATCAATATCAGCT
Organism: Poa pratensis; assembly: GCA_947311845.1. Lineage (NCBI taxonomy): Eukaryota > Viridiplantae > Streptophyta > Magnoliopsida > Poales > Poaceae > Poa > Poa pratensis. The sequence goes on from CAMZMU010000110.1 coordinate 11,049,925, forward strand.
CTAGAACCCCCTGTCGGGTCAGTATTAATGATTTCTGATAGCAGTCGAAGCTTTATTTGTTTTCTTCGACCTATTTTTACATCTGAACTGACAACCGGTGCAGTAGGTTTGCCTTTCTTCTTCTTACGAGTAGATCCAACACTTCTTTTTGGAGCTTCTTCACATGGACCGCTGTTGCAGACCTCACCACCTATCTGCCCAGATATTGGTTTAGGAACATTGCGAATAGTGTGGTCAACATTCAGAACCTCCTTGTTCTTCCCAGTGTCTTCTGCATTTGGTTTCATAGTTGCTTCAGAAAGTTTTGGACTGGATGGTATTGTGATGTCGTTTTCTTCTCTATTTGCTCTAATCTGTGAATCTTCAGGTAAAGGCATGATATCTGCAGCAGCATTATCTGACAGATTTGCCATTGTAACTTGATTACTGGATGAACCCTGTAAATCTGCAGATACAACAGCTACTTTAGCTAATTTTACACCAGAAAATCCTTGCTAGAAATTTATCAAGCTCTATCATACCTTTCATGGGTGGAGAGTTGCATTTGGAATTGCTTTCTGGGGTACTCTTCAAAAGTGTTGATCTATCAGCATTCTTCCCTTGAGCTAATTGTTGTGTGCAGGGAAATAAGCTTTTGAAATCAACACTAGTAGGCACTTTAGTACTTCGAACAAATCTGATAGAGCAACCATCCCTTGAGACATTCTTCCTCATAGAAACAGTTGTAGATGTTGTCTCATGTGAGATTTTGGCCTTATCCAAGCACTTTGAACAATCCCATCGTTGAAAGATTGACACCAAAAAAGGGTGCACACTGTTACGACATTCGTCAAACTTTTGCTGGCCACTAAAAAGCTGAGACAGAGAGCAAAACTTTGCGTCCGTCTTCTGAAGAGCCACAAACCCTCTGGCATAAAAATTAATTCATCAAAAAGATGCACATCGTATGCAATAGCACATCGTTTGCTTCGATGAATACAAAGGATAAACTCATGAGAAAGTAGTAATTGAGCTGGGTGTACCTACATACTACTAATTGGATATTGTTTTTGACATTACAACTGTAACAATAAATCTAAGCAAAATCATGAGTACAGTGAAATATTATACAATGTCACAGAAAAATAATCGGAGGAAACACTTTTAGTAAGTAGCTCATACAAAAATAACAAGTGGTAGCAAAAATGTGTGATATGTAACTGTAGTACTACAATGTGTAGAAGTTTTTCAGAATTTTCAGTACAACGACAATATCTAATAGAAGTGAGATGCAGGTGCACCACATCTCAGAAAACTCTCCTCTAAACTCATATAAGGCCTACAAAATTCAAAACCACTTCAACACCATGTCTAGAGATATTCATTCAGAGCTTTTACCAAAAACCTTGTTGTTCAGACAAAGGGTCTGTATTGACATGCGTAACTAACACATTGGAAAAAGTAACCTGCTCTGATGTGAGAATATAAGAAATATATATGTTGCTATATTTGTAATTTAATTTTGAACAGTGGGTCTATGTGCACATAAATATGACGAACTATAATTGGTATCTAAATGAACTATTGATGCATTTGACTAAAATAATGAAGTATATTAACGGTAATGTTAAAATGGGACCACACCAAAAAGATTCAGATAGAATTAGGCAATGGATGTATGCTAGTCACACAAAGAAATAAAAAAGAGGTGGCAACAGAATACATGCATGTCTACAATATCCACTGAAGGAACGAGAGATGGAACATTGAAAGCCTACTACAATACAACTGATTTTCTCATCAACAAGAAAAGGAGCAAATGAAAAAGGTTGCCTTTTTCTAAACAAACATATGGCAGCAAGGTGGAATAAACATGAGGCAAAGATGGTATATCAGCAAGGAGTTGACTAATGAAGGACAACTTAATTAGATATAGCAACCTGAAAAGGGTGAATGGATTTTAAATATTAACTCTAGAATCTCTTAACACTGAAATGACTAGAAGCTTTTTCGTATTCTGCCTCCTAGGAGGAATATAACCAAACTCTATCTGTTCAATGAAAAGAAACGCAAAGGTTCTTTGATTTTAAGTTGCTAGAAAGGGAAGCCTTCGAAGATTATGCAAATTTGGAGAGCGGCAATATGTTCTAGCTTCTAACCACCACCTTTAGTTGCACATCTTAAAACAAGTTCTGTGCTGAACCAAGGCACAATAAAAATGGTAAAAAAGTTAGGGCCCCACTGTACAGAAAAATCCAGATTATCTAGGTTCATTTTCAATCATAAGATGGTTCTTTGAAAATGTGAGATACACAGATACAAATCTATAGCATGCCCGTACAGAATAATGCATGCACCTGCAAGCAAGAAAAATGTAAAAATACACACAGTAATTAATCAATACAGCTAAACTTACATAGACATGCATCCGTATACGTAGCACTGATGATCATGTGCTCAGATGCATCCATACGACTTAAGTCGACAATAGAGTGCAAAGGATGTATACATGAAACACCAAAAACATAGCAAAGTAGTTTGCAAAAATCAATGCTAATTACTAAGGCTAATGGAATGACATGACTACATATTGAGTTAGTGGAGTCATCATCATACATCTAAACAGACAGCCATATCCCATATATATGCCCAGAATGCTGCACACATGCAAAGATGGCCATGCATGTAAGAGATGATTGTGCAAAAGTGTATATCTGCTGCGCTGTCAAACAGTGCTATATGGCATGATAGGACAGTTAACGAGCTAATATTACGTGCCAGTGACTGACCACCAGGAAGATTACCTTATGGAGAAATGCTCGCATGGCTGCTCATCTGCTGATGTGCCACCAGTTTCAGCTACACCTGCATCTAGTTCTGCTGGTGCAGCAGTGGCTACTCCAGGAGGATTACCAGTACCACCTCCATCGCTCTCCTCCACTTCCATTCCAACTTGCACAGCACAACACACCTTCGGCCTGCAGGGTCAGTCCCGCGATGATCTTGCAACGTGAAGAAGCACCTCAAACACCGGAGGACCCTTCGAAAGATGCGTCTTGGATCGTAGAGCTCGGAATACGCATCATGTCACGTCAGATAGCTAGCTAGCTAGGTTGAAAGCCTGAAACGAAGTAGCAGAAACGAACGAGGAAGAAAACCCAACGTCAGGTCCACGCATGCAAGAGGAAAACATTCAACTCATGGAATATAGAGAAGAACACGACACGACACCAGTAAACATCACAGAGCGAAGCCAGACGAAGCTATATCTGTAGCAATTAATGAGTGCTACGTACCCAGGCTGCACCTCACGCACTAGCTAATGGACGCCCGCGGCGGATACGGAAGCGAACACGCATGCAAACGCGTTTCTTGCCAAACATATCAACCTAGACAGATGTACGCGTTACTTGGCAAGAACACGCAGCCAAGGAAGGAAGCAAAGCTGCGCATGCACTCCTCCTCCAGGTCGCCCTTGCTACAGACTGAAACTCGAAGCTTTACTTTTTTTTGGCGACATGAAATATAGACGAGCGGGCACAGGCAACAGGAGGCACAGAGTTGGAGCTCGAGTCCCGAGCGGCCCATGCACAGCTGGATACACTGACAAGACCCCACACAGACAAAAAAGCAAGCAAGGGAAACAGTAGAGCCCCCCCTCTATCTCTCTTTCTTCCTCCAGAGCCAACCACCGCTCGTCTCGTCGCCGAGATCCATGAAATGATAGCCGTGAGAACCTAGGCAAAAAAAAGCGTCGATCTTTGGACGGGGGCAGAGCGAACGGCCGGGCAGATCTCCTCCCGAAAGCTTCCTGGACCACGCAAGCAAAACTAGGCGCAGCAGCACGAAGATGAAGCTATCCGCCATGAAATCATTAAATCGAGAATAGGATGAACATGTCGATTAGTCCAAAGAGAGATTGAACCCAAGAAGGGATTTTTTTTCACCCACCGGCGTAAATCTGGCAAGGAAAGAAGGGAAGAAACGGAAAGATTTGGGCCGAGGAAATAAAAAGGAGAGAGATTGGGGTTGAAAACGACGGAGCCCCCGCCCTCACCAGATCCACCAGAAAGGCACAAGGGGATTAACGGAGAAGGGATGGAGTAGATCGGACCTACCTGGGAGGAGAGAGGAATCGCCTGGCGCCGCGGCCGGTGCTGTCCACGGCGAGGCACGTCGCGACGGCCGGGGAGCAGATCGCGGCGAGGCGGGGCGAGGGCGGGGATCCAGGGTAGGACGGCTGGCGGCTCCGGTGGGAATTTGGGGAGTGGAGGCGGGGAAAGGTAGGTTCTTTAGGGTTTTGTGGGGATGAATGGAGAGAGATGGTGGGGAGGGAGAGAAAGAGGATGGACGACGGGAGGGAGGTGGTGATGGGGGAGGAGAGAAAAAGGTGAGGAGTGGGGAACCGGTGATCGGCTGCGGGGCGTGTCTGTGTGGAGACCCCTGCAGTGTTGGTCCTTCCCGGTAGGCGTGCCCATGTGCCCTTGCGGCCACGTCAGCCGTACGCGATATACGACAAACATTTTTTTTAAGTCATTTTTTGTTGGATGCAAAAACATACATACAAAATAAAGTATATAAAATATTGTAAACATATACTATTTATATATGGTATACAAAATTTGGACCAGTAAGTGGTGTCCGCGTGGCGTTTTGGATTAAAAGGAAATAATAACACAAAAACACGGTTTGCGGTGTCTGAGACTCGATCGCGGGTGGTTGTATGGGTGTGTAGTGAGCCACGTGCCACTAGCCAACTGGTCGAGTCATAGTTTCTGTACACTTGTAGTGTACTATGAATAAGTTTGTTGATACGAACACAATCATTCATGTGGTACCGTTAATTATTTTGTCATGTGTTGATACCATTTCCTGTTTTTGGTTTCATGAATACATAAATTAGGTGAGAAATCCAAAAGAAAATGTAGTGTACAAAACTCGATCAAGGGGAAGTGGCCACATGGCATTTTGTATTATGTCATATAAGGAATAATAAGCCAAACACATTGCGGAGTACAAGACTCGAACGGTGCGGCGGCGCAATGGGCGTGAAACTGACTGCACGGCTCTAATTAACCAACTGGTTGAGGCCCAATTCATGCACACGCGTTCGTACGTTGTGGCAGTTCAGTGCAATGTACCTCCTTTGGGGTGTTGAGAGAAAGAAGGAACAAGTCATCAGTGTAGACACAGTCCACACAAAAACATATAAGAGATTACTAAATACGGGATCAAGTATATAAAACCTACAAGGATGGAAAGAAAACAGAGAGAAACCGTCTCTATTCATTGATTACTAAGGCGTCTCGGATACAACCTTAAATAAAATTTTCTTTTTCAAAAATAGAATTTATCATGGCCGGTCCAATTCATGGAGAGATGGGAAAGCGGTGATCGGCTGCGGCGCGCGTGTGTGTGGAGGCCCATGTGTCCCTCCCGGCAGGCGTGCCCCATGTGCCCTTGCGGCCACGTCAGCCGCTGCGCGTATGCGGTGTGCGATGAACAAAAATTATAAAAATCATTTTTTGCTGGATAAAAAACATACATACAAAATTAAATTATATGAAATATTGCAAAAACAATAAACTATTTATGTATGGTATGTAAAAACTAGACCAGTAAGTTGTGCCATGCGGCGTTTTGGATTAAAAGGAAATAATAACTAAAAAATGTGGCTTGCGGAGTCTGAGACTCGATCGCGGGTGGCTGCATGGGCGTGTAGGGAGCCACGCCCCACTAGCCAACTGGTCGAGTCCTAGTTTCCGCATATTTTTAGTGTGCGATGAATAAGTTTGTCGTTACAAACACAATCATTCATGTGCTCTTGTTAATTGTTTTGTCATGTGTTGATTCCATTTCCTGTTTTTGGTTTCAAGAATACATAAATTGGGTGAGAAATCCAAAAAAAGATGGTGTTAAAAAAATCGATGAAGGGGAAGTGGCCATGTGGCATTTTGTATTTTATCATATAAGGAATAAAAAGCCAAACACGTTGCGGAGTCCCAGACTCGAACGGGACGGCGGCACGATGGGCTCTGAACCGACTACACTCTTCTAACCAACTGGTTGAGGACCAATTCTACACACGCGTGGTACGTTGTATATGTTTGTCAATACGATTTAAATGTACACGGTGATGTTTGAGCCGTGTTGATGGAGATAAACCTTGTGACCAGTCTTCAACATGTAGAGAGTACATATGCATCCAGCGATGATGTTCCACTATGCATTTCTCAGCTTGTAAATAGCATCTTTCATTTAGTTTGCAACAATATGATTTAGGATAAATGTTTAAATTATTTTAGGTAAAATAAAAAATTACATCAAATAACTTTAGTGCACTAGTTGTTATAGAAAACAAAAGAGAAAAATATTACTTCGACGAAGGTTCAAAATCTAGCATGTGGGAGTTCAGTGCAATGTACCTCCTTTGGGGTGTTGAGAGAAAGAAGGAACAAGTCATTAGTGTAGAGACAGGTCCACACAAAAACATATAAGAGATTACTAAATACGGAATCAGGTATATAAAACCCACAAGGATGGAAAGAAAACAGAGAGAAAACGCCTCTATTCACTGATTACTGAGGCGTCTTGGATACCACCTTAAATAAAATTTCCTTTTTCAAAAATAGAATTTATCATGGCGAGTCCAATTCATGGAGAGATTGGAAAGCGGTGATCGTCTGCGGGGCGCGTGTTTGTGGAGACCCCTGTGTCCCTCCCGGCAGGCGTGCCCCATGTGCCCTTGTGGCCACGTCAGCCGCTGCGCGTATGCGGTGTGCGACAAACAAAAATTATAAAAATCATTTTTTGTTGGATAAAAACATACATACAAAATTATATTATATGAAATATTTCAAAAACCATAAACTATTTATGTATGGTATGTAAAAACTAGACCAATAAGTTGTGGCCACGTGGCGTTTTGGATTAAAAGGAAATAATAACCCAAAAATGCGGCTTGCGGAGTCTGAGACTCGATCGCGGGTGGTTGCATGGGCGTGTAGGGAGCCACGCCCCACTAGCCAACTGGTCGAGTCCTAGTTTCTGCATATTTTTAGTGTGTGATGAATAAGTTTGTCGTTACAAACACAATCATTCATGTGCTCTTGTTAATTGTTTTGTCATGTGTTGATACCATTTCCTGTTTTTGGTTTCATGAATACATAAACTGGGTAAGAATTCCAAAAAAAGATAGTGTTAAAAAACTCGATGAAGGGGAAGTGGCCACGTGGCATTTTGTATTATACCATATAAGGAATAAAAAGCCAAACACGTTGCGGAGTCCAAGGGGAGGCGGCACGATGGGCTTGGAACCGACTACACTCCTCTAACCAACTAGTTGAGGACCAATTCTACACACGTGTGGTACGTTGTATATGTTTGTCAATACGATTTAGATGTACACAGTGATGTTTGGGCCGTGTTGATGGAGATAAACCTTGTGACCAGTCTTCAACATGCAGAGAGTACATATGCATCCAGCGATGATGTTCACTATGCATTTGTCAGCTTGTAAATAGCCTCTTTCATTTAGTTTGCAACAATATGATTTAGGACAATTGTTTAAATTAGTTTACTAAAAAAATAAAAAAACTGCATCAAATAACTTTAGTGCACTAGTTGTTATCGAAAACAAAAGAGAAAAATATTACTTCGACGAAGGTTCAAAATCTAGCATGTGGGAGTTCTGTGCAATGTACCTTCTTTAGGGTGTTGAGAGAAAGAAGGAACAAGTCATCAGTGTAGAGACTGGTCCACACAAAAATATATAAGAGATTACTAAATATGGGATCAAGTATCTAAAACATACAAGGATGGAAAGAAAACAGAGAAAACGCCTCTATTCACTGATTACTGAGGCTTCTTGGATACCACCTTAAATAAAATTTCCTTTTTCAAAAATAGAATTTATCATGGCCGGTCCAATTCATGGAGAGATGGGAAAGCGGTGATCGGCTGCGGCGCGCGTGTGTGTGGAGACCCCTGTGTCCCTCCCGGCAGGCGTGCCCCATGTGCCCTTGCAGCCATGTCAGCCGATGCGCGTACGCGGTGTGCGACAAACAAAAATTATAAAAATCATTTTTTGTTGGATAAAAAACAAACATACAAAATTAAATTATATGAAATATTTCAAAAACAATAAACTATTTATGTATGGTATGTAAAAACTAGACCAGTAAAGTGGTGGCCACATGGCGTTTTGGATTAAAAGGAAATAATAACCCAAAAATGTGGCTTGCGGAGTCTGAGACTCGATCGTGGGTGGCTGCATGGGCGTGTAGGGAGCCACGCCCCACTAGCCAACTGTTCGAGACCTAGTTTCTGCATATTTTTTAGTGTACGATGAATAAGTTTGTCGTTACAAACACAATCAATCATGTGCCCTTGTTAATTGTTTTGTCATGTGTTGATACCATTTCCTGTTTTTGGTTTCATGAATACATAAATTGGGTGAGAAATCCAAAAAAAGATAGTGTTAAAAAAATCGATGAAGGGGAAGTGGCCACGTGGCATTTTGTATTATATCATATAAGGAATAAAAAGCCAAACACGTTGCGGAGTCCCAGACTCGAACGGGGCGGCGGCACGATGAGCTTGTAACCGAGTACACTCCTCTAACCAACTGGTTGAGGACCAATTCTACACACGCGTGGTACATTGTATATGTTTGTCAATACGATTTAGATGTACACGGTGATGTTTGAGCCATGTTGATGGAGATAAACCTTGTGACCAGTCTTCAACATGCAGAGAGTACATATGCATCCAGCGATGATGTTCCACTATGCATTTGTCAGCTTGTCCATAGCATCTTTCATTTAGTTTGCAACAATATGATTTAGGATAAATGTTTAAATTAGATTATTTAAAATAAAAAACTACATCAAATAACTTTAGTGCACTAGTTCTTATCGAAAACAAAAGAGAAAAATATTACTTCGACGAAGGTTCAAAATCTAGCATGTGGGAGTTCAGTGCAATGTACCTCCTTTGGGGTGTTGAGAGAAAGAAGGAACAAGTCATCAGTGTAGAGACTGGTCCACACAAAAACATATAAGAGATTACTAAATACGGGATCAAGTATATAAAACCTACAAGGATGGAAAGAAAACAGAGAGAAAACGCCTCTATTCGCTGATTACTGAGGCGTCTTGGATACCACCTTAAATAAAATTTCCTTTTTCAAAAATAGAATTTATCATGGCGAGTCCAATTCATGGAGAGATTGGAAAGCGGTGATCGGCTGCGGGCGCGTGTGTGTGGAGACCCCTGTGTCCCTGCGCGTATGCGGTGTGCGACAAACAATAATTATAAAAATCATTTTTTGTTGGATAAAAACTTACATACAAAATTATATTATATGAAATATTGCAAAAACCATAAACTATTTACGTATGGTATGTAAAAACTAGACCAGTAAGTTGTGGCCACGTGGCGTTTTGGATTAAAAGGAAATAATAACCCAAAAATGCGGCTTGCGGAGTCTGAGACTCGATCGCGGGTGGTTGCATGGGCGTGTAGGGAGCCACGCCCCACTAGCCAACTTGTCGTGGGTTTGTCACGTCAGGTGTCATAGATGACTTCGTAGGTGTGGGATTACGCGAGTCAAGCATCTCCGAGCTTGGGATCGCAGGAACAAAGATCAACACAGATTTACCCAGGTTCGGCCCCCTCAATGTGAGGTAAAAGACCTACTTCCTGCCTACCCTAGATTGGTATTGATATGATAATCGAGGTGTTACAATGGAGGCGATCCGATCTGGTACTCGCCGTATGAGCTAGGGTTTGGGGCTTGATAGCTTGACCCGCTCTAAGTCCTGCGAGTCCTCTTTATATACACAGAGGCTCGCTAGGTTACAAAAGGAAACTTCCCCATAAGGAATACATCCACAGAGGCCTACTCGGAGACTACTTGGTCTTCACGTCCTCCGGGATTGTCTTCTAGATCTTTCTCCTTATGGCGGTTCAATATTGGGCTTGTTCCCAAGTGGGCCTTCATCCGTGCGAGTAAGTTAAGTCGCACTGGGCCGCGGGTTAATCCAGAAAGTATTCCCCCGACATTAGCCCCCAAGATTGGTTAGGACTTTACGGTGAGAATCTTCTGGCCTCTTGAAATGGTCTCTGAGCCGCACTGTAAACGTTCTGACCAATCTCCTGACTCATGCGATTCAGAGCTGTGACTCATCTGCGACTCATCTCTTCTTCTGGAAATATTCTGTTTCCTTTAATTGCGGACCGTTACTCTTTTTGCGGGCGCAAATTGTGCCGTTGGTTGCGAGCACAGATAATGCCGTTAGTTGCGGGCCCCTTCAGTTATAAGCTGCGGCCACCTAGGTCATTATCCATTTGCCCTTGCAATCTTCTCATCCCTAGCCGCGCCGTCTTCTTCCTCGACCCAAGCCTAGTTCCCCAATTCAATCTCCCCCTCGCAATGGCGCCCAAGGCGAAGCCATCTGACAATAGGCGCAGATCTCCTGCAACTGGGAAGGATCCTGGGTAACAGAGGAAACTCTTGCGGATCTGGCCGAGGCTGGCTTCTTGCCGCCGAAGGGGGACGGCGTCTGGCGGGCGCCAGGCGATGAAATCGAGCCGCGCCCCAAGCCCAACGAGCTGGTGATGTTCGTGGAGCACGTGGAGCGTGGATTCACGCCGCCAGGTTCTCCCTTCTTCCGCAATTTGCTGCAACGCCTAGGCCTCCGTCTTCACGACATCGGGCCCAACTCAATGCTCCAGGTGAGCAATTTTCACGTGCTGTGCGAGGATTATCTTGGCATAGCCCCCAACATCGATCTGTGGCTGGCCTCTTTCACCTGCAACAGCCAACTTGTCTCCAAGGGTGGCGCCTACGTTCAGGTCGGCGCCATCTCTCTTCAGCGCCATAGGAATTCTTGCCTTCCCAAGCTAGCCCTGGCGAATCGACCCAGGGCTTGGCAAAAATCTTTCTTTTATTGCCAAGATACTTCACCGGAGGGCGAAACTCGCCTTCCCTCCTGGTCTAACACCCTCTTCGTGCCTACCGAGGCACTGAAATCAAAACCCCGCGACTCGTCCATGTCCTTCATCAATGAGTCGCTGATCAAAGTCCGCGCCTTAATAGGTCATGGTCTTACTGGCCTTGATCTTCTCTCTTGCTGGACCAAATGGCGCATTCAGCCCGTGAGTCCACGACAGCGATCTTTCCTTGAGTGCACAGGCACCTCTGCTGACGTTGATCGTATCAAGGCTTCGGACTGGAGGCCTGAGGATTGGGTGGAATTTGTCACCCGCGTGACTGAGGAGAAGGACATCTCCTTCGATAAGGTGGGGCTTGCCCCTTTCAGTGTTAACAACAAGCCTTTTGAGGTAACTCCTCTTCTCTGTCTTTTCGCCTTCATAGTTGAGTCGCATTCCTTTTCTTACACTGCAACTTATATTTCTCTCATCCAGGCTGACGAGAACTACTGGTCGCTGCCTGCGACTGTCGCCGGCACTGCTGCTCCCAAGCGTGCCGCACGAAAGAAGTTGCTGCCCACTCTAGAGGGCAGCGAGACTGCTGATATCCCTTCTGTTGCCTCTGCGGCCTCAGATGATGAAGAGACCGAACTGGACGAGGACGTGAGTCCAGTGCCAGCCGCGAGTTCTGTTGCCGCGGCTGAACCAACTCCCCGTAGAGCCTCCAAGAGGCTATCTCGTGAAGAACCAGAGGTTGATGCTCTGGAAAACCCCGAGGCCACGAAGCGTCGCAAACCTGTTACGGGCGCGATCTCCTTCGTTGCCAGGCGTGCTTTCAAAGCCACCGCCTCTGCTGAAGAAGACATGGGTCCCCACTCTGGTAATTTCTGCTGTCTTGTCATCTTGAATGCTTATTCTTTTTCCTCTACTGACACGTAAAACTTTACTCGTAGATTCTGGGACCCAAGGCCTGTCCTCACCATCAAGTGGTGAACTTATGGCCTTTGTGAAGATGGCTCCAGAGTTAGTAACTTTTCCCTGTGCTTTCAATACTTTTATTCTGGCTTATGTTCTTCTTCTTCTCACAATGCCCTTGCTTTTTCAGAAGTGCGGCTGAACCCGCGACTGAGCCTGGAACCGCGGTTGAGCCGCATTTATCACCTGCGGCTCATACCGCCATGGTAGAGGGCGTGGCCACCACTGATGACCTGGCCACGGTCCCTGTTCTTGACACAGCCACCCAAGAGGTGGCTCTGGAGGATAGAACGGATCCCCTTATGATCCAGGACGTGGAGAAGGTCAACCCCTCCTCCATAGATGTAATGGCCAAGGATGCTGATACGCCAGTGGTTGAGTCGCCAGCGGCGGACAATCTGCGGTCGCCAATTCCACATGCTGAGGTTGCTTCTTCCTCCTCCACAAGCCGCGCTGAGAAACTGTCAGAGGCTATCATTGCCTCAAATGACAAGCAAGCCATGGAGCTCCGCAAGGCACTATCTGACCTGTCTGCGGCTTATAAGGTAAACTTCTATCTCCAGTTATCTGTCTCTAGCCCCCAAGGATCAAGTTTCTTCTTTGACTGTAAAGGGAGACTTGATGCTTCTCTTTTAGCTGTTGATATATACTTACTGACTGACGTTCCCTTCATAGGAGGAACTAAGCTCCATAACAGCTGCCAAAATTGCCTTGGAAAAGCAGCTGGGGGATACTCCCTCTGAACTGGAGAGGCTACGCGAGCTCCTTGGCCAGCGTGACGCTGAGCTAAAGAAGAGGGAAACCAGGATGGGCGAGCTATCTGATGAAAGCTTCAAGTTTTCTGAGCAAGCCAAAAATACCGAGCTGCGACTTAAAACTGTTGAAGAGAAATTCCATGAGAGGGTCCAGCAGCTGGAGCTCCAAGTCAGTGCTCAGAAAGACGCCATTGCTGATGTCAATGAGGACGCAAGGCTTAAGGCTGTTTCCATTGGCGAGCTTGAGAAAAAGTTGAAGAAAGTTTCTGATGCCCATAACCTCGTCCACGCCAAAGTGTGCATCATGACTCAAGAATTAACTGGTATGTATTGCGACTTGTAACTGCATCTTTTTTCTCTACTATCTTTGCCTGTGTGTTGTAGAGCTGACGGAGACATGCCTTGATGTAGGTGAAGATGCCAAGGAGCAGCGCGGCAGTACTCAGAGCAGCTGGAGTATATCCGCGATTTTTCGCGAAGAACTTGTGACGCCATGAAATCACTGTCTAAGTGCCTGCTGCCGACCAAGCCAGTCCCTGGTGATTCTGAAGGGCTGCTGAAAAGACTGCTTAGGGCGCCTCAGTTCTTTTTGGACTGGAAAGAGTCCTCAGCTCGCACCGGCGCGGCTCATGTTCTTGCTTTGGCCAAGACGTACTATCCTTCTTTTGATGCTGCCAAGGTTGCAAAAGGTAGGCCCTCGAAGAAGGTGGATGGCACCGAACTGACGGCCTCAGAATATGCGACAACTTGGAAGGATATGCGCGGCCATGCGACTGAACTGGTGGAGGGGATTGATCTTGCGACCTATATGGGCAAGTATAACGCAGATGGAAGCAGATGGGAGAAGTTACCCGCTCCGTCGTCCAGCGCGGTGATTCCGCAGGACAAGAACCCCTCTCCAGGCGTATCCAGCTCTGCAGCCCCCAAGCCCGCGACTGAAGAGCCCTCCAGCGAGCCTGCGACTGCTCCTTCTGGCAAGCTTGGTAAGCCGCCTGTTCCTCCTTCCCACCGGCCAAAAGCTGCGCACAAGTGAAGAAGAGAAAACAATGGTTTGATGGCCTTGGCCCTTAGCGGTCTGTAATAATTGTTAGAGTTTATGTGTCATAAGACAATTTATGGTTTGCTTAAGTACTCTTGGCAGTACATGTTTCGACCAATAGGCTGGTCCTTATGATTTGTCTCGGTTTTTCCTCACTTAGGCCCTTGCGCGGCTCAGTATTTCCCAGGTAAAAAGTGCGTGTTCAGGGTCGAGAGCGGCCATGATAGGCAATCAAACTCGATTGACGCCACACCCCCAGTACTTTGGCCGCATTGTGCAAGTCGCATCCAAGAGAGGTTGAGTATAATCACGATAAATGCCACTTGTTTGGCGATCCCAAGGAATAGGCCGCGCTAAAAAGCTGCCGCACCCCCAAGGGACCAATGATTAAAAAATAAAAGACTCACAACTCAATTGGTAGTTTGAGATGCTTTATTTCAGAATCATTATATGATACATAGGGTCGGTCGCGCCTAGGTGGCGACCAGAAGTGATGCTTGGGTCGGTTGCGCCTAGGTGGCAACCAGAATTGGGTCGATCGCGCCTAGGTGGCGATCAGAGATGTTACATGGGTCGGTCGCACCTGAGTGGCGACCAGAATTGGGTCGGTTGCGCCTAGGTGGCAACCAGAGATGTTACATGGGTCGGTCGCGCCTGAGTGGCGACCAGAATTGGTCGGTTGCGCCTAGGTGGCAACCAGAGATGATACATGGGTCGGTCGCGCCTGAGTGGCGACCAGAATTGGGTCGGTTGCGCCTAGGTGGCAACCAGAGATGATACATGGGTCGGTCGCGCCTGAGTGGCGACCAGAATTGGGTCGGTTGCGCCTAGGTGGCAACCAGAGATGATACATGGGTCGGTCGCGCCTGAGTGGCGACCAGAATTGGGTCGGTTGCGCCTAGGTGGCAACCAGAGATGATACATGGGTCGGTCGCGCCTGAGTGGCGACCAGAATTGGGTCGATCGCGCCTAGGTGGCGATCAAAATTGTTGCATTGGGTCGGTCGCGCCTAAGTGGCGACCAGAATGGGGTCGATCGCGCCTAGGTGGCGATCAGAATTGAAGCTTTTTTAGCCCTGAGTGGCTTGCTTGATGATGTAAACTCTTAATAATTTTGCTGCGACTGCTGATGGCAACTCGCGATGCCTGGGATGTGTCCTTATTGGCAATGGCTCGTAGCCTTTGACTTCCTTGCCTCCCTTGCGGCTGTAATCTGAAGTCGCAAGTCAGGCAGGTGCCTCTTGGCCTTCACGATGTCATCAAAATTCTCCTGCGACTCGCGCATGGTCGCGCTCTCTGCAATGCAAGCTGCTCTGGCTATGGCCTTGTCGCCTTCTTCACATTCTTGAGCTATTCTTTTGTCGCCATTGATGGTGATGACACCTCTAGGGCCTGGTATTTTGAGCTTTAGGTACACATAGCACGGCCTAGCCATAAACTTTGCGAATGCTTCTCTGCCAAACAGCGCATGATATGGGCTCTGGAAATCTACAACCTCGAACCAAATGTACTCGCTCCTGAAGTTGCTTTGTGTCCCAAAGGCGACCTCCAAGTTAACTCGCCCCAATGGCTGGGCTGATATGCCTGGCACGACACCATGAAATGTTGTTCTTGATGGGTGTAGCTGCTTTTCTTGAAGGTTCATTCTTTTGAAGGTTTCATAATATAATATGTTGATACTGCTGCCTCCATCCATGAGTACTTTGCTCAACTTGTATCCTGCGACTTGAGGGGCAACCACCAGCGCGAGTTTTCCCTCTTCATTTATTTCTCCTGGGTGATCCTCGCGGCTCCAAATTACTAGTTGTTCGGACCACTTTAGCCATTGTGGGACGGCTGGTACTATGGCATTAACAGCCTGATTGCGTCGTCGCAGTTTTTGTTCCCTCCTTGAAGTATTCACCACAATGGTATGATACTGACCCAACTGTTTTGGGAACTGTGGCTGATCTGGCTGCGGATTTGGGACGGCGTTGTTGCTGTTGTTGCCTCCGCCATTTTTACCTTCCTCGTTGTTTTGATGATTGAAGTTTGTGTTGAGTGGCTGTCCATCCTTCCACTTTTTGTAATGATAACACTGTGCCTTCGTGTGGTTGGGTGGTTTCCCATCTTTTCCTATATGGATGTCGCAGGGGCGGTTGAAAACCTCTTCCAAATTGACTGGGTGAAAATTCCTTCCTCTGCTGCTGCTTTGTTTGTAACGAGTATTCGTATTTGCGACTAACCCTGAGTTTCCTTCTTCGTTTTTGCGCTTGTTATAACTCGTATTGGCATTGCTAGCTTGCTGTTGTTGAGGTTTGCTACTGGCCTTTTTTCCTTTGCCAGTGCTTTCCTCTTCCTCCCCATCAGATGCATCCCTGGTTTTATCCGAGCTAGCATCCCTGGTTTTATCCGAGCTAGCATACTTGTTGGCCGCCGCCATTACCTCACTTAGGCTCTTGACTTTATCCTTCATGCGACCTAGTTTGTGGACTAGCGGCTCAAATTTGCAATTTTTCTCCATGACAAGGACTGCTGAACTGGGTGGTATATTGTCTGAGGAATGTATGATCTCTGCGACCCTTCTCATCCAGTGGCGACTTGACTCGCCTTCCTTCTGTACACAACGCTCTAGGTCCTCTATGCTGCAGAGTCGCTTGCATGTCCCTTGGAAATTCTTGATAAAAGCTTCCTTCATCTCATCCCAAGAGTTTATTGAATTTGGTGGCAAATTTTGTAGCCATATGTGGGCTGCGCCCTCTAACATCATGTTTAGGTAACGTGCGCAGATCTCTTCGGATGCGTTTAGGATGCTCATGCCCATCTCGTAATTGTTGAGCCAAGTAACAGGGTCCATGCTGGCGTTGTAGTTGGCGACCTTGCGAGGTCCTTTAAAATCTGCAGGAAACGGTTCAGACCTGATTCTTTCGTTGAAACAGACTGGGCCTTTGAGTCGCGACGATAGGTTGGACGAAGCTGGCCTTCCTATTGGGTTGGCCGCCGGGCGCGGCTGCACAATCTCTATAGGTTGAACTTGCTGAGGTTGATCTTGAGCCGCAGGCTGATCTTCCCTTTGTCGCCTAGCCGAGCTTGAGGTCGCAACGTGTGGCGACTCCGTGTGGATGCTTCTCTCCGCCGTTGCTCTGCTATTGTAAGGGGTGGAGTGCAGCCGTCCTGCGTGTTCGGACATATTCGCCTGCTGTATCACTGCTGTGCTCAGCATCTCAATGGCGCGCCGTGCCTCTCTGTCCATTGGCGTGTTTCCTGCTGGCGCTAATCTGGCCAAGATGTTTGTGGCTGCAAAGAGATTCTCCACGGGCTAACATAATGTCCTTGCGGCGTGTGGAACCTTTGAGGCTGCTGTGGCGACTGCTGCACAAAGGTTGGCTGCGTCAGTGGCGGGGGCATCATGGCCCTGTTGTTAGCCGGTACTATGGCCCTTGATCCAGGTATCTCTGCTACTCTTGGTGCTGCGAAAGATGGAACCGCTGGCACGATTGATGGTACCGCGATTGCTTGAACCGCGGGCGCGGCTAACGGGGCCACTGACCGCATAACCATGGCAGATGGTGCCGTGCGCGCGGGTATCGCGACTGGAGGTTGTGCACCCCTGACCATGCTACCGGGTGCGTCGTGTTGGTGGCGACTGATGGTACCGCAATTGCTGGTTCAGTGGTGGGTGATTGGAACAGCTCCATAGGGTTCACTGTTCCTGGCTGCAGGCGACTCGCGTGACGTCTATGCGGCAAGGTGGCCTGTATTCCTTGCGGAGAATTGGTTTCCTCGATGAGTCGCAGTTGTTCCTGTTGGAGGCGCTGTTCCTCACGCGCCAGCCTGGCTCTCTCATCTGCGATTCTCTGGACCTCATCATATAGCCCGATCCTGGTAGCCTCCAATTCTGTTACTCTAGCAGCCGCGTTAACCGCAGATATTGGTGTAAACAACACGCTTCCCTGTGGCGGCGTGACCGCTGCGCTGGGGGTTACCCTTGCCCCTGATTCCGCAGGCGCGACTCCAGGTGGAGTTTCTCTGTTTGCGACTCCTGAGGCCGCGACTCCTGGCGTGATCACAGCGGATGCCGCGACTCCTGATGCATCTAGCGCGGCTTGTTCTGCTGCTTCCGGCGGTGTGGGGGCTAAGCTGCCTGGTGGCATGCCCAGCCCTTCGTCTGCTTCTGTGGTCCTGTAGACCCCTTCCACGTGCCGATCTTCTACAGAGGGCGAGCCACTGTCCACAGGGCCTCCGCATAGCCTTTCCTCAAGGACATACTCAATGGATTGGCCTTCTTCGTCTTCGAGAGGCAGCGACTCGTGGTTGATAGATCCTTCTTCTTGGTCCACTGTTACCGCGACTCCTTCTTCTGAGTCGCCATGCTGCGATGGATCCTCTGACTCGCCGCCAATGAAGCCGACGAAGACGTTGATGGATCCAAAGGGGATGACGTGGCCGGTCTCCAAGTAATCTGCTTCCGGCCCCCAGCTTGAATCGTCGATGAGGGGTGTGCCATTGACCGTGATGATACGGCCAACAACGAGATCTTCAGCTCCCTTCATGGATCCTGCGCGGAACGTGACGCTTTTGACCGCAGGCCCCACGGTGGGCGCCAACTGTCGTGGGTTTGTCACGTCAGGTGTCATAGATGACTTCGTAGGTGTGGGATTGCGAGTCAAGCATCTCCGAGCTTGGGATCGCAGGAACAAAGATCAACACAGATTTACCCAGGTTCGGCCCCCTCAATGTGAGGTAAAAGACCTACTTCCTGCCTACCCTAGATTGGTATTGATATGATAATCGAGGTGTTACAATGGAGGCGATCCGATCTGGTACTCGCCGTATGAGCTAGGGTTTGGGGCTTGATAGCTTAACCCGCTCTAAGTCCTGCGAGTCCTCTTTATATACACAGAGGCTCGCTGGGTTACAAAAGGAATCTTCCCCATAAGGAATACATCCACAGAGGCCTACTCGGAGACTACTTGGTCTTCACGTCCTCCGGGAGTTGTCTTCTAGATCTCTCTCCTTATGGCGGTTCAATATTGGGCTTGTTCCCAAGTGGGCCTTCATCCGTGCGAGTAAGTTAAATCGCACTGGGCCGCGGGTTAATCCAGAAAGTATTCCCCGACACAACTGGTCGAGTCCTAGTTTCTGCATATTTTTAGTGTGCGATGAATAAGTTTGTCGTTACAAACACAATCATTCATGTGCTCTTGTTAATTGTTTTGTCATGTGTTGATACCATTTCCTGTTTTTGGTTTCATGAATACATAAACTGGGTAAGAATTCCAAAAAAAGATAGTGTTAAAAAACTCGATGAAGGGGAAGTGGCCACGTGGCATTTTGTATTATACCATATAAGGAATAAAAAGCCAAACACGTTGCGGTGTCCAAGGGGAGGCGGCACGATGGGCTTGGAACCGACTACACTCCTCTAACCAACTAGTTGAGGACCAATTCTACACACGCGTGGTACGTTGCATATGTTTGTCAATACGATATAGATGTACACGGTGATGTTTGGGCCGTGTTGATGGAGATAAACCTTGTGACCAGTCTTCAACATGCAGAGAGTACATACATATGCATCCAGCGATGATGTTCCACTATGCATTTGTCAGCTTGTAAATAGCATCTTTCATTTAGTTTGCAACAATATGATTTAGGATAAATGTTTAAATTAGTTTAGTAAAAATAAAAAACTACATCAAATAACTTTAGTGCACTAGTTGTTATCGAAAACAAAAGAGAAAAATATTACTTCGACGAAGGTTCAAAATCTAGCATGTGGGAGTTCAGTGCAATGTACCTCCTTTGGGGGTGTTGAGAGAAAGAAGGAACAAGTCATCAGTGTAGAGACTGGTCCACACAAAAACATATAAGAGATTACTAAATACGGGATGAAGTCTATAAAACCTACAAGGATGGAAAGAAAACAGAGAGAAAATATCTCTATTCACTGATTACTGAGGCGTCTTGGATACAACCTTAAATAAAATTTCCTTTTTCAAAGATATAATTTATCATGGCCGGTCCAATTCATGGAGAGATGGGAAAGCGGTGATCGGCTGTGCGCGCGTGTGTGGAGACCCCTGTGTCCCTCCCGGCAGGCAGGCGTTCCCCATGTGCCCTTGCGGCCACGTCAGCCACTGCGCGTATGCGGTTTCCGACGAACAAAAATTATAAAAATCATTTTTTGCTGGATAAAAACATACATACAAAAATAAATTATATGAAATATTGCAAAAACAATAAACTATTTATGTATGGTATGTAAAAACTAGACCAGTAATTGGTGGCCACGTGGCGTTTGGATTAAAAGGAAATATGACCCAAAAATGTGGCTTGCGGAGTCTTAAACTCGATCGCGGGTGGCTGGATGGGCGTGTAGGGAGCCATGCCCCACTAGCCAACTGGTCGAGTCCTAGTTTCTGCATATTTTTAGTGTGCGATGAATAAGTTTGTCGTTACAAACACAATCATTCATGTGCTCTTGTTAATTGTTTTGTCATGTTTTGATACCATTTCCTGTTTTTGGTTTCAAGAATACATAAATTGGGTGAGAAATCCAAAAAAAAGATGGTGTTAAAAAAATCGATGAAGGGGAAGTGGCCACGTGGTATTTTGTATTTTATCATATAAGGAATAAAAAGCCAACATGTTGCGGAGTCCATGACAAGAACGGGGCGGCGGCACGATGGGCTCGGAACCGACTACACTCCTCTAACAACTGGTTGAGGACCAATTCTACACACGCGTGGTACATTGTATATGTTTGTCAGTGCGATTTAGATGTACACGGTGATGTTTGAGCCGTGTTGATGGCGATAAACCTTGTGACCAATCTTCAATATGCAGAGAGTACATATGCATCTAGCGATGATGTTCCACTATGCATTTGTGAAAGGATCGAATGACACCTAGAGGGGGGGTGAATAGGTGCTACTTCAACTTTAGTACTTTTTCAAATTAGGCTTGACACAAAAGGTAAATTCTCTAGATATGCAACTACGGTGAATTTCCCTATATGACAAGCTAGCAACTAAGCAAGATACACGAAGTAAAGACGGTAAACAAGGATAGAGGTAACCGAAGGTGAAAGCACACGGAGACACGGATGTATTCCCGAGTTCCTCCTTTTTAGGGGAGTACGTCTCGTTGGAGAGGTGTGAGCTACCACAAAGATCAACTCAACAGCCACAAAGGCTTCACCTTCTTCTCCGATGAACCGCACCACAAAGGTTTGGTTCACCTTCCACTATCGGAAACCTTCAAGGCGGATTCCGGAGCCTTTACAACAACGATCCGGGGCATAACCCACAATTGGATTGGGGGCTCCCGAACAGGTACAATCTGTCATAAAGACAATCAAGTAAGTACAATAATGAGCTAGGTTTTCCCAATGGAAATCCTAGCAAAGGGGCCCTCAAGTGAATGAGGGGGAAATGTAAATCGGCTTGGTGAAGATGTAGATCTTGGTCTCCTCCTTCGATTCCCCAACTTTTGAGCTTGATAGAGTGGTTGGGTAGGGAGATCTAGGAGGAGGAAGCTTGCATTAATGGAGGTGAGAGAGTGTAGGAAGCTTGGTCTTCAATGGGGAAGAAGACCCTTTAAATACTCCTCTCCAAACATGGCCGTTGGCTTCCAGAGATTCCCTCAGCGCTACTACCGCCAGAGGCGGCGTTACTACCGCTGCGTGCAGTGATCCTCGCCTGGCTTTGCTTCGAGTGTTGACTTTCTGGCGGTACTACCGGGCCGGTACCGCTGCAAGTACCGCTGGTACCAATAGAAGCACAAAATCGGTGGTACCCCGAGTGGTACCGCCAGCGGTAGCTATCGGGGGAATAATTAACCCGCGACTTATTCAAGGCCAAAACAGCGACTTCATGTTCACGCTATTATTGGGCCACGTAAAAGATGGGCCGGTCAAGGATCGCGGCCTGCCAAAGGAAGGCTCCAGAAGGTCGGTGGTAAAACTTGCCTTGGATGACAAGCTTGCAATCGGCTTCGTGTAGAACTCTTGTAACCTAGCGATCCTCTGGGTATATAAAGAGGACTCGCAGGACTTAGACGGGGTCAAGCTATCAAGCCCTAGAACCCTAGCTCTTACAGCGAGTTTCCAGATCGGATCGCCTCCATTGTAACACCACATATATCATATCAATACCAATCTAGGGTAGGCAGGAAGTAGGTCTTTACCTCACATTGAGGGGCCGAACTTGGGTAAATCTGTGTTCGTCCTTGTTCCTGCGATCCCATGCTCGGAGACGATTGACTCGCGCAAATCCCACACCTACGAAGTCATCCATGACATCTGATGTGACAAACCCATGACAGTTGGCGCCCACCGTGGGGCCTGCGGTCAAGAGCGTCACGTTCCGCGTAGGATCGATGAAAGGAGCTGAAGATCTCGCCATTGGCCACATCATCATGGTCGATGGCACGCCTCTCATTGACGATTCAAGCTGGGGACCAGAAGCTGATTTCCTGGAGACAGGTCGCGTCATCCCGTTTGGATCTATTCATGTCTTCGTCGGTTTCATTGGCGGCGGATCTGTTAGCTCAGTCCAAGAAGGCAACTCAGCAGAAGGATTCGCCAGTGACGGAGAAGAGTCTCTGGAGAGCATGGACTCGCAAGAATTTGGGTCCATCATACCAGCTCTTGAGGACAGTTACTGGGATTACGCACCAGTGGTAGGACAAGAGGCGGCACCAGTTGGAGTCTACATGGCCGGAGGTGCAAGTACGTCAGGAACTGCGGGAGAAGCCGAAAGATCGACACCTCCCGGCAACCCACTACTTATCCCGGTGTCAGCCGCGAATGCCGCTGTCCGCGCAACGGAAATTGAGGCCGCCAGGGCCGAGCTCCTGTACGAGGTTCGGAGGATGGAAGCAGAGCGCTGCAGGCTCGAACAGGTGAACCAAGGAATCCAACAGGAACGGCAAAGGACAGCCGCGCTCACCGTGACTCAAAGACAAGTTGACTCGCAGGCGCAAGCGCGCGCGACTCAACCAACAATAGAACTTCCACCCACTCCAGCCGCTGGAGACCAACCAGTCGCAAGGATTTTGGAACCATCAATTGACCACGAAGCCCAGCAACTACCATCGCAACAGCCAAGGAGGTTTCATACCCCACAAGGCCACTACCAAAGCCCGGTCGATAACATGTATGCAGCGGAGAATATCTTGACACAGATGGTACCAACAGGCGACGACCCAATCAACACTGAAGCATGGCGTGCGATACAGATGTTGAGCACTGCTGCCCTACAACAGGCCAACAGGGCAGAAGCCGAGGGGCAGCAGCCCCCGTACTGGCCGGCCGCGGGATCGCGGCGGAAAGAAGCGTCCAAAGTCGGCCACCGGAGGATGTATCAAGGGTCGCGCAGAGGCAGCAGGAACAAGCCGCAGAAGCACAGGCTATCATGCCAACGACGCAGATGCGGCTCGTGGAAGTTAACAACCCTACGGGCACATCCACAGCTTTGTCCTCGCGACTCAAAGGTCCGGCATGCTTCACGGAGAAGATCAGATCGGAACCTTTCCCTGAAGATTTCAAAGGACCACGCAAGGTGGCAAACTATAACGCCAGCATGGACCCTACCACCTGGCTAAACAACTACGAGATGGGGATGAGTATTTTAAATGCTTCAGAAGAGATATGCGCAAGGTACCTCAACATGATGTTGGAGGGCGCGGCTCACATATGGCTACAAAATCTACCCCCCAACTCCATAAATACCTGGAAAGAGTTGAAAGACGCTTTCGTCAAAAACTTCCAAGGAACCTGCAAGCGACTCTGCAATATAGAAGATCTAGAGCGTTGCATTCAAAAGGAAGGCGAGTCAAGTCGCCACTGGATGAGGAGGGTGGCAGAAATTATACACTCCTCAGACAACATACCTCCAAGCTCAGCTGTCCTAGTCATGGAGAAAAATTGTAAGTTCGAACCACTGATCCATAAGTTAGGTCGCATGAAGGGCAAAGTCAAGAGTCTCAGCGAGGTAATGGCTGCGGCTAACAAATATGCTGGCTCAGACAAGACCCGAGATGCGTCAGATGGAGAAGAGGAGAAGGCCGCTGTTGAAGGAAAGAAAAATACCAGCAAGCCTCAACAGCAACAAACTAGCCACAACAACGCGAATCAAAACAAGCGCAAGAGCGAAGAAGGAAACTCCGGGCTTGTCGCCAACACACGTGGAGGTTTCAGGGGCCAACGAGGAAGAGGCCGAGGAATCGGCTCTCATCCAATTAACATGGAAGACGTTTTTAATCGGCCGTGCGATCTTCACACGGGAGGCAACGGGCGGCCAGCAGACCATACCAAGGCGCAATGTAATTATTACAAGAAGTGGAAAGAAGAAAGCCAACACAACAGGGGAAACGACCACGAAGGAAGCCCTGGTGCGACTCATGGTTCAGACGCATCAGAACCCGCACCTTTCAAGAAGGAGACCTAGTGCTGCGACTCAAGCAAGACCATAAGGGAATGCACAAGCTATCTTCTCCATGGGAAGGACCCTACATCATCAGCAAAAAACTAAACAATGGATCATACTATCTGCTGGATGTGAGAGAAGAAAGCAGTGATCGCCATGATTTCGAGGATCGTCTAGAAGCGCCTCGCCCTTGGAACGTCGTGCAACTGCAACCTTACTACACATAAAAAAGCTAATCAGAGCTAAGTTTCATCTTTTCCAGCTGCCTATAGCTGAGTATCATCCTAGCCACTAAGGGCTCTTGCTTCAAAATTGGTCGCCACCTAGGCGCGACCTGCAACACCTGTATCAGAAATCGGCCGCCACCTAGGCGCGGCCGTATGTCTCAAACTGGGATCGCCGCCTACGTGCGACCCAACCCTATGTATAACACTCGGTTGCCACCAAGGCGCGACCTTATGTGTCATCATAAACAAAGATGTTTATAGCTATATATCGTTTGTTTCTTGGGGGCTTTGTACCCTGAAACAGCCAACCTACTGGCAACCATCAAACTTACCTTAAGTCGGATTGCAACTTGCATTATGCGTCCAAAGTACTGGGGTGTGGCGTCAATCGAGCTTGATTGCCTATCATGGCCGCTCTCGACCCTGAACACACATGTTCCTAGGAAATACCGAGTCGCGCGAGTGCCCACTTAATGGACTCAGAAATGCCTAACTAGAGGTCAATGTACTGCTTATAGTACGGCAACACCAATTGCAATTGCTTATATCTTAACAATTGTTTCTTATCTATGACATCAAGCTACAGGTGATGATCTTCAAAACCTCCTGAGAAGAATTGAGATGATTGTCAAATCACATCAGCTCAATCCTTGGGGGCTACAGCATATTGTCATCAAAAATTTGAAGATTGGCCGTCATCAAGTGTTGAAGCTATCGGGCAAACCTTGACAGAGTAAGAAGCTCACGAGGTCAGATGCATTTTCAAGGCCGCCCCAAAAGTACGAGTAAACACCAGTCCAACGTGATCATGAGTCGCAGGGCAAGGAAGTGCAAGCTAGAAAGAAAAAAGTGCAGCCTAAACGTCCAAGGAACCTTTCAAAGTAAAAAAAAACATATCAAGATATTCCATGAAGTTCAGGCTACACTTGGGGGCCAATGTCGGGGAATAATTAACCCGCGACTTATTTAAGGTCAAAACAGCGACTTCATATTCACGCTATTATTGGGCCACGTAAAAGATGGGCCGGTCAAGGATCGCGGCCTGCCAAAGGAAGGCTCCAGAAGGTCGGTGGTAAAACTTGCCTTGGATGACAAGCTTGCAATCAGCTTCGTGTAGAACTCTTGTAACCTAGCGAGCCTCTGGGTATATAAAGAGGACTCACAGGACTTAGACGGGGTCAAGCTATCAAGCCCTAGAACCCTAGCTCTTACGGCGAGTTCCCAGATCGGATCGCCTCCATTGTAACACCACATATATCATATCAATACCAATCTAGGGTAGGCAGGAAGTAGGTCTTTACCTCACATTGAGGGGCCGAACCTGGGTAAATCTGTGTTCATCCTTGTTCCTGCGATCCCAAACTCGGAGACGATTGACTCGCGCAAATCCCACACCTACGAAGTCATCCATGACATCTAACGTGACAAACCCACGACAATAGCTTTCCCAGATCACAGCTCCCGTGCGCTGCCAAAATGCACGTGGCGGTACTACCGCCATGAGGGCTGGCACTACCGCGGTGGAGCGGTACTACCGTTGGGTACCGCTGGAGGTACCAACAGAAGCCAAAAAACGGCGGTACCGCCAGCGGTAGCTGTGCTCTCGTGCACAGAGCAGCACGCAGGAGCTGAACGCAGTGGTACTACCGCTGAGATCAGCGGTACTGCCGCTGCCTGGAAAAAGGCTTCCCGCAAAACTTATTGCGTGCTCATTTTAATAGTGGTATTTTATCTAAGAATTCCTGCAGTGATTAAAGACTCATTAGACTAACTAATTGTGTTGTCAACAAGCACCAAAACCATAGTCAAAGGAGATGCCCTTTCAATCTCCCCCTTTTTGGTGTTTGATAACAACACAAGTAGTTACAACGCAATAGGCTAGTAAATTTTTGACGGAGCTCCCCCTAGACATGTGCATTGCTCGAAATGTCTTTGAATACACAAATGCACATAATCTAGGATCAACACAACCCCCTAGATTTTACAAACCATGCAAGCATAAAGATATATAATAAGAAAGGCTTGCACAAATAAAAGACATGAACAAAGAAACATAACAAATAGAGTTCACATGTCTTACACCATATGGATAGAGAGTTCCATAAACTGAAAATAAAATAAGTCTTCACAAGCAATAGACAAACAACGAGAGAAAAACGAGCTTGTGACACATCCCTTGCAAACCCCCGCACAACCTACTAGATATCTCTCCCCCTTTGGCATCGAGACACCAAAAAGGGAAGAGACCGATGCTACGTCCCCACGGCTACTCAAAACCAGCTGGAGGCTGCTGGGAGGTGGCGTCATCTTCTTCATAGTCAGACCAAGTGATGACATTTCCTGCACTGTCCTGAGCCTGCCATTCCTCCCAAGTCTTGATATTCTGCTCAGAACCGGACTGCACATCTTCTCCTTGAGCACGGCGGTGAGCTACATCAGCTTGACGAGACTTCATCTTCTCTTCATATGAGTCAAATTGGAACCTCTCCACTTTCTTTGTCACCTTGAAGATTTTCTTCATTTGACTTGCCATCCATTTCATGATTCCAACCTTAGGAGCAGAAGAGGGACCAGCTTCATCAACCACTTCCTTGCTTTTCTTCTTGCGGTGGGGTTTGACAAGGAGCCTCTTGCTTTTGTGGGGAATCCATTTCTCCGGATCACCAAGTTCTTCAACTGAGTTGTTCTCAAGCCACTTCCAAATAATGATCCTCATGATGAGAGGAGCAAAGGCAATGTTCTTTTTCTATACCACAATTCATTCCAAATGTAGTCCATGACATCCAATCTTCTTCCTTTTCCTTGCATTTCCTTGGTGAGAAGCATCAAGTTCTTGAGATAGCCATGAATTTCGTCAATGTTGCCTACCTTGGGATTGATGGTCTCACGGTAGATACAGTGCATGATGTCCCATGTGGGAAAGAGGCCCTTAGACTTCCCAACCTTCCAATTTTCAGCGCTCTCCGGGTCATACAACGGTAACAGCTGCTCCACCTCCTTGGTTTCCACCACTGGAAAGTGTACACGAAAGTGGGTATCTTCGAAGTCTTCAGGCTCAAACGGACCAAACTCCTCATAGTCAAACATCTCTGCAACTTCCTTCCATTTGACTTCAAATTTCTTGTCCTTAGTCATCCAAACTATCTGACGCTCCGTCTCATAGCCCATGTGAACGGTAGCAAGGAACTGAGCTACAAGCTTCTCATCAAAGTCTTGCTCCAACTCCATCATAGGCAGCAGTCCAAACTCCTCACAAATGGCAAGTGCTTCTCCAAAATAGGCACTTTTAGCTCTCATGTGCTCCATGTTGATGAAGTGCTGATCCACATGGTTATCCTTTGGTTTCTTCAACAGAATCTCATTGTAAATTTGCTCTTGGAACTTGTTGTGAAAGAATGGATTGTTGCCCCGAATAGAAGGAATTTGTTCCATCCTGTCAATCACATAGCAGTCCAGGCTTCTCTTAGCTACAAAATCCTTGTCAGAAAGTTGACCAGCAGACTTGCTCCATTCAGCAGTCGTGGACTTCACTTGTGGAGGAAATTTCTGATGGGTTACAGGAACACCATCAATCTCATCTGGAACATCCTCACCGGTGTCTGTGCATTGCTTCTTGTGCCCAACAGACTTGGCTCGAGCAGCACGAGGCTTACTACCTGTGAATAGCAAAGGGGGAACAAGCACATAGGTAAGAATGCACACGGTTCATAATTTGTGGAAGAAGAACACATATGTACAAAGGTGATAGTGAAGCAATGCTACGTGAGGAGTACCAACTCTAGTAGAGGTAATGCAACAACAAGTAGTGGAGGAGCTTGAAACAAGCACAAGAACTACCTAGGGTTGCTTTAACAAATCTAGAGAGGGAACTTCAAAATTAGCCATAGATTCTCCACAAACTTCATACACAAGGTTCTACAAACACAAAAGTACATCTCTAACTTCCCAATCTACCACGAATCTGACCATATAAACACGAATTTCATCTCTATCTATCAACTAGATGAGAGAGAGGGTAGGTGTTTACCGGAGCTCATGGCAGAAGATCGAGAGGGAGGAGAGGTGCAGGAGCCTTCCCAAGGAGTGGAGCACGAAGATCCACGGCCAGGGAGGGTCCTTCTCGGCGGAGGGGTGGCCGGCGGCAGCGGGATCTGGGAGGAGGAGAGACCGGGGTGAGAGCGAATGAGAGAGATTCTCTCAAAAATCGCTTCGCCCCGAGCCTTATCCTGCCAGATCCCCGTGGCGGTACTACCGCTCGATCCAGCGGTAGTACCGGCCCCCGATACCTATCGAGCACAGCGGTGTTACCGCGCTGCGCAGTGTCTGCGAAAACACACGTAGCGGTAATACCGCCAGGGTGACCGGTAGTACCGGTGCCTGGGACAAAAACTGCTAGGGCTCAAAAAGAGCCCCGAAACCGTTTTTGCCGCCGGTTCCGACCATCCATACTGCTAGGAATATGAAAACGGTGCATTTTTAGAAAGAGATGGCTTATGGGATAAGAGTTGTGACTTAGGATAGAACAAGTAACTGGAGAAGAAGAGTATGCCCAAATTTGCAAGAATCAAATATGAAGGGCCAAACTTGAGCACTCTTCCCAAAACTCAAAGTCTAGGAACCCAAATAAAACCAAATAAGATCAACTCCTCATAGGGAGGAGGGCGGTGGCCTAGGCCACCATGTATGAGTGTATGTGGTGTGACACCGCGAAGATATATCTTGGGTTCACCGCCACTACTCGTCATTTAAGCACACAATTCATGAAACGAATATAGAGAAGCAAATGATTTCTTAATGTCGGCATAATGGGGGGAGGGATAATCCAATGTATTAGGACCGCACTCCCCTTATGTCCATGCCTACACCTAAACCAATAAATAGTCAAAATATAGGTGTGTATGCAAGATAATCAAGTCAAGCTCCTTGAATCCACGATATTTAGCTCATGCCTCAAATAAGTGAATCTTGCTTCATCAAGTGGCTTCGTGAAAATATCGGCAAGTTGGTCTTTGGTTGGAAATAGCCAAGCTCAATATCACCACGGGCAATATGATCCGAATAAAATGATGACGAATCTCAATATGCTTCGTTCTTGAGTGTTGCACCGGGTTGTGGCCAATCTTGATAGCACTTTCATTGTCACACAAAAGAGGCACTTTGTCACAATTGACACCGTATTCCTTTAAAGTTTGCCTCATCCATAACAATTGAGTGCATGCACTAGCGGCCGCCACATACTCGGCTTCGGTGGGAGAGAGATATGCAATTTTGCTTCTTAGAAGACCAACTCACCAAGGATCTACCAAGAATTGGCATGCCCCGGAAGTTGATTTCCTATCATCCTTACAACCGCCCAATCCGAGTCCGTGTACCCGGCAAGAGAGAAATTAGCCCTTTGGGTACCACAAACCAAACCTTGGGGTATAAACCAAATATCGAAGGATTCTATTGACCGCCTTCAAGTGGCTTTCTTTAGGAGCGCTTGATACCTTGCACACACCCCTACACTCAACACAATATCGGGTCTAGATGCACAAAGATAAAGCAAAGAACCAATCATAGAGCGTAAAGTTTTTGATCAACATCAATACCCTTTGGGTTAAGTTCAAGATGGCATTTGGTGTCCATAGGAAACCGCTTCTCCTTAGCATTTTGCATATTGAACCTCTTGAGCATGTCTTGGGTATATTTGGCTTGAGAGATGAAAGTCCCTTCATTCAATTGCTTGATCTCAAATCCAAGAAAGAACTTCAATTCGCCCATCATAGACATCTCGAACCTATCGGTCATAAGCTTTGAAAATTCATCATTGAAAGCTTTGTTAGATGAGCCAAATATAATATCATCAACATAAAGTTGGCATATGAAAAGCTCCCCTTTAACCCTCTTAGTAAAGAGAGTGGGATCGATTTTCCCAACCTCAAATCCACGGTCTACTAGAAGCTCTCTAAGGTGCTCATACCAAGCACGTGGAGCTTGTTTAAGTCCATAGAGCGCCTTATCGAGCTTGTAGACATGGTTAGGGAACTTGGGATCCTCGAAACCCGGTGGTTGCTTAACATATACCAACTCCTTTAAAGGACCATTAAGAAAAGCACTTTTCACATCCATTTGTTGCAATTTAAAGTTATGATGTGATGCATATGCAAGAAGGATACGGATGGACTCAAGGCGAGCCACGGGTGCATAAGTCTCTCCAAAATCAATGCCTTCAACTTGAGAGTATCCTTGTGCAACCAATCTTGCCTTGTTCCTCACAACCATTCCATGCTCATCTTGCTTGTTCTTGAATATCCATTTGTGCCTATAACATTGCGGCATCTTTGGCTTCTCAACTAATTCCACACTTTGTTGCGCTTGAAGTTATTGAGTTCATCATGCATAGCTTCCAACCAATCCGGATCTTCAAGAGCTTCAAACACTTTCTTTGGTTCCACCATGGAAATGTGAGCTTGATGTTCACTAAAGCTTGCCAATTGTCTTCTTGTGGTAACATTGCGACTTAGGTCACCAAGGATTGCTTCTAGTTGTGACCTTTATTCAAATCTCTTGCAACTCTTGCTTTACGACGGGCTTCGATATCTCTATTGCATCTTGGAGGTATCTCTTGATCATCTTGATCATTTGAGTCCCCGTCTTGACCGAATGTTGACCTTGATCATCATTATGCACATCTTCAACAATAGAAGGAGAGGGTTGATCTTGGTCTTGACCTTGGCTAGCATCAAATGGAGAACTTGGTTCTTGCATAGCAACTTGGTCAACATGAGGAGGGTCTTGAACTTGTTCTTGGGTTGGTGCATCATTTGCTTCCATAGTGGTGCCGGTTCAACTTGTGATGATGAGTTCCACTTGAGTGGAGCTTGGACTTGCTTGAGGAGGGTCACAATGAATCTCAACGGGGCGATGGAAACCAATGCCCATTCTTCTTATTGCATCTTGAGGCTCCTCATTATCTACATCACAAACATGAAATTGCGCCACTTGGGAGCCGTCATTCTCATCGAACCTCACATCACAAGATTCTATGACTTTCCCGGAGGTTTTTCATAGACTCTATAGGTGTGAGATTCGGCACCGTACCCAACAAAAACACCCTCTAAAGCTTTAGATTCAAATTTAGACAACGAACACCTTTGATCTTATAGAAACACTTACAACCAAATACTCGGTAGTAGGAGACATTGGGCTTGTTGCCGGTGAGCATCTCATAAATGTAAACTTCTTGCCTTTGCGAAAGAATAGCCGGTTTGATGAATGACACGCCGTGGAGATGCCTCGGCCCACAAGAAGAGTGGAGACTTAAACTCCGCCAACATAGACCTTGCCATATCCATGAGGGTCCGGTTCTTCCTTTCGGCTACACCATTTTGTTGAGGGGTATATGCAGCGGAATATTGATGACGAATCCCCTCTTCACTAAGAAACTCATTTAGGTGTAGTTCTTGAACTCGGAGCCATTGTCACTCCTAATGGCCAATATAGGGACATTGTGTTGGCGTTGAACTTCATTGGAAAAGTCGATGACGGCTTGTTGGGTCTCATCCTTCGTCTTGAAGAAATAAACCCAAGTAAATCTTGAATAGTCATCAACAATCACCAAACAATATTTCTTCCCACCAAGACTGGTTGAGGACGGCACCAAAGAGATCAACATGAAGAAGTTCCAATATCCTCTTTGATGAAATGATGGTCTTGCTTGGATGGGGAGAATCATGCATCTTTCCTTCAACACAAGCCCTACAAAGACGATCTCTAGAAAAAGAAACATTGTCTTTTAGTCCAAGAATGTGGCCACCCTTGTGAAGACTTTGCAAAGTTCTCATGTTGACATGGGACAAGCGGCGATGCCACAACCACCCCACGTCGGCCTTTCCGAATAGGCATATTGCTTGAGTGTTGGTTGACCCCGAAAAGTCCACCACAAACAACTCATTTTCAACATACCCAACGAACATGACCTTTAGAGTCTTGCTCCTCAAGAGTACCACCATATCAATAGTAAAATGGACATCAAAGTTCATCTTATTAAGTGCACGAACGGACATAAGATTGTAACCGAGGGACTCGACAAGCATGACATTTACAAGGGTGATATCCTTTGCAACTACCACCTTGCCGAGACCCTTTACCTCGCTTTTGATTTATCACCATAGGAGACGGATGAGTGATTTATATTTGGTCCCAACTCCGTCATGATCTCCTTGCTTCCGGTCATATGACTAGTGCATCCACTATCAACCACCCATTTCGACCCACCGGAAGCATAGTCCTACAAGAAATCATTGCTTGGTTTTAGGTACCCATCTTGCAATGGGTCCTCTTTGGTTAGCAACAAGAGTCTTTGGGACCCAAATAGCATGAGCAACATAACCATCATAAGGTCCAACATATTTAGCATAAACATCACCATAATAATCAACATATAGAATGTAGTGAGGGTTAGCATCTCCCGCAAAGTCACTACGAGTGGTCTTGCCCCTAGTGGCATTCCCACTGCAATGGGAGTCTTGGTTTGTGCGGCTTGGCCTTGTTGTTGCTCTTCTTCTTCTTTGCCTTGGATACATAACCAAGACCCTCCTTCCCTTTGTGTTGCTTTGCTCAACAACATGAGCAACAACCTTTTCTTTACCTTTGGGAATTGAGGTCTTGGCACTAGTGGCCTTGGCAAGCTCAACCTTCAACCTAGCATTTTCCTCAATAACATTTGCATGATCACATGAAGGAGTAGAAGTGCTAGGTGAGTTAGATTGAGCAAATTGAGTTTGAAGTTTCTCATGAGACTTGACTAGAAGAGAGTGAGTACTTTCCAAGGCCTTGTGAGCCTTGTCAAGTTTCTCCATATCCTCAAGAAGTCTAGCATTAGCAATCACAAATTCGGCTTCCAAGGCCTTGTGAGTACTACCGCTGGGTACCGCTGGAGGTACCGGAGGTACCAACAGAAGCCGAAAAATGGCGGTACCTCGCCGCGGTACCGCCAGCGGTAGCTGCGCTCTCGTGCACAGATCAGCGCGCAGGAGCTGAACGCAGCAGTACTACCGCTGAGATCAGCGGTACTACCGCTGCCTGGAAAAAGGCTTCCCGCAAAGCTTATTGCGTGCTCATTTCAATAGTGGTCTTTTATCTAAGAATTCCTGCAGTGATTAAAGACTCATTAGACTAACTAATTGTGTTGTCAACAAGCACCAAAACCATAGTCAAAGGAGATGCCCTTTCAATTTGTCAGCTTGTAAATAGCATCTTTCATTTAGTTTGCAACAATATGATTTAGGATAAATGTTTAAATTATTTTAGTAAAAATAAAAAATTACATCAAATAACATTAGTGCACTAGTTGTTATAGAAAACAAAAGAGAAAGATATTACTTCGACGAAGGTTCAAAATCTAGCATGTGGGAGTTCAGTGCAATGTACCTCCTTTGGGATGTTGAGAGAAAGAAGGAACAAGTCATCAGTGAAGAGACAGGTCCACACAAAAACAAATAAGAGATTACTAAATACGGGATCAAGTATATAAAACCCACAAGGATGGAAAGCATACAGAGAGAAAACGCATCTATTCACTGATTACTGAGGCGTCTTGGATACCACCTTAAATAAAATTTCCTTTTTCAAAAATAGAATTTATCATGGCGAGTCCAATTCATGGAGAGATAGGAAAGCGGCGATCGGCTGCGGGGCGCGTGTGTGTGGAGACCCTTGTGTCCCTCCCGGCAGGCGTGCCCCATGTGCCCTTGTGGCCACGTCAGCCGTTGCGCGTACGCGGTGTGCGACAAACAAAAATTATAGAAATCATTTTTTGTTGAATAAAAACATACATACAAAATTAAATTATATGAAATATTGCAAAAACCATAAACTATTTATGTATGGTATGTAAAAACTAGACCAGTAAGTGATGGCCACGTGGCGTTTTGGATTAAAAGGAAATAATAACCCAAAATGCGGTTTGCGGAGTCTGAGACTCGATCGCGGGTGGTTGCATGGGCGTGTAGGGAGCCACGCCCCACTAGCCAACTAGTCGAATCCTAGTTTCTGCATATTTTTAGTGTGCGATGAATAAGTTTGTCTATACAAACACAATCATTCATGTGCTCTTGTTAATTGTTTTGTCATGTGTTGATACCATTTCCTGTTTTTGGTTTCATGAATACATAAACTGTGTAAGAAATCCAAAAAAAGATAGTGTTAAAAAATCGATGAAGGGGAAGTGGCCACGTGGCACTTTGTATTATACCATATAAGAAATAAAAAGCCAAACACGTTGCGGAGTCCAAGGGGCGGCGGCACGATGGGCTTGGAACCGACTACACTCCTCTAACCAACTAGTTGAGGACCAATTCTACACACGCGTGGTACGTTGTATATGTTTGTCAATATGATTTAGATGTACACGGTGATGTTTGGGCCGTGTTGATGGAGATAAACCTTGTGACCAGTCTTCAACATGCAGAGAGTACATATGCATCCAGCGATGATGTTCCACTATGCATTTGTCAGCTTGTAAATAGCATCTTTCATTTAGTTTGCAACAATATGATTTAGGATAAATGTTTAAATTAGTTTAGAAAAAATAAAAAACTAGATCAAATAACTTTAGAGCACTAGTTGTTATCGAAAACAAAAGAGAAAAATATTACTTCGACGAAGGTTCAAAATCTAGCATGTGGGAGTTCAGTGCAATGTACCTCTTTTAGGGTGTTTTTTTTTTGAATTTTTCCACGTATAATCAAACGAAACCACATACATCGTACATAGTAGAAAAACACGTACAGAATACGTAGAGGAAAAAGGACCAAGGATCGAAGACCACGCCCTCGCCGGCGTCGGAGTCGAAGACGACCATCTGCCGCCTCGCCGCAGTCAGGGAGATCTTTTCCCTATAGAAGACGCTGCCGTGCCCCTCCGCCGCGCCGCGCCGGAGTTGAAGACGATGAACGACCGGGCAGCGCCCCCCGGACCCAACCATTCCTCTTTGCCGCAGCCGCCGTCGAAGCCGCCGCCGGAGGAGGTCGTAGAACTCGATCCGTCCGCCGCCAGATCCACCGCCGCCTCGGATCTGACGGAAAGCAAAAGATCACGAGCGCCACGCCGGGCCTCGGGATCCAGCCAGTCCAGCGCGAGGGGGAGGAGCTCCGAAGACCTCCGCCGCCGGAGAAGCACACGCCGGCACCAAAACCACCCGCCCGCAGCACCCACTCCTCCAGAGCGCCGCCGGCGAGAAACCCGCCCTACCCTACCGTATATACATGCCGGAGCCGGGATCCCCCACCCTCCCGCCGCCGAAGCGGCCGGCGGAGGGGAGGAATCCCCCGACTCGCGGCGCGCACGGTGGATCGACGGCTCGCTCCAAAAATCGCCTTCCTTCCTCTTGCTACAGTAGCGGGGCGGGGAGGGGCAGGCCTATGCTCTTACCTCTTTTAGGGTGTTGAGAGAAAGAAGGAACAAGTCATCAGTGTAGAGACTGGTCCACACAAAAACATATAAGATATTACTAAATACGGGATCAAGTATATAAAACCTACAAGGATGAAAAGAAAATAGAGAGAAAACGCCTCTATTCACTGATTACTGAGGCCTCTTGGATACCACCTTAAATAAAAAATTTCCTTTTTCAAAAATAGAATTTATCATGGCCGGTCCAATTCATGGAGAGATGGAAAAGCGGTGATCGGCTGCGGCGCGCGTGTGTGTGGCGACCCCTGTGTCCCTCCCGGCAGGCGTGCCCCATGTGCCCTTGCGGCCACGTCAGCCGCTGCGCGTACGCGGTATGCGACAAACAAAAATTATAAAAAACATTTTTTGTTGGATAAAAAACATATATACAAAATTAAATTATATGAAATATTGCAAAAACAATAAACTATTTATGTATGGTATGTAAAAACAAGACCAGTAAAGTGGTGGCCACGTTGCGTTTTGGATTAAAAGGAAATAATAACCCAAAAATGCGGCTTGCGAAGTCTGAGACTCGATCGCGGGTGGCTGCATGGGCGTGTAGGGAGCCATGCCCCACTAGCCAACTGTTCGAGACCTAGTTTCTGCATATTTTTATTGTATGACGAATAAGTTTGTCATTACAAACACAATCATTCGTGTGCTCTTGTTAATTGTCTTGTCATGTGTTGATACCATTTCCTGTTTTTTGGTTTCATGAATACATAAATTGGGTGAGAAATCCAAAAAAAGATAGTGTTAAAAAAAATCGATGAAGGGGAAGTGGCCACGTGGCATTTTGTATTATATCATATAAGGAATAAAAAGCCTAACATGTTGCGGAGTCCAAGACTCGAACGGGGCGGCGGCACGATGGACTTGTAACCGACTACACTCCTCTAACCAACTGGTTGAGGACCAATTCTACACACGCGTGGTACATTGTATATGTTTGTCAATACAATTTAGATGTACACGGTGATGTTTGAGCCGTGTTGATGGAGATAAACCTTGTGACCAGTCTTCAACATGCAGAGAGTACATATGCATCCAGCGATGATGTTCCACTATGCATTTGTCAGCTTGTAAATAGCATCTTTCATTTAGTTTGCAACAATATGATTTAGGATAAATGTTTAAATTAGTTTAGTAAAAATAAAAAACTACATCAAATAACTTTAGTGCACTAGTTGTTATCGAAAACAAAAGAGAAAAATATTACTTCGACGAATGTCCAAAATCTAGCATGTGGGAGTTCAGTGCAATGTACCTCCTTTGGGGTGTTGAGAGAAAGAAGGAACAAGTCATCAGTGTAGAGATTGGTCCGCACAAAAACATATAAGAGATTACTAAATACCGGATCAAGTATATAAAACCTACAAGGATGGAAAGAAAACAGATAGAAAACGCCTCTATTCGCTGATTACTGAGGCGTCTTGGATACCACCTTAAATAAAATTTCCTTTTTCAAAAATAGAATTTATCATGGCGAGTCCAATTCATGGAGAGATAGGAAAGTGGTGATCGGCTGGGGGGCGCGTGTGTGTGGAGACCCTTGTGTCCCTCCCGGCAAGCATGCCCCATGTGCCCTTGTGGCCACGTCAGCCGCTGCGCGTACGCGTGTGCAACAAACAAAAATTATAAAAATCATTTTTTGTTGGATAAAAAACATACATACAAAATTAAATTATATGAAATATTGCAAAAACCATAAACTATTTATGTATGGTATGTAAAAACTAGACCAGTAACTGGTGGCCACGTGGCGTTTTGGATTAAAAGGAAATAATAACCCAAAAATGCGGCTTGCGGAGTCTGAGACTCGATCGCGGGTGGTTGCATGGGCGTGTAGGGAGCCACGCCCCAGTAGCCAACTGGTCGAGTCCTAGTTTCTGGATATTTTTACTGTGCAATGAATAAGTTTGTCGTTACAAACACAATCATTCATGTGCTCTTGTGAATTGTTTTATCATGTGTTGATACCATTTCCTGTTTTTGGTTTCATGAATACATAAACTGGGTAAGAAATCCAAAAAAAGATAGTGTTAAAAAACTCGATGAAGGGGAAGTGGCCACGTGGCATTTTGTATTATACCATATAAGGAATAAAAAGCCAAACACGTTGCGGAATCCAAGGGGAGGCGGCATGATGGGCTTGGAACCGACTACACTCCTCTAACCAACTAGTTGAGGACCAATTCTACACGCGTGTGGGAGTTCAGTGCAATGTACCTCCTTTGGGGTGTTGAGAGAAAGAAGGAACAGGTCATCAGTGTAGAGACAGGTCCACACAAAAACATATAAGAGATTACTAAATACGGGATCAAGTATATAAAACTTACAAAATGGAAAGAAAACAGAGAGAAAACGCCTCTATTCACTGATTACTGAGGCGTCTTGGATAGCACCTTACATACAATTTCCTTTTTCAAAAATAGAATTTATCATGGCTGGTCCAATTCATGGAGAGATGAGAAAGCGGTGATCGGCTTCAGGGCTTGTGTGTGGAGACCCATGTGTCCCTCCCGGGAGGAGTGCCCCATCTGTCCTTGCGGCCACGTCTGCCGCTGCTGGTGGCCATGTGGCATCCTGCGATCAACATGTAGAGAGAACTTATGCATCCAGCGATGATGTTCCACTATGCATTTGTCATCTTGCAAGTAAGATCTTTCATTTAGTTTGCAACAATATGCATTATTTAGGAGCCCCTGTACTCACCAGATCCACCAAAGAGGCATGAGGGATTAACGGAGAAGGGATCGAGTAGATCAGACCTACCTGGGAGGAGAGAGGGAGCGCCTCGTGCCGCGGCCCGTCCTGTCCATGGCAAGGGACGTCATGACCGCCAGGGAGCAGATCGCGCCGAGGCGGGGCGAGGGTGGGTCTCCAAGGCAGGACAGCTGGCAGCTCCGGTCGGAATTTGAGGAGTGGATGTGGGGAAAGGGTTTTGTGGGGAGAGTGGGGATGAAGGGAGAGAGAGAGAGAGATGGGAAGGGAGGGGGAGAAAGAGGATGGGAAGGGAAGGAAGGTGGTGATGGAGGAGAGAAAAAAGGTGAGTGGGGGAGTCGATGATCGGTTGCACGACGTGAGTGTGGACTACGATGTGTCCCCCGCGAGGCGTGCCCCATGTGCAACGTTAGCCCAGTGCATTGTGGGACAAACAAATCTCTTTAAGATATCAAATTCATTTTTTTGTTTGATGCAAAAACATATATACAATACTAAGTATAAATATTCCAATAAAATACTAAATAATATTCATTTATAGTGTACAAAATAGACCAATAAGTGGTGGCCGCATGTCGTTTTAGATTACAAGAAAATAATAGCCCAAACACGCGGCTTGCGAAGTCTGAGTCTCGATCAAGGATGGCCACATGGGCGTGTAGCGAGGCAAGCGCCACTAGCCAACTGGCCGAGTCCTAGTTTGTGCACACCTATAGTGTACTATGAATAAGTTTGTTGATAGAAACATGGTCATTCATGTGGTCTTGTGAATTGTTTTGTCATATGTTGATACCATTTTTTGTTTTTGGTTTCATGCATACATAAATTGGGTGAGAAATAAAAAAGATAGTGTTAAAAATTGACGAAGGGGAAGTGGCCACTTGGCATTTTGTAATATATCATATAAGGAATAATAAGCCAAACACGTTGCAGAGTCCAAGACTCGAAAGGCCGGCGGCACAATGGGCGTGGAACCGACTACACGCCTCTAACCAACGGGTTGAGGCTCAATTCATGCACACACCCCGTATGTTGTATATGTTTTATCAATATGATTTAGATGTACGCGGTGATGTTTGAGCCATATTGACGGAGATAAACCTTTTGACAAGTCTTCAACATGTACAGAGATCATATGCATCCAGCAATGATGTACACTATGCATTTGTCAGCTTGTAAATAACATCTTTTATTTAGTTTGCAACAATATGATTTAGGATAAATATTTGAATTAGTTTAGTCAAAAGAAAAAATCTTACATCAAATAACTTTAATGCACTAGTTGTTACTGAAAACAAAAGAGAAAAAATATTTCTTCGACGTATATCAAAATCTAGCATGTGGGAGCTCAATGCAATGTACCTCTGGGGTGTTGAGAGAAAGAAGGAATAAGACATCAATACAGAGACAGGTCCATGCAAAACCATACAAGAGGGTACTAAATATGGGATCAAGTATTTCAAACCTACAACGATGGAAAGAAAACAAAGATAAAACACCTCTATGCACTGATTTCTGAGGCGTCTTGGATACCACCTTAAATAAAGTTTTCTTTTTCCAAAATAGAATTTATCATGGCCAGTCCAATTCAAGGAGAGTTGGTGAAGCGGTGATCGGCTGCGAGGCGTGAGTGTGGAGACCCATGTGTCCCTCCCCGGAGGCGTGCCCCATGTGCCCTTGCGGCCACTTCAGCCACTGCCTGTGCGCTATGAGACAAACAAATATTTTTAAAACTTTTAAAAAATTGTTGGATGCAAAAACAAACATATATACAAAACTTTAAAGTATAAAATATTTCAAAAATATTACTATTAAAAAACTAGGCCAATAAGAGGGGGCCGCGTGGCATTTTGGATTACAAGTAAATCATAGCCCAAACACGCGGTTTGCGGAGTCTGAGACTCGATCGTGGATGGCCACATGGGCATGTAGCGAGGCACACGCCACTAGCCAACTGGTTGAGTCCTAGTTTCTGCATAGTTGTAGTGTACAATGAATAAGTTTTTCAATACTATTAGAATCATTCATGTGGTATTGTTTATTGTTTTGTCATGTGTTGATACCATTTCCTGTTTTGGTTTCATGCATACATAAATCGGGTGAGAAATCCAAAAAAAGATATGTTAAAAATCGATGAAGGGGAAGTGGCCACATGGCATTTTGTGTTATATCATACAAGGAATAATAAGCCAAACATGTTGCGGAGTCCAAGACTCGAACGGGGTGGCGACACGATGGCTGTGGAACCGACTGCACGCCTCTAACCAACTGGTTGAGGCCCAATTCATGCACACGCGCCGTTCCTTGTATATGTTTGTCAATACGATTTAGATGTACGCGGTGATGTTTGAGCCGTATTGACGGATGTAAACCTTTTGACAAGTCTTCAACATGTAGAGAGAACATATGCATCTAGCGATGGTGTTCCACTATGCATTTGTCTGCTTGTAAACAACATCTTTCATTTAGTTTGCAACAATATTATTTAGGATAAATGTTTGAATTAGTTCAGTAAAAATAAAAATCTTACATCAAATAATTTTAATGCACTACTTGTTATCGAAAACAAAATAGAAAACATTTCTTCGAAGAAGGTTCAGAATCTAGCATGTGGAGTTCAGTGCAATGTACCTCCTTTATGGTGTTGAGGGAAAGACGGAACAAGTCATCAGTGCAGAGGCAGGTCCACCCAAAAACATAGAAGAGATTACTAAATAGGGATCAAGTATATCAAGCCTCTATGCACTGAATTCTGAGGCCTCTTGGATACCACCTTAAATAAAATTTCCTTTTTCCAAAATAGAATTTATCATGGCATGTCCAATTCATGGAGAGTTGGGAAGCGGTGATCGACTGCAGGGAGTGAGTGTGGAGACCCTTGTGTCCCTCCTGGGAGGCGTGGCCCATGTGCCCTTGCGCCACGTTAGCCACTGCCGTGCGCTGTGAGACAGATAAATCTTTTACAAAATTAATTTTTTTGAATGCAAAACATACATACAAAACAAGAAATTATAAATATTGCAAAAAAAACTATGAAAAATATATGCCAATAAGTGGGGGCCGTGTGGCAGTTTGGATTAGAAGGAAATAATAGCATAAACACGTGGATTGCCGAGTCTGAGACTCGATCGCGGATGGCCGCATGGGCGTGGATCGAGGCACGCGCCACTAGCCAACTAGTCAAGTCCTAGTTTCTACACACTTGGAGTCTATTACGAATAACTTTGTCGATATGAAAACAATCACTCATGTGCTCTTTTTAAATGTTTTTTCATGTGTTGATACCATTTTTTGTTTGTTGGTTTCATGCATATATAAATTGGCTGAGAGATCCAAAAAAAAACAATGTGTAAAAAATCGACCAAGGGGAAGAGGCCTCGTGGCATTTCTTATTATATCATATAAGGAATAATAAGTCAAACACATTGCGGAGTCCAAGACTCGAACAGGACGGTGACACGATGTGTGTGTAGCCGACTGCACACATCTAACCAACTAGTTTTTTTTTTTTTTGACACTAATCTAACCAACTAGTTGAGGCCCAATGCATGCACACGCGTGGTACGTTGTATATGATTT
This sequence comes from Poa pratensis, assembly GCA_947311845.1. NCBI lineage: Eukaryota > Viridiplantae > Streptophyta > Magnoliopsida > Poales > Poaceae > Poa > Poa pratensis. The sequence continues at coordinate 11,091,988 of CAMZMU010000110.1, forward strand.
TCAATACGATTTAGTTGTATGTTGTGATGTTTGAGCCGTATTGATGGAGATAAACTTTTTTACCAGTCATCAACATGTATAGAGAACTTATGCATCCAGCGATGATGTTCCACTATGCATTTGTCAGCTTGTAAATAAGATATTTCATTTAGTTTACAACCATATGATTTAGGATAAATGTTTGAATTAGTTCAGTCAAAATAAAAAGTCTTACATCATATAACTTTAATGAACTAGTTGTTATTGTAAACAAAAGAGAAAAACAATTTTTCGACGAAGGTTCAAAATCTAGCATGTGGGAGTTTAGTGCAATGTACCTCCTTTGTGGTGTTTAGAGAAAGAAGGAATAAGACATTAGTGCAGAGACTGGTACACCAAAAAAATAGAAGAGATTACTAAATACAGGATCAAGTATATCAAACCTACAAGGAAGGAAAAAAGGAGAAAAATTGCCTCTATGCACTGATTTATGAGGCCTGTTGGATACCACTTTAAATAAAATTTCCTTTTTTCCAAAATAGAATTTATCATGGCCTATCGAATTCATGGAGAGCTGAAAGAGGATCTACGGGAGGGAGGTGGTGATGGAGATGAAGAGAAAAAGGTGAGTGGGAGCAGGCGGTGATTGACCGCGTGGCGTAAGTGTGGACACGACTGTGTCCCTCCCAGGAGGCGTGCCCCACGTGCCCTTGCGGCCACATCATCCGCTGCCCATGCGCTGAGACAAACAAAAAAAATTAAAAATTAACTTCCTATTTTGTTTGTTTGATGCAAAATCATACATATAAAAATAAAGTATACAAAAACTCGACCAAGAACTTGTGTGGGGTTTTGAATTACAAGGAAAAAATAACCCAAAAACGCGATTTGCGGAGTCTAAAGCCTCGATTGTGGATGGCCATGGGCGTGTAGCCAGCCATGCACCACTAGCCAACTAGTTGAATCCTAGTTTATGCACACTTGTAGTGTACGTTGAATAAGTTTAATTATACAAAAACAATTTTTCATGCGCTTTTGCTAATTGTTTTGTCATGTGTTAATACCATTTTATGTTTGTTGGTTGCATGCATACACAAATTTGTTGGAAAATCCAAACAATCGATAGTGTTAATAAATCAACCAAGGGGTACAGGCCATGTGGCCTTTTGTATTATATCACATAAGGAATAGTAAGACAAACACATTGCGGAGTCCAAGACTTGAACGGGGGGCGGCGGCACGATAGTCGCGCAGCCAACCGCACGCCTCTAACCAACTGGTCGAGGCCAATTCCATCCACACGTTTTGTAGGTTTGTATGTTTGCCAATCGACATAGATGTACGTGGTGATGTTTGAGCTGTATAGATGAAGACAAAACCTTTTGACCATCTTTCAACATGTACAAAGAAGTTATACATTGAGCGATGATGTTCCACTATGCATTTGTTAGCTTGTAAATAAAATCTTTGGAGAGACGGAGAGAATGCGAGAAGATGGGACGGAGTGGCGGTGGAGGACGGAAAAAGGTTAGAGAGTTAGGAGGGAGTATTTGACTCCGGTCACCCTGATTTTTTCACAAGTGCGTCTGTTCCGAGAGACGTGCCCGATATTCCTTGGGAACACGTCAAATGCAGATATAGTTTTCCTTCGTCAAAAACTATAGGGTTACTCGCATGGTAAACAAAAATTTCCGCCTTACTACTGAAAGGACACGGATGTCGCCTAGAGGGGGGATGAATAGGCGATTAAAATTCTTTGCGGTTTAGGCTTGAATAAATGCGGAATAAAACTAACGTTTAATTTATCAAGCACGAAACCTAAACAAGCTAGGTTAACCTATGTGCACCAACAACTTAAGCTAAACAAGATAAGCAAATAAGTGATAGCAAGATATATTACTTCAAGCTCGATGGCTATCACAAAGTAAATAGCATAAGTAAGAAGCTCGGGTATAGAAATACCGAGGCACTTGGAGACGATGATTTATCCCGAAGTTCACTTCCCAATGGAAGCTACGTCTCTGTTGGAGCGGTGCGGAGTCACAAAGTGATCCCCGAATAGCCGTCAAATGGCACACCGTAATCTCCTTCGTGCCTCCACCAATGCGGAGTGCCACGAACCACTATGGGACACTTGAGGGTGGTCACCGAACCCGTACAAGGATGAGGCACACTCCACAACTTAATTGGAGGATCTCACCGAATTCCCGCGGCTCCCAAAGCCACAAGAATCACAAGGTTGGGGCGCGACTCCACAACTTAATTGGAGGCTCCCAACTATCCCGCGAGCCACCAAAACTCCGAGATCAGCAAGTACCGTCTAGGGCACTCCAAGTACCCAAGAGGACAAGCTCTAGGGCACCCCAAGTACCCAAGAGTAACAAGCTTCTCAACTTCGATTTCCACTTATCACCGTGGAGAACTCAAACCGATGCAACCGATGCAAGAAGGCAAGACCACTAGAAGTGGTCAAATCCTTCACTCCCAAATCCCACCAAAAGCAACTAATGCTTGTGGGGGGGGAGAAGAGAGGAAGAACAAGGAAGAACTCAACAAATGGAACTTCAAGATCACGATCTACTAGGTTCCCCTCACTTAGAGGAGGAATGGATTGGATGAATATGTAGATCTTAATCTCCTCTCAAATTCCCTCAAAGATATGCAAGAATCATGGGAGGGATTGAGAGGAAGGCAAGCTTTTCCAAAGGTCAACAATGGAGGAGAGAGGGGAAAAGCTAGCTCAAGGGGTGAGAGAACCGTTGGGGAAGAAACCCCCTTAAAAAGGTCCTCTCAAAAATCTGCCCGTTGCAGACGAAAAAGGTCGCAGCGGTAGTACCGGGCCGATCCCGGTAGTACCGAGCCGCGTTGACTCGAGGAAGAACGAAGACCAGTTAGCGCTCCCTGACTCGGCGCGCAACGGTAGTACCGGACCACTTGGCCCGGTAGTGCTCCCTTCCCGGTAGTACCGCGCCACTACCGGGGCAACTACCGGGTGAAAACTTCGAGAGGCAGAGAGCCATCCGGAGATGCGGTACTGGGCCCGGTACTGGCCGCGGTAGTTCCGCAAGGGGTCACCCGGTAGTACCGGGCGAGGGTCGGTACTACCGGCCAAAGAAGAAACTGCAGAACCAGGAAAGGAGAACCGCAATAACTTTTGCAAGGAAGCTCCAAATATTAAGGGTCACAAATATAGAGGGGATACCACACATGGGAAGGTGTGGACCCTATCTCGAAGGTGGACCGATAATATTTCCAACCAGAAAACGCAACAAGTTCTCCATACGAAATCCGTTTTCGGAGAACTTGGGCTTGTCATGAAGATCACAACAAGCACCAAAACCCAACAAGGAGAAAATCCAAATAAGAACCAAGAAAGATGATGAAGGCAAGTATGCAAAGGTTTGAGCTCTCTCCAACTGATACGCTAAAGCTCAATCGAGAGCCCCTCTTGATAGTACGGTATCTATCCTATAACCCGGTCTCCCAACTAGTACCATGAGACCGGTAAAATAGAAACCCTATCATACCTTTGCATTGCGCATTCCACTTGAGCTAGATGACGTCGATCTTGATCTCTTCAAGTGGACCACCTTTCTTGATTGCGCTTCGCTTGGTGAAGACCCAAAACATTGCTCCCCCATACTCCACTATGGGAGAGCCTCTCTTAGGCACATCTTCACATGAACATTATCTCTAAATGGGTGGCAAGCTTCAAGCCTAGGATTTCTTCGAGATGCTCCTCTTGAACTTGCGCTTCTCAACATTGATGACGATCACCACATACCAAGAGATACATGATCCCACTTGGTACATCTTGTAGCTTTGTGTGTTGATCAATACTTGATCAACCTTGTATCTTTTCTTCTCTTGAAGATAACCATGAATGATCACATAATTCTTTTCTTCAAGACATACTTGCAATATGCTCAACTCTATGATCTTGATGCCAAATACTTCATTATATCAATATAATCATGGCATCAACCTTGAATCCAACATATGGAGTTCAAGCATGGTCTATGGACAAACACTACAAGTAAAACTCAATGCAACCATTAGTCCATAGGGATTGTCATTAATTACCAAAACCACACATGGGGGCGCCATGCCCTTTCAACTACGTAGCACCCAAGATCATCTTATGAAGATGCAACTACGATTAGATCCAGTACTCACCAGCACCTGTAGCGGAAGTAAATGTCGATGAAGCCTGATGAAGTTTCTCACAGCTAAGCCTAGCGGTGAGAATGTCACCGATTCCCCGCTCCCACATAGAAGATAATACTATGGTCTCTCTATCGGTATCCATGCGTCCAGAGCTTCAACCCGCCAGCACTCTGTCGTTTAGAACTTGATGTCAGCGATGAGAGAATAGCCTTTTGACGTAGGTGTAGTGGTGGTGTAGATTTAGAGTTTGTGAACACATAAACCAATAGGGGTAGTGATGGTGTAGATCATAACATCAAAATTCATCATATCCCAGCAAACCCAACAGTTAATAGCAATTACATCATATGGATCTCGATCATGTTAGGCAGCTCACGAGACCTTTGTATTGAAGAACATGAAGGGGAGATAACCACCTAGCTACTGCTATGGACCCTTAGTCCAAATATGAACTACTCACACATCATCATGGAGGCAACAATAGTGGTGTAGATGTCTCCGGCGATGAATTCCCCCTCTGGCAGGGTGCAAAATAGGACTCCAGAATCCACGAACTAGGTTTTCCGTGACAACGACGGCTATGTATCAAAACTAGGTAAAATATTTCATGTCCCTAATTTTTAGGTCAAGGGGAAATTTATAGGCGAAAGGGTGAGGCGAGGGAGCCACAAGGCGGCCACGTGGGTGGGTCTCGCGGCCAGCCCCTGCCCGCGGGTGGGACCCGCGGGTTGTCTGTGGGCTACCCCCGGTAGGTCTTGGTCCTCCTGCACCATCTCGAAAAGATAGAATTAGGGAATTTTTTGGGATTTTCCGAGAAACTTTATTTTTCGCCTTACTGGCTTTGGGCACTGGGCTAATAGGTTAGTCCATTAAAATGCTATGAAACCATAGTAAAAGATGTAGCAAACATATAAAAGTAGCATAAAACAATAAAAAAAATAGATACGTTTTGTACGTATCATGGCCTCCTGTCGGCACCTAGCTGCACCGCCAGACACGTGTAGATGCTCATCGTGCCACCGCGCCCAAACTGCCGCCGTTGTGCGAGGTCTCGTCGCTAGCTTGCCTCAGACCTCCGGACCTCCACCTTTGAAGCAGAGGGGGCCACCACCACCGCGAGAAGGGTCGGCGGCTGTGGTGGCAAAAAGGGGGCAACAAGGGAGGCCGCCTCTGGCTGCTAGGGTTTTCTCGCCTAGTCGCCACACGCGGGCATCACGAGGGTCGGGGGTACTGTTGCTTCAGATTATTGATCGATGTATGCTATTACGAGACTTTGTTGTTTAATTTGTGAGCATCATTTGCTGCAGAGACGGAGGGTTTGAACCTCCCTTTCGAGAAAATAAGAAATTAGCGACTTAGTAACAAAAATAAGAATCAGACAGTTACAATGTTATGCGTGGTATATATAATCAATCCTAACGGAGGGAACAATGCGCTCTGCATAGGATTTTACAGCTGGTAAGAGCATCTCCACTCGCCTCCCCAACCCCCCCCCCCCCCCCGAGAGCCCAAAAATAGCACCGGCGGTAGCTAATATCTCCCACTCCCCCCCCCCCCCCCCCAAGAGTCCACCTAGCGCCTGTTTGGCCCATTTTTTCATCCGGCGCACCCAGGCCGAACCAAGGCCGTTGGGGGGCAACTGGGGCACCGGTGGAAATTAAAAGCGCACGAACCCACGGCGGGCCAGCTCTGTCAGCGACTAGGCGAAATAGCGCGCCAAAGAAAAAAAAAACCGTCATCCTCATCTCCTCGGCTCCCGCGTCGGTCAAAGCTCTGCCGCGCCGTTCAGCCTTTCTCAGGCGAGCAGCCGACGCGTCCAATCGCGGGACACGTGCCGGAGTAATGGCGAGCCACCCGTCCGCCGTCCCGCCTCCCCCGCCGCGCTATTTATACCCCACCCTCACCGTCCACACAGCACACTTCTCTCCTCAACCTTGCTGCAATCTCCAGATCCCCAGTTCTCGGCCATGGTGGAAAGGTATCCCGGAGACGGCGCAACGGCCAACGGATTCGGCCACCGGTGGCTCCAAGAGTGGGAGGCTTGCCTCCTCTATGAGGCGGACTATCCGGCACTGCCGGATATGCGTGTCCCCGGCAACTGGAAGCTCAGCGCCGCCGGCGTGCCCGTGCCTCCGATGCCGCAGGGCGCCGACTTCCTGGAGGAGATCCAGGCCGTCCGCGCCAGTCTGACGGAGGAGGAGCGCAACGAGCCACATTACCACCCGACAACTCCGCCTGGTGGATTGTCTACTTCGACCAGCGGCACGCCCGAGAGCTGGCGGCCTTGGACGGCCCTCCGCCGACACCAGCGTGGAACAACACCGACGTTCGCCGCCTGTGGTGGGGCTCCCCTGGGCGGACGCTCACTGCCGTCCTCGACCACATCGAGGACGGCAACCACCCACATCCACCATGCTGCCTCGGCCTCCCGCCGTTTCCCGGCGCCGCGGCACCTCCTGGATCCCGAGGCGGATGGGCAGCGGGCGTATGGGCGGGCGGGTCTTCGTCGTCCTCCGCCTCGGGCTCGCCGGCGACGCCGTGCGCGCGAGTGAAGACTGAGCCGCCATCGCCGCCCCACACTCGCCAGCGCGGCAGCCTCTTCATCAACAAGGGCGGTGCACCGACACAGCCGCGCGACCACCTCCGCCTGGTGAAGCCCAAGCGCGAGCCCGGCACCGGCGGCGCCAGCAGCGCCAGCAGCTCCCTTCTCAAGCTGAAGCCGGAGCCGGAGTGGAGCGTGTCGCGCGACTAGGTGCGCTCGGCCATCAGGTACGAGACGCCTGACGACGAGGACTTCCCCGGCCAGAAGATGGCCGAGGAGATGCCCTATGACGACGTCATGCCGGCGGACATGGAGTTCGCCTGTGCTTGGTCCAAGGCCGAGCACGAGCGTGAGGAGATCGAGCGCCAACGCCGCCTCCTCGAGGAGGCCCAGGCCGTGCGCCGCCGTGCTCGCCAGGACTTCGCCGTGCGCCACAGCGTCATCATCCTCGACTCCGACGACGAGGACGGCGGCGGCGACGACGACGGAGCAGGGCCCAGCCGTGCCCCATATGCGCCGCCCAGCGACTCCGACGACGACGGCGGCGACTATACGTAGCTCTACAGCCAGCTGGGCTTATAGATCGCCGTCTTCTATTTTTAAGTTTTTAAATTTCAGTCTCTACTATGTAATCGCCTAAAATGTACGAATTTCGCCTATATAAATGAAATTCATCTAATACTTCGCCTAAGTTTTTTTTTTTGAATTTTGGGCCAAGTGTCTTGGTTTTACACGGCTGGTAATCGGCACTCCCCCAGGCGAGAAATAGCGCCGACACCCCCGAGCAGCCCAATTTAGCGCCGAAAAACGATCGGGGCCGAATGAGTGGAGATGCTCTAAGCAACCATAATAACATGATAAGAGACAGGTTCTGATGCACACAATTAAAAACGATTGGAGCAGCGTGATATGGCGCGCTATACAAAAAAAACAATGCCTCTAAGAAAACCAAGCTGTTAATCAACATCAAACTTCCGTAAGAGGGTATATGTTCTGGGCTGTGCAGCTATATGCTGTCCTCCACCTCACGGTTTATCCGTCCTTTACCATGGAACGGTATTTACACATCTGTATTGAGAAGATTATATATAGTACTACTATATAGGTAATATCTGAAGGAAAATACAAATAGCAAAGTCTGCTCCTATATCACTACCGTCGTGCCTTGCTCCAAGTCCAAAACATATATTTTCCCTCTTGAATAATCTCTCGGTTAATCAAATTTCTTCTGATGGAAGGATACACCAAAGCAAGCAAAAACTGCAGTACTGTGCTTACACACAGGCACAAGCAACGTACCTATACACCTCATCTCATTCTCATGCCAACCGCCAAGAAACAACAAGCAGGCAAAACACAAGGGGCACAGAGCGAGGGCGCAGAGAATCCTCAACAAGAAATGGGTGGGGAGAGACGAATCAGATGCCACACCACCCAATCCACACAAACACATCTACACACGCACATACACATCCCACTACCGATCTCTCTTTCTTTACTCCACCCACACACACAGCCACAGGCCAGCAAAAGTGGGAGGCCCTAACCCTAACCCTAACCCAACCAGAGGAGGAGGCTTAACCCTAACCTAACCAGAGGAGCAGGATGGCCCAGCAGAGATATTGAAAGCTCCGTGGTGGGCCCGGTAAGGTGGGCATTCAAGGAGGGGACGGACTGGTGTCAAGCAAAAGTACAAAATAATGGTGGAGCTTTGCTGCTGTGCTTACCTATGCTAAAATCTTTTGGGTCTGCATGCAAGCAAGGTGCACACCGCCAGTGTCCTTCGGAAAATAAAACTACTGCCATGCATGGGTTAATAGTGACAGGCCTTATTAGAAGAGAATTACCAGTACTAATTTGGTGGGTTAATAGTGCCTTATTAGAAGAGAATTACTAATTTGGTGAGTACTAATTCACCTACAGAATAACAGAAATCACAGCAGATACTATTTTTTTGTTGCGAAACACAGTACAACGCATACGCTCATATACACGCGCACACATTCACCTCCATGAACGCACGTACGTACACCCTACCCCTATGAGCACCTCCGAGAGACCGAGTCGGCGGTTCGAGTCTTGAGATTGACAAGTCACCACGGGCGCCTCGCTGTCGACGGGAACGTCGCCTCCACTAAAAAATATTCCGCCTTAAATGTGAAACACCAGCGTGAAACCTGGGGTTTGAACTCTGGTGGACTGAGGGTACAACCACCCTCCTAACCATCTTGCCACAGGCAAGTTCTCAATCACAGAAGATACTATTAGTATATATGTTTAGTCATCTCATAAAGATCATATAATTGGTCCAACTTTAACGGCATGTTTATTATGAGGATGAGCTGTGAGGGTTTTGTGAAGAAACAAACTTATGTTAGTGAATAAGGTAAACTGAAAAAATAGGTTATCTGATAGTCTCTTGTAAATCATTAGTACATTTGTTGGAAATCTCAATGCTGCCTTTTATAATCCACCCACTTTAAGAGTGTGGTTCCCCTCCAAAACTGACTTCCTTTTTCTCCTCGCAACGACGTCTGAATGAATCAGTAGTGCACGCGTATATATCAAGCATTGTCCCACATAATCTTTTTCCAAATTTTCCAACACATATTCTCTTCTCACGCTTTGCCCTCACCTACCACACCTTGCCACATGTTTCTTCTAATATGGTGCGCTCCCTCTATTACAAAGCTATTCCCCTTCTTATCACCCTGCTACCCAATGGTGAGGATTGTGCTGCGACAGGAACATGTCATTTCTTGCTCCCTGCAGCACATGGTTCTTGACGTTCATCATATCGCTCTTAGCCCAGTTTAACCACTGATTAGAAAATAAGTTAACCATGTCATTGTCTCCTTAACCACTAGAGGTGAACAACAAGCTAGGGTGCGAAGCAAAACACACGAGCTTGGACCGTTCCCCTCTCCCCGCTACAGTTGAGAGAGGCGATTTTGTGAGCCCCCGCGTTGACCACCTCGCCGCCGTCGATCTGCTCGATTCCCCGCCTCCGACGGCTGCTCCGGCGGCGGGAGGTTGGGGAATCGGCGGATCACGGTGTGTACATAGTGTAGGTCGTCGTAGGTTGCTAGCCGGAGGCGCTGTGGAGATGGCGGCGTCGTCGGAGTGGCTTTTGCAGGTGGCTTCCTTCTCCTCCGTGGTGGGTGCTCGGTGGAGCTTCGCCGCGGATCTGCCGCCTCCAGCGCATTCCCGGCTCGGAGGAGCCGCCGAGTGCGCTTTCCCTTCGCCGGTGCCCGTGTGGCGGCGGCGCCGGGATCTGGAGTTCTTGGTGAAGATGGCGTTGACCGAGTTGGTGCTGGTCGTGGTGCGGGGCGGAGGTGCTCTGGTCTTTAGGGTGCTCAGGGCCGTCGACTTCCTGGCTGCCGGAGGGCTCCTCCCAGTCCAAGGTCTTCTGGAGGAGATGGTGGCGGGTTCCGCCGGCGGAACGTGCTGCGCGACGAAGAAGGTGCCGGAGCTCAGAAGGACCTGGTTGTAATTTCTCTTTGTTTCTGGGCTTATCTATAAGGTGCTCGGTTGATGTATTTTCATCCGCAAAAAAAAAAAAACTAGGGTGCGTATGTGTGCAGGCGTCAATCGCTTTCGAGTCTTCAAATCCCAAGAAACACATATATATGTATGTGTAGTCCTAATTGACATCGATCGTGTCACTCTTTGCTTAACTCAGAGCAAGTCACAAGAGGAGTGGAGAAATAGTACGTGATGAATGTGCACGACAACTCGTCGCTATCGTGCACATTCACCACTTATTATTTCTAATAAATATGGAAACCCACACATTGCAATTTCATCATATATTCTCTATTTCATTATCCATATTAGGGTGATTCACAAGAGTTGAACAATACAATAGTGCATTGTACAAAATAGAACTATGTCACAATCTTCATATAGTACATCCAAATAAATCACACTTGTACATAGTGGTCGAGCGGCAGTCAGAACTAAGACTGTGCTATTTTCCTAACTAATGGGCTAGATCGACACATGGGCAATGAAACTAAGTATTAGATAACTGGCCACAACGTAACACTAACAGTGGTCGTTTACTTTGTTTTACATTTTGCAAAGCATGTGCCATGACCCAGTTTAATCTCTTCGATGCTCCGCTACCGCTCATAGGGTCAGTTATATCATAAACTTATTTAGTCGGTTTTGTACGTATCCAAGTTTGAGTAAATTTAGTATCATTTTATAAAATAGTAAGGGTTTAAATAGATAATCATTCACTTCAATTTATGGAAAATGTTTCTTGTTTAGGTTCTCTTTCGAAACAGATATTGTTTCAAGTTTGAAGGTTTACTCCCTAGCAAAAAAAAAGGACACGTAGCCTTTTGTAGCAACAAAATAACTTTATTAACTAAGAAACTAAGGAAAACTATGAATATATTGAAGAAACTGAAATGAGCAGAGGAACAGAGCTCCGTGGTAAAAGAAGTTACATCCCTCTAAAGTTATCGTCTACAATTTTGTATTTCGGATCTCAAATTTGCTTTAATATTCGACTAAGATGCCACATATCGACAATTATGTGCAAGCCGAACTAAACTTACTAACCATTTTTTTTCAAAAAAAAAAAACTTACTAACCTTGAATCTTTGAAGAGCCGCATGAACCACCCATCACATATAGGTGAGAACTTAAGATCGCTAAATGCAAACGTGGTCGAGAACACGCTCATATCAGGAAAAGGATACAATTGCCGCTTCATATTTTGATAAACGAGAGAGAACACCAAGAGCACAAATGGGAGAATCATATGAACTATATATACTAATTAACCAACATGAACTTAACACCACCATTACTGCCGCCGTTGCCAAGTTGTGGGACAGAACACCACTACCTCCTTGGTGTTTGGCACGAAGAACACACTCCAATACGATGATAGAGAGCTTGTTGATTTTCATTTCGTACCTCGCTGCCAAGGATGGCTCACACCTAGTACATAAAATAACTTGACCTATAGACCAAGCATACTACAAAGGTCCCTTGTGTGCCTCCTAGTACCGGACATGCCATGGAAAGACGAGGGGAACCGAGGGGAACACTAGCAAAAATTACTTGTGTCCTCTTCGTGTCAACTAAGTTTGTTATTCCGTGGGCGTCTTCACTGATTAAAGTTGTGCAGACAGGCCTGCCAGTTGCCCCAAACCTAACGGAGTATTTTCCTACTAAAATTTTCCAATTGTAGGTTTGCTAATAAATGCATTCATTTACAGCTTTTTTGAGCAAAAAAAAAACTTGCATAGTTGGGGTAGGGCCTCCCAACCAGCGGAGTATCTGGCTCCCACCCCTAAAAGAATCGGGCTATCCTTTCCTGCCGCACAGTCACACTCACACTACTGACACCTACATGCATATAGGTTAGCTACTACTCAAGTTGAGAGGAAAAATTGAAGCAGACCAGCTGCCCTGCTAGCTATATATAGCTTGCTCGACTCAGATCGCCATGATGCCATATGCTAGCTAGGTTCCACACATTGATTCTTTTTTTTTCACATTATCTACACATGATTCTGGTTGCATAAGAAATAAGTTATTTTTCTTTGGAAAGTAGTATAACGTCGGGACTCAGCATCGATTGAAATCTATCTTTATATATATATTTATTATTTATTATTTAAAACGACATTCAAACTGAACAAATTGAGCAACAAAATCCCAAAGCTGCACGCCTCGCGACATTAACTCCCATACTAGGTAAAAAATCGAATCAAACAAAAATTACATAACTCCTAGGCCAAGTTTTCAAGAAGAGATTGTCGCACGTGCGATTAATGATGACGAGTCCAACAATAAGTAGATCTCATGATTTTTTTTTCATCACCAAAGTCGAGATTCGAGCCACCACCTTCGACAAGGGTACGAGACGTGTTTCGACGTTGCCTGCTCATTGATCTTGTGTTTCTACCGGAGTGCGCATACTAGTCGTTGAAGCCGTCTTATCATCTTCAGTTGACCGGATAACCACACCACCTCGCTAGACGAATGTCGCCGTAAGAGATATAAGAAGCCTCTGATGGCCATACCGCCACGTTTTCGGTCACTATCGCACCACCTTTGGTCGATCAGCAACATGTATGACTTGATGCCTCTAACAGAGACGATGTGCGTAGCACCCGCCTGGCAGGAATAGGCATGACATGACGTCTCCACATGAGACAGCGTGTGTAGCACCTGCCGATTAGGCATGAATTGATGCCTACACAAAAGTCATTATGCGTAGGCGTCACCAAGAGTCGGATCAAACAAAATTTTGGAATGGATGGGGTCCCATACAGCCACCAATCTCGAAACTCCACGGTCCAAAGTTTGCCACGCTCGATCCCCTTCCTCGCCTCTGCACCCCATGGTTGTAACGGGAGATTCGTCGCCCTGGTTGATGCGCCACCACGGGAACAGCACATGCATCTCCGCACACCGGACTCTTGCACTCCACAGGACCATGTCACCTTCGCACCTCCTGCTACGGTCCACCCAAGAGAGATCAAGGTTGTCTCCCTGATTTGTTGTGATGCAAAAACATAGAAAGGTGGATAAGACCCCCATTGTTGGCTCTTTCCTCCATGAAAGCTCTCGAAGACTAGGTCCCCGCTGCCCCCTATAACAGGCGCCACGCCCCTTACCAGCAACGGCCTCCAGGAGCGACGAGGGGAGAAAAGGAGAAAGGAGTGTGGTGGCCGTGGCCAGCTAGGTTTTGCCATCTCATCCGCTTGGAGGGGGCGACCTAAGGGACGTCTCCGTGTATACATTCTCTTGCATGTCTGGTATGCACACCAATAAGTAATGTAATTTTACCAGCAAACAAACCGAAAAAAAAGTAAAGTATTTTAGAAATATGTACTAGGCCATGCCACTAAATGTGTTTTCACTTTTCTCTGATTTTTATGTTGAGCGGGTTGATTGATTTTTACGTTCTTATATGTAAATGTAAATCGGTGATGCTTGCCGCCTGATTCAATTTTGATTCCTCTCATGATCTGAAGGCAGAGACGTCTAATAGGCGTGGATGTCAATTTAGACATAAGAAATTATACTTAAATTATAGAAAAACGAATTTTCCATGTAAAGGTGTTAAGCTTCTATGAAATAAAAAATTAGGAGGTTATTTAAAACTTACCATTTGCATGCCTCCGGCGCCGCTGCATTTGGGTTGTGCGTGCAGCCAATTTGCATGAACCGTGTCGATTACATATAGATCTACTGAATACTGTGAGCCTATCGATTACTTTATGCTACATGCGCTACAGTTTGTTGGAGTAGTACGCAGTAAGTATTTGCTACAGTATACTAGTACAATACTACAGTACTCTAATCCTTGATGACACGAGCGGTTGTTAGGATAAACGACGTACTCCGTTGTCGAAAGAGAAAGTTAATAATTTTATATGCTGCTCCGGCCACCACCCTGGAAGATAATCCATATATATCTGCTGCCTAAAGCGTTGTGCCCGGCCGGCACAGTGGAAAACCCTAGGCTCAATCAATTAATTAACCATAGTACTACTACGTCACATCGAATAGATCAGAAAATAGCTCGCTCTATGGCTCTATGCAAACCTAAAAGATCGCCGACGAGAAAGATCGATCGATCGATCTAGACCGACGTACTACGTATAATCTTATAAAACGATACACCTTAGTCTCACAGTGGTCACCACCAGATTTATATATATTCCCTGCGTGCATGAGACGTCCGATTTGGATCCGACGTGTGGAGGTAGCATAGGGTTTCGTAAGTGCCGTACGTAGCACGTACTGGCTGATTTGATGTTGGCGATGACTGACTGATGGGAACTACTGGTCAAGGACGGCATCATATCTTGCAGGCAAGCTTAATCAGAGGCAGTTAAAAACATTTGGCGAATCCTGCATGCTCCCAGCCTGCGCCCGACCACATGGACGATGCATGGCATGGGCGACCCGTGGTGTTTGGTCCATGATTGAGTCGTCTAGCGGCCGGATCGGCTTGGTTTGGTCCATGGCCACACAAGGCGTCTTCCGGTGGAGGTTCCATGTCCACCATCAGCAGCAGATCAGATGGATGGCCACAGTCTTCTTAATTATGCATATCAGTGTCGATATAAACTATAATAAAGTGTTTCCATAGCTAAGAAAAGAAGATTAGTGCTCACAGCAGAAAGTTTGGCTCCCCGGCACCATGGTGTCTCATATTTTCAAATCTTTGCTTATACGTTGATCGTGTATATGTTTTCTAAATTCTAATTGTATGTAATATATTTCATTATAAGTAATTTTATTTGTGTCCTAGAAAAGCATATTTGTGGACTCAGCAAATGAATATATTTTGTGATGAAATTTTATTGAGAGAGCAAAGTCGAAAGGGAGGAAACCCACCGGCCTTCAGTTAGAAGAGCGTGTGACAACCCAGGGTTGTGAGTGCGGAGGCTCGAACCTGGCCGAGAGAGGACGCACCAACCCGTCCTTACTGACCCGGCGATTCCTCATTTCACACATGATTTCTTTTTTTTTTTACTTTTAAAAGTTTAAAAGTTAGTTTTCATTTTTTAAATAAAATGACTTACTAGATGGTGGTAGGATCATTTTTCACTTTGCTGAATGTGTTCATATTAACCTAAGTTTTAGATTGGAAGTGTGTGGGTGAGGACTTCTGACTTAATCTATTATTTTTTTGTCTCAATCTCCTCCCTAAACCGGCGTGATTTTTTTTGGTGAATGGATTATAGAAACTCGGACTCCGTGATGTGGTTCGTAAAGCAACTACTAACTTAATCGACCCTATTTTGTAAGACCCGCAAAAAAAAGGTAGTAGGTTATACATGGATTCTTTTTAGAAAAGGTAATTAGGGGATTATATTAGAGGTAATATATGTAGGTGTGGTAGTTTATGAACAAATGTTTGTTGGAACTAAAGATGTTTGACAGGAATATAGCCGGTGGCGAAGGGATGTATGCATGCATGTCTCACGTTCCTCTAGAAAAAATCTCGCTCCGGTATTTTTTTATGGTAAAAAAATGTGTCTACTTAATTATGCATATAAGTGTCTCATAAAATATTATGACATGTTTCCATAGCTAAGAAAAGAATAATAGGGCTCACAACAAAATTTTGTCCTGGTTCCATAATGTCTCATATTTTCAAAATTTTGCTCGTATGTTGATCATGTATACGTTTCCTACTTATATGTAACAGTATATCGCGATAAAGTAATTTTATTTGTGCCCCTACAAAAAAGATAAGATTGTGTGATGAAGTTTTATTGAGAAAAAGATGTCGAAGGGGAGGAAACCCATCATCCGTCAGTTAGAAGAGCGGCGTGTCAACCTAGGGTTGCGAGCGCGGAGGCTCGAACCTGGCCGAGAGAGGACGCAACAACCCGTCCTTATTGTCCCGGTAATGTATCAGTTCACTACATGCGCATATGTTTATAACTTTTAAAAGCGTAAAAGTAAGTTTTCATTTTGAAATCAAAGTATTTGCTAGATCGCGGGATCATTTTGCACTTTTTCACCAAGTGCGTTCATATTAACCTAAGTTTTAGGACTACCGTCTTAACTTAATGTATGATTTTTGTCTCCATCTCCTCCGTAAACAGGAGTCATCTTTTTAGGAAAGGTAGTAGGGTATACAACGGATTATTTTTAGGAAAGGTTAATTAGCTAGGGGATCATATTAGAGGTAATATAAAGGTGTAGTAGATTAGGGACAAACTGTTTGTTGGAAAGATGTTTGAGAGGAATATAGCCGGTGGCCAAGGGAAGGGATGGAGCCGCACTATACATGCGCGCATATCTCACATTGCTCGGAGAACTTTCTCGCTCCGGTCTTTCTATGGGAATAATTAACCTTGTGCTAGTGCATATACTACAAGTGAATGCATGCACATTTCCTTTCGATCAACAGATGGCTAAACCTAACCCTAAAGAAGTTTCCAAAAGGAGCTAACCCTAAAGCGTCAATATACATCTTGTATTGTACTGTAAAAGAACCAATCGATATAGTTATGTCATTATGTTATTGGTACTTAGAATTAAGAACTAAACGAAAATAAAAAATATCAGTATATGCGTGTTACAGATCCGAGTTGCATATACATGCATGGCGGCAACCGACGGCACGTACGGAGCGGTGCGCCGCGCACCCATGTCATTGCATGGCAATTTGCAATGTAAAGCACGGATGAATAGTCAGAGACGCGGGCCAGCCGGGACCTTCGCCACCAGTGCTAGCTAGCTAGGGGATCCAAGTGCGTGGCAGCGGGCAATGGGCGTGGGCACGCACCGTACGTGACTACATACCCGGTGTGGGGCGCGCGCGGTATCAAGCTAGGTGGCCCCGCATGCACCTAGCGCGCCCGTACGTGCGGATGATCGCCTAATCGACTGAGTGCGTTTGCGTACGTACGCTTGTTCTGATAATCGCGCACCACCACTAATTAACTTTGGCATTTTTGTTTCTTGATGAGTAATTCCGGATTTTACGCGTGCATTTCTGACACTTAATACCCAATTTAGTGAAACAAAACCAGAAATACACCACCATCCATAAAATTTTGAACACGGGTTTACCCCATTTTGGCATTATACATGTTTCCTTAGTTAGAATGGTGCGACAAAATATATAAAGATCGGCAAAATATGTGACTATCAGCGTCACAAATGGATAACTAAAAGTGTAGAAATTGGAATTCAGTCATAATATTTTCACAACCACAAATAGCAGGCCATAGTCTTGCCCAAAAACGCGGCACTAAACCTTCCAAAAATCACCATTTAGTCAATACACCCACCACTGCCAAATTAATATATGTACACTCCTGCATGTTCTATCCTGGAAAGATGGGTACACCGTACACGTGGCCTTGACAAAACAGTTGAGCACTTTACTAGTTGCATGTGCCCTACAATTCCTGGGTGTATTTTGTTGCCTAACAAGGTTTTAATTTCTTGCCCATGTTTTGGCCATTATTACCAAAAACAAAAGGGAAGTACTCTCTCCGTTCCAAATTAATTGACTTCCATATATCTACATTTGGATGTACCTAGACATGTCGTGTGTACAAATAGTTTTGGCCACTATCTACACGTGCCCACAACATGTATCATCGTATTGTGAGTAAATTAGGGTTTCATCACGAAGTTCGTTGCAGAAGGCTGATCCTGCTCCATGCGTTATCCTCGGTGAGTTTAGTCTTGCTCCATTCCTCCTCATCCCCAATTACCACGATAGATCAACTCCTTAATCACATGCAAGCCAGATTTAAAAAACATGTCCCTTGGCTTTTTTCACATGCGTTCATGGAATCGGAACTAAGAAAATTCGGCATTAGGGTTGTGCGTGTATGTTCTGACTGTTTTTGTCAGTGCGTTGTTGATCTGTATGTTTTCCTTAACTGAAAAACGGACATCACTTACAAAAAGTAAAATCTCTCACACATGTAGGTATGTACTCATCAACACGGGTCCCACAGGAAAAAAGAAGCGTCCAACTGAAGTATAAGCAAAATCTACGTCACAGCACCAATGGCGACATGATGCTGAAAGGACAATCATGCAGTCTCTATTCTGCCACAAAAGCGGAAAAAAATACATCTATTACCAACGACGTTATTATCAGGAAAATTTTGCCTCGCAACAATTTAATATTTATTAAATCATCATTTACCAATGTTTTCCTCTCTGGCGTGACCAGTACACACGTAGTAATAACGAATTTAATGGAATAATAATTGGCAGCTGGAAGCAGCGTACAAAAACTGAAGCTTACACATCCAAGCGAGCTACAAGCGTATGATCAAGCCACGTGGGAAAAATTGTAAGGAAAGAAATAGACAAAATATATAAGACCAATTACACTTTTACACGGTCGTGTCATGAAGCTCTGTTCTGCTTCGTCTTGGCAATACTGAGAAGGTCGCCAAAGAGCTTGTCCTCGGGTTTCGATGGCCTCATGGGTTGCGCCATGGAAGGTGTCGGCTGGTAGGACGAATTCATCCCCCCCATATAGGTGTTTTGCATGGAGAGACCAGACATATTCTGGGACAGGTCGTTGGTACCAGGGTACCCATACATTGGCCTTCCCTGATTGTAGTACTGTGCGGCTGACTGCTGCACATAGGCGTATTGCGACGCCATCTGACCACCATACATTTGCTGCTGCGGCATTCCTCCGTACTGTGCCCCTGGCATTTGTTGTGCGTACATCATGCCTGGCTGCGCTCCTGGCATCGGTGAAGGTTGCATACCGGCATATTGCATGCCTGGCATTGGCATGGACTGTGGTGGTAGATGCCCAAACTGGTTCCCATAGCCTGGCTGCATCTGTGCTCCAGCAGTTTGGCTGGGTTGCATTGCTTGAGGTGGCATAGCTACCGGTTGGTTGCTATACATTGGCTGGGTTTGTTGACCTCCCATATAGTTGTTCTGCGGTTGTAGTGGCTGCACACCGCCAAACTGGCTTGCTGGAGTTGGGAAAGATTGCATACCACCCGATTGGCCATTTGACATTTCATTGCTTGACACTGACGCAGCTTCCCAAGGAGGAGGTGGAAGGGCTCCACTTTGATCATCTACAAAATTCAGACAAGACTATCACGAATTCTTCAAACAGACATGCACGGATGTACAGTATGTTAAAGATAAGAAAAAGGATGCAAGCAGAAATAAATTTAACTGATAATGATGTACTTTTGCAAAAAATATAAAGACACAAAAAAAAATCGTCAAAATGGCATTGCATACCGTAGTTTATTTGCTGTGGTGGGGGTGCCGCATGGTTGGCAGCTTGACCATTCCATGCAGAATTTGTGTTATTAAACTGCGATGCCTGATCGTAAGATGTCCCAGGGTTTACAGTACCCCCGTTAGAATAGAGTGACACTTGTTGAGGCTGTTGTGATTGTACAGATGTTGGGTTTGTGTGTTGTATGGCTGTGTTCCCGGAACAGTGGGACTTGAATCAAGACCAAAGGGGTCAAGTGGTTTGCTGTTAGCAGTATTGTTTTGAGAAAATATGTCAACAATTGCAAGAGCATTTTGATTTGAAGTTGAGTCAGCAAGTGGATCAGTGACTGGAACAAGAGCTAGCTGATTTTCTGCTGTAGATGGGGTATCATCCCAGCTAAGAAGATCAATGCCCGAATCAGGTTTTGGTGGGTTTGCTGAGCCATTCGACAGTGGAGGCGCTTCCAGCGCTAGTTGCTCAAAAGGAGACTGGTCACTTGTGCTGTTACAAAGACAGGTCAGATTGAAAGAGATGTTAATTACAGCAGTCATATAAAGAGTACAAGTCTTACCCTAAGAACAGCAAGACACTCTTTGAAGCATTGAAATCATTCCTAACATTTTGTAGAACTAAGCATATGCGAACGTGATAGGAGAAGACTAGAACCTTTGATTTGGATCTGTTTTAGAATCCTGGCTTGTGGGGTCACCAATATCTACTAGTGCTTGCTCTTTCTTAGAGTCTTGGTTTACAGAATCCTCGGTATCTACAAGTGCCTGCAGAGATTTTGGTTTTTTCTCCACTCGAACTGCAATGCCTGCAGCAATTGCGTCGTGTTTTGCTAGAACACGCTGCAAATCATCATTCAGGGCAAGTCCTTGCGATAAAAGTTCCTCATCCCTGTGAATAAGAAGGAATTTTTTTTGTCAAATATGAGTAGTTTCAATGCAATAGATATGCAGCTACAGTGCTACACAAACACTACGAGCTACTCGTGCCAGCTTTTAATGACCCTGATGCTTTTGGAGTATCCAGATACTTTAACATATATGTCATGCCTTCTTGAGGAATACCATCAAATCCCACAGAAAGCAAGTTACACATGAATAATAGACAAAACTGATAGATGAAGGAAAAAGAAATTTCAACATCCTCTTACCAGGCAGCACAGAAAGGTGCTTATGAAAGTAAACCTCAGTCATATACGTATCTACCCTATATCTTCAAAAGTGCCACTCGCTAACATTGGATGCAGAGCACTAGTCGATTGCTAATGCAAAATTTAGTAGATTCAATATTAAGTGCACTCACGAGGCAGTATTAACTAGTTGGACCACCCTCTGCTTGTAAGTGCGGCACTGATCAACAAGCTCCACAATTACCTCTTGTCTTAGTCCCTGTGTGCATAGCATTTCAAAAATATAAACAAACATCAACAGTTTAAGGGAAGGTTTGTAACTCTAGAGCTTTTTAAGTATGACATGAATACAGCGAGACCACTACACACTTTGATTTTTTTATTAAAGTTGCCGTTTGTATTTCTATCTTATTCCAATCTGTGGATTTATTTCTTTACATCATGCACTCCTTTGTGCTTAGATTTTCAAAACAAGGGTGTGCCCCAACACACAATTTAAGCCACAGACGGGTGTTCCTGAAAACATAAACCTCTTAAGAGTAGCCAGGTAAGCACTTATCACACTTTGATACCTTACCGTACTTTATGGTTACATAGATAAAAGGTGGAGCATATGGTATTTCAAGCGATGTAACTTGGATCCAATACAGACAGGACCAGTTATAGGTCATGGGTAAGATAGTTGGCCTTGAAGCCCTGGCATCTTGGGAGACCTCAGATGGATATCATGAATACTGAATAATGTTTATGGAACATAAGCAAGTAGTACAAAAACATATTTTAAATAAAATAGGTTCCATGTGATTACAATAAGCTCATATATGAAATTAAAACTGGTCAGGATATTTCACAAAACAATGGTTTTCCTGTAAGCCGGTAAATCTAAAATAACAAATCAGAATACCATGTTCAACTGCTGGTTGCAACTCTAATATATCATAGGTCCATACTTTTGTGCATGTTGAATTAAAAGCATGCTAATGGAATGTCAGTACCTCTCTGTTTCCAGGGTCTAAAGCATTCAGCATCTCTGCTAGTACATCCATGATACCACGGGCATTCTGGATCTCTGACATACTGAAAACATAAGCAGTATTCAGTTCATTCTATCCTTGTAAAAGAACATCAGATTGCAAGATGAAATAGGGTAAAACCGCATATAAACTACACTGAAATAGAAGTGTTGTTCAAAGATGCGCAGAGACAAGAAAAAAAACTAATTATAATGACCCCATGTTTGTTTACAATAAAGCGGTTAAGCAGGCTGTCTAGAGAGAAGACAAAATAGCACCCTTCATTTTTGAATTTACCATTTCCAACAGGTTCTACATGAATGTTCATGTCATGTCGAGTGCATGAAGTCGATAAATAAGTCATGAAGAAGCTTAGGTTACAACATAGACAAGATGTGAAAATCATGGCATCGTAGGCGGAGCTTAGGGTGGACCATATTGGGCAGTGGCCCACCCTTTCCTCCGGAAATTTCTGAAGGATCATGATTAATTCGGCCCACTAAAACCAATATGGCCCACTAAGAACAAGGGTGACTCATCCTTGGTTGTGCTGCACGATCCGCTATTGATGGCACAGAGGTAATTCCACACTTTCATGTTGTTTTATCTAGGCCAGTACAACAGAAGTAGCAGAAACTAACCTTAAACAAGATTCCAAACTCTAGTTTACATTTGAAATCACAAACCGCAAACATTACAGTGGGAACCAGATAATAATAGTCAGACACAATAATAAAATAAAAAGATTTTTTTAGTAATGAGATAAAATAATAAAGGAAAAGCTGGATCTTAGAGTCTACACTTGGTTGGCATTTACTGAGTACATCACAAAATCAACAATCCTCTGAAGGATGCTGCAAAGTTTTGGTCATTGCTGCAAACACTGGACCAATTAGATTATTATTATTTAGTCTGAAATCTACAATAAATAGATAAACGGAAAGAAGCCCTTGGAGTCAACTGAGCCAACCTATCATTGACTGATTGCTCAATCTTATATTTATTTTTTGTCTTCAAATGACAGATAGAAATTCTCATACACCTTCCCTTTTCTGAATCCTAAGTGATATTTTTACAAGTCTTATAAATAATAATATGTTCTAGCAGATAACCATGACTTTGCAGTCTCCATGAGAAAATTATCAATTTCACGGCGTGTTTCAGTACAAGCCAATCAAGTGTGAACCCAGAAGCAAATTTTGCCAGTATAGAAGTGTCATCTCAAAGCAGAAAAATGAGAGCTATAAGAAAGCAAGCACACCTGAAGGCAGGGAAGTCATTTCCAGCAGAAGATTCAGCTTCATCCCGTTGATCAGGGCTACGCATACTTTTCGCTGCTTCAGACTGACCATTAAACAATGGCGCAGGTCTGTCAGACCTCTTGGGGAATTGAGCCCCGGAACGCTGCAAGGGGGGATAAGCATAATTCTCTTAAGCAGCAAGGTAAATTTCTAGACTCAAAATAGAAACATTGCGTTCCGTGTCCTGTATCCTGAACGGTATTAAGCTTAAGATAAAATAATATTACTAGTAACATTTTAAAACAACAACTGTGCTATGTGAAAATTCAGGTCCTAATAACTAAACTGGGCTTGAAAATCATACCACCAACTCATGGTATGCTGCATAGAATTGCGGATATCTTGAACGTGGTCCCCCCAAAGCTTCTTGCCATGTATCTACTAGAACCAGAACCTTCTCTTTGACGCGTGGATCAGACTGTAAGATGAAACGAATAAACCATCATACGGTCAGCAGACTAAGAGAAAGCAACAGAAGTTTCAGAACTATGATGAATGATAAACCTTTTTCTTCACTATCTTGACCATCTCATGCAAAACATCTCTCTCTGCAACGTGCATGTGGAATATATCCCCACAGTTCTTGATTGCAGTTTCTAACAACTGAAATAGAAGAATATCATCACTTTATCACCAAGACAGTAAATGAATCTTCAAACCATAACGAAACATAAAGTTAGTAAAATAAACCGATTACAGATCAGCTATGTCCTCATGTACTATCCTAGTTTGTTTTATGGGTTGGATGAGGAACTAATAATGTGTAAGTTCATTACATAAGATCGTCGGATTTAAAGGCCGCAGTTATCTCTGCAACCATTCTCAAGAACAACATGATGTTTACTGGTGTTACAGGCTGCATTGGTACGATGTAATGAACGCCTACTCAGGAAGCATACAAGAAATTTAGAAAATACAGACAACAAATATGAAAATACAGCTAAGTTTTTTTGAGAGCAATTACCGTAGGGGTTAGCTAAGTTTTTTTGAGAGCAATTACCGTAGGGGAGAACCCCTACGGTTAGGGATTTTGAATTATATATGAGGACCGAGTTACAAAGTAGAATCAGTCTAGGGAGGTTTGTAGGGGTAAATACAGCTAAGTAACAGACAGTTATGCTCGATGCTATAGAAAAAGCACACATATATGTCTTTTTTTCTTAATAACTGTAGTAAACTATCAATAACACCACACTGAAGAACAGGGGTCTAGGTACAAATAAACTTACAGTTAATGCAAGAAGCTGAACTTTTGGATTTTTGTGTCCAATCCTTTTTCTGAGAGCCTTCACGACATCTTTGGATTGCCTGTTACCAGGGTGAACAGTTAACTAATAGCTATCAACAAATGACAATAAATAAAGCATGTAGCGCAGGAGATAAACACTAGCTACAAGTCAAGATGCTTCTACTGAGTCAGCTCAACTATCTGATCTCAAATCACAGAGCTTGGATTAGGAATCAAGGAAAGCAACCTATATTGATATGTTTAAACAACTGGAATGTAACCTAATTGTTGCTCAAAACCAGCACACATATTAAAGAGCCAAACTGCATCAGCTTTTTGTGGGCTCCGCTTTTAATTTAGTAGCAACCAGTAATAAAAAATAAGTAGTCAACTGCAGTAATAGATAATAACTAGTCAGCAATATTGTAGTAAGCTAAGTATCATTCACTACATGTGCAACTAGCCAACTATAAAACACTGCATCAAAGTATTCTTCTAAGAAGTAGCTTGGGAAACAGGAGGGGAAAGTAAAACTGTAGAAGTACACCTAACAACTAAAGCAAAGCATAATTATAGGGCAATAGCAATACAGACGCAATTATGATTTTCAGAAAATATAGCCAATTACATGATTACATAAGGAATCAACTCAAGTAAAAGCAAATAGGATTAATAAGAACAGCAACTTGAAAAACTATGGACAGAAGTTGACCTATGCCGACATGTTATAACTTATAAGAGCACCTTCTCCATTCCCACATGTGAAAACTACCAAGGTTAACAGTATTCCCAGAACTTGTCCATTCTCCAAAATCTTCAGATGTCAGAGTTTAACATGAAGAACTAGGCTAGGTCAATTAGAAAAGATTGTTGGGCAGCAGCACTGAATTCAGTAAGAATTTTAGTGCGGTTGCCTGACCGAGATTGTTATCAAAACCTGAAAATGTATCCTTAACAAAAGACTGGTGTCGCATCCATGCTATAAGGGCAAATATTTGAACGTAATCTGGGTCCTGGGCTAGCTTCCGCTACGTAAATTTGCATGACGTTAAATAACCCTTTATTTCATTTCCCAACAAAACAAATGATACTGACAAACGCCAATGGGGCCAATGACTAGCACGCTCTTGCCATTTGACTCAACTGCAGAATGTCATTTTCCAATTTGCGTAACAAACCAGCAGAGCACCAAGTATGAAGCACCACTTGCATCAGTTCCCGCCACATGCTAATCTCCGTTCGACAATGAGGATAAGAACACCACTACACAATCGAATGTTCGGAGGAACTAGAACGCAAATGGAGGGTACCAGATCCACCGCTCGCAGAATCGCAATTCCCCCAGCCCCAGCCAGCCACCCACCCACCCTATTGTATCTCAAAATTTCACTTCGCCGCTTCAGGAAGACCCAAATTCGAGCCGTTCGTCTCGTATCGCTCAAGCGAAGCGCTCATAAAAGCAGCACTCCCAGAATTTGTCGGAACCGGAAGCATTTACAGCAATTACGGCGTCCTACGACATACAATCACACTCCATCCTACGCAGATCACGCCCAACTTCGTCCACGCCATAGCCCCCCGCGTAGAACGCCAGCTAAGCTATAACCACCCGACGTCCGAATCCGCGCGCGGGCAATAGCAATACGGCTGGAGCGACAGGGCGGGGATCGGGAGAGGGGGGAGGGCCGTACCCGGGGTCGCGGTTGCAGATGTCGCAGATCTCCATGTTCTTGGCCCAGTCGGGGCCGATGAGCATGTCGCTGGTGGCCCGGTCGACCATGGAGCCGGCCATGGGCGGCGCCGCCGGTGGCAGGACAGGGGAGCCCGCCCGTCCGCCCGCCCGACCAACCCTGTCCCCGGAGGCTGCCGCGCTCCTTGGCGGGATTCGGATCGGAGGCTGCGAGCTCGAGGCCGCCTGCCGCCACCAGATTGGCCTCGTCCCTTTCTCGGTGGG
Source organism: Poa pratensis (assembly GCA_947311845.1). NCBI lineage: Eukaryota > Viridiplantae > Streptophyta > Magnoliopsida > Poales > Poaceae > Poa > Poa pratensis. Next base: position 11,118,034 of record CAMZMU010000110.1, read on the forward strand.
CGGCCTGGCTTTTTTCTGTTGTTGTTTAAAGGCCGTGCGAAAATTAGCTGTACAGTACGCTGTGAATGTTCTATGCTTCGACGACGATGGTGATGATGATGATGTGATAATAATGGAAGAGATGAGATTACATGGGGAATTAGGGCGGTTAGGTGAGTGTTTGGGTGGGATCTGGAGGTGGCAGCGTGTGTTCTTGCGTGATCTGAGCTGTCCGACACTCGCTTTGAAGCGCGTGATCTTTAGCCTTGTTTAGCTTCGTTTTGGATTATTTTCCTACGCTACAATCATACTATAAGATTTTAACAAGACCTCTTTGAAAATTTGCTACGTGTGTATAACTACCATAACACGTAATCAATCCCTATTAGTGATTTCCTGCAATAAAACCAAACAACACCGGCTACCGATTTCATCCTATTCCTGTGCTTCTCAAATGCGAACCAAAGAGGCATGTTACATTTCGGTTTTTTTAAGAGACAAGAGCTCTGTCTTTTCATTGATTATGAAGAAGTAAAAGGAAAGTGGAAACCAAAGCATAACACTACATCGCACTCACAACCATAACACGAAACAAGAGATGGAGGTGCTCGGTGGCGGTCCAACGCGTCTCCGGCAAGATCTGGCGTGACCTTGCTGGTCTCCGGCGAGGTGTTTTGGTGGTGGTCCAACGGTGGTCCGGCCACGTCCCCCCACCCAACTTGGGGTGAGCGCCATTCCAGCGGGACGAAAATGGAAAGGCGACACGACGACGACGTGGCCGGCCGGCACCGGGAGGGTGGCCGGTCACGGCTTGCTCCGATCGACCGCTCTCCTCTCCTCTCAGACTCAAGGGGGTGGGGTGGGGTGAGGAGTGGGTTGTGGAACCAGTCACCAAGGTCTGTCGGTGGTGCTTGGGTGAGATGAGATATTTTACAAGGTTAGTGTGGGGATATCCACTCACGCATGTTGGTATGCCTATTACTTTTGGGTATGCCTATTATCACTCACATAGATCACACTATTACACTTTAAACCCTAAATTATTACATAATTGTCACTCCCCATAATTATATCAATGCCACTCTACATTCCGGGAGATGTATCTTTCTCATTGTCTGTCGGATCGTGATGTCGTCTTCTTCGGGAGGTTAGAGGCGTCGTGTACCCTCTTGGGAGTGTTGCGATGGGTCTAGAAAGATGCCAACAGACCCACGGTCCCTTAGAGGACCCGCATGTGATGGGGGCCATTGCGAGTTGTCCCTGCTTGGCACGCCTAGCCGTGCCGCGACTGGGGTGAGGCCGCGCTCCTCCTCCAGCTGGGTCCGTCTCCTCCATATCATGATGCATGTTGCTCTGACTTTTGGGTGTCTTCTCCTTGTCCGTGGTGAGTCTCTTCGTGGGCTTTCCGTATGAACGCTTCCTATTATGATAGAAATGGGAATAAATACCGTTAGTTGGGATGACTTGTCAAATGCGTCAATTTACGTTGATTTTTGGTCAAATGTGAAATTTCCATGTCCAGAAGGTAGTCATGTAATTAACTACAAAGAAAACGAAAAAAAGAAGAGAGAAATAGTGTCCAGGCTTTTAATGGACCGGTCCATGTTGACGGATAGGTGGGGAATGCCTATTTTCCACAAGGAGTGCGGATCGCGTAGTCCTACTCCCACATGTTCGCTACCGGGATAAAAGTGAAGGGAACCGTAGGCAGAAAACAAAAAATTTCCTAGCAACGATAACCATAACCTAGCCAAGATCTATTACTATGAAGATATACCGTAACGGAGGGGATCGATATACGTACCCTCGTAGACCGATAGCGGGGATTACGCTCCTGATGGCTGATGACCCACAAGTATAGGGGATCGCAACAGTCTTCGAGGGAAGTAAAAACCCAAATTTATTGATTCGACACAAGGGGACCCAAAGAATAAATATAAGCCTTAACAGATGAATTGTCAGTTCAGCTGCACCTGAAAGTAGACTTCCTTGACACAGATTATCAGTAGCAACGGTGATAGAACAGCAGTAGTAACAAAGTAATAGCAGTAACAGTGTAACAAAGACAACAGCAGTAATTTCAGTAAACAGCTGGATTAAAAGTACTGTAGGCATAGGGACGGATGTACGGGCGTTGCATGGATAAGAGCGCTCATGTAATAATCATAACTCGGGGCATTTGCATGTAAACAATTATAAAAGCATCCTAGTACTAGTCAAACATAGGCATGTGTTCCATATATAGTCGTACGTGCTCGCAATGAGAAACTTGCACAACATCTACTGTCCTGCCAGCCCGTTTGCAGCGGGGCCTCAAGGGAAACTACTGGCAATTAAGGTACTCCTTTTAATAAAGTATCGGAGCAATGAATTAACACTCCGTGAACACACGTAATCCTCAAGTCAAAGCCATCCCCTCCAGTTATCCCGGTTGCTGTCACTCCGGGGCCTCGGGTTCCGGACAATAACAGGTGAAAACAACTTGCAGATATGATCTAAAACATAATTATTCTCATGCATCAACAACATTTTCAGATCTGAGATCATGGCACTCGGTCCCTAGTGGCAAGCATTAAGCACAACAAGTTGCAACAATGATAAATAGCACTAACAATGGATACTAGGCACCATGCCCTAACAATCTGGCAACTTATTACATGAACAATCTCATCCAATCCCTACCATCCCCTCAGCCTACAACAGGGAACTACTCACACATGGATGGGGGAATCATTGATGGTTGATGGAGAGGCGGTGGTGATGACGATGGTGATGATCTCCTCCGAATCCCCGTCCCGGCAGGGTGCCAGAACGGAACTTCTGATCCCCGGAATAGAGATCGCGGCGGCGGCGGAGCGTGGATGTGTTTCGCGAAATATGGTCGAACCCCCCTCGATATTTAGGTCAAGGGCAATATATAGTCCAAAGGGGAGCGTCGGGGGGCGACCGAGGTGGCCACGCCACACTTGGGCGCGGCCCCACCCCCAGCCGCGCCCAGCTATGGCGTGGCTGCCTGGTGTGGCCTCTCCGACTCCCCTTCTGGCTCCGTGGGTCTTCCGGTGAAATATGACGATCGCAATTGTTTTCGGAGTTTTTCTCGAAAGTTGACTTTTCTGCACAAAAAGAAGACACCAGGGCAATTCTGCTGAAAATAGCGTTAGTCCACGTTAGTTGCATCCAAATCATACAAGTTAGAGGTAAAACAACAGCAAAAGTGTTCGGAAAAGTAGATATGTTTTGGACGTATCAATGGCTACGTGTTGGTGAACCCCAAGAGGAAGGTTATGATGTAGACAGCAGAAGTTTTCCCTTGAGAAATCTACCCAAGGTTATCAATCCAGTAGGACTTGATGATCTATCGGAAGGTTGTTGATGTTGACTCCCCCTGGCGCTAGGGAGTTTGCACCAACGTGGAATCTGCACAGACACAAACCAGAACTTTGCCCAACACGAAACAGAGAGGTTGTCAATCTCTCCGGTCTTGCAGAAACAAAGAGTTAAACATATGGTGTGGAAAACAGCAGGAAAAACAGCAAGTAACAGGAAACAGATGATTGCAGCAGGTTATGTAAACAGTATGAGGAAATTGGACCAGGGTCCACAGTTCACTAGTGGTGTCTCTCTCAGAACAGATAACTAGCATGTTGGGTAAACAAATTACAGCTGGGCAATTGACAAATAGAGAGGGCATAACAATGCAATACATGCCAAGATGTCTACTATGAAATCTAGTTGGACATTACAACAAAGTACATAGACCGTTATTCCAACATCATCTATGCCTAAATAATCCACCTTCAAGGCAGCATCCGCATCCCATTCAGTATTAAGTTGCTAACAACAGATTATTGCATGAAGTAAAGTGTGTAATGTAATCAATACAAGTGCCCTTGGACACTGCACCAATGTTTTATCCCTAGTAGCAACAACACATCTACCATCTTAGACCTTTTTGTCACTGATCCAGATATCTAGAGACTGAACCCACTATCGAGCATAAATACCCCCTCTTGGAGTCACAAGCATCTACTTGGCCAAAGCATCTACTAGCAACGGAGAGCATGCAAGATCAAGAGCACATAGGTAAACAACTTGAATAAACATGGTATCAATATTCATCGGATCCCAGCAAACACAACATCTAGCATTACAATAAGATGATCTTGATCATGTTAGGCAGCTCACAAGATCTAAACATGGAGGCACAAGGTAGAGAGACAACCATCTAGCTACTGCTATGGACCCGTAGTCCAGGGGTGGACTACTCACGCATCACTCCGGAGGCAGGCATGGTGATGTAGAGCCCTCCGGTGATGATCTCCCCTCCGGCAGGGTGCCGGGAAGAGCTTCAGAACTCCTCCGATCTGAGATTGACGATGACGGCCGCGACGAAACTTTTCGTGGAATATGATCGACCGTAATAGGGTTTTCGCGTCGCGGAGAATATATAGGCGAAGAGGCGGCGTCGGTGGCCGAGGGGGGCCACCACGCCATAGGAGGGCGCGGGCTGGGCCGCGCCCTAGTGTGGCGTGGCCCCCTGGTGGGTCTGCTCCGACTCCCCTTTGGACTCCGTGATCTCCTCGTGATATTATTGACGATGTCTTTTGTTTCGTCCAATTCCGAGAATATTTCCTTAATAGATTTTCTGAAACCAAAAACAGCAGAAAACAGGGAACTGGCACTGTGGCATCTTGTTAATAGGTTAGTCCCAGAAAATGCATAAAAAAAGATATGAAGTGTAACCAAAACATGTAGCAATTGATATAATAACATCATGGAACATCAAAAATTATAGATACGTTTGAGACGTATCAGCTCCCGCAACAAGCATTGTCGAAGTAGATGATGTAGCCGACCTCGAGGTTGCGAAGAACTTGGCGCGACGAAGATGAAGGCGGCGCGATGATGACGACGATGGCGCCGACCTCAAGGTGGTGAGGACGAACCTCTCCAAGTGCCCCAAGTGTGGCACCTCGCAGGGCTTCACACACACGTACGGTGAAGATGACGACCTCCGGGCGCTGATCCAGCAGAGCAGCGGAAGCAGAAGACTTGGACTCATTAGCACGTCGGTGTGCGTATGGTGGAGAGAACTCTCAACCCGTGCGCAACCCCATTTGCGGAGTCACGTCTAAAACGGATGAGAGAGAGAGAGAGAGTTTCTGGTGTGTTTTTCCAAGGCGTGGGCACCTCCTTATATAGGTGGTGGGAGGCTGCCAACCTTGCTGGATGGGTGGTGTGGGACTAAATCCCACACCAGCCGCACCAGCATGGTGCGCCGGCCCCAGATGGGACCCATGTAGTCCATCCGGCCACCTCCCTTGGTGCGCCCCACTTGGGGGAAAGTTCCCCCCTCCCTTTGGGCCTTTCTTCCACAAGTTAGGCCCATTTAGAATTGGGGCTGCCTAAAAATCCAAAAATAAATAAATAAAAATGTAGTATTTAACTATTAATTACACTAATTAATATTAAACACATATTATATAATTTATTCCGACTCCGAAAAACATTTCTCCGGCCCCCAAACTCCGTCGGATATCACCCGGAAGACTTCCGGAGTGCCCGGAACACTTCCGGTGTTCTTCTCTCTATTTTATTCTCCACGTCCAATCTAAATAAACGTCACCTCCCCTTAAGTGTGTCACCCAAGCAGTTCGGGAACACACAGACATGATCGAGAACACTTCTCCGAGAACCATTCTCCGATCAATGACTATTAGGGAGACCTGGATGGCTATGATAGCACATGTGCGTTCACGAATAACTTTCGCGTTCGAACCTTAGACGTCAAGTCTCAGGCCTTTTGCCAGGCGATACTTAGTTTGTCCGAGACTCGATCAGAGGCATCGCGATACCTAGCTCGATCTCGTTACCGACAATACTATTCTTTACTCGTCTGTGATATTACATCCTTGTGACATAGTCACATGCTTGCAAGCTCATTGATGTAATCTCACCGAGTGGGCCCAGAGTATCTATCCTGCTATGCGGATTGGCAAATCCCGCTCTTGATCCCTCGCCTCAACATACTTCCTTTCGATACCCGAGAGGGACACCTTTATTGTCATCCTATATAAGACATGACGTTTGATGCAATCAAAGTATCTTTCAGAAATAGCAATTAGAGTTGATCTCACGGTCGAAGGCGTAAGTACTACGTCCTATAAATATTGGGTGTGTCCATCACATCATTCACCTAATGATTGACTCCATTGTCAATTGACATAAATATCACATGATCGGGAAACCTCGATCATCGATTTGCACAATGGACTAGTTAAATAGAGTCTAATAGGGACTTGGTTGTTTACATATCACACGTGTATTAATGTATTATGAACAACTGAGATATGCCAAATAAAATATCTTTATTAATTGGCTCTAGGGTATATCTCCAACAAAAAGGGACAATTCATACAAAATAATCCTGCAACAGAGCTAAGGACGGTGGAGGCCAGCCCCATCGTGAACTCCTTCAATAAGTCCATGTCCATGGTGGTGGCCCGGGTGTGGGCGGTGGTGGGGTCATCCTCTTCCTCTCCGGATGGCCGCAAGGAAGTTTGAAGCTACATATTGGTGATCATCACAAGGTTTGTCATCGTGATATGTGGCTGAAGAGGAAGCATCTCCATGCAGCGACAATGGCGCTTGTTTTACCTCTTGCTGGGAGGCCCTGCAAAGGATTCGAACTGGCGTTCCATGTCCTTACTTCCCCAAGTGGTCTCGCCCCGGTGGCGGTAGGGATGGCCGGCGGCCGAGTTCTCTGTCAGGTGGTGGAGCTGAAAGACCCGGTAGGGTGTTTCGTGCAAAAAGCGAGGACTGTTATATATCCCCACCGACAAGTTTTATGCGTCTAGACACTTTGAGCCGTTCCTTGTTAAAAAAACAATGAAAACGAAAAAACAAAAAGAGAAATATCGTGTCCAGGCTTTTCATGGACCAGCCCATGTCGACGGATAGGCGTTCAATGACTATTTTCCGCATAGATTGCCGATCGCCTAGTCCTACTCCCACACGTTCGCTCGACACATACCGGGCTGAAAGGGCACATTCCCTAGAAAATCCTGCAGCCCACGCAAGCGGCGAGAACCCATAACATCATCGCGTGACAAAGCATCCTCCCACCCCTCACGCCGCCGCCGCAACCCGAACCCTAACCCTCCCCTCCACACCATGGCGTCCGCCTACGACCGGGAGGACGGCCTGGCGCCGCCGCAGCCGCACGGCGCCGGCGCGGCCGACGCCTACGACCCCAACTACGTGCCGGACTCCGTCAAGACCTTTGTGGTGCACCTCTACCGCCACATCCGCGACAAGAACGTGTACGAGATCAACCAGATGTACGAGGGCGGCTTCCAGCGTCTCTCCGACCGCCTCTTCCGCGACTCGCCCTGGCCCTCCGCCGACGCCGTCGCGCCCTACTGCGACGGCGACCACGTCTTCCTCCTCCTCTACCGCGAGCTCTGGTACCGCCACGCCTACGCGCGCCTCTCGCCGCTCACCGCCAGCCACCGCTCCGAGTCCTGGACCAACTACTGCGACCTCTTCAGCGTCGTGCTCCACGGCGTCGTCAACATGCAGCTGCCCAACCAGTGGCTCTGGGACATGGTCGACGAGTTTGTCTACCAGTTCCAGAGCTTCTGCCAGTACCGCGCCAAGCTCAAGAACAAGACCGACGACGAGATCCAGCAGCTCAAGCAGTTCGACAAGGTTACTAATAAACCTCTCCATATTATTTTTCTCTCTCTCTGTGCTAGATTCATTCATCCTTTTTTCCTTCTCTCTACCGCACCCTTGCTGACAATGTACCGCCGATTCTTGGCGCAGGCGTGGAATGTGTATGGGGTTCTCAACTACCTGCAGGCGCTCGTGGAGAAGTCCAACATTGCCCAGATCCTTGAGAGGGAGAAGGACGGGCTGGAGCAGTTCACTGCCACCGACGGTTATGACTACGAGGGTGGAAGCAATGTTCTCAAGGTCCTGGGTTACTACAGCATGATTGGCTTGCTCAGAATACACTGTCTTCTTGGGGATTACCACACTGGCCTCAAGTGCTTGGCACCCATCAACCTTAACCAACAGGGGGTCTACACCATTGTCATCGGGAGTCACATCTCAACCATCTACCACTATGGGTTTGCAAACCTTATGATGCGCAGGTACTAAAGCATACTGGTTATATTTTGTACCAAAGGCCATACACTGTCTTCATGGATTTTTGGCTTTACTTCATATATGCTGCTCCATGCATACCTAAGCAACATGAAATGTGTTGTTGTTGCTGATAGGAAGTAGATGGATATTGGATTTGGTTATGGTGTTGTGGTTGATAGTATTGTGGCTGGGTTTGAGGATTGGTTTGTTGGGTGTAGTGCGGAATTGTAACTATAGGAGCAGTAGTAGTTGTTGTTGGCTGGGAGTAAGCTTGAGAGCAAGACTCAGGGATGTAGCTGGGTGATGGCGGTAGGGGTAGTTGATCAGGGCGCAACCTGCCTAGTTGTGGAGGAAACGGTGGTGGTGTTTGTGCGGAAGGATGAGCTGTGCTCGGTGTGACCTGCTCGGTGATAGGCAAAAGGGAATGGTTTTGTAATGGTGGAGGTGTCGCAAAGCGTGCTACTTTCTGTGGTTCGGGAGGAGGATCGGGTCGCTGACGAGCAAGAGTAGACGACATATTTGCCATGATAGTAGTAAGCTTTGCTACATCACCTTGAATGTTGTAGAGCGCATTCGCAGTCTCCGTTTGATGCAGATCGAGACGGCGGCCGATATTCATGACCGTCCTTGGCAAGTTCTCGCTGATTCGTTCTTCCAGCTCACTTTCGTCCACTTCTTCGTCACCACCGGCTTCTGATGGATCCACCGGCTCCACTGGCTTGTCTGCCACGGCGGCGGTTACCTCCACACCCTTTGCTGCCGCGGCGGCTCGCTCGCGCGAAGCGGACCTTGATCTGCATCCAGCGACCATGGCGGAGTACAGGGAGCGTCGTAGAGGGATTTTACCACCGGATCGAGAGGGATCCAGGAACCTCGTGGCGGAATTCGGCTGAATTGAGGAGGGAAGGGTGGGTAGTTAGGGTTGGGAATTGTAAGAGAGTAGGGTTTGGGAAGGGAGGGGCAGCAGCGCGCGAGACCGGACTGCTCTGATACCACCTTGTCAGGACCCGGCGGTCCTGACCTGCAGCGTATCGGGAGGAAGGAGAGAACGTGTCGAAGCTCTGATAATCGAAGGATAAACAGGAAGAACAGTAAAGGAAAAACAGTTCTGGAAATAAATTTAGGGTCTCATTTGCCTCTCAACCTCCCACTCCTGCTCCTTTATATCGAAAGAGCAGGATCACGCTAAGAGTTCATTAGCTTAGTACTTATTACAACTTGACAGCACCATTAAGATGCAATTTAAGATTAAACAGCTGACAGTAAAGGAAAGGGTCCTCGACTGTTGGATGAGAGCCAAACGGTAGCGGAGTATCTCGGCCGTTGATGTGTTGTCGAGGGCAGCGGAGCGTAGTTGTAGCAGATGCAGAGAAGTAGGACCTGACAGTCGCAATATTAGTCCAAGTAGATTGAATCATGCCATATAACTTCATCAAAGATTTTGTTTTGCCTTCTTGAAATTCTGAAAGTAGGAATTCAGTCCTTTTAGCTAATACACTATTATTCGTTTATAAACCTAGGTATGTTGATGCCATCAAGGAGTTCAACAAAATTCTGCTTTATATTCTGCTGCTATGTACATACCTAAGCCACATGAAATGTTTTATTGACACCGCCATATTATTTCAAGTAGATTGAATCATGTCATAAGTCATAACTTCATCAAAGATTTAAGGGTTTTGTTCATGTGAATTTCAGATATGTGATTTTTGAAATTTCGAAAGTAGGAATTCAATCCTTTTAACTAATACACTATATTCGTTTATAAACCTAGGTATGTTGATGCCACCAAGGAGTTCAACAAAATTCTGCTTTATATTTTGAAGTATAAGCAGTACCACCAGAAATCTCCTCAGTATGACCAGATTCTGAAGAAAAATGAGCAGATGTACGCTCTATTGTCAATCTGCCTCTCCTTGTGCCCGCAGAACAAACTCATAGATGAAAATGTTAGCACCCAGCTGAAAGAAAAGTACAATGACAAAATGACAAAGATGCAGAGGTTTGATGATGAAGCTTATTCTGCTTATGATGAGTTATTTTCGTATGCCTGTCCCAAGTTCATTACTCCATCACCACCAGTTCTGGACCAGCCGCTTACCAATTATAATCAGGTAAGGTTTCTTTTTCAAAATCATAATGATGTTATATTCCTTTTAACGTGTTGCAGTTATGGCCTGTCTGGTATGTTGTCGGGTTCATATTAGACCATTGCGCTTACCTGTTGTGGACAAGTATTGTCAAGTGAAGTTTGGAAAAATTTACCCACTGATTCAGTCACCATTTTTTTGGCGATAAATAGGCAGCCCCTTTAGTTGTAAATCCATATTATATACTCTCAGTTATCCATAACAAGGTGAAGCTGTTTCTGTCCCAATCAGCAAACAAAGTGTCCTGTAATCAAACATTTCTGCTGTTGTTTTGTAAAAAAATCCTGTGTTTTATTTTGCATCCAAATATTCTAAGTGGGCAGATAAGTAGGCTAGCTTGCCTATAACTGAGGCTGGTCGACAATCGGTTGCAAATGACCGGCTGTAGGGCGATATCATGCTTGTTGATTGTGAAAATTGATTTTCTTTTTTATTGTTTTTGGATGCCTTATTGTCAAGTTTTCGTTTCTTATGTTCTTAAAAATAACTAGTCCGAGAATATTGACTATTAACTTCTTGGGTAGCTTGATTCGATACACACGTACTTGTATTTCTGTAACTTTCTGTAGATTCAGTTTCTTGTATGAGGAAGACATGCTGAAGAAATTGCTAATCATTATTTTCACTGTTATGCAACAGGACGCCTATCGTCTTCAGTTGAAGTTGTTCCTTTATGAAGTGAAGCAACAGCAGTTGCTTTCTGGGATCCGGAGTTATCTGAAATTATATTCAGCAATAACCATTGCCAAACTTGCCCAGTATATGGATATGGATGAGGCAACACTAAGGTCTGTGTATAATTACGTTACTCCATTTGTTTATTTTTAGTCGCTTGTGTGGATTAATACTTAACTCAAATATTTGGACAGGTCTATCCTTTTGACGTACAAGCACAAAATGCATGCAGTTGACAGTAACGGAAAAATTGTTTCCAGTGCAGACTTTGATTTCTACATCAATGAGGTAATGTGTTGTTGTAATTATTCTCTTTTCTAACACTTCTTTCGATGCAATACTTATTCGTTCGTATGATGCATTTTGCTTCCTTTGAGTGAGCCTTTTCTGCTGTATTTTATTATTGTTTAATCAAGAATTAGAATCTACCAGCTTATGAATCATTTGCCAATACTCAGTTCGAGCTGCTGTAGATAATTGCAAGCTTTTTTCCGAATGAACTGTTGTTCAAGCATGATTTCCATGGTTGATTTTGATATCTGGTTCAGCAAGAGTTGTTGAAATTATGATTCTTTGAATTGAATCTTTAACTTTTCATAGCATACACAATGATAGTGTCCCTGCAATGATCAGATTGGTTGTTTAGACTCTGTTTACTTAAATGATTATACACTTAGCCTGCATAATTACATATAAATTACTTGCAATCATGCAGGATGTTATTCATGTTGTCGAGTCCAAATCGACCAAGCCCCATGGTGATTACTTTTTGAGGCAAATTTTAAAGGTATTCAGAATCCACCTGACTTTCTGATAGCTCGCCACCCTTTTCTTTTAGCGATCTAACTTTCTTGGTTATCTACCTACAGTTTGAAGAAACAATCGCTGAATTGGAAAAGGTACAGCTTGACTGAGCATGGTAGAGATTATGGAGAAGAGAAACATCCTGGGATTCGCTTTCTTTTTTCCTTTTGCCCTATTATAAGGAGTGGCACCTGTAATGACCTGTTAGCAGAGCATCATTTATGCTTTTTGGTACACCTTTGAACTCTAGTGAATCACTGGTGACTGTATTATCTGTTTTCTGAAATCCCGTTTGCTATTTGGAGTATTTGGTAAATGAGATGTTACATCTAATTCCCGTTTGACTACAGTGTTATTACCTGTTGGATGTGCGCTTATTTTTGGAATGACTAGGGAAACCAAATACATTGTCCTCGATACTAATGTGATTAGAAAAGAAGAAGAAAAAGAACAAACGATCCATGTAACAATAGGAGGCGATCAGTTGAACAAATGCAGCGAACATCTTGCCAGAAGAGGGCCACCTTAGCCTCTTCATCTGCTTACGGAGGAGATGGTTCTCCAGACACACCCTAAGTAATTTGTCTCCACATATCATCACTATCTTCATGCCTCAGGCTTCTGCAGATCACGATTTTAAAATTTTGGCAGTGCAGTTAAACAAGATAGGAAAGTCAACCTCGGAAAGTGGTTTGTGATCACAGGCACATGCTCCCTCCTGTTTAAAAAATTCAAAAGTCATATTTATAAGTTTCAAAAAATTCTGAAAACAATTCCACGTGTAGCCAATGATATATCCCACTAACGTGCAAAATTTCAGCTCCAAAAACTTTGTATTCTGAGCTACACAAAAATGACAAATGTGTAGATCTGAGAATGTATATTTTCAAATCTCTAAGTTTTATCAGATTTGTTATTTTTGTGTAGCCCATAATACAAATTATCTCAATCTAAAATTTTGCACGGTTGTGGGATACACCATTGGCTACATGTGAAATTTTTGTCAGAATTTTTTGAAACTTATAAATTTGATTTTTGAATTTTTTAACACTGGTTCCTGGGATAAAAAAAATCTCCACTGAGCCAACCTGAAAAAAAAAGCTTCTCCTGCAGGATCAAAGACCCAACCAATTAATTTAGATAATAATTCAGGACCAAAGACCCAACCAATTATTTTAGACCTCAGATCGTCCCCATTGTTTCCCCGTAGCCAAAAAGGTGTGACTACTTGTTAGAGGTGGATTGTGACGCATGCCCAGCCACGGGAGGCTACCGCTGACTAGAGAGTATAAGTGGGCAATGGAGCACATAAGTGGCAGTCTCATTCGTGCATCTGCAGTCACCAAGGCGAGCTTTTCTTCAGAAACCAGCAGGACATAAAGAAGGTATGTGAATCATACCTCGTCAAGTTGCTCTTCCGCATCTCTCTAAGCAAACTTCCTCCTGGTTGAAGTCATATGAAATCTTTGTATATGCGCTTTTGAAGTTGCTCTTCCGCATCTCTCTAAGCAAACCTCCTCCTGGTTGAAGTCATATGAAATCTTTGTATATGCGCTTTTGCGCATACCAGTATTTTGGATTTTGTAGCCTGTGCACGATGCTTTTGGATTTGTTCTGCGTACTCATGCTATCGACCATCACTCAATACGAGAGCATTGAAGTCTAGTAAAACAGGAAAACAAATTATCAGAAAATCACAAGTGTAATATGTTGTTCAAACAAAAGAAACAAGTTAGAACTCGTACAAGTATTCTTTAGATCACACAAAAGTACAAGGCTAGACCAAAATTTATTATAACCGCCAGAAAAAAGAGTTAGATTCTCACATATATGAGAATAGCACAAAAACTTAAATCTAGCTAGGTTCTAAAATGATGAATTCAGATGATACAACGGAAGAAGGTAGTGAAAACAAAAAAAAGGAATTGACCATATATTAAACAATATGAGAAGAAACCTGATTTATCGTTAGACGTAGGAGAATTTGTTTTTAGTTTTAGATGTTCCTCAGATGGACAAAGTTTGGTTGCTTCCTAACCAAATGGTTTAGCCGATTAATAAACGTTTATGTTCACTGCTTTTCCGTGTAACATATTAAGGTTTGCATTCCTTTTCTTATTCCCAGTGTCATCGATGTTATCTCTTCTTCTGTTGGTTCTGCTGCCGTATGTATTCCAATCGGCATCAGCGAGAACATTCAGCAACAGGACTGATGTGGATACCTTACTGGCATTCAAGGCAAGCCTAAGCAACCAACCAGGTGCCCTAGCTGCGTGGAATGCAACTACTGATTTCTGCTCATGGCCAGGTGTCAGTTGCAGCCTTAAGCATAGGCATAGGGTTACGGTGCTTAACCTCACTTCGGAGGGCCTTACCGGCACAATCACACCATCAATTGGAAACCTCACGTTTTTGAAAATTCTAGACCTCAGCCACAATAATTTCCATGGCGAAATACCTTCAGCTATCGGTCTTCTATCTCGGTTGCAACAGCTTAACTTGTCCAGCAATTCACTTCATAGCGATATAAATGCTGACCTGAAGAACTGCACCAGTCTTGAGAGCATCAATCTTAACAAAAACCAGTTCACGGGAGAAATCCCCGCTTGGCTTGGAGGATTGTCAAATCTCAGGTTCATACGTCTGCAGATGAACAACTTTACTGGGATAATCCCGCCATCACTTACCAACCTCTCAGCACTAGAAATAATATATTTTGACGAGAACCAACTTCATGGTACCATCCCTGAGGGTCTTGGCAGGCTCAGTAGTCTTTCAACTGTGTCCCTGGCAATGAACCAGATCTCAGGCACTATTCCTGCACATTTTTTCAACCATTCCGCCCTAATTGGATTAAGTTTGTCACAAAATTAGTTGCATGGTGAACTGCCCTCGGACATGGGGGACCACCTCCCAAATCTTAACGGCCTGTTACTCGGCCAGAACCACTTTACAGGAAGACTTCCAGCTTCTCTTGCCAATGCAACAGGGATAGATCTAATAGACTTCTCCCACAACAACTTCACCGGAATAGTGCCTTCGGACATAGGAACTCTCTGTCCCAGTATACTCAGCCTTGGCGAGAATCAGCTTATGGCAACTGCTGTGCAGGTCTGGGAGTTCATGACGTTGTTGACAAACTGCACGCGCCTCCGTTGGTTGGTCCTCCAAAACAACTTGCTAGGTGGTGCGCTGCCAAGCTCTGTTGCCAACCTATCAACACAACTCCAAATACTAGAAGTTGGACATAATCACTAAAGGACACGCGCGAGCATCGACGTGTCAATTTATTAAGATAAAGAAAAAACATTTACAAGAGTTTGCAGGACCTAGCCACAGACGGCAAGTCCCTCCGCGACGAGTCAATGGTACTCGATCTCTCGCCTAATCCCGCCTAAACCCGCCTTCGTCCATTGTTCAAACTCACGCGAGATGCTGCTACACACTCTCTGAACAGACGAGACTACGCGATCAAACACTACTGTTTCGCTCTAGCCAGATACATCTCGCGGTGAGGATGACAAGTCCGTTGATCCGCTTCCTATCCTTCTTTGGCACGGCGGCCGCCAGCACGACCCACCACTCCGCTGCGGTTGAGTTCGCCGACGGCGTGAACCTGTGGAGGCCGTACTGCAGCAGGATGGTGAACCAAACCTCGCGAGCAAAGACACATCGGACCAACAAATGCTCACCATCCTCCGGCTCCTGATTGCAAAGATGGCAAATAGGGTGGTGTTGCAGACCTCTCTTCGCCAATCTGTCCGCCGTCCAGAGTCTGTGTTTCAAAGCCAACCATATGTGCAGTTTGTGTTTCAGCGGCGCACCGGCAGACCAAAGTTCCGCCGCTCCGGGTGCCGCCGTTCTTCCGAAGAAGAAAGCAGCGTACGCCGACTTGGAGGAATAAGCACCGTTCGCCGTGAGCCGCCAGCGCACAGCATCGTCTTCCTCGGATAGAGGCTGCTCCTGCACGCGTGCCCACAGGTCCAAGAACTCCGTGACCGCCTGCACATCGAGTTGGCCGCTGAATCCTCTGATCCATCTATCGTTCAGCCTCGCCTCCTCCACCGTAAGTCTCTTGTCCCTGTTCTTGACGAATTGCCACAGCGTTGGCGCCAATTGTTGTGCCGTGCGCCCATCTATCCACGGGTCGCTCCAGAATCGAAGACGCCTGCCGTTCCCCAGCGTGCATTGGATTGCAGATATAAACATCGCCTCCGCTTCCTTGGGGATCGAGAAGTTCAGCCCCTGCCATGGCCTATCTTCATCTGTTAGTTCCAACCAGCGCCACCGCATGCGCAGCGCTAGATTCAAAATCCTGAGATTCTTGATGCCCAAGCCTCCCAGCTCCCTCGGCGTGCAGACTGTATTCCACGCCACCGCACACTGGCCACCGCGGGCCTCCGCAGCCCCCACCCAAAAGAAACTCCTTAAGATCTTCTTCATCTGCTCGAAAAACCACGGCTGCAAATCCAATGCCAACATAGGGTAAATTGCAGCCGCTGCCAGCGTGGAATCGATGAAAATTAACCTCCCACTCCTCTGCAACTGTGCTGCGATCCATGCCGGCGTCTGCCTCGCTACCTTGTCCACCATAGGCTGCATCTGGTTCCTTGTCAATCTGAAGGGCGACAGAGGTATGCCCAAGTATTGGATCGGAAACTCCCTGATCGGGCAGGCTAACGCATTCAAAAGCAACTCCAGATTCGTCCCCTCACACCTGATTGGCGAGACCGAGCTCTTGGCCAGGTTGCATCTCAAACCCGAGGCAATGCCAAAGCATCGAAGAAGTTCAATTGCTGCCGTCGCCTCGGCCTCAACTGGCTTGATGAAAAGCACCACATCATCTGCAAATAACGATATCCTGTGCCTCACGCCCCATCGCGACAGCGGCTCAAAGATGCCTGCTTCTTCTGCTAATCTGAACACCGCATTCAGCACGTCCACCATGATCACAAATTTCATCGGTGACACAGAATCTCCCTGCCTGAACCCCTTCGCATGCCAGAATTGAGGCCCCGCGATGCCGTTGATGAGTACTCGGGTGCTGGCCGACGAGAGCATCAGTGCGAACCTTGCTAACCATCTGGGCCCAAAGCCCCTGTGCCGCAATACTTCGAACACAAACGGCCAGGCGATGGAATCAAACGCCTTGGCCATGTCGAGTTTGAGCAATAGGGCAGGAACTTTCCGCCTATGCAGCGCCTTAACCGAATGTTGGACCATGAAGAAGTTGTCCTGGATGGGTCTGCCCTTCACGAACGCACTCTGATTTCGATCCACTAGAGCCGGCAACACGGAGGCCAATTTTGCTGCCATGGCCTTGGACACGATCTTCGCAAAGCTATGAATAAGGCTGATGGGCCGAAAGTCGCTGACATCCACCGCCCCTTCTTTCTTTGGCAGTAGCGTGATGAACGCACTGTTCAGCCGCTCGAAGCCCCTGCCGTCTGCCGTATCGAACGTGCTGATCGCCCTCATCACTGCATCTTTGATTAATGCCAGCAGGACTGATAAAATCGAGCGGAAAAACCGTCCGGGCCCGGCGCTTTGTCAGGCGGCAACTGCTTAATCACCTCCCAGATTTCAGCCTCAGAGAACGGCAGCTCGAGCATGGTAAGATCCACCGCCGGTAACCGGAGCTGCTGGAGGTTCAGGGAAAAATCCCGCTCCACCGGAGTACCCAACAGCTCCGTGAAATGCTCCGACGCCAGCTCACCCATTCCCGCGGTATCCATCGCCATCCGATCCCCTCTGCGAAGGCGCAAAATTTGGGTCTTCTTCTTCCTGCCGCTTGCTCGGAGATGAAAAAAGGCCGTGTTCGCATCTCCCTCTCGCAACCAAGTGATCCTCGAACGTTGCCTTGCCATAGTGCGTTCCAGGGATGCCAATCCCAGCACTCTTTTCTTCAGTTGGCCGCGTAGCCAAAACTCATCGTCGTTCAGGGCCCTCACATCCAACGCCTTGTCGAGTTGGAAAATGACCTCCTTCGCCAACAGCAATTGTTGGACATAATCAGATTTCTGGAAAGATACCATCTGGCATAAGCAATCTTGTTGAGCTAAATACTCTGCAACTCTCTAATAACCGGTTTACTGGTGCCTTGCCTGACAGCATCGGGAGGCTAACTTCACTAAGAGAGCTGGACTTGGGAAATAACCTACTGACAGGAATCATGCCATCCTCCATCGGGAACTTGACACGGCTGCTATATCTTTACACGCGTAAAAGCAAATTTGAGGGACCTCTTCCAACGAGCCTAGGGAACCTCCAGGAGCTAATTAGTGCAGATTTTTCAGATAATAACTTCACAGGTCTGTTGCCAATTGCGATCTTTAACCTATCGGCCCTGTCATATGGCCTGGATTTGTCACACAATTACTTTGATGGTCCACTTCCACCTGAAATCGGCGGCCTGACACAGCTTGCATTGCTGGACTTATCGTGGAACAACTTATCAGGGCCCTTACCGAATTCACTCAGCAATTGCCAAAACATGGCAGGACTCTGGTTGAACCATAACTCCTTTAGTGGTAGCATTCCCTCATATGTCAGTAAAATGCGAGGTTTGGAACTTCTAAATCTAAGCAAAAACGCATTGTCAGGTGTGATTCCTCAAGAGTTAGGGCTAATGGGCGGAATTCAGGAATTGTATCTAGCCGACAATGCCTTGTCTGGTCATATCCCAGAAAGCATGGAAAACAT
Organism: Poa pratensis; assembly: GCA_947311845.1. Classification (NCBI taxonomy): domain Eukaryota; kingdom Viridiplantae; phylum Streptophyta; class Magnoliopsida; order Poales; family Poaceae; genus Poa; species Poa pratensis. Next base: position 11,136,498 of record CAMZMU010000110.1, read on the forward strand.
GGCCTCACTGTACCGGTTAGATCTGTCCTTCAACCGTCTGGAAGGCGAAGTTCCATTACAGGGGTCTTCAGCAACGCATCTGGGTTTTTGTTTGGAGAGAATTTGGGGCTTTGTGGTGGTATCTCAGAGTTACATTTGCCCTCATGCCCACCAAAATCTATGGGATACGGCTTGGGGAAACGCCATTTCATTATCACAATAGTTACCCCAATTGCTGGCATAATCTTGTGCTTGAGTTTGGTGCTTGTTTTCTTCACAATGAGAAAGAAATCAAAAGCTCGATCGACAACCACAGGACGATTTCAATTGACGGATAGCAATTATCCTAGAGTTGCTTATGCCGAATTGGTGCAAGGAACAAGTGGCTTTGCCACGGACAATTTGCTAGGTAAAGGAAGGTATGGATCAGTGTATAAGTGTTGTTTGCTGTTACAAAATATGACGACCACAGTGGCTGTGAAGGTGTTTGATCTTCAACAGTCTGGCTCATCCAAAAGCTTTCTAGCAGAGTGCCAGGCACTTAGTAAGATCCGCCATCGTAATTTGGTAAGTGTCATAACTTGCTGCTCAAGCTCTGACTCGAACCAGAATGACTTCAAAGCCCTTGTGTTCGAGTTCATGCCAAATGGGAGTCTTGATAGGTGGTTACACATGGATGTACATGCATCAGAGCAACAGAAAGGGTTGACATTGATTCAGAGATTAAGTATTGCAGTTAATATTGCTGATGCACTAGATTATTTGCACAACTGTGAACCTTCAATAGCTCATTGTGACTTGAAACCAAGCAACATTCTTCTCAATAATGATTTAGTTGCTCACATCGGGGACTTTGGGCTTGCAAAGATTCTTTCTGAATTAGCAACAGAGCAACTGATTAATTCGAAGAGCTCTATTGGAATACGAGGAACAATTGGATACATCGCTCCAGGTAGCTCAAATTTTATCTTTTTTTGCGAGGGCTCAAATTTTATCCAACATTATATACTCCACAACAAAAACTTTGCATGCAAAATCACTAGTTTTTGTTTATGCTATGTAGAATATGGTGAAGGTGGTCAAGTTTCTTCTTGTGGAGATGTCTACAGTTTCGGAACTGTCATCCTTGAGTTGTTTACAGGCATGGCACCGACTCATGACATGTTCAGAGACGGCTTGACCTTGCAGAAACATGCGGAGAATGCATTTCCAGGGATGGTAATGCAGATTATTGATGCAGTTCTACTGTCCGTTGAAGAAGCCAATGCGGGTAGTTTGCAGGATGGAAGCAACACAGTGGAACATGGCAGCAATGCCATATTCTCTGTCATGAAGGTTGCGCTATCATGCAGCAAGCATGCACCCACTGAGAGAATGTGCATGAGAGATGCAGCTGCTGCGATTCACAGGATAAGGGATGGTTATATATTAAAATAAGAAAAAATGCGGAAGTCGTTATAACTGCAAATAATGCCATGGATTTTTGGTTATGTTAGAGTATATTACGTTTAGCTATATTTGGTAATTTAGGATTGTGTTCCAAGTCTATCTCTACTAGATTTCGTAGTCCCAAGTCTAATACCCGTTTATATATAGTCCACCGTGTCTCATTATAATCAATCTAGAATCAATCAATACAATCAATATTCCGCAATCTTACATGGTATCAGAGCAATTCGCTCCGCAACACAAGATTTAGCCGCCACCGCTTCCGCCGCGCCGCCCCTGGGAGATTCATCTCCGCCGGGACCGCACAAATAGTAGATTAGATCTTGAGTCGTCAAAATTTTCTCGCCGGCCACTTGACCGCGTTTTTTCTTCTTTCGCCGATCATAGATCGGATTGCATCGCCCATCGCCGCTTGTCTTCCTCATGCGCCTCTACTCCAACACGTCGTCGAATCATCTCCGGCAACTCCTCGTCATCGACCGTTCCAAGGACGCCCTGCGCAGCGCCCCAAGGGACGCCTTCACACGGCGTCGCCGGCTGCAACCTCCGCACGTCGCCAACACGTCGGGTTGTCTTCGACAACATCGACCGGGACAAGCTCGTCCCCAAGTACACGCCTCGCCGTCAACACAAGGGCTGCACTAACAACGTTTGTGGTCATCATCGCCGACAATTTTCTACATCAAGAACGTCCCAGACATCTACTACCTCGACGGCAACTATCTACACCAACAAAAATCCCCGACATCTACTACCTCTACAGCTCAAACGTCTTCAGTAACCACCACGCCGTCTCCATCCACTACAACCGCCCCGCCAGAGTTGCAGTCTATTTTTATTTGCACGTACTTGTGCTCAATTTACTTTTGCAACCTTTTCGTCTACTCTGGCAACAACGGCGGAAAATCTGCTCTACGCACCGACCGATCTCGGAGATCTCCTCTGCTTCTTCATCGAACTCTGGCTCGCAAGGTTCATGGTGATCCCTGTCTTTGCATGTCCGTTATTGGCAACACCGGCGCGTGCCTTCGTCCCCGACGCGCTCCCGAGTCTGGCAAGCTTGGCAAGGCATGCTGCCTACCTCCTCTACACCAACTCCAGCAACGTCTACCTCAACTACCCCAACAACGGCAAACATCGACCACGACTACAGTGCCCACAACTCGGCTGCATCGACATCGGCGTTAAGGGCTATCACCTCGGCTCCCTCTCCAGCTTGCGACTTCGGCTTGTGCTCCAGTCAGACCGTCCGTGACGCTCCAGCTGTTCGCGTCACTAGCGATCCGACTGGGGGGGGGGGGGGTGTTAGAGTATATTACGTTTAGCTATATTTGGTAATGTAGGATTGTGTTCCAAGCCTAGCTCTACTAGGTTTTGTAGTCCCCAAGTCTTATACCCCTTTATATACAGCTCACCGTGACTCATTGTAATCAATTTAGAATGAATCAATACAATCAATATTTCGCAATCTTACAGGTGAAACAAGTTCGGTAGATGAAACATCCAAGCCTCCCCGGCACTGAAGTGGCGTCAGGCTTAATTGACTTTGTACTACTCATGTTTTGCATTCTGCGTTTGCTTTGGTTTGTGAGTTTCTGGCTGGCCAATTTTGCTCATCCTGCTGGTCTGCCCTTTGCGGCTTGTCTGACTGCATGCGTCCAGTCTAGTGGTTCTCATGGCTTGTCTGACTTTTTTCGGCAACTTGTATATCTTACTTGTATTCTACTAGAAAAAAAAACTATTTAGATGGGATGAAGAAAGAATATCCAAATGGGTTGGCAAAATGCAAAATGCAAAATGATGGAAATTACTCACCATAAAGCAGTGCTACTCTACCAGGAGGATCATTTCAGCACCATCATAATTTCAATGCCTCTTCCTCCGCCAGCCCTTCAGAAATCCAACCCTGTTTTCCCATGCTTTCTGAGAGGGAGTGCCAACTGCCAAGTAGAGAGAGAATGAAAATAAATTTGCGATCAAGAAAAGGAACTGAACATCACTGCATAATAAAATAGAGAACTACGGAGTATTACTACTTTGCCCTTCTTTTTGCCCCCCCCCCCCCCCCCCCGAAAAATATGGCGACCAGGCACCAAGATCAGATGCCAACTACTTCTAGTCTTCCATTCAAGATAAAAGGCAGTGAAAGCCAACATCATTCATTTCTAGTTCCTTTTCTTTTCCTGCAACAAAATGCTATTTCGAATTCCACTGCAAAGAGTTGATAGGTGTTAATTCCTAGAAACATCTACATGCGTAGATCATAGTGTACAAGTGTGTATCGGTGAAGACAGAGAGGGAGAGAGGGCGTACCTTCTCCATGGGAGGATGAACTCAAGCCCGTGGCCATGGTGGCCGAGGCAGTGGTGGCATGACGGCGGTGGAGCTTCCTGTCGCTAGGCGCTAACCCTAGATCGGAGAGGGGAATGTCGGTGGGGTTTGGCTGCGCACGGTCAACCTCGTGAGCTGTGCAGGCCGGCCCCCCCTTTATATAGCGCTGCGACAGGGGCCCACCGACAATTAAGGTCGGGCGCCCCCGATCAGGGCGCGATCACAGGGATCGTGGAGCCGTTGGACTCCACGGTTGGAGATCAATATCTAACATTCTCCCCCTTGATCTCAACTTTTACTTTTAACCTTTTTATCTTTTACTTTACTCTCTCATCACCGATTAGTACATAGAGCATGTTTCATCGTCACAGCTCAATTGCCGATAGAATCAGACAGCCACCATATACTTTTCAGTTTTGAAACAATAAACTATTACTTTTGGGCCTCTGTGATCCAGTGATCATAGGCTTTCCATTAATCCCATGCCGGCTATGTGTTTCTGGAACACATCGGGTGGTAAGCCTTTCGTTAGCGGATCCGCAAGCATTTCCTTTGTCCTTATATGCTCGAGACTTATAGTTTGATCCTGGATCTTATCTTTCACAACATAATACTTTATATCTATTGCCTTTGTAGCATTACTCGACTTGTTGTTGTGAGCATAGAATACTGCGGGCTGGTTGTCACAGTACATCTTTAGTGGTTTGTCAATACAATCTACCACTTTCAAGTCGGGTATAAATTTCTTTAACCATATCGCCTGTCCCGTGGCCTCATAACATGCTATAAACTCTGCATACATCGTGGATGCAGCAACTAATGACTGTTTGGAGCTTTTCCACGAAATAGCCCCTCCTGCGAGAGTGAACACGTACCCTGACGTGGACTTCCTATCATCTTTGTCTCCCGCAAAATCTGCGTCTGAATACCCTCTTAGTTCTAGGGAATCAGATCTTCTATATGTTAGCATGAGGTCTTTTGCGCCTTGTACATAACGCAATGCTTTCTTTACCATGTTCCAGTGTTCATGGCCTGGATTTTCTTGATATCTACCGAGTACCCCGGTGATAAAAGCTAAGTCAGGGCGAGTGCACACTTGTGCATACTGTAAGCTTCCAACAGCCGAAGCATATGGTACTGCTTTCATTCGATCGATCTCATATTGACTTTTGGGACACTGAAATTTCCCAAAACTATCGCCCTTGACTATCGGAGCAGGTGATGCGCTACTTTTATGCATATTATATTTCTTTAGAACCTTTTCTAAATATGCCTTTTGTGATAGTCCTAGCACTCCATTCTTTCTATCCCGGTGAATTTCTATACCCAAAACATATGAAGCTTCACCAAGATCTTTCATATCAAAATTTGAGGACAAGTATTTCTTTGTTTCTAGCAGTAGACTGACATCATTGCTTGCAAGCAAGATATCATCCACGTACAGAATTAGGAAAATATATTTTCCACTTTTAAACTTTGCATAAATGCAGTTGTCCTCAACATTCTCTTTAAAACCAAAACTTTTAATTGTATTATTGAACTTTAAATACCACTGTCTAGAGGCTTGCTTTAACCCATAAATGGATTTCTTTAGGCGGCATCCCATATGTTCCTTCCCCTCCATGAAAAAACCGGTGGGTTGTTTCATGTAAACATTTTCTTCTAAATCTCCATTTAGAAATGCCGTCTTTACATCCATTTGATGCAACTCTAAATCAAAATGCGCAACTAGTGCCATGATGATTCTGAAAGAATCCTTACATGAGACCGGAGAAAATGTCTCATTGTAATCTACCCCTTCTCTTTGCGTAAAGCCTTTTGCCACAAGTCGCGCTTTATACTTTTCTACGTTCCCATTGGAGTCATACTTTGTTTTGTAGACCCATTTGCAGCCTACTGTTTTGGCTCCTTTAGGAATTTCCTCTAAATCCCAAACATTGTTAGAACTCATCGATTTCATCTCGTCTTCCATGGCTTCCAGCCACTTCGAAGAGTGAACGCTTCTCATGGCTTCTTCATATGAAGTGGGATCTTCTTCCATATGAACTGTTTCTGTATTATAAACTCTATAATCACTAGAAATAGCTGATTTCCTAGCTCTTTTAGACCTTCTAAGAGTCTCATTCTCTGGCACATCATGTGTCTCAACGTGCGACTCTTCTTCTAAATGTGGCTGTCGTCGCTCCCTTTCATGCTCAACAACGGGTTGAGTCGGTTCCTGACGGACAGGTTCCGAATCTTGCCTCGTTGTGGTCACGGGTGGAGTTACAACAGGTGCTTGCACCACAACCTCTGGGATTATCGGTGCAGGTACAACAGGTAGGGCGAAAAATGGCTCATGGATCATCGGAAAAGGTGCACACACCCTCTTCTCCTCAAGATCAATTTTCCGGCCTACCATGCTCCCCCTCATCATTTCGTCCTCAAGAAGACCGCGTGTCTCGTTTCTACAAACTTTGTGTATCTGTCTGCACAGTAGAAACGATAACCTTTTGATCTATCAGGATAGCCAATGAAATGGCAAGTTACTGTTTTGGGGTCTAACTTTGCAATATGTGGATTAAAAACTTTTGCCTCAGCTGGGCTCCCCCAGACTTTTAAGTGGCGTAGAGAAGGAACTTTCCCTGTCCACAACTCGTACGGTGTTTTGGGCACCGACTTACTTGGTACTCTGTTGAGAATGTGAATGGCGGTTTTTAACGCCTCCATCCATAATCCCAATGGCAGTGTGGAATAACTCATCATACTGCGCACCATATCCATAAGAGTACGGTTACGCCTTTCAGCTACTCCATTTTGCTGTGGTTCGCCCGGCATAGAATACTGGGCGACTATTCCATTTTCCTGTAAAAACCTTGCAAAAGGTCCAGGTACTTGACCATATGGAGTGTGCCGACCGTAGTACTCCCCCCCACGGTCGGACCTGACTATTTTAATTCTTTTATCATGTTGATTTTCAACTTCAGCTTTGAATATTTTAAATTTATCCAATGCTTCAGATCTTTCTTTAATTGGATAAATATAACCATATCGGGAGTAATCATCTGTGAACGTTATGAACGAGTCATAACCATCCACACTTTTCACCGGAAATGGTCCACATATATCAGTGTGAATAATTTCTAGTGTCGCGGTGCTTCGGTTTGCACCCTTTTTAATTTGTTTTACGTATTTTCCTTTTATGCAATCTATGCATTGTTCAATATCTGAGAACTCTAACGGAGGAAGAATATCATTTTTAACGAGGTTTTCTATTCTTCCCCTCGAAATATGGCCTAATCGACAGTGCCATAACTTCGAGAGTCATGAGTTCGCTTTCTTTTCTTTTGTTCTTTGTTCGACAAGGAATTTGTTCATTCACATTACTCACAGAATGCACTTTTTCACGCAAGGATAACAAATAAAGCTTATCATGAAGTAAAGCAATACCCACACAAGCATCTTTAAACCATATGGCACACTTGCCATGACCGAAATAACATTCATAACTGTCTTTATCCAAGCACGATACACTTATTAAGTTTCTGTGAATCGAAGGAACAAATAAAACATCTCTAAGCATAATATTGAAACCATCAGCTAGCTCAAGGAGACGTCGCCAACAGCTTCAACTTCTGCTTGAACTCCATTTGCGACTTCAATGTGTCTTTCGCTTCTTTGCAACTCCTTGTCGAATGGAATCCCTGTAAAGAATTTGCAACATGAACAGTTGCACCTGAGTCAATCCACCAAGTAGATTTTGAAAACTGTGTATACAGGGATTCATTTACAAAAGAAACTGTGTCTGTACCTTTCTTGGCCATTATCATCTTGAGCCAATCTGGGCAATCTTGCTTGAAATGCCCTTTCTTCTTGCAGTGGTGGCATGTATCTTTGTCCACTTGCTGAAACTGCTGGGACCTTTGCCATGTGGCTTATACTGATGAGGACCTTTGCCATATGGCTTAGAAGGGGAACCGTTGTAGTTCCTGTTCTTGTTGTCCTTCACAAAGTTCAAGGAGCCCCCATTCTGGGACTTCAGCCTTTCCTCTTCTTGCGACAGCATGGCAATGGTCTTTTCAATGTCCCATTTTTCAGGCGACACATTGTAGTTGATGATGAAATTTTCAAATTGTGGTGGCAGTGAAGCCATCACCAAGTGAACTATGAGTGCAGGCTTGAGCTCCAGATCAGCCTCCATGGACTTAAGCTTAGCAGCCATGTTGCTCATCTGAGAATGTGCTCCCTTATGCCATGTGAACCTCCATGATACTTTTCTGTCACCAGCTGTTTGAGCAGCTGGGTAGCATAAGTCTTTGAAGAACCAGTAAACTGGCTCTTTATCTTTTGGAGATACTCTCCCACAGAGGTACACTCTTCAATTGAGCCCACAATAGCGTTCTCAACTGTGTTCTTTATGAATGCCATGCACTTTTTGTTGGCGTTCACCCACTTTTGGTTCTCTAGGGTGTAACCCATCTCTACTGGACCATAGTCCAGCTGCTTTTTCTGCCAAGCAGAATCATCATCATCTGTTGCTCTCACTGGCTCTGCTGGCTTGACTGGCTGTGGAGTACTCACAACCCAGTCGACCTCAGCGCAGACAAAAGCCAGCTCGACTTTCTTCCACCACTCAGCGTAGTTGTCACCCCTGAGCGTCGGAACGTCCTTGAGGCAACTCATCAGGTGAAAACTTCCTGAAACCACAAGGATATAAGATAACAAAAAACAATTGCATGTAATAATCCAACGTTGGTATAAATTAAAACATACAACCGTTTGTGCAATTAAAACTATATTACCGTTGGGCAATAAAAGAAATAAATGCACCTTTAAGACAGATCATAATCATGTTATTAACAACGTTGGTCATTTAACAAAAAATCATAATCATCATTAAAATCACTTTATCATGCTTTCAATTCTCACTTTAAATCATAATAATGCTATTAATAACGTTGGTCAAATAATAGCAGAATCATAATCAGCATTAATATCATTTTAATCATGCTTTTAATTTTCACTTTATTGCTTTATGCAATTTCTTTTAACTATTTGCAGCGGAAACTTTAAATAAATGAATAAAATTCATAAACTTTTATACTTTTAACAAGTATTCACTTTTCTTTCTTCTGTTTTCCTAAACAAAATTTTCGTTGGATAAATTTGGATAGGAAAAACAGAATTAAATTTGCCCAAAAAATGGACCAAAACAAAATAAAACTTGTTTCTGTTAAAAATAACAGAAAAAACTTTTTCTGTGCGAAAAACTATAGGCCCACGGCCTTTTACTATGCGTCGCGCGGCGCGACGCATAAGTGCGGCCCACGGCCCGCGAGCGGCAGATCTATCTGCCGCGCGGGGCGACGCGGTACGCGGCCCACGGCCCACGGCCTGCCTCCTTTCGGCCCGAAAACCCAGCTGTGGCTAGGGTTAGCGCGAGGGCGCATCGTGGCTGTCCATTTGATCAGACGGCTGACCGTCCTTTTCGCTGGAACAAAACCAGCGAGGCCGCCCGACCGAAAACCCTAGTCTCACTTTTCTTTTCGCTCGCCCTCTCCTCTGTCTCTTTCCCGCACGAAGACGGCGGCGCCGCGATGCGCGATTCCGGCCGCCGGAGACGGCCGCGCCGTCCGGCGAGAACGGCCGCGCCTCGCGCGTCCTTCCTCCTCCCTTTTCTGGCGACGGAGAGAAGCGGCCGCGTGGCACAAGGCCATGGCAGGCTCCTCCCGTTCCTCCTCCCTCTCTCACCGTCGCCATCCCCTTCGCCGGTCGCGCCTCCTCCTTTCGGTGGATGCGCCGCCGTCGAACGGTTTGGCCGCGGTGGATCTTTGCCTCGCGAGGAGGTGAGTTTCTTTTTCCTTTTTCTTTAGATTAGGGTTAGGGTTTTGATTCTTTGGGGATTTCTCTCGGCAGTGGTGGAGGCGCAGCCCCCTCTCCACTGCCCGTGCTCTTCGTCCAGTCCCTCGGCTTGCCGATGCGGACTGGATCGAGAGAAGCGACGCGGCCTCGCGGCGGCGCAACTTTCCGGCGAACCCGAGGGCAACCCGGTTGTATTTTCTTTTGCTTTTTTGCTTTTCTTTTCTTTCTACGCGAGTAGGATCTAGGATAGATGCTCTGATACCAATGTTAATTCCTAGAAACATCTACATGCGTAGATCATAGTGTACAAGTGTGTATCGGTGAAGACAGCGAGGGAGAGAGGGCGTACCTTCTCCATGGGAGGATGAACTCGAGCCCGTGGCCATGGTGGCCGAGGCAGTGGTGGTGTGACGGCGGTGGAGCTTCCTGTCGCTGGGCGCTAACCCTAGATCGGAGAGGGGAATGTCGGTGGGGTTTGGCTGCGCATGGTCAACCTCATGAGCTGTGCAGGCCGGCCCCCCACCCTTTATATAGCGCTGCGACAGGGGCCCACCGACAATTAAGGTTGGGCGCCTCCGATCAGGGCGTGATCACAGGGATCGTGGTGCCGTTGGACTCCACGGTTGGAGATCAATATCTAACAATAGGCACTCACTGACTCACATCATGTAAGTAGGAAGTTGTTCATTTCAGGCAAGCGCATTACATGTTCTCTGAGAAAATATTTGGATATATCAAAGTGCTGTAGCCTCTAGAGAGTTGCTGCTTAATTCTAGATCACGAATAGAACAGGACAAGGAAGATGAACAAATAATCCTGCGCATACTTGGGGATCAGTTCAACCGAGCAGACGAACTGGCGACCACATGCCCAAAAATCCCCCGGCGGGCGGGCGGGGTGGCGTTGCTGGAGGAGAGAGTGGGGGTGAGGCTTGTGGGGGCTGCGCCGGTCTAGTAGAGTCTCCGCCGTTATGGATCAGACAGCTGGAGCGGGCGGTAGAATCAGCAAAGACATCTAGGGAAAATGTCCAAGACTCAAGAGGGGCGCGATGGGTTGCGGCGTGGTTCCAATGGACCTGACAGCCCGCGGCTAGGAGCAGCGAGCACTTTCATTAGGGCAGCGCTAAAGCGTACCGGGGGATCCCGCGCCGATGTCAGGTAGTAGTAATAGGGAGGTGTAGTGGTATGTATTAGACTAGCCACAATGGGAGTATCATAGCTAGTATCATGCATGCCATGTTGGCAAAAATCTGATGTGACACAGTAATTAATGAAGAAATAGAGGATGATGGTATCTACCTATGTTATGGTATCATAGCACGTAAAATAAGATATTTTAATAGCAAGTTAATCTTGTACACACATTTGTATTGGGATACTACAAACAAATAAATGAGATGTGGTTATGATACTATGCATTGTAGGGGTAGTATCATACACTAGTATCATATGCATGATACCGATCTATGATACTCCCCATTGTGACTAGTCTTAGTGAGTTAGTAGTTGTGAGGGCATATTAGGTATACCTATGTGGGCATCTAGTAGTTGGCTTGATCTTTATATAGCCATCCTTGTATCATGTCATCTCAATCAAGAAATAAACCCTAATTTTACTTTCCTTATTTCCTGCAATTTACAACTTTAGTTCAGCAATTTATCCAATTTATCGTCAATTCCTTCTGAAATCCATCTTCTTCGTGATCCTCTTGGGTCAGATCCACCGGGGTCCTGACAAAGTGGTATTAGAGCAGTTCGATTGATCGGGCCTGCTCCCCACCCATCCCTCCCTGTCTTCATCGATTCCGGCGATTCTCTCCACCCAAAACTCACCACATCTGCTCCTAGTCGCACCGGCGATTTCTTCTTCTCTTGCGATCCGATTCGCAGCAATTACCCACACCCTCATCTCCCCAAATCTCGTTCCCAAATCACGTAGCCACAATCGTGAGCGCCGCCGCCCATCCTCTTTCCCCTCCACCTCGAGCGCTACATAGCCGCCAAGCTCGCCTCTGCCGTCCCGACTAGTTCCGGCCTCCACAACTCACGTGAATCACCACAACTCTCTGGACTCCGCGTCGACTCACCCCTTCCCGTTTCCAGATTCCTTTATTCCAGCAAGCCCAAGCTCCAACCTTGCGTGTCCACTGAATTGGGCAGCGAAACCGTGATGGACTGGTGGTGTTTGTGGCAGCGAAATAGGGATCCAGTAGAGCGCCGCCACGCTCGGCCGGCCGCTCCTCGCCCAACCCTGCGTACCTGGGACTTCAAGAGCGCCGTTCCGTCCGCGCCATCGACGCACACTCCAAGCCGCCCATCCGTGTGAATTTGGTGAGTACGTGCTCATCTCATCTTCTGTCTCCAGGAAAATCCGGTCAAAATTGGATATCTACTAGATGAGAGATGGAGTATTGTGGTGATTTTGGATCATCGATAAGCCAACACTCCTGGATTGGGCAGCAGGGAGACATTTCTCGTCCAGCTGAATTTTTTTGGGTACGCGAGACAGTATCTGAACTAGGTGACCATCAGTTGTTCGATGAAAGGTCGGCACCAGTCTACAACCATGAGACGTTTGACAAAACAGAATAGGTGTTTGATACAATGTCAAACCACACCTATCCTCAACAAGATCATCCTTGCCATTACCACCAGTTTGGTCATATTTCACCATACCCACCACCGTACTATCACCCCTCTCCTTATTTCTCACCATATCACCCACAACACCCACACCCAAACTGCTTTACACAAACTCTTTACCCACATTCAGCATTACCACCCACAACATATCCACCATATCAAGAGCTCTCAATGAACTACTCAGCCTTACCATTTGATCAAGGAGCTTGTGTGAGCACATTTCCTAGTTGGCACCAGCAGCTTCTGGTCCAAGAAGAAGGTACCGCAGAACAGGCTCCTCTGCTATTCCACTCAAGGCCAACAAAAACAGTTCAGCCATGTGCCATTCAAGGAGCCCCGGCTGTAAAAAATTGCCTAGTGCTTGCTTATGCGTTGGATATGGAGTCTCAACAAGTTCCAAGTGTTCATGCTACAAGTATTGAAACAGATTATTTTACAAAGAATGAGCCGCAACCTCATCATGGCATAGAAACACAGAGTATTTCTGATATGCTGGATCATATTCAGGCTCAACTAAAGACAATAACTGAAAATTTAAGTCAGAACCTCAAGCGCATGAACAGTTGGGAAAGTTAGCAATCGGTGGCAACACAAGTATCAGGTGTGGCGAGAACGAGCCAGTGGCTCGGTGGTAGGGTGTGGCAGTGGCCAGCCCACCCCACCCGAGTTCGATCCCTGGATCAGCTCGCGGTGTCTCACCTGCGTGAACAGTGCCCGGCGCGGCACTGTTCACGTGAACAGTGCTTCTGGGCCATTTCCACCGTGGTTCAGTCAGAGGTATTGTGGTGTGCCCACCACCGCAGGGGTTTTCCAGTAGGTCTAGGCTCACGGGGCTCAGAAGCCTAGTATATTCTGGTTAGATCTAGCTTACGCACAGGTGGTGTGCGTGTGGTGTTGAGTGTGTGTGGTGTGAGTTGTGCGTGAGTTCAGATACTACAGTTGTACTGTAAAAGACCTGGAATTCTCAAAAAAAAAAAGTATCAGGTGTGGCTCTAGTTTGTTGTTCCAAGACCAACGACACAGCTGGTTCTGAGACGAAGCTTGTTCACAACCTGCAAGAGCCAATGATTGTGCAAGATTATCACAATGGAGCCATGAAAATGCATGTATCTGTAGAGGTGAAACAGGAAAGTGAACAACTTGACAAGTGTCTCCACAATGCATCAGCGACTGCATCCCATGAACAAGTCGGAATCTGTAAGCAGCCATGTGACCTAGACATAAACACTGGATGTTCCTTGAAGCTCGACACTGAAACTTGCATCATCGAATTCTCTGCTGTGACTTCTTCACTGCCTTTTCAACAAGAACAACTACAACAAGTTCACACCAAAGAGTACAACTTGATGCTAACAAGAAAGAGAATACAAGAATGGGACCCTGGAATTGGTACACCCTCCTCCATGTATTTCTGCCTGCGAGGTTTGATTGCATCAAGTGTGATTGGGAAACAATTGTCTCGGTTACAAATATCAGAACTAGCGACATGTCAAAGTCAAGTGACTAGTGCTTCTTATGTATGGGATCCTGGAGTTAAAATATCCCTGTACAGCTGTTTGAATATCTTGACAGTAAGGAGTGAAACTGATAAATCATTGTACTGTACACATATTCCAGATTCAGCTACTTGGCGAAATCAGTCAGTTGGTAGCGGCACTTGTTACATTTGGGATCCGGGTACAGTAATGGGGTACACATTCGTATGGTTGGTGCTGGCCATAGTAAGAGAGACTTTAAATGCGAAGTACTATTGCCAGACTGTCCAGAAGAATTACAATGCAAACAACCTGCTATCTTCACAGAAGTATCTTCAGATCTTGGAATTGGATATTATCTTCATTACATTTCCACCTCCCTGATATGGTGACTGAATTAAGATGGATAATTGTCAACGATAAAAGTTTCTGTAGAAACTTGCTCCATTGGTGACCAATGGCTTCAAGGGGGGAGTAATGTCAGGTACTAGTAATAGGGAGTGTAGTGGTATTTATTACTGGGTTAGTAGTTGTGAGGGCATATTAGGTATTCTACCTATGTGGGCATCTAGTAATTGGCTTGGTCTTTATATAGCCATCCTTGTATCATGTCATCTCAATCAAGAAATAAACCCTTATTTTACTTTCCTTATTTCCTGCAATTTACTACTTTAGTTCAACAATTTATCCAATTTATCGTCAATTCCTTCCGAAATCCTTCTTCTTCGTGATCCTCTTGGGTCAGATCCACCGGGATCCTGATAGCCGATCCCCGGAGAGCCATCCGATGGACCCTCCGTGGCCATTGGATCCCGCTACGGCCCGCGTAGCATGAAGTACGTGAAACATCGCTTTCACACTTTTCTCCACGCGTAGATGCTCGCAGAAGACGACGCACATGTGCCTGCGCGCCTCAATGGAGCACCAATCCTTCTCGATCCAGCCCTGCTGATTGGTTCGGTCGTTGCCAGAAAAGAAAAGAATAAGAAGAGAGAGATCGACTGGGTGTAGCACACTAGCACGTACAAGCCAAGCAAAGAAAAAGAAAGGTGATTAGGAAAGGATCAATAGCGATATTTTTGGCTCGGGTGCTCGCCGCGTTGCTGCAGCAATTTTTCTTGTCTTTGTAGCAAAAAATGGTTCGATCACAAAATAGAAAAAAGGCATCATGCATAGACCTCGCCGAAGACGTTGTACCAAAAAAAATGCTATTGTAGCAAAACCGACCTCATTGGAGACCTCCCCTAGCAAAAACTTTGTATAATTGTAGCAAAACCACATAACCAAAAAAAATGTTAATTGCAAACATCGTAGCAACATAATCTTCCAGCGATGTCCTCCGATAAAACTCTTGATGCAAAATGGTAGAACAATTGTAGCAACAAAATTCCTATTGTGATACAAATCCACCCAGTGTATGGTGCAAAAAAATTGTGTTATTGCTGCATCAACTCCCTGTCCTTGGTGTGTCATCGGTGATCCGCCTATTGCCCGGTGAGCACCACCATGAAAGTGTCACGCCCGGTCGATTGCAGCACCGGCGGCAATAGGCGGCGCCGCCTTGCCGCACAGAGTTTGGCCTCGTAGCACCATGTCCTCATGCTGACACGTGTCCCTCTCCCTGACCCTCAATCCCATAGAAGCAAAAACGGTTCGTTTGTAATAATAATTTTGTACTATTGTAGCAACGATTCCATCCCAAATTCCCGTAAATGCTTCTATGAAGCAAAAAACTGATTCATTTGTAACAAGAATTTTGTACTATTGAAGTGAATGTCCAATTTCCTCCGAAATCTCACAAAATGCTTCTACGGAGCAAAAAGTTTCGTTTTTAGCAAAAACATTGTGCTATTCATAGGAAATGTTTCTATGAAGAAAAAAAAATGCTTCAACCGGTGTTGTTTGTAGCACCGCCATCGCCGGCGATAACACCGTCGCCGATGTCTCGCAGCACTGACCTTGCCTGTGCACCGGAGAGCACATCGAAGACCTTGTCGGAGATTTCATAGCAACAAATTTATACTCTTTTGGCAAAAATTGACTTCGCCAGAGACATCGTTGGAGACCTTGTAACAAATATTTATACTATTGTAGCAAAACAAAAGATCCATGGTAGCAAACAATCAGCACCAGTCGTCGCCGGTGACAACACAGTCGACAATGCCTCACAGCACCCAGCCTTGCCTTTGATAGCACCGGAGAGCACATCGGAGACCTCGTCGGAGATTTCATAGTAACAAAATTATGTTGTTGTAGCATAAATTGACTTCGTAGGAGACCTAGTAGTAAATATTTATTCTATTGTAGCAAACAAAAGAACAATGGTAGCAGACGGTTGTAGCAAAACAATTCTTTGCATGATACAAAACAAAAAGCTATTGTACTACAAAAATTTCTCCTAGTGCAAATTCAAAAAACTGTGGTAGGTCCACCCCTGACGGACAAAAGCATCACCCCCGTTCCTTTGTAGCATCGACGGCGTCCGCCATTCCTTTGTAGCACCGGCGGTGCTCCAACGCAGAGCCACCATGCACCCCACGAAGCAGCACTCCACCGTACCGGCCGACGGCGAGCTGGAGGCGCGGGACGGGGTGGCAGAAGAGGTGGGTTGCCACCACGGCGTCCGTGGCAGCCGATGACGAGCTTGGGCCCGGGCGGCGAAGGACGAGGAGGCCACACGACTCAATCTTGAGCTTGGCGAAGGGCGAAGGACGAGGGATTCCCATGGGGGCGGCGCTATCCCCGAGGTTGAGATCGGCGGCGAGGACACCGAGGATGCCGGGGAAGGACGCCGCGACCCCCGAGGTCGAGATCAGCGGCGAGGACGACGGGAAAGGATGCCGGGTAAGGACACCATGGAAGGATGCCGATGACACCGGGTTCGAGCAGAGGAAGCGGCCGCGGAGAGCCGTGATGGGGCGGCAAGGGCGGGCCCAGCTCAATTCAAGGGTATTCGAATGCATACCCAATTTTTTTGACCAAAAACTAGATGTATAGAGTATATAATCGGTATATATATGAAAAAAATAGAAAGTGGACAGAGTATTCAGCCCACATCCCTCCTTGCTCCTCGTGGCCTAGCTCCGTAGCAGGCCCAACTAGCTCTATCAATCAAGCCTCTCGACGCACGATCTCTCGGGAGGTGATATACGGCGCCCCGCGCCGCCTAAATGGGCCGGCCAAATTAATTCGTGCCCAGAAAACGTTTTGTTCTTTTTTGATTTCTTTCTCTTTTCTGTTTTTTAAATGAACTATTTTCAATTTTGGAACCCTTTTCAAAATTTGGAACCATTAAAAAAATGAACAAATTTCAAATTTGGTTTTATTTTAAATTTGGCACCATTTTAAAAACTAAACAATTTCCAAATTTGGAACCATTTTTAAATTTGGACCTCGACCTGTTGCCTACGACAATCGACCAAGATGTATGCGGTTGGGCTTTAAATTTCAATCTCCGTTCGTGTGCCTCCAACCATTGAGAAGTTGAGGCTTCAAATTCAGAAAAACTTCAGATATAATTTGTAAGCTTTCTATCATTTTGTTATTTTCCGTCTCTATATAGATATTGCTTCTTTGATATGTTGAACTATTTGTAATTATATAAATCGAACAATTTCGATCTGGTGCTATGACTAGATGATATTATACTCTACTTTTGTCACATCTTCGAACAAATATATGATGTTATTACATAAAAAAACTAGACGTAGACTGTAAAAAAAATTACCCCTTAAAATTTTGAATACACACACTTCAAATCCTGGCCCGCCACTGCGTGGCGGGGCTGTCCGGCAAGAGAGCTGTGTCGCTGGCGTCGGCCAGTGGCGGGGTCGGGCCGTCGAGCTCGGGCTCCGCAGCGAAACGGGTGGAGCGAGGAAGGGGATAACCGGAAAGGGGGCATATATTTGGTCGACAGGGGCGGTGGACTGGTGGGGCCAAAGTAAACATCACCCTCACGTTTCGTGGCCACGCGTCGTTCGCTGGACCAGGGGGATGCGAGCGCGCGATCCCCCGGATGATTACAAGGGTTTTCCCTTTCATTACCATCATCGCCACTAATATAATCAGCACTAATATAAAACAAGCGAGATGGGTGATCCAAATAATGCTGAACATTAAACCAACATATCGGATGGTTCGTATCACCACTAATGTAAAACAAGCGAGAGGGGGTGATCCAAAACCAAGAGGGTGGTGTGCCGCCACATCCTTCACCCCCTCACGACGCTCTTTCGCCTATAAATTTCCCTGACCTAGAACTCAACATGAAGAGTCGTTTCGGAAAAAAACACGATATAGAGTCGCCGCCATCGTGAAGATGAATCTAGAACCATGTTCCAGTACTCCGCTCGAGGGGGGAATCATCACCAAAGGCCTGATCTACACCATTATTGACGCTTGTATGATGATGCGTGAGTAGTCCACCATTGAACTATGAGTACATAGAAGTAGCTAGATGGCATCTTATCTCCCTTGTTTTTCAATACAAAGTTCTCGTGAGCTGTCTAACATGATCGAGATTCATATTATATACTTGCTATGCTATGTTGTGTTTGTTGGGATATGATGAATTATCAGTACTTTATCATCAGTTTGTGCATGTTATAATATGATGCTATTTTTTTCCAAATATAATATGATGCTATTATTACCATGATTGCTCTATTTTATAATCCTAAGTGCTTTCGAATCTACTTGTTTACGCTGGCCAAATTTATGATTAGATCTCCAAGAGCGAGTTTTGTATTCGATACTGGGTTCATACCGTGTACGTTGCTATACCCGAGTGACGGTAACGGGAAAGGCGTGCATTGTGTTGTTGCTAATAAGGATAAAATAATGGTTTCCTATTGCCTTTTTATTGTTTGGTTGATAATTTTTGTTGTTTACATTATGTATAAATCTTAATGTAATAATCTGTTTTTAACCTGAGTAGCGTTTTTAACCTGAGTAGCGTTTTATAAATCTTAATGTATAACCCATTTTTTTAGAAAATTCAAAACTATACTTTAAAGCTTCACAAAATTCTGAAAATATTCCTAGACGTAGATAATGATGACTTCTAGCAATTTGCAAAAAATCAATTTGAAATATTTTGTAAAAATGACAAATTTCTTAATATTAGGCGGTGAACAGTGCAATTTTTATTAAAAAGTTTTTATCAGAAATTTTCATTTTTTTTAGGCCAAAATATAAAACATTTTGAGTTAAAAATTAGCACAACATTAGAGTATGTCATTTTTCAAGATATATGATTTATCTCGGAAGTTTCGGAAACTTCCAACCGTTGATTAAAAAAAAGCTACATGTAGGATGAGCTACAAATGGAGTTTTTGGTTTTTAACTTAATACTTAAAGATATAAGCATCACTAGTAGAAAACGAGTATTACAGTCGGTGACCAGCGGCGGTTGGAGCAACTAAAAGAAGAAGAGACTATCATACGCTACTCCTCAGCCGGTTATTTAAGATAAACCATCTCCAAAGAAAATGCTGACACCTGTAGTACGGTTTCCGGAGCGGCCCAACCGCAAACGCGCCTACCAAAATCACTTAGCCGGGCGTGGAAAGCCCGACGCCGATAGTATACGGGCCACAACCGGGAAAAATAACTGGACCACCTCCGATATTTCGTGCAGCGGGCCAGAAAATGGCATCCTCCTATGATATCCGGGCCACAGGGGACCTAATAAGCGGGCCGTCGCAAAAAAAAAACTACATCCATATAAAGAATGCGACATCAAGCCTCTACAGAAAATTTGATCTCAAATAAAATTGCAGAATGAAATATTACATTACTAATAGATAATTAAAGGGCGCTTGATTACTCCAAAAGCATCGACACAGTTTAATTAAGAGATTACACCCGGATCAGACTACCCTTAATTAGTCTACATCGTGCAAAGACGGCCCTAATTCGGAGTCACTTCGATGACAACCTCAGTGATGTAGATGTTCAAATTCTCGCGGAGCGAGACCTCAACGTCGCACTTCTTTGGGACCCTCGACGGGTCTATGAACCTCGCCTTGACGGTGATGGCGAGGTCGTCGCCGCCGACAAGCAGCTCCACCACCTTGCCGCCGAGTTTGCTGATGATCCGCTCGATTAAGTCTGGCCCCCTGGAGGCAGGAGGAATGCCGAGGAATCTGAGCGTGCATACTTCACCAAAATCCGCCGGCCCAACATTATTGGTCGCCGGTCCATGGAGGCGCATGAGGTGGATGAAGGTGGATTGGGGGAAGAGGTCGGTGTCCGTCATGTCAGGCTGGTCGCGGACGAACACGATGCCCTCGCCGCCGCAGTGGTAGCAGCGGTGCATAGCAGAAGGGCATCGTTGGCGTTGACAAACCAGAACGTCATCATCCCGCCGGTCGCCGGTCTGACGGAACTTGATCACCATGTGTGGCATGGCTATAGACGGGACGCTGCCCATGCCTCCCACCCACAAGCTCGACCTCATGCTGTACACCTCTCTTACCCTACTTAATTATAAGTATTTAATTATCATGTCTTATGAATGTTAGTTTGCATTGATTATCATGTCTTGTGGGCATTCTTTAGGCTTTGTAGTTATAAATGATTACTTTGTTAATGAGTGTTTTTCTTGTCTGGCATTGTAGTTAGTGACTGTATGTTCTCTTTCAGTTAGTGCTTCAAATTAGACATTTGTTTTACGCATTTTAGTTGTAATTAGTATCCACCAAGTAAGCCGCTGATTGGATAGTTAGGCATTTTAGGTAGATTACATTTTCGGTTAGATAAGTTTTTTAATTTTTTTTTGTGAATTTTAAGTTATTGATTGATTATCATACATATATAGGCAATGTAGGCAAATGTTGCCATGTAGACATGCATTAGAAACAACGAAAAAGATTTGCAAAGCCGGGGGTAATACGGTTGGAAGTGAAGACTGTCGTGACCTCAATCAATAAGCAGAACGGAGCTCCATTTGAGCCGGAGAATGCCAGAAGAGTTCGCGACAGTTTGTGGTGTAGTAGCACGGGACCGAGTTTCTCTCCTCCTTCCAAGCTAGAAGGAAATGCCAGATTGTCTGCGCTTAAAAATCAAAAATGAGATCCTCGGTTACTTCAGAATCCATTAGGATTTAGTTCCTTGTGTTCAACATGCGGATTTAGTTACGACTGGTAAGGCATGGAAGAATTGGAAGACCATGCTCGTGACAGAGTACTGGGAGCAGTACAAAAATCCCTTGGTCCTCTATCAGTTTATTGAGAAAGAGGAGTGTGATGAATTTGTGACGTTGAACTCGTTATAAGAGCGCAGGCGAAAAATTCCAGATCAACCCAAGGGAATTATCGTTAAATATAGACCTACGTCTGTCAATAAGCTCCGCGAGCTCATGATCACGTGGTCGGAATTGCGTCAACTGACTCCGTTCACGTCCTTGACCGATAGCCTTATGAGATGATTGAGATTGTAAGTGTATATTTATCCTCAATGCATGCTTTCCCATACCTATGCTACTGTAATACTTATTACACGTTATTCATATACATCGTCTTGTTACGTAGAAGACATATGATTGAATCAAAGAACTAATCCAAACAAGCAATCTTCATGGACCCTGTTATGGCTACGCAGCGACTCATTGAGCAGAACGAGAGGGGTGTCGAGGATTATGTCATCTATATGATGCATCATATTGAAGATAACGATTTAATCCTATGGCCCTTTAAGGCAACAAGGTAAAGTAACGTTGAATTTTATTAACGATTTAATGTGTTCATTAGGGAACTCTGATGACACTACTTTAATTGACTTGTAACACTAAGTACCATTTTTGTAGCTTTGGCCACTTGATTTCTTTCTTGTGCATGGTAATTTTTACTATCTTGATTCTCGTGTGGAGTAGGTCAAGCTAGTTTGTAGCTTGTCTTGTTTCCTGAGCTAGCCTTGTTTCTATGCAAGGGAGAGTTAATTGCACTAGCAGTCACACAACTCGTCGGTCATGTGCACTTAAGTCACACATCTGGAGAACTGGATTTTTTGGTCACACAACTCAATATTTGGTGCACGACTGGTCACAAACCCTACCCATCAGTCTGTTTTCCGTTGTAGAAGGTCACGCGCAGGGCATGTGAGACTGACGTGGACTCGAAATCTTTCGGAAAACCCCCTATTATATTATAAAATTAGGAGGGGCCACCGCAGGCAATTAAAGAAAAGTCAAAAGACGTCTCAAAATCTCAAAAGATAAAAAAAAAAAACCAGCGCCACCACGGCTCCGTTGACTGGGAAACCAGCGAACGGACGGCGGCCGCCTAGGAAGACCAACACAGCAGCGCCTAGGACGCAGAAGGATGTGCCCGTGAAGGCGGTGGAGGGCCGCACCGTCGCGCTGCCGCTCCTACGGCTGCGGCCGCGCGTGGGGAACAAGCTGTGGTTATTCGAGTTGGACGACGACTGCAATGTCGCGGCCGTGCACGCGCTCGACGTGGCCGCGCACCGGTGGCACCCGAGGCGCGCGCTCGAGGTGTGTTAGCACGGCGTCGTCAAGGAGCACCTCTTCCCCAAAAAACGAGCGTTTTTGGTTCCTTGTAGAAGGAGAACGTGATCAGCATCCAGAGCGCGCCGCCGCAAGCATCGATATCCTGCATGTTCGCCGCAGACCACGCCAAGCCTCAAAAACTTGTCCTTCAGCTCCGCCTTGCTGAGTAGACCTTCCCAACAGAAGGAATCGACGCCAGAGCTACTCAATCGTCGTCACCATGCTCGCCTTCGACGCCTCCGCTAACCGTCAGCTGCGACTTCGATCCGTTAGTCCACGCCTCAAGCTTTGCGGCGAGCGCGGCGAGCACGCGGAGACGGGACGCGGCCGGCCAGCACGCGCGGCGAGCAGGCGGGCGCCGGCGAGCGCGCCCCGCGTGGCTACGCGACGCGGCCGGCCAGCACGCGCGGCGAGCAGGCGGGCGCCGGCGAGCGCGCCCCGCGCTGCGACGCGACGCGGCCGGCCAGCACGCACGGCGAGCAGGCGGGCGCCGACGAGCGCGCCCCGCGTGGCGACGCGACGCGGCCGGCCAGCACGCGCGGCGAGAAGGCGGGCAACGGCAAGCGCGCCCGGCCGGCGAGCACGTGCGGACGAGGAGGTCGTCTTCCCCAACTCCAACTCCAGCTCCGGTGAGCACGTGCTTTTTTTATTTCTGTTCAAGGACTTTTGTGTAAAACATTGGACCTACTTGTAATTTTAATTCATGTACTCTAGTCCACGTCGGCCTCACGTGCCCTGCGCGTGACATTCTGCAACGGAAAACGGACTGACGGGTGGGGTTTGTGACCAGCGTGCACCAAATGTTGAGTTGTGTGACAAAAAATCCAGTTCTCCAGATGTATGACTTAAGTGCACATGACCGACGAGACGAGTTGTGTGACTGTCAGTGCAATTACTCCAAGGGAGTTGCAGCCCAAGCTAGTTTGTAGCTGGTCGCCTCCTGTGGAGTAGGTCACCACCCACCGGACGAGTGTCTAATGTAAGCAACGGCTGACGGTGCAAAGGATGCGTACGCCGGCGGCCTCGTCGTCAGGTACCAGCGAGAAGAGCGTGCGAGGAGACGGCCTATGACCTCTGTGTAGCACGTCAGATCAGGTCGAGGCCGTCGAATCGAATCTCGCTTCTGGCAACGGCGAGCACGAATGGATTTTGATTGGGAATCGTGGAGCTCGTCACCGTCATTGGGATAACCAAACCGTGTGTTGTTTAGGGATACGACAGGGGATGGAAATGTTTAGGGATTAATTTGCATAATAAATACTCCCTCCGTTTCAAAATAGATGACTTCCATTTGTCAAGATACGAATGTATCTAGACTTGTTACACATCTAGATACATCCGTATGTAGACAAATAAAAGTCATTTAATTTGGAACGGAGGGAGTACTTTGGACGAGGGCGCTTTAATGCAAATCGTGCGGGATTGAGCCGGGACACTCGATTTAGATCGGATGGCTGAAGCTCCTCGCAGATACACCAAAGTAGTGGATTCATAGGATACGACGCCCATCATCTTATACCAAAATATATAATTTATAGTTTATACTCTAAAGATTTCTATAAATATGCTTACGTAATCATGCACTGGAAACCGCTATTGAGATATTGGTTAGATCATACTGTTTACCATAAATACGTATGAATTATAAAGATTATGAACTGGAAACCATAACCGAATTTTGGTATAAGATACAGATTACATCTGTCATTTATATTGAGTACAAACAAAACATACACCAACTAATATTTAATAAAATTGCAAGTTATGTGGTTAAATTATGCCCAACAAATAGAAAATTATTGTAATAATGTAACATGCTTAAATAAGATGAAGATAAGTATAAAAATTTAGTAAAAATATATATATTTTTATTCGCCTTGGTCCTAAAATTCCATTGGACTGGCCCGCTATGAAGGACGCCAAGAAGCATTGATCCCGCTCGCTATGAAGGTGCCCAAGTCCACTGCGCCGACGGCGTTGATCCCGCGCGCACCAGCTGCCGACACGAAGAAGTTGTCCACAAGAACCAAACACGAGACAACGGGAGCCGAGACAAAGCAGTACATGAAGAAGCCCTCGTCCGCACTGATCCAGCAGCCACACTCTTCATCGATCTTGGTGAAGAAGGGCATGACCGTGAAGATGCGCATGCCGGCGGGGACACTGCCAACGGGGCAATGCCTCGTCGTCTCCGACGGGGAGGATGGCTACCTTGAAGTGGTCTGCAAGCGAAACTCTGGTTGAACCGTGGGGATCGCCTTGGACCAGGTGAAGACCATGCCACCCACCAAGTGATGATATGACGCCTTCTAGCCGACCACCTCCGAGAGTCATGGTTTCTTGAGACCCTAGTATTTGTTCTATGCAGGCTAGTCCTTTTAAACCATACATCTGGTGTTAATTGCTTCTTTTAAGTTTTGCAGTTATTTTACTTAGGAGCTTCTAGTGTTATACTGTTTTGTGAACCTTGTTCAATTATTTACAATTTTACATGCGTGGTAGTGGGGTTTCAAACTTAAGGCAGCGATCTCTACTAAGGTATATTAATTGTGTGGCAAATAAATTAGCTCCTTTGCTGGTCCTAAACAGAAGGTTTAAGCATACAAATAGAGTAACCAAAGCAAAGCATCAAACCTGTTGCTAAAATGCTACAGAACATGATAAATAAACGTGGAAATACGCCCTCATTGCGAAATAAATCAAACTCATGTTTGCTATACCCGGTTTGTAGCAGTAAAAGGAGAACTGAATGGAGTTTGTGACCCTTAGTTGTGTGAGCTGCCTTAGTTTGGGGACTTTGCTATTTCCTCGTGTAAAATTGTGATGCTTGACTTTGGTTCATATGCATTGGAAGTTTCTTGAGTGGAGTCTCCATTGCCTAGAAGAAACCACTCATGTATGCGTGACCAAAGGCTTAGCTAGTCAAGGATGCATCATCCCAATGTAACCCTCCAAGTCCAGGATCATGGACTTCTATGTTGTAATGAAATTCTGATATGAATGGAATGATTGTTTTGTGCCTTCAGTAGCGTATAAACGTCCTGGGGAATCTTCCATCGAGAATTTCTAACTTTCTGCATTCTTTTACTACAACAATGGCGTCGATCAGTTTGAGCACCACTGCCCTTTAGTAGGCCGATGAACAAGCTAACAAGCTTACTGCATTTTCACATATTTAGTGGCAGGAATTAGAGTGCAAGAGAATGATATTGTATAAGCAGAATCTTCAATTTTCCTGAAATATTTTCATTGCCAGAAATATGAAGAAATGGCAATTAATTGACAGAGAACCAAAATATAAAGCAAAGCAAGAACATAGGGTTCCTGCACCATCTTTTTCCTTGATTCCCTATAGGTCGACTGATGCACACATACATTGATGTACAGACTGCAAACTCTTCGGTTTGCCTGAAGTCCTGAACATACATTTCAATTGCAACTTCCCTTATTAACTGCTAGCATGCATCACTATTGCACCAATTCCGTCAGTAATTACGATCTTTAATATTTTGGTGGAAGTAAATCAAACATTCAGAATGTTTGTGCACATCAAGTGTAAATATAGTAACGACTGCATTTTTTTTTTTGGAGATAAACGACTGCAGATATTGAAACTTGAATTTCCCTTTTTTTTTGGTATCCTGGCGGCAATAGGAGCATGTGAAACTTCCCACTCTAGAGTACCCATGCCATCATGGTAACAAGGAGTTGTTTCTTCACATGAAACATATCCTTATTATTAAATGAGATGAAGCCAACATAAAGTTCATCCTCAGAATCATGACAGATTGTACATTGCACAAACAAAAATGCATACACTGCTCTGAGCTTCACAATACTACCATCCACCCTTTTCATTCCATTTCGGTAGCTAAAAGACAGCACAAAACTCGTTCTTCGATTCCACTGGTAAAGAAATAAGATCAAAATTTCTTCTTCTTTTCCTTTGCTGGGGAAATTCAAATGTGTTCTTCGCCGTACACAATTCTAGTTTACCTTTATTGTTTAGTTTGGATCTGAATTTCTATGACATAAGAAGACCAACGTTGACACGTTGTATCAGCCCGGTGATTTTGTTTAGTTTGGATCTGAATTTCTATGACATAAGAAGACCAACGTTGTAACAGCCCGGTGATTTTGCAGACATTTTCATCGGTTGTCTTGAGTTTGAAAGTACCGGCAGTACACAAACGACAAGAGCAGTAGAGCACCGATACATCCTCTCCATGCACATGGCCAAAATAACACCAGCCTTGATAAATCGTGGAAGTAGGGCCACGAATAAATCGCCAGAGGGATAAGTTCAAAAAAGTGTTGATCGAACCACCTCGTTGTTCCGCAGCTCTCATCTCTCCTGCCAAGGCAAAGCACCCAAACTCGCCGCGGCATGACGCTTTCCCAAGGAATTTTTTTTTTAAATAATATTTTTTTAAACAGAAATTCGGAATCTAACACGCGTTGTGGAAGAATTCGAAAACTAGCGCGGCGTCGGCACGGTTCGTGCCGAAACAACTGGTTTCGGCACGGCCAGGACCGAAACAATCCACCTGCATGTCGGTCTGCTCAGCGGCAGGCGTGGCCCACATCTTTTGGCGTGGTTCGTACCGAAACTTGAGATTTTGGCGTCGCCCGCGCCGAAACCGCGCCTTTCGGCACGGCCCATGCCGAAACGAGGCAGACGGCCATCTTCCTTCTTCTTTCTCTCGCTCGACGCCCATCTTCTTTCTCTGGCTCGACCAGTCTTTCTCCTCTCCTCTCTGTGTTCTTCCGTTTCCAGGAAAACAGCAGCGATTCCTACCCCAAAAAATTCCCACAAACCCACATATTGAAGAAATAGAGTAGAGGAGGGTTAGGGCATCATCGATCTACGGATGGGATAGTTGTTCGTGGAGGCGTTTGGGGGAGTGGAGGTGGAGCAATGGTGGTCAACAATGGTGGATAGTGGTGGTGTGTGCCGGTGTTGGGGAAGCTAGAGGCGTGGTGCGGCGGTGGTTGTGCTAGATTGAAACCGGGCAGCGGGAGCTACGCACGCGTCAAGGGTAAACCCTAATCTCTAGATTTTTTAGGTTAAGTGTTAATATAATTTAAGGGTGGATGCATGACATATGTGTGGATTAGTGTAGATATATTTTAGTTAGTGGTCATATTTTAGGTGGTGGTAATATTTTAGTTGGTCGGCATATTTTAGGTGGTCATATTAGTATATGTTGTCGGTTAGATGTTAATATAGTTTGCCTGTGGAGGTGTCAGGATTAGTGTACGTTGTCGGTTAGATGTATTGTATATATTGATTAGTCTTTATTTTACCGGAGGTCGTTATATTTATTTTCGACGGGCGTAATATTTAGATATATCCGCTGTGGAGTATTTAATGATGGAATAAATTTGTTTAGGTAATGGAAGTGGTCGATGTTGTTGTGCACTACGGTGCCGGTACAGTCCGTGCATCTGAGTCAGGGGTTGATCTTAGTGAATTTGAAAATGTGGAGATTCAGTTGACAGAGCTAGAGAAAGTGAAAATCAGCGGTGTCCAGTGGTATTTTATGGTGAATTTTGGGTATGATCCTAATTACTGGACTGTTAGGATTCAGTCGGTATGGACCAAATCCCGGTCAAATATTCGCTAGGAGTTGTTGCCGCTTGATCGGACAAATCAGTGGGTTTCTTGGCTAGCATCATGCAAACGCCGAGGGACAAAATCAGAAGTCCTAGTGTCGTTTGTTCTGAAGCAGAATAATTTTGAAATAGGTGGTGGTGCTGTTCAGACGGGAGAGACTAGTGAAGCAACTAGTTCGCATTGTGCCCAAATGCCTGGTCATTATGAACCATCACCGTCAGCAGGACATGCTCAAATTCCTGTTGGCTATGTACCATCACTGTCAGAAATTCCTCTTCATTATGAACCAGCACTGTCAGGAGGACCTGCCCAAATTGGGGAGGCTGATGCGGATGAGCACGAAGGTATAGTACATGCTGAGATATTGGTGGAAGACGAGGATGGCGTCGCAGAAGATATTGATTCTGATGAAAATAATGATGAAGATGTGCCTATTCCCAGTTACTGGAATCAGGACAACTCTGCCATCACGGCCGTGCCTGATGTCCATGAATCGTCCTGGGAGTACCACATGAATAACATTGAAATCGGGGCTCAGTACAGCACGAAGCAACAGTTAAGGGAAGCCGTGATTCAGAGTAATGAGCTGAAAACTCATGAGGTCATAATTAGTGCTACTGCACCCCCAACGTGCGAGTGCACGTGCAACAAACCGAGACTGCTTCACCTCCCATGTTCTCATGTCCTTGCTGTTTCTGGCCAGTTGGGGATGAACCCAATCAGTTTTGTCTCTCCGTATTACATGAAGGAGGCAGTGGTTGAAACTTGGACTGGGGAGATGACAGGATTTAGAGTAGTTGGCAACTTCAACAAGGTGAATGAGATGGAACGGGAATATATTCCGGATCCTGCTCTTATGAGAACTAGCAGAGGAAGACGGAACTCGCGTCGCATCCGGAATGATATGGACGAGTCTGAAGCTGGTGGATGTACTAGACAGTGCTTGTTGTGGAATCTTTTTGGGCATAGAGAGAAATATTGTCCCAAATACGGCCTAGGAATTGTTAAACAACCAAATTTTCGGTAATGCAAATTATGGACCAAATTTTCGCTTTTTGCATTCCATACATGCATCATTGCATCCACTTGAAATTGTTAAACAACCCACTAACTTGGTTTGGTAACATTGGAAAACAAAATGCCAAACTTGTTTGATTCAAATCTCACCACAACGAGTGCACTCAAACTCGCAAAAATACAAAACTTCTTGACATCTTATAATTGTCAAGGAGGTTCCAAGAGTGCACAAGGACATGTTGAACTTGCTCAACAAATCTCTAAAGGGTTATAATTTTTGAAAGTTAGCAAAATTGCCTCAATCTAACTCAACGAACAAATGTGGACCAAACTAATTTATTTTGAGACACCAAAATTTGTGGAGTTCCTCCAGGTTAAGGGGAGCATCCCCAAATTTTTCCATAATTTTTGGAGCAGTGCAAGTGCCCTAATTAAAACCATTAAAGAAACAGGTTTTAAAGTTAAAAAAATAGAAAAAGGAAAACCGGATTATCCGGTCCGAACGACCACCGGATAATCTGGTCGGGGTCATCTTCTTCCTGTAGCGACCACGCGCGTCGTTCCTGCCGGACCAGCTCGACGCCGAGCTCGTCATGGGGCCCCCGCGCCCCCTGCCGCACGTGAGGAGAAGAGGAGCACCTCGAGGCCCCTGGCTACCTTATCCACTCGCCCCCTTGCCCTCTCCCTTCCCCATTTTTTCTTCCCCACGAGCTCCACGTCACCGTCGCCATGGCCGAACTCGCCGCCGTCGATTGAGGTCACCCCGAGCAAATCCAAGACGACAGAAAGCTTAGCCTCCTCCTCCTCTCCGTCCTCACCGCAAGAATCGAGCCGGGAAGCTGCACAATGCCCGGGATTCGAGTTCTTCTCCGACGAACTCCACCGCACGCCGAGCTCGATTACCGCTGCTCCCGTCCATCCCCGGCCTAGCTGAGCACCCCCATGAGTTCGTGGTGAGCACTATACCCTTGCTGACCCCTTTCCCTCTCCCCTTTTGCTCTAGTTCGAGTTTTGGCTGTAGCCCATGAAATTTCAGCTGTAACTCGCAGATCCAGGCCGGATATTCCGGCCCCGGACCAAATGTCCGGCTTGAATATTCCGGCTGAGTCCAGTGGCTCGCGCCTTGAGTCCTTAGCTGTTTTCATGTGTGGCCAAGCCTTGAGACCGGATATTCCGGTCTGGCACGACCCGGATTATCCGGCCTCTGGGAGCTTGTCGCCTATTGGGCTAAGTTGCACGTGGTCTCCTCACAATTTAAAACTTGCATCTTCTCATGAGCATGACATTCATATGCAAGTTAACCCTAGGGTTCATCGATATTGATCAACTAGTAACGTTGTTGTAACCCTTAAACCCCACGGTATAGTCGCGATGCACCGTGATGCATCCAACCTCCGTTTAAATTGTTTAGTTGAATCATCCTCGTCTCGGGGATTTAAACTGTCATGTCATCATGTGTTTGCGCATTGCACTCACTAAAAATGTGTGGTGATTGATTGTTGCCTCCTGTGCGTTATGTTTCGATAGGTCAAGCAGACGGGGTTCCACCTCAATACCCCGCCGAGCAGTGCTACCAGCACGTTGAGCAAGGCAAGCGTAATCCCCCCTCTGAGCATATCCTATCCTATTTTCCGTAATTATTTTCTCCACTATAATATTGCATGCGGTTCTAAATGTCTTTTGCTTGGGTTAGAGTATCCTAAGAATGCATTAAGTTTCCGATGCCAGTACCTGTTTTTCCCTCCTAACACCATAGGGTTGTATTGTTGGCCATGAGATACTTAATTATACTAGGTTGATGCTTAGCCATGCTTAGTAATTGCCTAGCGGTACTATGGTTATCAAATGTTGGGAACAGGTGATGAAATGAGAATGATGGTGGAGAATTGTGGTGACGGATAATAAAATGCTTAAAGGTGGGGATGAGAGGCCACAGTGGTTGTGGTGTTTTGTCTCGTTCTCGCCGCCTAGGTGCGAGTTCTTACCTCCTGAACCAAGACTGAGCGTGCAACCATGCGTGAGGCCTATGCATTCGCAGTGCAGGAACCCTCATAGACTAAATAACTCGAGCGGGGCTAGCCAGGGTCCTCTAGTTCGGGCTTCCATTTGCGCGTGCGTGATGATGGTGGTATGAACTGGGATGAGGATGGTGGTGTTAGGAAAATGAGTGGCTGTGGGGCGGGGTGTTGTGATCCTGGCAGTCCTACCGCCACTGATGATCCTGGAAAGTCCTTAACGAGGGAGAAGTCGACACCGCTCCCACCCAGCCGGCTCCAAGGAAGAGAGCTAAAAGCTAGGTAATGGGCCGGACGGTACGCGTGGCAAACATTTGTACACCCCTGCAGGGTTAAATCTTTTCGAAAAGCCGTGTCCGCGGTTATGGACGACTTGGGAAGTGAAGGTAAGATCATAGAATAACTTTAACGGAATGATTAAAAACTGGGTACTAGAGGTACCACTCAAGATTGTAAGGTGAGCTTCCTCGAGGGTGATTCGGGGAGGTGCCTTTGATGAACAGGTACAGTGGTTGATGATGATTTATGATGAGTAAGGTGATGAAAGAAAGAGTTACTCTTACCTCTTTTGAAAATATTCTGAATAGTCGATGCCTTTGAGTTATGTTTTCATAAATAAAATCAGCTTTATGCAAAACAACCATAAACTTTGAAAGCCTCATCGAGCTAAAGCTCTTAATCTTGCGAGTTCGTCGAACTCAACGTCGTTTGTTTTGTTTCAGAGGAGGACTTCACCGACCTCGAAGGTGGGTTCTTTGTGGACGTCGACGAGTAGTCTGGGGTTCCCAGGTGGCAGCTTGGGACATCCCGGAACAGCTGGCGCTGTGATGTTTATCTGTAGGCCTCTTAGGCCATATTTGGATCTTGTTGTTTAGAACAACCTAATTGCTTCCGCTTGATAATGTTGGGTCTGTGACCTCTTGTCATTTGCTATCTTTCTCTATTATAAGAGTTGAACTATATGATTTGTGTCGTAGAGTCTGTGATGTGCCAGTTGTTCCACAAGTCTTGATCTCTCTATTATACATTGAGGGTTGTGCCTGTGTTAAGGCATCAATCGGGGTGTTGCGTTGCCGATGATCCATTCCGAGCAACGCCTGCCAAAGGTTTTGGCCGGGGATTGGTAAACCCGTAACCTCCGGTTGTATCGCTTAACCGGTGACACACAGCATCACTGTATAGCAGTCGGGTCGGGGCGCCACAAGTTGGTATCAGAGCAGTACTGCCTGTAGGAAACCCTTCTACTGGTCGATGTTGAGTCTAGTGTTTGTGAAAATATTTTTAACCTAAAAATGAGTTGTGAAAACCATCTTAGGATTCTTTTTACTCCTTATCTGGTTACCCTCTAATCTCGGAGCAATCTTACCTCGATTTGAGTTTAAAGGTTTTACTCCTCGTCTGTTACTTCAAAATGATTAGAAACGTGGGTGGGTTCGACCTTTAGTGTTATGTGTCACGTTGCTCCCGCTGCGTTGCAATCCCAAATCAACTCAGATGTTTCTACCGAGTTAATATTTTGATCCTTTCTTTGGGTTTTAACCCACGGACTTGAACATAAGGTCCCGGATTGTGTCAACTAGAGTGTGTTAAGTTGTGATTTCTTAACTCTCACTAGTAGCACATGATGCTGATCTTTGACCCAAGTTCTATCTTGTTGATTCCTTGTTTTTCACAATGTATTATCGTCCCTAGTCTGTGTACTTGGTAGACGCTAATGCTATTGTTCGACCATTCGGAGAAAGATACTAACTGTGTCATTGTCAAATCTCCAGAATGGCTCGAGGAGGCCGTGGTGGTCGCGGTAACCACAATGATGATGAGGATGATCTGCCGCCACCACCCTCGATGGCTGAGGTCTTGATGGCCATTGAGGAGAACCGTGGGCGCAATGAGCGCTTGCTTGAAAGTTGGTGCAGCAGAATGCACGGAGGAACGAGTGCAACACTCTCACTGAGTTCCTGCGTTCGCAGCCACCCACTTTTGCTGATGCTAAGGAGCCACTGGAAGCTGATGATTGGCTTCGTGCTTGGAGCGCAAGTTCTCCGCGCTCATGTCCCATTGGCGAGCAAGTCAACTTTGCCACCTATCTCTTGGTTGGTGCTGCTGGCTGTTGGTGGGAAAGCCATGTGGCTTTGTTTCCAGCCAACCATGTCTTCACCTGGGCTGATTTCGCACTGCCTTCCGTGCGGAGTACATTCCCCAGCCGATCATGGACTTGAAGAGGAGGGAGTTCCTGGATTTGCAACAGGGACGGATGGACCTCCGCACTTATGGTCGTGAGTTCAACCATCTCTCTCGTTACGCCCCAAGGGACGTGACCAATGATGCTGACAAGCAAGAGCTGTTCCGCAAGGGTCTGACTCCGCAGCTCCGCTATGAGTTGCCCTTCAGGTTCCAGACCTATCAGGAGCTGTTCAACCAGGCTTTACTCTTGAGCAAGGAAGAAAGGAACTTGAAGCTTCCAAGAGGCCCGCACATGGGGACCACCAGAGTTCCTCGGGTTCTGAGAGCAAGAAGCGCAGGGTGTTTGTTCCCTACAGCGCTGTGCCGTGCTCCATTCATGCCGAGAGCCGCAGGGTACAGGCCACCTCCTCCGCGCCCCACTACTTCGACACTTGGGATAGGCGGAAGTGGGTACCGTCCTATGCTACCTGCTCCACCTGGACTCACTTGCTACACCTGTGGCCAGGCTGGCCACTACTCCAGGGAGTGCCCCCAGAAGGCACCTCTCGCGATAACTCCTGCACGAGCCCCTGCCACTCCAACTGGCAAGGCTGGACCTATTGTGCGTGGTCGCCTGAACCACGTCTCTTGAAGAAGCTGAAGAGGACCCCGGCGTTCTTATGGGTGAGTTACGAATCAACGGCAATACAGCTACAGTTTTGTTTGACTCTGGAGCATCGCATTCATTCATATCCATAGCGTTTGCAAAAGACCACAAATACCGTTCGAGAAATGAGCCATCCCTTGGTGATTGCCACTCCTGGCTCCAAATGGCAAACCGATGGGGTTACTCCTGAGGTCCAGATTAATATAGGTTCCTTGTCTTTTCCTTATGCCTTGGTAGCTCTGAAGTCCAAAGGCATTGATGTCATACTGGGCATGAACTGGCTAACCAAATACAGGCTAATCTCGACTGTGCCGCCAAGACCATTACTGTGACCGCTCCTTCCGGTGACATTGTGAAGTATTGGCCTGCAACATCAAGACCTCCGTCCGCCATCGTACCCAACTCACCTGAGATCCTCCTTTGCTTTATGGAAGGCGAATCCCCTCCTGAAATCCAGGACATACACGTGGTGTGTGACTTCCCGGATGTGTTCCCGGAAGAATTGCCTGGCATGCCTCCTGACCGAAGTGTGGAGTTTGTCATAGAGCTACTTCCCGGTACGCTCCAATTTCCAAGAAGCCCTACCGTATGCCGGTGGAAGAGTTGGCTCTGTTGAAAGAGCAAATTGATCAGCTGTTAGCTAAGGAGTTCATCCAGCCTAGCAGTTCACCATGGGGTTGTCCGGTACTCTTTGTCAAGAAGAGGGATTCTACCGTGCCTCGTCTAGTCTCTGACTATCGACCGTTGAATGCGGTGACAATCAAGAACAAGTATCCTATTCCTCGCATCAATGATCTGTTGGATCAGTTAGCTGGTGCAACGGTATTCTCCAAGATGGATCTGAGGTCAGGCTACCATCAGATAAAAATCAGAAAGGAGGATATTCCAAAGACGGCATTTGTTACTCGTTATGGCTCATATGAGTATACCGTCATGTCCTTTGGTCTCACAAATGCTCCAGCTACTTTCATGAGGCTCATGAACTCCATTTTCATGGATTATCTTGACAAGTTTGTCGTCATTTACATCGATGACATCTCATCTATTCCAAAACCAATGAAGAGCATGAGGAACATCTTCGTTTGGTTCTGACAAGACTTCGAGAACACCGCCTCTATGCCAAGTTCTCCAAGTGTGAGTTTTGGTTGGATAATCTGTCTTCCTTGGTCATGTGATATCCGCTAATGGTGTGGCTGTCATTCCTGACAAGATTCAGTCCATTTTGGATTGGAAAACTCCAATGTCAGTCAAGGACATTCGTAGCTTTCTCGGATTGGCGGGTTACTACCGCCGATTCATCGAAGGTTTCTCCAAGATAGCCAAGGCCCTGACTGACCTTCTCAAGAAGGATAAAAAGTTTGTATGGTCGGCCGAAGCTGAAGAGAGTTTCAAAACACTGAAAGCCAAGCTCACGTCCGCTCCTGTGCTTGTCCTGCCGGACACAGCAAGGATTTCGTCGTCTTCTGTGACGCCTCTTACAAGGTTTGGGTGTGTGCTAATGCAAGATGGCCATGTGGTGGCATATGCTTCTCGCCAACTTAAGCCGCATGAGCTCAATTACCCAACTCATGATCTAGAACTTGCCGCGGTGGTCTATGCTTTGAAGCAATGGAGACCATACCTGTTTGGTAACCGTTGCGAGATCTTCTCGGATCACAAGAGTCTGAAGTACCTCTTCACCCAGCCGGATTTAAATCTCAGGCAAAGGCGTTGGTTGGAGTTAATCACGGACTACAATGTGAGTCTGAACTATCAACCCGGCAAAGCAAACGTCGTGGCTGACGCGCTAAGTCGGAAGTCCTATTGCAACAATCTGATGATTGAAAAGGCCAACCTGCTCTCATGAAGAGTTTCCCGTTTGAACTGGAAATTGTTCCCTCCGGCTATCTTGCAAATCTGGAGATCAAATCTACTCTTGTAGACCAGATTAAGGATGCTCAAACTCGTGACAAGGGTATTAAAAATCAAGAGAACATTGCTAGCGGGAAGGCAAATGTTTTCTGTCAATGAATCCGGAGTTGTTTATTTTGGTGACCGCTTGGTAGTGCCAAAGAAACAAAATTGAGAGGGCTGATCCTCCAAGAAGCTCATGAATCTCCTCTCTCTATTCATCCCGGTAGTACCAAGATGTACCAAGACCTTCGACCACTATTCTGGTGGACTCGTATGAAACGAGAAATTGCCAAGTATGTTGCTGAAT
Source organism: Poa pratensis (assembly GCA_947311845.1). Taxonomy (NCBI): domain Eukaryota; kingdom Viridiplantae; phylum Streptophyta; class Magnoliopsida; order Poales; family Poaceae; genus Poa; species Poa pratensis. The sequence continues at coordinate 11,172,403 of CAMZMU010000110.1, forward strand.
GCGACACCTGTCGACGGGTAAAGGCTGAACATCAAAGACCTCCGGTACTCTTCGCCCTATTGCAGTCCCGAGTGGAAATGGGATGAAATTGGTATGGACTTCATCACCGGGTTTCCCCGATCTCAAAAGGGCAACAATGCAATATGGGTAATCATTGATCGTCTTTCCAAGGTTGCTCACTTCCTACCAGTCCGTGATGATATACGGGCAAGTCAACTTGCTGACTATATTTGGCTCGTATTGTTCCATTGCATGGGGTCCCTCTGAGGATCATATCGGACCGTGGAAGTATCTTTGTCTCCAAGTTTTGGCAGAGTTTCCAAACTGCTATGGGGTCCCGTCTCAACTTCAGTACCGCCTACCATCCCAAACTGATGGTCAGACCGAAAGAGTGAACCAAGTTTGGAAGACATGCTTAGGGCATGTGTATCTCTTTTGGCAAGGTTGGGAAAAGTATCTCCCTTTCGCGGAGTTCTCCTACAACAATAGCTATCAAGCTAGTCTGGGCATGGCTCCATTCGAGGCTTTATATGGAAGAAAATGCCGCACTCCTCTGAATTGGTCCGAGACCGGAGAGAGGGCACTCTTTGGTCCAGATATTATCAATGAAGCTGAGGAGAAGGTCAGAATCATAAGGAGAATCTGAAGATTGCTCAGTCTAGGCAAAGAGCTACTATGATAAGCACCATCAGGAAATTCACTATGAAATTGGTGATAAAGCTTATCTCCGTGTCTCTCCCCTTCGTGGCGTTCGCCGCTTCGGAATCAAAGGAAAATTGGCCCCTCGCTATGTTGGTCCTTTCACCGTTCTGGGCAAGCGAGGAGATCTTTCTTATCAATTGGAGTTACCGGTCAAATTCCCAAATGTACATGATGTGTTTCATGTCTCCCAACTTCGCCGGTGTTTCAAGGATCCTATCCATGGGGTCAATCATGAAGAGCTAGACCTCCAGGAAGATCTCACTTATCGCGAGCATCCTATCCGTGTCTTGGATGAAGCTGAAAGAAAGACCCGAAACAAGACTACCAAGTTCCTCAAAGTTCAATGGTCTCACCATTCCGAGGAAGAAGCAACTTGGGAACGAGAATCTAGTCTTCGTGAGGAGTATCCCGACTTCTTTTCGCAAACTTAGAATCTCGGGACGAGATTCCTGTAAGGAGGGTAGAGTTGTAACAGCCCACTTTTGGTAATGCAAATTATGGACCAAATTTTCGCTTTTTGCATTCCATACATGCATCATTGCATCCACTTGAAATTGTTAAACAACCCACTAACTTGGTTTGGTAACATTGGAAAACAAAATGCCAAACTTGTTTGATTCAAATCTCACCACAACGAGTGCACTCAAACTCGCAAAAATACAAAACTTCTTGACATCTTATAATTGTCAAGGAGGTTCCAAGAGTGCACAAGGACATGTTGAACTTGCTCAACAAATCTCTAAAGGGTTATAATTTTTGAAAGTTAGCAAAATTGCCTCAATCTAACTCAACGAACAAATGTGGACCAAACTAATTTATTTTGAGACACCAAAATTTGTGGAGTTCCTCCAGGTTAAGGGGAGCATCCCCAAATTTTTCCATAATTTTTGGAGCAGTGCAAGTGCCCTAATTAAAACCATTAAAGAAACAGGTTTTAAAGTTAAAAAAATAGAAAAAGGAAAACCGGATTATCCGGTCCGAACGACCACCGGATAATCTGGTCGGGGTCATCTTCTTCCTGTAGCGACCACGCGCGTCGTTCCTGCCGGACCAGCTCGACGCCGAGCTCGTCATGGGGCCCCCGCGCCCCCTGCCGCACGTGAGGAGAAGAGGAGCACCTCGAGGCCCCTGGCTACCTTATCCACTCGCCCCCTTGCCCTCTCCCTTCCCCATTTTTTCTTCCCCACGAGCTCCACGTCACCGTCGCCATGGCCGAACTCGCCGCCGTCGATTGAGGTCACCCCGAGCAAATCCAAGACGACAGAAAGCTTAGCCTCCTCCTCCTCTCCGTCCTCACCGCAAGAATCGAGCCGGGAAGCTGCACAATGCCCGGGATTCGAGTTCTTCTCCGACGAACTCCACCGCACGCCGAGCTCGATTACCGCTGCTCCCGTCCATCCCCGGCCTAGCTGAGCACCCCCATGAGTTCGTGGTGAGCACTATACCCTTGCTGACCCCTTTCCCTCTCCCCTTTTGCTCTAGTTCGAGTTTTGGCTGTAGCCCATGAAATTTCAGCTGTAACTCGCAGATCCAGGCCGGATATTCCGGCCCCGGACCAAATGTCCGGCTTGAATATTCCGGCTGAGTCCAGTGGCTCGCGCCTTGAGTCCTTAGCTGTTTTCATGTGTGGCCAAGCCTTGAGACCGGATATTCCGGTCTGGCACGACCCGGATTATCCGGCCTCTGGGAGCTTGTCGCCTATTGGCTAAGTTGCACGTGGTCTCCTCACAATTTAAAACTTGCATCTTCTCATGAGCATGACATTCATATGCAAGTTAACCCTAGGGTTCATCGATATTGATCAACTAGTAACGTTGTTGTAACCCTTAAACCCCACGGTATAGTCGCGATGCACCGTGATGCATCCAACCTCCGTTTAAATTGTTTAGTTGAATCATCCTCGTCTCGGGGATTTAAACTGTCATGTCATCATGTGTTTGCGCATTGCACTCACTAAAAATGTGTGGTGATTGATTGTTGCCTCCTGTGCGTTATGTTTCGATAGGTCAAGCAGACGGGGTTCCACCTCAATACCCCGCCGAGCAGTGCTACCAGCACGTTGAGCAAGGCAAGCGTAATCCCCCCTCTGAGCATATCCTATCCTATTTTCCGTAATTATTTTCTCCACTATAATATTGCATGCGGTTCTAAATGTCTTTTGCTTGGGTTAGAGTATCCTAAAGAATGCATTAAGTTTCCGATGCCAGTACCTGTTTTTCCCTCCTAACACCATAGGTTGTATTGTTGGCCATGAGATACTTAATTATACTAGGTTGATGCTTAGCCATGCTTAGTAATTGCCTAGCGGTACTATGGTTATCAAATGTTGGGAACAGGTGATGAAATGAGAATGATGGTGGAGAATTGTGGTGACGGATAATAAAATGCTTAAAGGTGGGGATGAGAGGCCACAGTGGTTGTGGTGTTTTGTCTCGTTCTCGCCGCCTAGGTGCGAGTTCTGTACCTCCTGAACCAAGACTGAGCGTGCAGCCATGCGTGAGGCCTATGCATTCGCAGTGCAGGAACCCTCATAGACTAAATAACTCGAGCGGGGCTAGCCAGGGTCCTCTAGTTCGGGCTTCCATTTGCGCGTGCGTGATGATGGTGGTATGAACTGGGATGAGGATGGTGGTGTTAGGAAAATGAGTGGCTGTGGGGCGGGGTGTTGTGATCCTAGCAGTCTTACCGCCACTGATGATCCTGGAAAGTCCTTAACGAGGGAGAAGTCGACACCGCTCCCACCCAGCCGGCTCTCCAAGGAAGAGAGCTAAAAGCTAGGTAATGGGCCGGACGGTACGCGTGGCAAACATTTGTACACCCCTGCAGGGTTAAATCTTTTCGAAAAGCCGTGTCCGCGGTTATGGATGACTTGGGAAGTGAAGGTAAGATCATAGAATAACTTTAACGGAATGATTAAAAACTGGGTACTAGAGGTACCACTCAAGATTGTAAGGTGAGCTTCCTCGAGGGTGATTCGGGGAGGTGCCTTTGATGAACAGGTACAGTGGTTGATGATGATTTATGATGAGTAAGGTGATGAAAGAAAGAGTTACTCCTTACCTCTTTTGAAAATATTCTGAATAGTCGATGCCTTTGAGTTATGTTTTCATAAATAAAATCAGCTTTATGCAAAACAACCATAAAATCTTGAAAGCCAATCATCGAGCATATATTAGCTCTTAATCTTGCGAGTTCGTCGAACTCAACGTCGTTTGTTTTGTTTCAGAGGAGGACTTCACCGACCTCGAAGGTGGGTTCTTTGTGGACGTCGACGAGTAGTCTGGGGTTCCCAGGTGGCAGCTTGGGACATCCCGGAACAGCTGGCACTGTGATGTTTATCTGTAGGCCTCTTAGGCCATATTTGGATCTTGTTGTTTAGAACAACCTAAATTGCTTCCGCTTGATGTAATGTTGGGTATGTGACCTTGAATGTCATTTGCTATCTTTCTCTATTATAAGAGTTGAACTATATGATTTGTGTCGTAGAGTCTGTGATGTGCCAGTTGTTCCACAAGTCTTGATCTCTCTATTATACATTGAGGGTTGTGCCTGTGTTAAGGCATCAATCGGGGAGTTGCGTTGCCGATGATCCTTTCCGAGCAACGCCTGCCAAAGGTTTTGGCCGTGGATTGGTAAACCCGTAACCTCCGGTTGTATCGCTTAACCGGTGACACACAGCATCACTGTATAGCAGTCGGGTCGGGGCGCCACAGTAGGTCCTTTACAGGCTCCAGATAATTGGCGTGACGAAATGCAGGCACGTTTCGCAGGGATACATCTGGAAAACCCGCTCTTAGAGTACCAGCGACACGGTCCTCGGGTTTCATGGTTGAGCAAGTTTCAGGTAAGATTGTTAGAATTATGAGTTTTATGTTTTATTATCAACAAACTTGTACTTACTTAGTTCGTTTTGTATGATCAATGCAGATTGGAGTTCTAGGATACCCGGATGCCGCGTTGACTGAAGCGCAGATTACTAGATGTCTGGAGGCATACCTGTTGTGGCTGTTCGGCAAGGTAATGTTCATTGACTCCCATGTCGACACTATTAGTGCGCGCTTCATCAATATGGCCCGAGAGATTGCGGAGGCACATCACGTTGAGGACATAGTGCCACGGAGTTTTGGGTCAGCTGTCTTAGCCGCCACGTACCGAGCTATGTGTTTGGCGTGCATGAAGAATAAGCGTTTCGCTTCGCTTCTTGGCTGTCCACTACTGTTGCAGTTATGGTCCTGGGAGAGGTTCCCTATCGGTAGGCCTGACGTCGACGCTCTTACACCTTGGGAGTACAGGCTCGTTGAGGCAAACCTAGTCGCTTTGCCTACTATTGGTAGTATGTGGGCACGTAGAGAGGTAAACTTGCACATCATTTAATTTTTCAAACTTCTTATTTTGGTAAACTTGCACATCACGTAATTACTAGTTTATCTATTTGCAGAGACGGTACGCGGGCCAGCAGGTTAAAAACTGCTACGAGTCATTCACGATGCAGTTTGATCAATTGCAAGACAATCAGGTTATATGGGAGCCGTACCGTCCTGACAGGGTGCAGGCGAGATACCCCGACGGGATTTCTAGCTTGTGCCGGAGGGATGAAAACTACTGGTTCACTCGAGCCCGCATTGTTTTCGATGTCACGGTGGAGGAGATGGCCCAACAACGTGTCATGAGACAGTTTGGCAAGCGACAATTGCCGGAGCCTCCCACTAGAGTTCCCGCCCTTCCTCCGCACATCCACAGGTATGTTTTTAATCAACTGTGTTTACACCAAGGAATTTGGAATGTACTTTTCTAATTACACTACGCCTACATGTTTCAGATTGTCGCGAGAAGGAGATAGATCTCTGGCATCTTGGCTACATACACTTAATCCGTACATAGCGGAATGGGCGAACGCGACGGCTAATGTATGGCCCGCGGATGAGCCATTTCTGCTACATGATTTCAACTTATATCTGCGGACGTACAGACAGTCCACTCGACTTCGCTTAGTGCACACGTCCCAGCCTGATCAGTTGCCACCTCCTTCTGTTACGGACATGTACCCACTTGAGGCTATTGGGGGGAGCAGATACTACGCGGTATGTACTTCACTAATATTGGTAAATGAATGTCTCAATAATCGACACTAACATTTTGTTTTCCTACAACAGGCAGACTTGATACAAGACATTCAGAGCGACGTTGCCGACTTTGCCCCACTGCCGCAACAGGTGTCTTGGTTAAAGCGTCTGGAGGACAAGCTACGACGTGTGTACTCTGTTCTTACTTGTGCCGGCGGTGCAGACGTTGCGGCCCACGGCCCAGCCCCGCGTCACCCGTGCCCCGCACGGCAGTCACTCTCCCGGACTCCACTTATTCAGGATGCACAGGTATCACCCTCCCGTCACTCCACAGGTCGACAGGACCCCCGACCACGTCATACAGTAGTACAGACTCCTCGCCCATGGCCTACATACGAGCATGGTAGTTCGTCCCACCAGCCAGATCCTTCCTAGCCCGGTCCATCGCAGCCACTTATGTACGAGCAGCCATATCCTACCCAGCCTGGTAGTTCGACGTGGCAGGCGCCACCTGTGTCACTCGGGATGCCGCCTTCGTACGGGTATGGCATGCCGCCTGGTTACCAGTTCGCGATGTCGCATGGTTACGGGATACATCCACCTCAACATAACGTGTGGAACCCGTCTGCTATGCCGATGTCTCAGATTCCGGTCCACCTCCGTAAGTAGTTTATAATACTCTCATTTATTTATCATGTCCACCTAGACGGATTACTGACGTAACATCTACATGTACAAGTGGGGGTGACGACTCTGCACACACGGAGCTGTACGACGACCCGATGTACCAGACTCCACCGCCGCCCCCGACACAGGAAACCCAGACACAGGAGGAGGAGCCGTTGCAAAGCCGAGGGATGCGTGACCACCACGCTCCGAGACGCTTGTCACCTTCCGAACGTCGACCGCGTAGACAGACGCGGACACGTGCTCACAGAGATGAGTGATACTACTATCTACTACTAGCTGTGAGACATATTTCTATCTATGTACTACTATCCGTATTTATATTTCTATGTGAGACATATTCATATTTATGTTTGTATGAGACATATTATCTATGTATGAGACATATTATTTATGTATGAGACATATTATTTATGTATGAGACATATTATTATCTATGTACGAGACATATCAGAGGAAAATAAGTTGTACGAGACATATTATTAAACAAACATTGCAACTTACACAGACAGCAAGAAAAGTGGTAGTAGCGACAACACAACATAAATTGAAAAAGAAAAGTCATCTACCATCGACACAGCCTCCTGCGTCACTCTTCCCCTTCGACGATGCTGCACCCTTGCCCTTCGACGACGCCGCACCCTTGCCCTTCGACGATGCTTCAGCCTTGCGTTTCGACGACGCTGCACCCTTGCCCTTCGACGCCGCCGCCGCCGCTGCAACTCTCTTGCTCGCTTCAGTGGGCATGAAGATATCATCTTCGTCCTCACTCTCCTCGACCCATAACATCGGTGTACGAAGAGCATCCAACATATATGCTTCAGTGGGATATGTTAGCTTCTTCTTATGCCACCTAGCATGCAGCCTCACGAGTTCTTTTTCTATTTCCTTGTAATTCCTCCATGGCCACCCATGCCTAACTAGCTTCGCTGATAGCTCACGGAGATGAGGTGGATGACTAACAATATCTTCGAATGGGATCTCCTTATTGTCTACCTTGAACTCGGCCGTAAACTTCAAAAGGAGTGCCGACATTCCTGCCGGGAAACTACCATCTGAATTGTATCTCGACATGTTCGAGTGAGTGGACTATGCTTACCAACTCGACATCTCCTCCCGGGGTTTTTATAGGACGAGCACAGACCAATTGGCGGGAGAAATAGGCGGGAGCTAGGCTGGCGGGAAAATACAAGGCGGGAGCAAGTTTGGCGAGAAAATTAGGCACGGCAGAAAAATGGCGGGAGAAGAAGGGCGGGAGGAAAATGGTGGGAACAAAATGGCGGGAGGAAAATGGCGGGAGAAAAAAAGCGGGAACAATTGACCGCGAAACAAATTTACTCGAGAAAACCAAAATATGCGCGGTGCCGGGAAATATGAGCAGGAAAATAATGGCAACATTAGTGATGGCGGGAAATATGAATATATGGGCCAACAGTCGGGAAAAACAAAACAAAAAATGTAAAATGCCACTTTCGGCACGGCCAAAGCCGAAACACGCCTGTCGGCGCCGCCGTTACGCGAAAGGCAGGTGCATGCAGCTGCGCATGCAGATCACCGGGCTTTCGGTTTGACCCGTGCCGAAACCAGATGGTTTCGGTTTGGCCCGTGCCGAAACCTTGGTTTTGGTCCGGCCGTTGCCGACGCCGCGCTATTTTCCAAATTTCTGGAAAACGCGCGCTAGATTCGGAATTTCTGTTTAAAAAAAATTATTTTAAAAAAATTCCTTTCCCAAGCGTCTCCGAGCTCGCTGTGCAGTCAAACCTCGCCAACCAGCTCCCCAGCCACCCACTATCGCTGACCACAACCTCCTCTACCTGGGCGCCGTTCACTGCAGCACATCACGGGCACATCTCGCCATCACTTCTTTGCAGGAATAGTTACCATTCCAGCCAAGACGATGTACATGTAGATGTACGATGCATGGGAGCAGATTCGGATCCAAGTGTTGCTTAGCTGCCAAGCATATACATGCTCCAAAGAGGTTTCTCATGTCTAGCTTGGCATGCAAATACAAGTTGATCATAGAAAAAACTATACATAAATATTGTGCCCAAACTTGGTACCAAAAATGAATTTCAATCCCCAGAAACAAGTTGCAAGTATATAACTAGACCAGCTCAAAACTGTCCCATCTACCAGACTCACTAAGACAGTGAGAGCCTGGGACTGGGATGTCACATATTAACAATATATAAATTAAATGATACAAATTTTCAACAGTCCGAGGATCCTTTCTGGGCTGAAATCGTGCCCCGAACAGCAATCCGGTCACAAATTACAAGGTAACAGAAGCAACGGACAAGAGGGTGTTAGGATTTACTGAGAACGCATGTACATGCTGGTAACGGCGCTGTCAAAGAATGTCTCTGCTGTATTCGTTCGCAAGTGTGTACCTATCGCAGACTTTTCAGGAGGTGGGAGGAAGGAACGGGTGAGCTCAGAGATCTTGCCAGGCCGCTGCCGACGCTGTTGCCTGCTGTCCTCACCGGCGTGGCGCACTCGTTGAAGTCAAGGACTCGTGCCTCAGCCTGCAATGGTTATTGGAATTAGAACTGCTGATGGTATTGCGGTTTTCAAGTATCATATACAGGCTGGTGCTTGTAGTCGATGCTCGATATATTTCGTTTAAAACTGGTCAAACCCGTCGCATTTGACCAGCTAAAGCAATCATATTGCCATAATTTCTCCACACAAGATTTTTCATTGCTATATATCTAGGAAAACTAAGGATGATTTGACCAACTGCGGCAACCATATAACCATGATTTTCCCACATAAGATTTACCATTGCTATATATCTAGGAAGATTGGCCAACTACAGCAATCATATTACCATGATTTTCTCACATCAGTTTGTTATTGCTATATATCGACAACCAATCAAATTATGGTAGGTTCTAAAAAAACAATTAAATTATGGTTTCCTAACAACATAACTCCACTAATTGAATACTGAATGAAGCAGTTAGAGAACTACGCACCATGATTTTAGTTTGCGACTTGCTAGTTCCTGTTTCATTCTCGGCGTCTATGTTTTCCTTGTTCTCTTTGTCAGAATTTCTGTTGTCACATCGACTGCCACTCGCCAGGACCTCACGGGCATCTGCCAAAGCAGCAGCACTCTGCACATTTATCCGTTTCATCAATCCTAAGGCGTCGTAGGTGGCATCTGCAGGGCTGACGAAGTATGACCCCTGTGACAACATATGGGCACAAATAAGGATATAAACAAAAAGAAAGAAACAGGATGCTTCTCAGGAGTATTACATGACAAAAGAAAGTGCTTTAAAGCACCAACTCAAGAGTGCAAGACTAAAAATATGAGAGAACGATTCCCAGTCCTGTTGATTCAGTTAAGGATATGGGCCATCAACTTACATGTTGATCATAAAGGTTCATCAAGATATGAGAAAGAATGGCTGTAACAAAACAAATGTCAAGGCTAAACGTACCTTATATTGCATATCTGTGAACCAAGGAGACTTCCAAGCCGAAGGAGATTCCAATCCTCTTTTGACACCAGGGGTATCAGCGAATCTAACAAGACCAGCGATTCAGAATTAGCAAAAAGAACAAAACTGGCAATTTGCTACTGTAATTGTGTTGTTCATCAGAAAGATCCATGTGTTATTTGAGATTTTATATCAACTTCCAGATGTTAATCCCAGTAGGGGAGTTGGTTGATAGATGACATATTTTTGTCGTATTCTAGTTAAATCAAAATCTCTGGCAAATGATATGCAGGTACAGAGTAAAGATGGAAGCACTTGAAGGAATCTACTATTTTCAAAGATAAGAATTAATCCTTACATTCGTAAATCTAATAGTAGAATAGGTATCGAGCTAAATCTAAATCTTCAGGCTAATGAAGTTATCTAGCAACGAAACAAAGCTTAACATGAAATGATGACAACTAGCCAGGTACCGGTTTCAAAATTAAAATTTAATTGATTTCGCAACTCCACAGAATTATGCAGAGTTGCACATTCAGCATTGATGTTTGCTAGTAGCCAGATTGGAACGAAACAATCATTCCACCAACAATCAGTTGCCATAAGACCTGCTACATCCTAACTCTCACGTAAATATGAGCAGATCAACCGAAACAAACTGATCTCAAAACCACAAAATCATCAGAGATAGAGACTAGTGTGAAATCTTACATGTTCACATATTCATAATCCATATGAATGCACGGTGAAGATTTCTCGGCAATGAGTTCTGTGGACTTTGATTTAGCACATGTTCTTTCCTTACAGGCGGATAAAGCTTCAGGATTTGTGTTCACTCTCTGATCCATGGCATTTGCGCCATTATCAGAGATGGCATTGCCCTTGTGCTCAACAAGAACACCTGAAGGTTTCTGCACGGAACAAGAATATAAGTAAGAACAAGAATATAAGTAAGAACAAGGTGAACTGGTCAAGGGGGGAACTTGTATGACGTTTTGCCCGAGTCTTTATATCCAACTCCGCATATGCCATACATGACGACAACATTAGAGTACTTGCTAACCTGAATCACATTTCTTTAAAGACGCTCAAAAGCTAAATTTACTGGAGTAACTTTACCCACTCCTATTGCCACGTCATAATAACTATATAATCGCTACCTGTTCTACAACATATGGTACTATCAACTGAAGAACTGATTTAAAAGTACTTACTACATATTCTCGAAGATCGTCTTCAGTATTGACCATATTTGAAGTGGAACATTGTTCCCCTCTCGCATGCTCATCGCCAGGATGGTTGTTCCATGCATTTTGTCCATCTTTTGCCATCTCACTTGTTTCACCGAAATTTTCCTGGATTTCATAAGAGAATTCAAGTTTTTTCTCCAGAGATTGAAAAGATGCAGACCCATCAGTGCCAAAAAGGGATTCGGTAACAATTGTGTGGTCTTTTTCAGTCCCAGATTTTTTCTGAATTCTTTTATCTGGAGTCGGGGATGAGAGATCTCGCGGTCGTTTCTTTAATATTGATGGAGTGCATATAAAGCTTTTGGCGGCACTCTTCAGCACAACACCAGGACTTTCATCCTGTGTAGGGGAACCCCACAATCTCAATGGAGTCGTTACATTCATCGTTGAGCGCATCAACTGACGGATGCCAAGGGGGCTAAACTCCTGGAGATCACCAGAAGTTACAAGATCACAACTGACAAATGGAACATCCATGCTTGGGAAGCGAGGAGGTTCGTAGAATAGGGATCCCTTATCTTGCTTTCCATCTGGTGCAGCCTCACTCTGTGGCAATGATGGTTCTTCAGCATCAGTCAACTGCTTGTCCCCATATTCCGGCATTCTTTCTATAATTGCAGAAGCACCATGTCCACCATCACTGCTGCCAGGATTAGCAGACTGCTCAGAATCATCAAAAGAATCATGCGTGTATACGACCATCTCTGACTCAGGAACTGGCATTTCTCTCGACTCTCCATCAGGTGCACCAGACAAATCATTTGAACAGATAAGCGATTGTGGTAATGACATCATTGGACCCTGGCCATAAGCAGTCACCATCATACTAGATGGATTTGATGCATGTGATGGGTTGGGTGGTGCCACAAAATTGGTGCCCACTTTAGAGGAATTTGCATCTGACTGGTGACCTAGTCTTGAAAAGGAATCCTCATCAACCATATCAGGTGCAGAAAGAAGACTCTGGAATGAAATATCTTGCCAAAGTTCTGGTTTGAAACCATTAGGAGTGCTGAAGTCAGCCTCAGACATGTAATGTAGTTTTTCCTCAGCTCCAGAAATGCTTGTTAGCACTGAGATAGGCATATCTGGTGCTATCTCGTACTGTAGCATAGATCTTTCATTGTCGGATGTACTACAAATAGGCTGGTTCTCTGAAAACATAGAGTTACTGGGTGCTTCATCAATATCCATCTGCAAACTCATTCTTTGAGCAAACTCCTGTTGCGAGTGTTTATCTGAAGCAAATCCAGAGCAAGGAACATGGCAATGAACCTCAGACAAAGCAGATGCAACACCCTCGGTGGAAGTATAGCATACCTCCTCACACATAGAAGATTGAGAATCATGTGTTTCTATCTTGCTGGGATCCACATTTAGTTGTAAATCAGAGCTCAAGGTCAAATTTGCATTCTGCACTTGCGAGCAAGAAACCATGGCCAATGACGATTGACTACACCCTGATGAATCTTCAACCTCCCTGACAGCATTGCTGCCACTGTCTTCACTAATTTGTTGGGTCATCGCCGGTGAGGAGTTAAAATGCGCAGGGTGTTCAATAGGTTGAAGACACGAGATTTGAGCAAGTAAACCTGCTGACATATATGAATCAATTTTCTTCTTCACAGAACTGTTCCAGTGGTTTTTGATCGAATTGTCGGTCCTGGCACAGGAAACACAAATTTAGAAGTTCAATCATTTTAGTAGTCTAAAAGAAACCATTATTTTTTGAACACTGGTAATTCAATAGCAAGTCAGTAACTTATAGCTCAGCCACATTTTTTCGTAAACCATCACAGAAGGCAAGGATGTTATAGCTCAAAAGATGCGTCAAAGTCGCATATGGGCTTACCCAGCGTATTGTGTCTCGATATTTGGGGAATGGCCAAATCATTCTCTATTTAGTGATCAGATCAATATAGAAATTACATGGCCAAGGTCGTAGACTATACGAGTTTAATGATATGCAAAGAATCTATGCACATAAATGGAATAAACATAACATACTGCACACTCTTTGCTTCCTTTAATACTCACCACTATACTTGATTGAACCTATGACCTAGTTCTATTACAAATTACAAATTTTGCTCATAAAATAAAAGAGAGCTACTGCAATGGCAATGGTTTCATACTTTAATGGAACCTATACCCTAATTTATTCTCCAAAAGCAAACGATTTATTTTCTGTTTTAGGTACCATCTTTCCCAACACCATATCTTACAAATGATGGCTAATACAAAAGGGGGAATTAATGCTGAACCCAAAAGTTTGGTAATTCATCAGGGATGGTGATATAGACCATAGAAAGAGAAGAAAACTAGTTTTACAGGACAGGAATCACCATGACAATATACATAAATATTTCCCAGCGGCTCATACATAAAAAAGAACCATTTTTTTTACCTTCCCGGTAAGAACTTTGTCAATTCAGCCCATTTGTTTCCGTACATTCGATGGGCGTGTATGAGAGTAATTTCCTCTTCTTGAGTCCATGCCTCCTTGTTTATGCCAGGGTTAAGATGATTGTGCCACCTAGTTAAAGATAAGATATTCCATCATTAAAAGATCCATACTCCATCGTGAATTAGTGATGGCTACCAAATATAGTCAATGCATATGCATCATTAAAATAACCAAACCTGACTTCTTTAACAAATGAATACACTATTAAACTATCATAACTTCAGTGACAATCTAACAGATGGCATGTATATGTACAGAATGTACGGAGATTGGAGAAAATTCCGCAAAATAAAACATGCCATTACTAGCATATGAAAGTTGTAGTGTGTATTCTAGTTGCTATTCTGTTGAGCCCAAAATAAAAATTTCACTGAGAAATAAAATGGTATGTGATTTATAGTTACAGTATGTTAAACTATAATTAAAAGTGTTAATACTTTAGTTTAACTGTTTTAGTTTGTACTGGTTTTACCAAAAGGCAGGAGAGTCAGAAATTGTAACCTCGGCTATCCTGAACTCTGCCATTGCTAGGCTGCTAGCTAGCATCTTGGTGCTAGCATTACTAGGTTAGGACATCGAGTTTTTTATTTGTAAATTTTATTAACATTTTTATCCAGAATTCAACATATGAATTAACAGTAGAACTAAGACTTTGCAGTTTTCTAAGAACCAACATTGCATTAGTGATTGTTGAGATTACTGTGTTCTTTAACCGAGAATTTATAGGAGAACTGTTTCACTTGCATCAGGAATTACATTATTCACATGTCTTATATAATCACAATACTGATGTGCAGAAGCAAGAGAGCAACGTGATGCTCCATTAACCTACTGTTTGCATTCAGTTGTTCAATATTACGTGATATATATTACAGTTGCAAAGATAAAAGACTGATGAAGTTAAAGGTTCATGACATACCGTTCCCGACATTGCTTTCCTATACGTCCTGGCAAAGCTTGAGCAATGGTTGACCATTTCTTTGGACCATATTTCTTTACCATCTCAAGAATCATGTCATCTTCCTGAAAAGGTAAAAGAACCAATTGATATGGGCATGCAAAGACTTCCAGCCAACGTTTACAGAATAAACCTGAAAACGAAAAAAATATCAAATCGGTGACTTACTTCTTTGGACCATGGCCCTTTGATCAAATCAGGATTCAGAACCTTCTGCCACCTGTGCAGGCATTGTACATCGGTTCTATCAGGAAAACAGTCCGCTGAAAAGTAGAAGATTATTGTGTCAATGCTTGGACTTCTGACAAAACACAGGGAGATGCTCCCACTAAGGGAAAAAAGAATGTTGACTAGAGAAGCATGAGTGAAAGCACAAAAGACGAAATAAATCCATGGTTTTTTTAGATAATAATGGAAGGATCATCCTCCAGGGCCTCGAAAAAATCAATTCTATAATTATAAAGCAATAAAAGTGAATAGAATAAAAATGTAGTGTTTATAGATATAAAATGTTAAAGAAAAAAACACAGGCCACAGTCGAAAGTCGAAACATGATACAAAAAAAAAAAGTTGACCCCCTGAACTATCTGGGGCGGTGAGGTAGTGTGGGCAGCGACATTGGTTGCGCTAGCTTGATCAATGTTCGGGAACCTGGCAGGTGCTACATTCATCGACTTCGGTTCGAAGAGGCACGTGTCTCGTTTATCAGTAAAACTATTTAGTGGCGTGGTGGGGAGAACGCGGTGAATTGTCTGTCCAATTCGAATTTTTGCACTGAAATTAGCTGAACTTGCAAGCTTCATCGACTTCGGTTCGAAGAGGCACATGTCTCGTTTATCAGTAAAACTATTTAGTGGCATGGTGGGGAGAACGCGGTGAATTGTCTGTTCAATTTAAATTTTTGCACTGAAATTAGTTGAACTTGCAAGCTCAGGAGGCAGACGAGGAGATCACTGGGTCGTCACCCGGAAGAGAGTTTGGTTTTTGCCATTCGAAGGTGACCTCCCCCTCTTGAAGAGTAGATGAGGAACTAAGACAATTCGCCACGCTCTCCCCACCATGCCACTAATGTTTAGCAATGTCTTCTTGCATCGACTTCGGTTCAAAGAGGCACATGTCTCGTTAATCAGTAAAACTAGTTAGTGGCAACAAAAATTGTTTTATAACATTGTTTTCACTGTGTTAAAAAACATTCTGAATCTCACTGGTAGCGAAAACAATGTTTTAAACACACTGGCAGTTTTACTGATAAATAATGTTTTAAAAACAGTGAAAACAATGTTTACATTCGTCGACTTCGCTTCGAAGAGGCACATGTCTCATTTATCAGTAAAACTATTTAGTGCCATGGTGGGGAGAACACGGTGAATTGGCTGTCCAATTCGAATTTTTGCATTAAAATTAGCTGAACTTGCAAGCTGAGGAGGCAGTGACATTCTCTGGCAAGAGGATCGAATCTCACTGATGATTGTGTGAAGAAGATTAGCAATGTGGGACTAGCAATTGGGGGGGGGGGGGGGGGGGGGGGGGGGGGGGGTGGAGGTCGCCTACGAACGCCGCCTCGAACACCACATTGTTTTCAGAACATTGATACATAATCATGAAGAGTGAGTTAATAGCATTGATACATAATCTTACACATGTATAGATCAATCCATAGAAAGTACCTATCTTTTTCCAATTTTTTCCGTTGTAAGTCTGAACTGCTCTGGACAATATATCATCCTGCATATGAATAGCACGCATGTGAAATGTTAGACAGTGTCAGCAAACAAACTAAGATTTTTTATATATGCCACATATTTCTATTATGACTTATGGATCGTGATGCTGATCAAATGGCACGCGCATCAGTGAGGCACTAAGAGACGTAAACAATACATCCCTGTAAAAACATGACTGCAATACTGCTGATAACATAGCATGGAACAGAACTGCAATTGAGTATATGAAAGAATAAAGCAGGAAACTCCATGTTATAAGAATCTTTCTGCAAATCACAGGCCACAAGACTTTGAAGTGTATCATTTGTCTTATATATGGGTGAATCCAAGTTGTGAAGTTTTGCTGGGCCCCTTGGGTTTATATGCAAGAAATTCTCACGTAGCTGCAAAACACATGCTCTAAGACTTTGAAAACATATCATTTGCCCTGTACATGGGTTAATCCAAGTTGTGCAATCTTGCTAGGCTCCAATGTGTTTTCTACGGCTGTGAGACTTAAACACCCGAAGAAACAACTCAAACCTCCAAACAAAGGCCAGGGTGTTCCATATAATTTTTTCTCATATGATACATATGTAATGGTTGATCAGTCCTAACTATTCTCAGATGTTCAGTCACCATCCAACCAACAGTAAATAGCCATTTGCCAATAAAACACAATATTTGACTCTATGGCATACCTCTTCAGGTGTCCAATTTCCTTTGGTTGAGCGTCGTGTCGGGCCGGTAGTCCTCCTAAAGGTGCAGGGGCAGAGAACCATAAGAAAAAAGGTATACACTTAACATGTTTATGCAGAGATCTGTTAGTATCTACCCGTTGAGCGACCGTTGCCTCTGTGGCTCATTGCCGACTTTCCCTTCATGGGGAGTAGATGGCTGTCCAGAAGCATCTCCAGCCTTCTTCGAAGTCTTTCCTTTATCGCTTGTCATCACGGGTGAGGACT
Organism: Poa pratensis; assembly: GCA_947311845.1. Classification (NCBI taxonomy): domain Eukaryota; kingdom Viridiplantae; phylum Streptophyta; class Magnoliopsida; order Poales; family Poaceae; genus Poa; species Poa pratensis. The sequence continues at coordinate 11,189,650 of CAMZMU010000110.1, forward strand.
GAGTGCTCAACCCCCTCTCTGTAGCAGAAGCCTCGAAGGGATCTAAGAATCAATTTACATCAGGAATCAGAATCACCACACTACCAAGCCTCAATGTCTCTGTGAGGCATTTGAGGAGTTGCTTCAAGCTATGTTGCACGGACAGTCAGACATAATTTTTATCCTAAACTAGAAACATGGAAAATGTACCTTACAGTATAAATTGTGACAGCAGACAAACAAAAATCAAATCAGAAAGATGCCCCTAATCTCCACAATGAAATTGAACGGCATTACAGATCGAGTCCAAATAGCTTCAAATTCAGGTTTCAGTCCCCCACCCAAATGTCCACCAAACTTACCCTACCAGCAACTTACTGTCAGTAACTCTACATTTCTAAGCATATCTCACAGCCATAGGTTTCCTTGCATATAGAACTGACACTGAACAGTATTTCCCACCAAAAACCAACACTAAACGTTCTCAAGTCTCAGAACCAACAGGCCCAGCCATAGTGCTTGTCAAATGATTACGGGGCAGTAGCAGTGTGATAATGAAACAAAGTCTAACCTTCTAAAGGACGCCCGCTGCCAAAAATCTGCAAACTTTTTCAGTCTACAGGCAACAACAGAACAACCTACCGTTCAAATTTCAAAAGGGCGCTCCTTTTTCAGTTTGGCCTCGCCACAGAACCAGTGGCTACCCGAATACGGCGAATACGGCGTGCCGGAAAGGATAAGATTTACAGGAAGGGGAGTAAAAGTAACTTACCAGGCTAGGGGGACGACCGCCCCCGGGCGCGCCGCCGACGAAGACGGCCGCCGCCGCACAGATCTGCCGACGCCCGAGATGAGGAGCCAGGAGGACGAGAGGACGCCGATCAGTAGAGAGGGGCGATGCGCTGCCCGCCGGGCTAAGAGGGAAGGAAGTCGCCGCCGGGGAAGAGTGGCCTCGAGAGGGGTGAGGGCGGAGGAGGGGGGAGGCCGCGGCGAGGCGCTCGGAGAGGGCAGTTCGGTTTTTGAAATGGCGAGAGGGGGAGAGCATTTCAGGTGTTTCGAGAATACAGAAACTTCTTTCCTGGCCCTTGGATCACATATCAACGGACAAACTGAAGGTTTTACTTTTTTCTCTATCTCTATCTCTATTCTTCTCTATCTCTATCTCTATCTCTACTATCTAAAAAGTACGGAGTGTTCCTTCATCAAGCCTCCACCAAGTTTTTTTCTCCCGCATCACGTCGCCCGTAATGTTTTTTTTTGTCAAGTCGCCCACCACCGTGCACCCTCACAGTAATTCACACAATCAATTAGTTACACAATCAATCAGAATTAATTATATGATCAATCAGCGGCATGAAATCCATACCTGCCATCCCCGTTGATCAATCAGCATCAAGCATCAGTTACACAGCAGCGAGCTCCAAACCAGCATCAACCCACCCTCACGCACGCAACCCTGACCAAATCCGTCCACACAGCAGCGATGGATGCACACGGCACAGACCCTAGTTGGCCGCCTACGGGACGCGTCCGCCACGGCCGCGGTCGTCGCCGAGCTCCGAATCGCCTCCAAGAACCACCCGCAGGTGGGCTCACCGCTGGCTGACGCAGGTGTCGTGCCCTACCTCACGTCACAGCTCACGTGCGCCTTCACGTCCACCTCCGCCGAGGACGCCGCCGTCGCGCTAGCAGCTCATGTGATCCCCGAGCATCCTTGACGCGCTCGCCACGGCCATGCGGACCGAGGACGAGGAGTACGCGGAAGCGCATGACGCCGGGACGACCGTCGCAGGCCTCCTCTGCATCGACACCTACCCCACCACCATCGGCGCCAAGCGGCCCCTCTTAGCCACCCTCGTCGCCCTCCTCCGTGGCGCCTGGACGGCGAGGACTTGACACGCAAAGTTTTGATTGTTTTAGGGTGCGTTTGGTTGAGTGGCTATCCCTTGAGTGGTTAGTGGTAGCCACTTTTTTAGTGGTTACCCTATGTTTGGTTCCTAGTGTGGGGTGGTTGAGGGTAGCCACATTTTAGGCATATTCCCTCAAAAATGTGGTTGAGCTCAACCACCAAGTGGTGGTTGAAGCCAACCACCCACGGACGAGTTGCTGCGGTTAGCTTAAAACATTTTCCGGCCGCTCACCTTACCCTTTAAATAAAACATTTACCCCTTTTAAATATTTGAACAAACTTTTCTCTTTCCAAACATATTAAGAAATTTAACCCTTTTATATATTTGAACAAACTTTTCCTTTTTATATATTAAAAATATTTAAACAAACTTTTCCCTTTTAAATATTTGAAAAAAATCCCTTTTTATATATGAAGAATATTTTAAAAATCCCTTTTTAAATATTTGAACAAACTTTTCCTTTTTATATATATTTGAACAAACTTTTCCTTTTTATATATTAAAAATATTTAAACAAACTTTTCCCTTTTAAATATTTGAAAAAACTTTTCCCTTTATATATCAAGAATATTTGAAAAACTTTTCCCTTTTTAAATATTTGAACAAAATTTTCCCTTTTGATATATTAAGAATATTTGAAAAAAATCTCTTTTTAAATATTTGAACAAATATTCCCTTTTAAATATTTCAATAAAACTGTTTTCCATTAAATATTTGAACAAACGTATGTCCCGTGCTAATATTTTAGCCCAATACAATAAGAATAAGTGACCATATCACCCTAGTCATATCTAATCTCTCAAAACAAACATAAATATGGCTACCCTAACCATTTTTTATCTCTTTAACCAAACAAAAAATGGCTCAACCAACCGACACAACCAAATATGAAAAATGGCTACCACCAACCATGTGGTTGGGGGTGTCCCCAACCACATTTTGATAGCCACTCAACCAAACGCACCCTAGTGTTTCTCCTGGCAAGCGACATGGCTTTCATTGTCGTTCCTGCTGGTCCAGGACTCGAGGTACACATACTTCCTTATTGTGCGTGCGTAAACTGATCATGTGTATCGGGAGAAAGCACTAAGCACGTACTCAGTATTTGTTGATATTTAACAGTAGTTTGCTGAATGAATATGTCATGATGATTAGTACAAACGTTAAGCAAGGACTGATTGGTTCATTAGAAGATCTTTTCAAATCAGAAATCAAATAGATATATCCCCGTATTTTACCATGCGGACTGATCCTTCTGTTGCGTATATCTATTTTATTTTACAATGAGAAAATCACACTTGAATATGATTAAGATTTATAACAAATGAGCAGCACTTCTTATATTTTATTTTTGCAGGGATGAGCAGCAATTCATTAAGCTCACGAGCAATCAGCACAACACATTATTATCCTCCTTCTTTAATTAAAAATATAGCATGTAATATGCAGGCACACTGCAGAGTCTTCATCTCTCATGCTTCTATGGATCGCTGTCATGCTGCTTATCCTTATTCACATACTCAAGCCATCTGATAGTTAAAATTTATGTGTAAGTATTTCTAGGATTGGTAACTAGAAGTCTAAAACGAGCCAACTTTGAGAATTATAAAATATATTAAGCAAAAACTGCAGGTTCATTTTGTTTGTCCTTTGCAAGGATTAGGTGCAGTCACACGTAGTTTGGAATTACGTTGATTTTGTAATAAGAGGTCATAGTCTTAACGTTTTGGATGATAATAGCTTTTGGATAGCTTCAAACCTGGAAGTAAACTATCTCATTAGCTTGATTTATATTTTCAAGTGTGGATGTGTATGTGTATTGACTGTAAAGATATCCAAGCTATTTGGTGTTTGCAAAACAAAACAAAAAACAATTTTACAGCAATATTGAACTGGTTTGTCCGTTATCACGGAATAAAAGTACTCCATTTATTGAGCAGCCATATTTCTCAATTTAATTACCCAAACTGGATATTCCCCTTTATTTGCCTATGTGTACTCCTTTCCTGTTTTATTTATCTTGGTGATTGGCTTGGTCGAATAAACTGCATAATACTTTGATAATTCATAGGCAATTATCAATTTAGCTTATTTGTTCATACCCAAGTATTTGGGCAACTGTGATAAATATACTCAATGTTTATCATCTACTTGTGCAGTATTTTATATAGCTTCCCAGAATTCTTAGCTAGCTGCTGTCGTAACCTCATTGTGGAGTGATTTTCAATATTGTATTTCCAAAGGATGTACCATAGAAATTACAACACGGGGAATCATATTCCAATTTCCTTGGTCTCTTGATAAAACAGGTTAATGGCTATACATATATTAGAGCATCTCCACCGGCGCGCTCAATACAGCGTCCGGCAAAGTTGCCGGACAGGCGCTATTGGGCGCGCCGGCAAGCGTTGCCGCCTATTGGGAGCGCCGCGCCCCACCGATCGCTCCCAATAGACGCTCCTAGGTCACGAATTCAAATAAACGGCGAGATGACCAAGTTCAAATAGCGTCGGTCATCAAGTTCACACACCCAAAAGCATAGCCCCATGTCCGGCGATCATATTACAGAACCTCGATCGCAATTCAGTTGATCGTCACCACCGGCTCGTCCGCCTACCTCTCCTGTCTACGGTAGCCGACGCTCGACGTGTCAGCTCCTTTTCCCAATCATCATCCGGCGTGTTCGGCGGCCGCGCGTGTGATTTGCGATGGGCGACGTAGCCGCGACCGCCACGCGAGCAGTGCCAACCCGTCGTCCTCCTCCACCGCGAGCACCTCCACGGCTGCGTTTGATGGGCGACATCGGCGGCGAACATGGATTCCCCAAGGTGGGAAAGGCGGGAAGGAGGAGCGCGGGGTAGGCAAATGGCGGGAGAATGAAAAGGGACAGGGCAGAGGGGAAAGTGATATAGAGCGTCTGTGTCACTGCCGCGTCGGTCCCGCTCATCAGATCCAATGTGGCGCACATTGCCGCGGTTGCCCGCACGCCCGGTTGCATCCCTAGAAACTGGGCGTGAAGCGGGGTTGCCAGACGCTGTATTGGGACGCTGCCGGCAACATTTGGGATATTGGGCGCGCCGTTGGGGGACGGTTTGTTGCCGGCGCGTCCAAAACGCCTATTGGAAGCGGAGTTGGGCGCGTCGGTGGAGATGCTCTTACCTCTATAAGAAATATGTAAGAATTTTTTTTAAGGTAAAATCACGTTCTGTTTGAAGAGATGCGTGGATATTGAATCGGGTCAACATGAAGGCATGAGGTAACATATTTTTAAACTGAGTTTGAAGTTCATGCCACTTTCATAGAGAAATTATTCGGAAACCAAGGACGATATGTCGCTATCTACAACCGATTGGTGTGTAGAGGAGGGTGAATCAAGAGTGGAATGATGCCGAAATTGAGATGACAAAGACTGATGAATCCGATGACAAAGATCATGAGTGGACAAAGAGAGATTGAGATGACACCTTGTTGCACAGTAGAAGTGAGCCCGATAAGTAAACACAGGAAAAACATTTTGGTTACTTATATTGTATTACTTCCTTTGTTGTCCCTGTCTACGGGCAGCTCGAAGTCGACTCGATCCACCTCACATTCTTAAGGTGGCAACAGAAGAAAATTGAGATCCTATTTGTTGAAAATAGGATCTCTTATTAAACATCAACTTGTGGATCATCTTGGGCCTGGGTTAATTAGATTAACGATTCCGATGTAAATTGGTGATATATGTCCTAATATTAAAATTGATTATACTTTTCGTGATGCGGCCAAAATTGTGAGCATGCTTTTGCACAAAAAGCATGTTGTGGAATAATATTATGCTTTTTCTCAAAGCTTGACAATGATGTTTTATGTGCACAAGAATTCTAAAATTAGCAAATCGACACAATTTGTGTGATACTATCAGAATATTTATACCTGTTGCAAAGCACGGGCAATTAACTAGTAGATAGAAATGTTTTTCATTACAAAAAAGGTGGATCACATTTAAAAACACGACGCGCCAAAATGGCGGAGTACCGTTTCGATTGCGTATCTACGTAATAAAAGGTACTGAGTAAATGTAGAATGTTTGCTCGAAAACACGAAATTTTCTATTTTGAGCCCTCAGTTATCTAGTTTTTAGAGTTTGTAACCAAATTATGCAATTACCTATCCATTCTTAAAACAATATTTATTGTCTTAGACCATTCAGGGTAGTCTTTTTATGAAATGGGAGTCTTTTGCAATAGCAAAAAAAATGATAAACTACATAATAGAATGAAATAATCGATAAAATATGTAATATAGTTATGGACAAATGGACTACAAAGAAACTCATCCAAACAAATCAGAAAACAAACAATGGAATAAAATCATGTATTAAACAACTATAAATAAAAATAGTTAAAAAAAAAGGTTTGGGTACTTACAAAGAAAAACTCTAAGCACAGTATTTAGCATTAGAGAATTAACTTTATTTAACATCTTTAGTGACTTGTCAATTATTCGGTACCTTGGACCTTATCCCCTCCGCTACAGTTCTAAGGGGCGATTTTTGCAACCTCTCCATCGAATCCACCTCGCGCGGCGGCGATCCGTGGGATCCCACCGTCTCCGGCGGCTGCTCCGGCAGCGGGAGGCTGGGGAATCCCCGGATCTCGCCATGTATATAGTGTAGGGTTAGAGGAAGTGCCAGCCGGCAGCGTCTTGGAGGCGGTGGCGTCGGTGGTGGGCGTTTTGGTGTCGGTGGCTTCCTCCGACGACGATGGCGTTCTCTGGAGCTCTAGCGTCAATCAACTGACTTCCCTGCGCGCTCGTGGTCCTCCGGGACCGCCGTGTGCGCTTCTTCCCCCACTGGATCTCGGGGCGGCGGATCCAGATGTGAAGTTTGAAGCGGCTGATGATGAAGCTAAGCGGTGCTGCCGTCGGAGTTGGGTGGAGGCTCTCCGGAGTTCGAGGTCCGACGACTTCCGTCCGCAGGGGGTCATCTTCTGATCCAAGGCTTGTGGGAAGATGCAGCGGCGGCGCGCTACCGGCACGTCTTGCTCCTGGCCGACGACATCGACTTGCAGGAGGACTTGTTTGTAATTTCCATCTTTGTTGTGTGCCTGTCGTGGTGGTGTCACGGCAGATGCCATGGGTATGGCTTAAGTGTGGGCTCGCTTGGGCGTTGGGGGAACCGGGGAGGGTTTGCGCGCCTACGAAGCACGCATGAAGACCAAACAAGAACCTCGCAGGAATCAACAAGAACAAAGCAAACCAAGAACAGCGAAGAACACCACGATGTACCCTGCTTCGGGGCCCTCTTGTGGAGGTAACACCCCTACTGCAGCTCTAGCCTACTCTCTTATATCTCAAGTGTTTACAAGTACAGAGCGCTCCTTGAGCTGTATGATGAACAAAGGAACGGGCTCTAGGTAGAAGATGAAGCTTGGGGGGGAAAATGATGCTCACAATGGTCGATCCTCCCCACAGAAGGAGGTGGTGTTGCCTATATACAGTAACCGAATTACCCTTTTGCCCCTGGCCGCAGAGGACAATGCCATGGACAAGGAGAACAGGACAAACACTGGCCACTGTCACTCAGCCCAGCTCACCCTCTGTTCACCACAGGCTTATCTTTCCTCTTTGAGCTTAAGGCAGTGTAGACCACAGTAGCCTAGCCACTGCCCCTTTCCCGAATAGGCCGAGTCAGCGCCTAGGGGCTTGTGACCCGGAAAACCTGTGGCAGCACCTTGCTGTCTTCTGAGCCCCGGTCAGTAACCTTACAGTGCCCGTGACTTTTACTGACATTACTTGGCCCCTGTGCATCATCCGAGTTGCCCTACCCGGGTCCTTCCTGACCGACCCGGATAACTTAGCCGGCTCTTCTTTCCTGGATCCGGTTAAACCTCACGGATCCCCTTTGGTCTTTTCTTTCACTGGCTTGAAGTAGGACTGACCGAATCGCCTTGAGATCCGACCCGGATAACTTAGCCGGCTCTTCTTTCCTTGATCCGGTTAGACCTTAACTGCTCATAACACATCATCTTTGCCCTACCCGGGGGCAGCCCCCGACAGTAGTCCCCGAAACTGGTGCGGTTCTACAGCCTCGGCTGAAGAGCCGTAGCAGGTTAAAAATAAACATCACTAACCGAATCTCATATCATATAATCTTGTCTGCCTATCCCGCGAGTGGAAATGGAGGCAAACTACTAATCATCAACTCTGGGGTACCCGGGATTACATCCCCGACAGTAGTCCCCGAGACTGTGGGGGACTCGCAGAGTCGCGCACAGACTTATAAAAACCAAGTATCACAGAGTTGATGCCAACAACAGCCATCACCAACAGCTAATTTCAAGCTGCCCGCATAGGCATGTGTATGCCGGTCGTCTAGCCATGCCCTCCAGGCCGAGTGTGACATCCGGTTGAACGAGCTCACCCGAATCAACAACGAGATGGACAGTTTGCACTGGAAACGTGTTGACTGCATGGGCATGGCCATACATATATGTTTCTGCCGACATTGCGCAATTCTGCACACCGCCTGCATGGTCACCATTCTCTGTCGGTTGTTAGCCTTCCTGGCCTTTACCGAATTGAGATGCCGCCAGCGTCGGTTAGCCTTCCTGGCATTTACCGAACTGAGATGCCGCCAGCGTCGGTTAGCCCTCCTGGCTTTTACCGAACTCGGATGCCGCCAGCGTCGGTTAGCCCTCCTAGCTTTTACCGAATTGAGATTCCGCCAGCGTCGGTTAGCCCTCCTGGCTTTTACCGAATTGGGATGCCGCCAGCGTCGGTTAGCCCTCCTGGCTTTTACCGAACTTGGATGCCGCCAGCGTCGGTTAGCCCTCCTGGCTTTTACCGAACTCGGATGCCGCCAGCGTCGGTTAGCCCTCCTGGCTTTTACCGAATTGAGATTCCGCCAGCGTCGGTTAGCCCTCCTGGCTTTTACCGAATTGGGATGCCGCCAGCGTCGGTTAGCCCTCCTGGCTTTTACCGAACTTGGATGCCGCCAGCGTCGGTTAGCCCTCCTGGCTTTTACCGAACTCGGATGCCGCCAGCGTCGGTTAGCCCTCCTGGCTTTTACCGAATTGAGATTCCGCCAGCGTCGGTTAGCCCTCCTGGCTTTTACCGAATTGGGATGCCGCCAGCGTCGGTTAGCCCTCCTGGCTTTTACCGAACTTGGATGCCGCCAGCGTCGGTTAGCCCTCCTGGCTTTTACCGAACTCGGATGCCGCCAGCGTAAACTGGATCGACTTAAACCTGCAAGTATATATCTCATATGTCTCGGTATCTCGGCCCCTCTGGGCATATCACATATGTCTCGGTACCTCGGCCCCTCTGGGCATATCACATATTTCGGTATGTCGGCCTCTTTGGGCATATCACACATGTTTCGGTACCTCGGCCCCTCTGGGCATATCACATATTTCGGTATGTCGGCCTCTTTGGGCATATCACACATGTCTCGGTACCTCGGCCTCTTTGGACATAACTCATATGTCGGTTCTTAGCCACTTGGGGCGTATACCGACATAGATGTCTTCAGCCACTGCTGGACTTCACATAAGCATATCTCGAATGCCGGTTTTAGCCATCTTGGGCGTATACCGACATAAATGTCTCCAGCAACTGCTGGTTTGACGTAATCATGTTTCAAATGCCGGTTTTAGCCACTCCGGGCGTATACCGACATAGATGCCTCCAGCCACTGCTGGACTGACATACAACCTGCAAAAACATATCTCAAAGGTTGCCTCTGGCTAACAAACATAAACAAAGATCTGGTATGCAAATGATGCCATGATACGCTGGCAAACAGAATAAACAACGATGAGGGATATGGAATGATGTCATGATATTGTGACAAACCGAAATAACGGCGATCTGTGATGTGGAATGATGCCGTGATACTGTGGCAAACCGAAATAAACGGCGATCTGTGATGTGGAATGATGCCGTGATACTGCGGCAAGCCGAAATAAACGGCAATCCAGAGAATACCGATAATGCCTCGACAACTTGGGTAATTTAAGATAACCAATATAACCATGACACTTCGGATTACCAGGATACCTCGGATTTCCAATGTGATTCGGATTACCAATGTGATCCGGATTACAAATATGATTCGCATTATCAATGTGATCCAGATTTCCACTCTGATCCGGATTCTCAATGTGATTCGGATAACAACAGGATCCAGATTTCCAATGTGATTCGGATTACCAATGTGATTCGGATAACCAATACAACACAGACTTCTGGAACACTTCTGATTTCCAGGATACTTCAGCAACGACATTCTCAATTAAAACGATGTCACCTTTCAACGTTAGTCCAACATACATATCATGAAGAATAATTGACGGGAACAACAATTATATTAGCTGAGGCAAACTAGCTATAGCACTTGACAAATAACGAATCTAACAGCAGATACTATGCACAAAAAACTAGACTCGGTCTCAACCGAGTCCCCGAGCCACTTTTCTTATCTAGGAGGTGGTGTAAAACAGACTGGCTACCCAGTCCCCGGGTCAAGACATCTTGTCCGGGGTAAAACATTTAGACAAAAAGCGAGGGGGCAGTCCCCGAGTACTGTTTGAGACTATGCAAGAAAGTGACACAGACATATAAATGATACTCACAAGGCAATGTTGTTGGAGAAGTTGAGGAAGATAATTATACCGGCCGGAACATCAATATCCCAGTTTGAATCACATGTATGTCAGATCTGACCAATATGCCGTATCTCCAAACTTAACTCGGATTTCCAAGATGACCCGGATTTTAGGATGATCCGGATTTCGGTATAACCCGGATAAGAGCGTGATCCGGATACAGCATGATCCAAATTTCACCCTTCAATGTTAGTCCAGCACATATATATACAAAGAATACTCAACGGGGACAACAATTCTACCTAGCAGGTACAAGCTAGTTCCAGCACACCTATCATGAACATTCAAAGAGAACAGCAAGTCTATCGGAGGCAATGAACTGTAGCATATGACGGAAAGTAAATCTAGCAGCAGATACTATGCACAAAGATCCAAACTAGACTCAACCGAGTGCCCGAGTTATTTTTCAAGTAAAAGACACTGTAAAACATTGGCTAGGCAGTCCCCGGGTCAAGACATCTTGTTCCCGGGGGGAAACAACTAAGCATGGCAGGAAGGGGCAGTCCCCGAGTAACTTTTGCGAATAACTAAACAACAAGCATCTTAATATATTATAAATACTCACGTAGCTATTTCGGTGCCGGGTAGATGTCAACGTTTATGTCCCTGCAGCGCCCGCCCCTTGACGCACCAATCAGAGGCTGGAGGAATTGACTTGTTGACGCCGACCCGCATGCAGAAGTCGATCTGGCCGAGGCAGTGGACTCGGCTTAACCGAAGCAAGGAGCTCGGTCCATCCGTCATTGTCCCAACCGAGGCAAGGAGCTCGGTCGAAGCAGCGATCTGAGGTTCCAGTCCAACCAAGATGAAGCTGCCGCTAGCCCATCCGAGGCTAGCGCATCTCGGTCCAACCGTGTTTAGCGGAGAGGCCGGCCGGAGTGCACCAGCCCACCTGATTCCGGCCCATCGAGCTAACCGAAGTGTGGTTCAACCCGGAGTACCCAGACTCGGTCTGCATGCACCAGGTACGCACGAACCATCCACATGCATACACAAAGCACTAATTCGGATCTCTGTGTCAGACACAAAACGGATCTCTGTGTCAGGCAGCCAGACTCGGTCATGCATGCACTAAGCACGCACCAACCATCCACGTGCGCACGCACCAACCATCCAGCAACCTGCTTAGACTGTTTGCTCCAGCTACCTGCGTGCCTGCTTGGAAGCTGGACATGCAAGCAGATTCGGTCAAGCATGCACGCAGCACGGCCACTAGCCACACAGGCACGCTCCAACGATCCACCTGCCTGCGTGCTTGCTTTAGCTTTTGCACATGCCGAATTACAAAGAGGCGGCCACAGTAGCTTGACGAAGCAGCGGTGAAGACGACCCGCAAGAGCACGAACAACGCGGAGGAGATGCTGGGCACGGACGCAGATGCGCGGGGAAGGCCGATCCACGGCCGGCCGGCGCAGACCTGGACAGCGGAGACGCGGCCGGAAAGCGGCCAGCGAGCCGGCGAGGCGCGGCGTTGCCGGCGCGCAACCGATGCAGGGGCAGATCTGGGATCTGCCAATGACGTCGTTGACGAAGGTCGCGCCCACCTCTGCTTGCTGCTGCAAGCTATATCGCGGAGGACTATGGCGATGTCGAGTCCCCGCGTTGATGATGAAGATCCCATCCGAAATTAACCCAACAAGCGCCACTATCGGCCCCACGGTGGGCGCCAACTGTCGTGGTGGTGTCACGGCAGATGCCATGGGTATGGCTTAAGTGTGGGCTCGCTTGGGCGTTGGGGGAACCGGGGAGGGTTTGCGCGCCTACGAAGCACGCATGAAGACCAAACAAGAACCTCGCAGGAATCAACAAGAACAAAGCAAACCAAGAACAGCGAAGAACACCACGATGTACCCTGCTTCGGGGCCCTCTTGTGGAGGTAACACCCCTACTGCAGCTCTAGCCTACTCTCTTATATCTCAAGTGTTTACAAGTACAGAGCGCTCCTTGAGCTGTATGATGAACAAAGGAACGGGCTCTAGGTAGAAGATGAAGCTTGGGGGGGAAAATGATGCTCACAATGGTCGATCCTCCCCACAGAAGGAGGTGGTGTTGCCTATATACAGTAACCGAATTACCCTTTTGCCCCTGGCCGTAGAGGACAATGCCATGGACAAGGAGAACAGGACAAACACTGGCCACTGTCACTCAGCCCAGCTCACCCTCTGTTCACCACAGGCTTATCTTTCCTCTTTGAGCTTAAGGCAGTGTAGACCACAGTAGCCTAGCCACTGCCCCTTTCCCGAATAGGCCGAGTCAGCGCCTAGGGGCTTGTGACCCGGAAAACCTGTGGCAGCACCTTGCTGTCTTCTGAGCCCCGGTCAGTAACCTTACAGTGCCCGTGACTTTTACTGACATTACTTGGCCCCTGTGCATCATCCGAGTTGCCCTACCCGGGTCCTTCCTGACCGACCCGGATAACTTAGCCGGCTCTTCTTTCCTGGATCCGGTTAAACCTCACCGGATCCCCTTTGGTCTTTTCTTTCACTGGCTTGAAGTAGGACTGACCGAATCGCCTTGAGATCCGACCAGGATAACTTAGCCGGCTCTTCTTTCCTTGATCCGGTTAGACCTTAACTGCTCATAACACATCATCTTTGCCCTACCCGGGGGCAGCCCCCCGACAGTGCCTTTCTGTAATTCCCTGGCTTTAATATCATCATTGTTTCCCGCAAAAAAAATCTTTAGTGACTTTCTTGTAAATTAACAAGCACATTTTAAAACTTTCAGTATGATCCGCGCTATGATGTCGGGTATAATATGTATCTTAAACTATGACCATACTAAGTTACACTCTCTAAAGTCATTTAATTTGACCCTACCTTAGCTTTGATAGTAGTTCTCCATTTTGGGGTTCTCTAATAGTGTCAACTAAAGTTCATAGAGTGGGGAATGTTGGGAGTTTAACATCTATAGAATCTCATAAAAAGCATGCGACTATTTGTGTCATGTATGAAATTGATAAGAGATGAATTTGATCATATTGTCTTTCTGCGCAAAAAAAGAATGTTTATGTTTTAAGATTTCTTGTATCTTAAGAATCGGTTGTATCCTCGTTTTCACAATATTTATCTACTTTAAATTCCCAATACGCAAACCACCCAGAAACTGGGTGATTCAGAGGTCTCAATTTTTTGAAGCAATTCACATATGCAAAGAATGTTACAAGGGGAAGCGCAATTTATAACACAAAGATGAATGAATTTATAATGTCACTTCTACACCAAGACACCAAAAGTTATATGCTTGATGGATTTTTTGGAGTATCATTTATAGTGTTCCCTACATCCATGAAGGTTTTTATGTTTCTCTAGTACGAAAATACAAAACCACTTTTGAAACCGGTATATGCTTCATTTAAAAGGAATAGAAAGTACATGTTTTCATCTAAATGTTTTCATGCTTCATGGTTCAAGTCAAGACCAAACATAAATTTCCAAGGCATTTTGTATTTTTAAATTATGTAGGAGTTATCTCAAATACCTTTTTCAGGTTAGGTGGGAAACTTTATCTTGTATTGGTGTTTTGGAAACAATACAATCTTGGTATGGACTAAAAATTCATATCATGTGTTTCGAGAATCTGGAACTTGTTTCCTGGCCCTTGGATCACATATCGGTGGACAGATCAAAGTTCATACAATAATTAAGGATATTTGAAAACATGACGCGCGAGCGTGAGTGCGGCTTCTAGCCACACGCCAAAACGGCGGAGTACCGTTTCGAATAATAAAAGGTACTCAATAAATGTAGAATGATTGCTCGAAAACAAGATTTTTTATTTTAAGCCCTCTATTATTTGTATATTTTAGGGCCTGACACTAAGTTATCCTTCCACGCATTAAGATTACCTCTCTGTTATCGTCTTATTTACTCTGTTAGACCATTTCAGGGTAGTTTTTTTTCGTGATATGGTAGCGATTTTGGCACACACTATACATGTTAGCATATACAACAGTAAAAAATAAAAAAATGAAATAGAATGAAATAATGGATAAAACTAATAATGTAGATATGGGCACATAGTATACTAAAATATCTCGTAAAAAATTAAACAACAAAAAAAGAAAAAATCCTATATATAGCAACTAAGAATAAAAATTGTTAACCAAAAATAAGTATGTTGAAATACAAAAGTTCTCGGGGGCTTACAAATAAAAACTGTAAGCATAGTACTTAACATTGGAGGATTAGCCGTATCTAACCAATCTAGTGTATTTCGTAGATGGCTATGAATGAAGAAGTGTATTTCCAAAATTTTAAGCATGATGCTTTTCTATGGGTTGGGTATAATTTGCATCTTAAACTATGGATATATTAAATTATAAAGTCTTTAGAGTCTTTTAATTTGACCCTTGCCCTGTTTTGGTAGAGGTTCTCCATTTTGGGATTCTCCAGCAATGTGAACTAAAGTTCATAGAGGTAGGGGATGCTCGGAGTTTACCATCTACAAAATTTCATAAAAATGTCACAAGATTGTTTGTGTCATGTCTGAAATCTTTTCTTTTTGTGGAAAAGAAAAAAATGTTCTTAATGATTTCTTGTATGCACAAATTTGTTGCATCCTTGTGTTCATGGTGTTCTCCTTATAGAAAACTTCAAATGTGCAAGACTACCCTAAAAACTAGGTGATTCTGAGGTCTCAAAGTTCTGAAACAACTCGTGTGTGGAGAATGTTACGAGGGGATAAGCGGAGCTTATAAAATAAAGATAGATAAATTTATAGTGTCACTTCTACGCAAGACACCAATAGTCATATCCTTCGAATAACTTTTGTGGACTATCATTGTATAGTGTTCCCTATATCCATAAAGGTTTTCGCGTCTCAAATTTCTGAAGCCGGTAAATGCATCATTTCGAACGGATTTATAAAGTACATGTTTTGATCTAGACGTTTTTATGCTTCAAGTCAGACCAAACATAATTGTTCAAGGTATTTTTTTATCTATAAGTTATGTATGAGTTCTCTCAAATTGTACCTTTTAAAATTAGGTGGGCCATGTCTCTAATAGAGTTTTGGGACAAGATCTATAGTTGGCAGGGACATGTAGTTGACCTTTTCAAATTCAAAAATAAAATATAAGCGACATTCTCGAGCTTGTAATTAAGTGGATATACGTGTCAAGCCCTAGAGACGAGCGGCAATCATGCACACATATACTACATCGGTCGTGCATGGCACGATCGGTTTCAGAACCAGTTGACGATAATAACTTGAGAGAAGTAAATGTAAACTGGTGCCTTGATTCTGGATTTGGAATTTTGGATCCTGGACCACCCCGTGTTCATGCGTGCCTACTTGTTCCGTGCGTTAATGCGAGGTGATTCCATTGCGCCAGCATGAGATCCGGAGAGTTTCAGGAGTATATGGGACGACGCGATCCATCACGCGTCGCCCGCCTGTGATCAATCAAATTTTGAAACGTACAAGATCAGGCAGAGTTTGGAGTTTGAAGCTGGTTCAGATCTGCCTGCTCATCATGTTTCATGCCCCCCTATGCATAGAGATCGTACCATGCCCGTGCTGTGTGCCCCACTACGGAATCTCTGTACACCAAGCCTCCCAAGTGGATGTCTGCTACGGAACTACCAATACCCTCTAAGAGCATCTCTAACGGCTGATGTATAATCAGCCGGTGCCTTATAAAATCTAATATATAGGGCGCGAAACGGCAAAAAACGTCCTCCAACGGCTGCCCTATTATACCCCGTGCCCTAAAAAATTATACATCACCAGAGGCCCTGCCCTATATCCTAGCAAGCGAGCGCGTGCAGCCTAGCTGCCATTCGGAAGTTTCACCAGCGCACGATCCCCTTTCGGCCGCCGCCGTCGAGGGCTAAATTCCGGCGAGCTCCGGCCAAATTCCGGCGAGCCCCGCGCCGCTGCCCACAGGGACGGCTTCCCCCGACATGGCCTTCTGATTCCCTGTGTCGCTGGCCGCCTCCGTCACTCCGGCGAGCCCCGCCGTCGCCGCCAAATCCGGCGAAATTCCGCGCCACCGCTCACCGGAACGGCTTCCGGAGACCGCGCCCGCCACCCGGCGAACTCCTCGAAGGGTCTGCAGGCCGAGGCGGACGGACGCATGAAGAGGAGGAGGGCAAGCGCGGCCATGGCGCCGGTCAACTCTGCCGCCCCGATGAGCTTTCCGCAGGTCGAGCGGCCGGCTTGCGGTGCTCTGGTGTCGATCTCGATCTGGGGCAAGGAGAGTGAAAGGACAAGGATGTCGCCTAGAGGGGGTGAATAGGCGATTAAAAACTTTTCCGGTTTAGCCTTGCTAAATGCGGAATAAAATTAAGTGTTTTAATTTAACAAGCATACAACCTAAATATACTAGGCTCACCTATGAGTACCAACAACTTATGCTAAGCAAGACAAGTAACAAGTTGATAGCAAGATAAAGGACTTCAAGCACGAAGACTATCACAATATAAAATGCATAAGTAAAGAGCTCGGGTATAGAAATAACCGAGGCACGCGGAGACGATGATGTATTCCCGAGTTTCTCTTTTTAGGGGAGTACGTCTTGTTGGAGGGTGTAAGTTTCAAACTCAAACGTCACAAATGGCCTCACTCTATTCTCTGATGAACATTGCCCAAAAGTTCGGTTCACCTTCCACTATAGATTTCCTTTTGGGCGGAAATCGAGTCCCATACAACAATCTTTAGGCAAAACCCACAAAAGGACTGGGAGCTCCCAAGTGATCATAAAAGGTCCCAACAAGCCACAAAAGGTCTTGACCACAAAAGGTCACAAAAACACCGTCTAGTGTCCAATGACCCAAGAGTAACAAGCTCACGAACTTTCACTTCCATGAATTCTCGTGGAGAGAGCAAACCTATGCAACAAAGTGCAATGGCAAGAACACAAGAAGCGCTCAAGTCCTTCACTCTCAAATTCCAACAAAGGAACAAATGTTTATGAGAGAATAAGAGAGGAAGAACAATGGAAGAGAAACACCAAGAACTCCAAGATCAAAATCTACTAGGTTCCCCTCACTTAGAGGAGAGATTGACTGGTGGAATTGTAGATCTAGATCTCCTCTCACTTTTCCCTTAAAGATATGTAAGAATCATGGGAGTGATTGAGAGGGTGGCAAGTTTTCCAAGGTCAACAATGGTGGGAGAGAGGGGGAAAACGTGCTGGACCCTTTGGGGAAGAAGGGGCCTTATATAGGTCCCCAAGACAAAGAGTCGTTGAAGAAAAACTGGGGCCGGATATTCCGGTTCAAGTTTGGTCCGGAATTTCTGCCCCAAGCCGCGCAATGAAACCTTCTGATGGTAACCGGATATTTCCAGAAGGACCGGAATATCCGGTTTTCTGAAAACTGGTAGAAACAGCAAAACGAAAACTGCAATATCTTTTTCTTTCGAACTCCGATTTCGATGATCTTGGGCTCGTTAGAATCGCAACGAAGAGCTCTTCAAGATCATGCAGAGAAATTTCATAGTCCATCATGTGAGAAGGAAGTCAGAAGGTAAGAGTTTGACCTTTCTTAGAAAAGACAAACCGGTAAAACCTCCAACATCAAAAACGCAACAAGATATGCATATGAAATCCGTTTTTGATGAACTAGAGCTTGGTATGGAGATGAACACAAGCTCTAAATTATCACATGGATAAAATCCAAATAAGAACCAAGAAAAATGTTATGCCAAGTATGTAAAGGTTTGAGCTCTCCACAAAGATACAATCAAGTTACTCACTTGAGAGCCCCTCTTTATACTACGTCGTCTATCCTATAACCCGGTCTTCACAAACACCATGAGACCGGTAAAATAGAAACCTATCAAGATCATACCTTTGCCTTGCGCATTCTACTTGAGCTGGATGATGACGATCTTGACTCCCTCAAGTTGGAACACCTTTCTTGATTGTGCTTGCTAGCACATGCTTGATGAAGACTTCTCCAAATACCCCCCCCCATGCTCCAATATGGGAGAGCCTTGCTAAGCTCCGTCTTCATGAATCAATTTGCACTTCATCTTCTTCTCTTGATATATATGATGGCTTGGAGAAAAACATGAATGTTCACTCAAACTTCTTTTCCAATCCATGCTTGCAATAAGCTCAACTCTAGATGACCATTCTTCATATAAACCCTTGGATAGAACCTTGATCATCATATAATCTTCTAGAGTCCAACACATGAACTCCAAGCTTTTCCCATGGACAAGATCTATAAGGATATTTCAATGAAAACATTAGTCTATAGAGATTGTCATTAATTACCAAAACCACACATGAGGGCATATGCACTTTCAATCTCCCCCATTTTGGTAATTGATGACAATCTTTTTTGAGAGGGTTTATAATATGGAAATTAACGAGCAAGAACCAATTGTACTAACATCAAGTACTACAAAAGTATGTGATGTTAGTCCAACAACATATATAGAGCAAACTCCCCCACAATCTATGTACGTGTATATGAACATGAATTCATGGCATATATTGTCAACCATTACCGGTGGTGGAGTTTCAACTATATACAAAACCATGCAACAAATGCGAAGGCAAGAAAGGCAAATACATAAGAACCAATCAAAGTACAAAGCCAAATTCCATAAACCCTCCAAAACTTCTACCCCATTGGCAACAATTGCCGAAATGGGCAAAATGCTTCGGAAGGCCAACATAGTGAGATTTCTCCATGAGTTTAAATTTTCTCATAAAAATGAGTAGAATCAAATGGACATTTCCATTGATCAATAATAGGAGGAAATCAAACTATATTGAGAATCCAAAGATTACTACTAAATAACAAAGAAAAAATATACCTCGACAAAAGAGGCAAGCAATCAAAGGATGCGAAAAAAACAATTGGACACAAGAAGATATTATGATAAAATCAACCAAGTGTTCTAAACAATCAAGAGAGAGCTCTCCAAGGTACGTGCACAAAGTAGGATTTGCATTTCATTATGGAGTGCACAACATGGAATCCTCTCTCCCTCCTAGATAAATTTTTAACACAAAACAAGTGCAAGAGAGCATAGATAGAAAAGAAGCAAAACAACTTGCATCAAAGATGTGTTGAGCAATCAAGAACAAGAAGAGACAAATAAAGACTTGCTCAACCAAAAGGACATGGGTGCGACATGGAAAGACAATTTTAGGAGACTAATAAGGATGAACGTAAGCATCAACATAGTCTTTCAATATAAGAGGCACATAGTGCATATCATGTCTTTCCCATACACACAAACCAAAGAAGATATAACAAATAGGTCCACAAGCTTATTAAGATGCAAAAGGTATACCAACAGAAAAACAAAGCTTGTGCCTTTTAGAAACCACCAAAGAATCAAAGACAATAAAAAAGGTGGTCACTAAAAAATTGGAATACCAATTAAAGATGTAACTATTCTCATGTGTATAAGTTTCTAAGTAGACATCAATTATGAAGATATAAGTCCACAAAGAAACATGCACACACAAAAATAGGTACTAAGGTAAAGAACATGATATTCATGGGAAGTCATAAATATACCAATAAGATCTTTGTTTAAAAACATAGCACAGAGCTCAATTTTATCTTAAAGGATATATATGAACTTCCAACACAAATTCATCATAGCATCGAAAATATCCACAAGGGATAAGAGAAAGTTGGGATGCTTCGAGAAAAATAACAAGTATCACAAAAGGCAAGGATTTTGAAAATCCATCAATATTGCGCATGGAAGAGTTTGAGTAGAATTGCTAGATTAACATATTTGGGATCGGTGAATCATGACAATGATTATATATATATATATATATATATATATATATATTCCCCTTGATATGTAATCATCCCGACTTGCTCACATTTGCAATAAAGATGTTTTAATAAGAACTTTGCAAGAGCCACATTCATGCCACGATACAACCTACACAAGGTTGAAAGCTAGAAATGTACGCATGGGGTAGATACTTGTTACCGAGATAGCATTGGTGATGTAGAAGATAAGAGTTCATGATCATCCGAGCTTGGCTCCAATAAGCACATGGTGATAACACCTTACTTGTAAATGAGACAAGCTTCGTTTGCATCTCCAATGTACCTAAAACCAATTCAAGTACAAAATGGTTCCCAAACTTATTGGGCCCAAAGTAGTTAGAGCACTACAATACATAGGACAAACTCCACATAAATATGTGCATATTGATATGAAATTGAATTTCATGCACATCTTAGCCATTTAGGATTTGATGGAGTTTATCCTATATATTGGATCAACGAAAGTAAGTATGCCATAAGATATACATATAGTAAATATGCATGCACAAGACTTTCAAGAACCAACCGAGATACAATTTGTACAAACACTAATTAAAACAAGAAACCGGACAAGAAAAAGAATTGTCCAAATTATATCAAAGACCCAAATCAACACATGATTGAAGATACCAAGTTGAAAGATACCAAATGAAAAAAGGTTCAAGGAATAAATCAAACCCTCTACACTTTTCATGATGGCACAAAGTACCAAGACAAAAAATGTTTGTCTTCCAAAGAGACACGTCATCGGGATCAAATACAATTGAAGACAACTAATGTTCAAAAGCATATAGGATAGCTCCCCCAAGATTTGTGCATTATTTATGATATTGTATTTGAATACAAAATGCACACAAATGGGATCATCACTCTCCATATATATTATTCAAACAAATGTCATGTTCAAGAAAGAGCAAATAAGATCCAATACCAAATTAAAGAATAGTGTTCTACTCAATGTAGGATAGCTTCCCCAAGAATAGTGCATTATCTTGAAGTATGACTTGAATGTAAATGCATAAGGATGGGATCATTGCTTTTCCTAACTTAAGAAAGCACAAAACAAATTTTGGGTAGAGCACAAGGAATCCAAAAAGATATAAGGAAGACAAAAAATGAGCTTGATAAAACAAGTTTTGGCAATACAAGAAGGCAATTCAAAGCAAGAGCCAAAAATGAAGATGGTCTACAAGATTCCACCACAATTATGAGTATCACTTGTCATGGATAAGGAGTATATAGAGATATTGCTAGGTGGTATATAGGAATGACACACAAGACCAACTTCACAATAAAATAAGCATATGGCAAAGAATAAGATTTAAAAGCCATGCTTATAAAAATAGATATTCTTGATAGCTTCAAATATTCACGCGATCATGCAAAGCAACTACAAAAGTAGTTTGAAGCAATCGGTTTCCCAAAAAGATATATGCGGACATATTTGGGGAAAGACGTACCAAGAACGTCCAACACAAATAAGATCCAAAAGAGTGATTAAATAAAATCATTTTAGCACAAATAGAGCTTGTTTGAGCAACATGCCACATAGGAACAAGATTATTAACAAATCAATTCTAGGTGGCAAAACCTCACATGTTCACATTTTCTAGGCTTGTAATATGCACAAAGCTTATTACTCCCCCATAATGTGATATCCATTTCCTTTAGACAAGAGGCAAACAAACCAACTAGAGATAATTAATGGACATTGTAGAATTTGAATTTCTCATGAGCATGACATACCACATAGAGAATAGATAATATTGATATATCACACTAAGTGGTATTCCTCATGTATACACATTTTTAGGATAGTGAAGTGCCAAAAGCATATCACTCCCCCAAAATGGGTTAGTCCATTAATCTCTCAAAAGAGAGCCAACAAGATAAGATATCAAATAAAAGCAATAAGGCTCAACACAAGAAATGGTGTGCAAATCAACATACAAATACTTGATTACTCAAGATAAGTAAGTAGAGAGCACAACACATACAAACACTAGCAAGGTACAAAACCTAACACATGCAAGGGTGCAAGCAACTTTCAATGTATATATGATATAAGCACAAGTTACCGCAAGGAGGAACATTGGATATGAGATAGAACAATAAATCCAAATGACTTGGCTTGAGAGAATATAATTGATGAAGATCCCTTAATTCTTCATGATGTAGCCAAGTCTCCAATGCCCTCCAACAACACCTATTGATCAAGTTTTAGCTTGTTGGTCCCAACCAAGTTGGGTCCTAAGAGGTTAGTCACAATAGGCTTGGCAACCCAAATGGTGCTTTTCTTGACACCACTTTGAGTACCAACATATTTGGCAAACACATTGCCAACCTTATCCTTCCTAAGAGAATAAACATTATCAATTATGATAGGGTTGGATATATTACCACTAGTGCATGAAGAAGCAAAGTGACCCTTCTCACGGCATAAGTAGCAACATTGGCTTTTTCCCTTCTTCTTAGTTGAAATCTCAACTTGAGGAGGAATAGCTTGATTCTTCTTAAGAAGTGGTCGTTCTTCAACTTGAGGAACTTGAGTTTGAGCTTGAGGCATCTTCCCTTGTTGCTTCTCACAAAGGGACTTCTTCTTCAAAGGGCAAGATCTAACATGGTGCCCTTCAACTTTGCACTTGAAGCAAACGATCTTGGCCGAATCCTTAACTTGTTCTTGGCCCTTGTTCTTCTTGATAGACTTGGACTTGTTTTGTTATTGGAGTTGAATCCAAATCCACTCTTGTCATTGGGGCATCTTTAAACACTCAACACATTGTCAAGTGTGGACCTCCCAACATGACGCTTTTCAAAGTCTTTCTTCAAATAAGTGACTTGGGCCTTGAGCTCTTTTAAGTTCTCTACATGGTTAGTATCAACAAAATCACTAGAGGAAGTAGAAGCTTCATTGTTAGAGCAACAAGGCATGGAAAGTAATTCATCACAAGATTTAGCAATGGTATGAGAGGATGGATCACTAGGACTAGCACATGGCAATATAGCATTTCTAGTAGAAATTGTGCCATTGTCCACATGAGGCTCACAAGATGTTACATTTGTAGTGATAGCCTCATGAGCTAACTTTAGCCTAGCATGGGATGCTAGAAGATCATCATTAGAGATAGAGAGCTTTTCATGACTTTCTTTCAATTTCCCATACTTGCTAGTTAGCAACTCAAGTTGAGCCCTTAGCTCAACATTCTCCTTCAAAATAGATGCTTCACAAGAAGTGGAGTTAGTAGCACAAGCATCATTAACATTAGAGGAAGAACACAACTTGGCAAGTTCATCATTTAACCTAGCATTTTCGTTTTTAAGCACTTTATGCTTAGCAAAAGCATGGTCACGTTCTTTAATGATTTTAGAAACAATGTCATTTTGTGACTCTTCAATATTATCAAGTTTCTCTTCAAGAGAAACTCGAAGCTCATGTTCTTCCTCAAGAGTGACGGTGAGAGAAGCAATTTCATTAACATATTCTATTTCAAGTCTTCCCTTTTCTTCAATGACTTCGCAACACTCAATAGTATAAGTCAAATTTTCACATAAAGGGGAGAAATCTTTACTACCTTTAGGGAGAGCACAAAATACTATCTCACCTTTGTCTTTTAAGGAGTCGGCATCATTATATTTTAAACCATAATAATCCTCATCCTCATCATCACAAGATGTAGAGGGTTTCAAAGGTGAAGATACCTTTGAATCCCTAGCCATAAGGCAAATGTGAGAAATGGACGATGATAATGAAGAATTGCTTGAAGCACCATTGAGGTCCATGTCTTGTTCCAACAAATGTTGGGTTTCCTCTACATTGTTAGTCAAACAAGTAATAGAGGATATGGAAGCATTATTTTCATGGCAACAAGACATAGAGAGCATATCATCATTAGATTTAGTTAAGCAACTATTACATGATATGCAAGGACTATCAACAGTAGCATGTAAGATATTTAAGGTGCTAGAAGAGTTTAAGTCCAAAGATAGAACATTGCAATGTGATAGAGATGAAGTATAGTCAATAGTAGATACACCATCAGCAATGCAATTTCTATCACCACTCACCATATCATTACCTTGTGAAAAATCACATGTTGGTGAAGTGGAAAAAGTTGTGAACTCATCACGGCCGGAGGTGGAGGGAGAACAATCATCCTCAATAAAGTTGGACACTTCATATTTATCTTGAAGATTGGTCCAAAGCTCATGAGCGTTCTGAAAAGGCATGATTGAATCAATAACTGCATCACTCAAAACATAGATGAGACCATTAGATACTTTAGTATCGAGATGAGAGTTTTCCTCATCCTCTAAAGATAATTCTTGGGAATTCTTTGGAGGAGAAAAGCCCACATCTACAGTCTCTAAAAAGATTAAGCATGCGAATTTTTCAAACATCATAATTAGTGCCATCGAATCTAAAAGTGGGATTGTGCACTAATTCTCTAAACGACATCTTTTACTTTCTACGCGGTAAAGCCCTATCAAGAGAGCCCAGGCTCTGATATCAATTGAAAGGACAAGGATGTCGCCTAGAGGGGGGGTGAATAGTTGATTAAAAACTTTTTCGGTTTAGGCTTGCTAAATGCGGAATAAAACTAAGTGTTTTAATTTAACAAGCATACAACCTAAATATACTAGGCTCACCTATGTGCACCAACAACTTATGCTAAGCAAGACAAGGAACAAGTTGGTAGCAAGATAAAGGACTTCAAGCACGAAGGCTATCACAATGAAAAATGCATAAGCAAAGAGCTCGGGTATAGAAATAACCGAGGCACGCGGAGACGATGATGTATTCCCGAGTTTCCTTTTTAGGGGAGTACGTCTCGTTGGAGGGTTGTGAGTTTCAAACTCAAACGTCACAAATGGCCTCACCCTATTCTTCGATGAACCTTGCCCAAAAGCTCGGTTCACCTTCCACTATAGATTTCCTTTTGGGCGAAAATCGAGTCCCATACAACAATCTTGAGGCACAACCCACAAAAGGATTGGGAGCTCCCAAGTGACCACAAAAGGTCCCAACAAGCCACAAAAGGCCTTGACCATAAAAGGTCACAAGAACACCGTCTAGGGTCCAATGACCCAAGAGTAACAAGCTCACGAACTTTCACTTTCACGAATCCTCGTGGAGAGAGCAAACCTATGCAACAAAGTGCAATGGCAAGAACATAAGAAGTGATCAAGTCCTTCACTCTCAAATTCCAACAAAGCAACAAACGCTTATGGGAGAAATACCAAGAACTCCAAGATCAAGATCTACTAGGTTCCCCTCACTTAGAGGAGAGATGGACTAGTGGAATTGTAGATCTAGAGATCCTCTCACTTTTCCCTTAAAGATATGCAAGAATCATGGGAGGGATTGAGAGAGTGGCAAGCTTTCCAATGTCAATAATGGTGGGAGAGAGAGGGGAAAAACGTGCTTGACCCTTTGGGGAAGAAGGGGGCCTTATATAGGTCCCCAAGAGAAAGAGCCGTTGCAGAAAAACTGGGGCTGAATATTCCGGTTCAAGTTTGGACCGGAATTTCCGCCCAAGCCGCGCAATGAAACCTTCTGATGATAACCAGATATTTCCAACCGGATATTTCCAGAAAGACCAGAATATCCGGTTTTCTGAAAACTAGCAGAAACAGGAAAACGAAAACTGCAATATCTTTTTCATCCGAACTCCGATTTTGATGATCTTGGGCTCGTTGGAATCGCAACGAAGAGCTCTTCAAGATCATGCAGAGAAACATCATAGTTCATCATGTGAGAAGGAAGCCACAAGGAAAGAGTTTGACTTCTCTTAGAAACGACAAACCGGTAAAACCTCCAACATCAAAAACGCACCAAGATATGCATATGAAATCCGTTTTTGATGAACTAGAGCTTGGTATGGAGATGAACACAAGCTCTAAATTCTCACATGGATAAAAGCCAAATAAGAACCAAGAAAGATGATATGCCAAGTATGCAAAGGTTTGAGCTCTCCACAAAGATGCGATCAAGTTACTCACTTGAGAGCCCCTCTTGATACTACGCCGTCTATCCTGTAACCCGGTCTCCCACAAACACCACGAGACCGGTAAAATAGAAACCCTATCAAGATCATACATTTGCCTTGTGCATTCCACTTGAGCTAGATGATGACGATCTTGACTCCCTCAAGTTGGAACACATTTCTTGATTGTGCTTGCTAGCACATGCTTGATGAAGACTTCTCCAAATACTCCCCCATGCTCCAATATGGGAGAGCCTTGCTAAGCTCCGTCTTCATGACTCAATTTGCACTTTATTTTCTTATCTTGATATATATGATGGCTTGGAGAAAAACATGAATGTTCACTCAAACTTCTTTTCTAAGTCATGCTTGCAATAAGCTCAACTCTAGATGACCATTCTTCATATAAACCCTTGGATAGAACTGTGATCATCATATAATCTTCTAGAGTCCAACACATGAACTCCAAACTTTTCCCATGGACAAGATCTATAAGGATATCTCAATGAAAACATTAGTCCATAGAGATTATCATTAATTACCAAAACCACACATGAGGGCATATGCACTTTCAGGGAGGAGGCGCTCCAGGCCGCCGGCAGCGCAGGCTGCTAGCTGACACGCGATGGGATCGAGCGCTTTCTCTGCCTCCGCCTCCGGCGACCTCTGCCGGCCAAAATCATGCTAGGGGCCTAGCAACCGTCGGATGCGTCTCCCGCTCTAGTGACCGTCAGATATTTATGTTGTGCCGTAAAATAGGGCAGCTGCTGGAGCAAGCCGTGCCCTATTATACATCAGCCGGTAAAGCGCCGGTCGTTTTTGTGCCCTAAAACGCAAAAACTGGTGATGTATAATGCAAAATCGGTGCCCTATTTTACATCAGCCGTTAGCGATGCTCTAAATACAGACAAACGCGGCCATAAATTTCACAGCGCTTCTGTACGACAAATGCATTGCATGCATCCTCTCCCTGTGTGCTGCAATCGCACGCTTTCACGAAATTGCCTTGTCAAATGTGAGTGCCTACACCAACAATGGGCGTGTTTGGTGGCCTGCACCACCTCCAAACAGGCCCGTCAGCTGCAAAATTGGGCTGATTGGTTGGTCGCAGCAGGCCCGTGTTGTGGCTGGCACGCTCATTGATGCAGCGCTGAGCTAGGCCCAGAAGGCACGCTCGAATCGTGCGTGCCCGTGGAGCTAGGTCTGTTGGCTGCAAAATTGGACGACGGCATGCACGCGGGCGGAGCATGGGAGATGGCGGGAGATGCCGAATCTCCAGCTTCTTTTCACGCCCCACATACTCTAACCTCCACCTCTATTCGGTCACCGCCCGCCATAGAGGACCCAAAATTCCCCACCCCGGATCTTCACCGACGGCCGTGTCCATCCCCTCCGCCACCGTATCGTTGACATCGTCTCCCCGGCCGGCAGGAGGAGCTCGAGAGCGTGTTCTTCCGCAGCAGATTCCTCTCCCCTTTTCTCCAGCACCGGATCCACGTCGTCGTCTCGAAAGCCGGCAGGAGGAGCTTTACACCAGCTACTGTTCATCTTCTCCAATGGTGACGGTAAGCCACTTCATCTCTCTAAACTGGCAGTGGTTTTAGTTGAACAACATCCGGTACTAATTGTAGATCTGTACATTTAGGACTATGGGTTGGCTCTGATCAAGGAGACAGCTGCTCTCATAGCTGTCGTGCAGGCATGGATCGTACTCGTTCGCGAGATCGTAGTTAGGCGCAATGCGTACCCTCTAGTCTAGTATGGTCCTATGTTCGCCCGGGATCAACAGAGGATAGCTAATCTGAACTACATCTACAACACTAACGATGTGGAGGCTATGCAAATGCTTCGGATGGGCAGAGCCCCCTTCTTTGAACTTGTCAAAAGATTCAGGGATGGCGGCCTGTTGGAGGATAGCATCCACACATCCGTCAAAGAGCAAGTTTGCATGTTCCTTCATGTTGTGGGTCATAATCAAAGGTTTAGAGTGATCCACAGCACATTTAGAAGGTCATGTGAGACTATCTCCCGTTACTTTAAGCGAGTCTTGTTTGCCATTGGAGAGCTCAGACATGAGATGATCAAGCCACCTAAATCTCAAACACCATCCAAGATAAGCAACAACTACAGATGGTTTCCATATTTCCAAGTTAGCACTACATTGTGTTTTTTGTTCATGTATTTGTTCATCTGTTTGTTCTTCTCATGACAGGATTGCATTGGCGCCATCGATGGTACTCATGTAACTGCTAGAGTGCCGAGACCACGGTCTGCAGCATATAGAGGAAGGAAGCATTACATAAGCCAGAATGTCCTTGCTGCTGTTGATTTCAGCATGATGTTCACATATGTGCTTGCTGGCTGGGAGGGATCAACACATGATGCAACAATTCTGGCTGGCAGCTTGTCCAGACCTGATGGGATCAGCATGCCTGAAGGTAAGTTCTACCTTGGAGATGCTGGATATGCATGTCGGCCTGGAATTCTGCCACCGTTCCGAAAGACCAGGTGAAAGGACAAGGATGTCGCCTAGAGGGGGGTGAACAGGCGATTAAAAACTTTTCCGGTTTAGGCTTGCTAAATGCGGAATAAAACTAAGTGTTTTAATTTAACAAGCATACAACCTAAATATACTAGGCTCACCTATGTGCACCAACAACTTATGCTAAGCAAGACAAGCAATAATGTGAAAGCAAGATAAAGGAATTCAAGCACGAAGGCTATCACAATGTAAAATGCATAAGTAAAGAGCTCGGGTATAGAAATAACCGAGTCACACGGAGACGATGATGTATTCCCGAGTTCCTCCTTTTTAGGGGAGTACGTCTCGTTGGAGGGGTGTGAGTTTCAAACTCAAACGCCACAAATGGCCTCACCCTATTCTCCGATTAACCTTGCCTAAAAGCTCGGTTCACCTTCCATTATAGATTTCCTTTTGGGCGGAAATCGAGTCCCTTACAACAATCTTGAGGCACAACCCACAAAAGGATTGGGAGCTCCCAAGTGACCACAAAAGGCCTTGACCATAAAAGGTCACAAGAACACCGTCTAGGGTCCAATGACCCAAGAGTAACAAGCTCACGGACTTTCACTTCCACGAATCCTCGTGGAGAGAGCAAACCTATGCAACAAAGTGCAATGGCAAGAACACAAGAAGTGCTCAAGTCCTTCACTCTCAAATTCCAACAAAGCAACAAATGCTTATGGGAGAATAAGAGAGGAAGAACAATGGAGGAGAAACACCAAGAACTCCAAGATTAAGATCTATTAGGTTTCCCTCACTTAGAGGAGAGATGGATTGGTGGAATTGTATATCTAGATCTCCTCTCACTTTTCCCTTAAAGATATGCAAGAATCATGGGAGGGATTGAGAGGAGGGCAAGCTTTCCAAGGTCAACAATGGTGGGAGAGAGAGAGGGGAAAACGTACTTGACCCTTTGGGGAAGAAGGGGGCCTTATATAGGTCCCCAACACAAAGAGCCGTTGCAGAAAAACTTGGGCCGGATATTCCGGTTCAAGTTTGGACCGGAATTTCCGCCCCAAGCCGCGCAATGAAACATTCTGATGGTAACCGGATATTTCCAGAAGGACTGGAATATCCAGTTTTCTAAAAACTGGCAGAAACAGGAAAACAAAAACTGCAATATCTTTTTCATCCGGACTCCGTTTTTGATGTTCTTGGGCTCGTTGGAATCACCACAACGAGCACTACAAGATTATGCAGAGAAACATCATAGTCCAAATATGGAGGTTAAAACCAAATATATAAAGGTAAAACCTCTCTAGAAGAGAACGACCGGTAAAACCTCCAACATCAAAAACACAACAAGATTATCATATGAAATCTGTTTTTGATGAACTAGAGCTTGATATGGAGATAAACACAAGCTCTAAATTCACACATGGATAAAATCCAAATAAGAACCAAGAAAGATGATGTGCCAAGAATGCCAAGGTTTGAGCTCTCCATAAAGATGCGATCAAGTTACTCACTCGAGAGCCCCTCTTGATAGTACGATGTCTATCCTATAACCCGGTCTCCCACTAACACCCTGAGACCGGTAAAATAGAAACCCTATCAAGATCATACCTTTGCCTTGAGCATTCCACTTGAGCTAGATGATGAAGATCTTGACTCTCTCAAGTTGGGACACCTTTCTTGATTGTGCTTGCTAGCACATGCTTGATGAAGACTTCTCCAAATACTCCTCCATACTCCATTATGGGAAAGTCTCGCTAATCTCCGTCTTCATGTATCCATTGCAAGCTTCAACCAAATGATGTCTTCCGAGATGGATCATATTGAACTTGCACTTCATAAACTTCTCTTGATATATATGATGGCTTGGAGATAAACATGAATGTTCACTCAATCTCCTTTTCTAAGCCACACTTGCAATATGCTCAACTCTACACATGATCATTCTCCATATAAACCCTTGAATAGAGCATTGATCATCATGTACAGTTCTAGAGTCCAACACATGAACTCCAGTCTTTTCCTTTAGACAAGATCTACAAGAGTATCTCAATGCAAACATTAGTCCATAATGATTGTCATTAATTACCAAAACCACACATGGGGCAACACATGCACTTTCAATCTCCCCCATTTTGGTAATTGATGACAATCCCTTTTACGAGGGTTTATATAATGAATTTAAGCAACCATGCAACACACAATGCAAGGATGCAAGAGAACAAAGCCATGTTCCCTTAAACCCTCTAAATTTCTACCCCATTGGCATCCATTGCCGAAATGGGCGAAAAATTAAGAAGGCCAATATAATACGAGCTCCGCAATAATGTGTGCATTTCTCATGATATGAGTGAAATCAAATGCACATATCAATGACGAATAGACGAAGGGAGATTAAATTATATTAAGGATCCAAAAATTGCAAAAGAATATCAAAGAGAAAGATACTTCGACGAAGGAA